>CM023458.1:98377729-98977729 GCA_013339765.2 Haemaphysalis longicornis | reverse complement strand
TCGGCGGCGGCGACGCGCTGCGCGATAACGCCAGAGTAGTGCACGCCGTCGTGCGTTCGCTGATGACGACGCGATCACTTCTTGTGACGCAGCAGCAGTGCGCCGTCACAGAGAAGACTGCAGTTCGGGCGGCGCTCAAATGTCGCATTCGGGAGTATCGGAATCGTCAGCCTTTCATTTTTTTTTTTTTTTTGCTGTGAATAAAAGGACAGCCAATGGACGCGTTAAAGATTGGGTGACTTTACTCGAGCGCGTAAACAAGGCCCAGACCGAGAAAGAGGAGAAAATCTTGTGATCAATTTTCTAGGCTATCTAATGGGAGTAGTCCAGTAATACTTGGCTGAGGTACTTTATGACCCTTATTTCTAGAACTACATGCTTGTTCAGTTCGTTCTAAAATGATTTCAGATTTCGAAAAAAAAAAAAGAGAAGTGTTGCAGGACCCCTTAAGTGCATTGCATTCGTGTGATTATTACTGTATTTTCTTTCCGGTCTCCTTCCATTTGTTTCTTCACTGCGCAGCAGTTAATTAGGCACTATAAAAAGGGTCTTATATAATGTGCCTCAATATTCGCACCCGCCGCGGTGGCTCAGTGGCTAAGGCGTTGCGTTGCTGAGCACGAGGTCGCGGGTTCGATTCGGCCCCGGCGGCCGCTTTTGATGGAGCGAAAGCAAAAACGCCCGTTGTCGGATTCGGCGCCATAAACCCAGTGGTCAAATTAATCCGGAGCCCACTACGCGCGCTATCGCTGCGTTCATCGGCGCTTAAAACCTACAATCAAATCAATCAATCAATATCGCATCTAGGTCCGTGATGCACAGTGAAAGCCGGCTGGCACACAATGTTCCGATTGGCGCGGCACTTGCCGTATTTGTATACGATTCTAACGCGCGCATTTTATCGCTAAAAGTAGCGTTAAAACTTGCGTGCGCGTTACAATCGGTCTCAAAACCGAAATCAGCTTTCACTATTACCTGCTTTAGTTTTAATGCCAGCAGGAGCCGGATAAGCAAGTTTATGAAGCACAAGTGATTTTCGCTGCCACGGTTGCGTGCGTGAGATAAAATGTCTTGTGTCAGGTATGCGATGTCATGACTTCTACATCTGGCCGGTAGAATCGGCGTCAAATTGTTTCTTCGAATTTTCCCACGTAAACTTACCTGCGCGTTACAATCAGGGCGCGTTAGAATCGTGCAAATACGGTACACTGTTCGAAACTTCTATGCGGCTAATAAACAACATCATGTTTGTAAGCGTAATATAGATAATACTATCAAGTAAAACAGGCATGAAACCACTGATATGACCCACCGAAGGGTCAGCATCTGTTATTATTGCGATGAGCACGACACAGCCGATACGAAAACTCACCGTATATAGGTTCATACATTCTGACGACATACGATTGATGTATGTTAGTGTACATACCGTACATAGCGTATAGTTCACTGAGCGCACACATGTTCCAGTAGTAACTCTTTCTAATGTATTTTTACTGCCTCGTTTTTTCTTCACAGATCCGTTGTGCTTTTATCTTATTCTTAAGTATGGAGTAGCCAGCTTCTGTTTTGTTTCGAGTCAATTATCTCTTTTATAGATAATTAGAGAGAGAGAGAGAGAGAGAGAGAGAGAGAGAGAGAGAGAAGAGAGAGAGAGAGAGAGAGAGAGAGAGAGAGAGGAGAGAGAGAGAGAGAGAGAGACGTTTATTTTCTGAAAAACTAGATAGGACTTGGTCCTTGGACTTGGTCCTTGTTGGTATATGTCTCCTCAGTCCAGGAAACCTCTGGCGGTACACAAATATTTATCTCTCCAGCGATGCGCTCTCTTATCTGCGCAGTACCTTAGCCTTGAACAGAGGAAGCGAGAAGGAAAAATATTTCTTGAAAACAACGCAAGAGAAATTCAGTCCAGTGCGAGCGTAATTCACCCGTAGTAGCGGGTACTCGCAGTCCCTGCTTATCCAGGGAAGCTCCGAACGGACCGGCACCGAGAGAGAGGAAATGAAAGATTGCAGGAAAGCCAGCGTCTTGCGCACCTGCGGTCTTATTTCCGCATACACGGCCGCCAGATAATTCATTACGTCACGACGCCGAGAACAGCAGCGGGAGCACTGCAGCGAGCCGGATTAACAACCCGCAGATAAGAAGGTCTTAACGCAGAGTAATAACTCGGAGGCCACGCTGCTGATGCGACTGGACAAGCGCTAAGAAAACTTCACCCCGTAGAGGTCAGAAAGAAGCGGTGCTGGTCGATGAAATGGCGGGGGTTACGTTAGACGTATGCTGCGAGGCTTTCACATCCGGGTGGTGTCCTCCGGGCGCTCTTGGCGTTCGAATTGTCGGGTCAATTTTTGCACGTTGGGGGAAAATGGAAGCAAAAAGAAGAAGAAGAAGAAACCGTTCGGGAAGCAGCTTCGTTCCGGAGAACAAAACGGGTCCGTTCTCGCGAGTGGTAGAGGAACACTCCCGCGGTATTTCAGAGAGCGACCCAATTTATACGCGCCAGCGGCCACTCCTGCACGGCGGCTAAGAAAACGAACATTACAGACCAACGCCTGTGCGGTGCGAACTATTCGAAATGATAAAGAACCATACCGGAAAGAAAGAATAAGCAACGCTATTCTTTTTTTAGATATCGCGCATCAATGGCAGAGCTATTTAACTTGCTGCTGCTGCCTTATCTCGCAGGTTACGTGTAGCCGAAGCCTTGTCGCTGTTTTTTTTTTTTTTCTTTCCGGCAACTCGGGAGCAGGGACGACCAAGCTCACAGAGAGCAGGAAAAAAAGCGCGCCAATCCACCATGTGAAGGTGGTTGAAAAGCGAAGCTGTAAACGACATCCACAACGATTACCCGTGCGACGTCCCTTGAATTCACACAGGTGGCTCTACGAAGAGTGAATCTAGAGAGAAGTGAAATGTACTAAACCACACCGCTTATTAATCAAAGAGATATTCTTTGCTAATATTAGATCAATGCATGATCTATGAATGGTGATGGATTGAGTTGTATTGGTGAAGCACATGAGTAGTAACTCTTTTTTTTTTTATAAAAATAAGGAAGCTCACACCCGGTGTTAAGCGATCTCACTTTTCCGTCTCTCCCACAGCCGATCTCGCTGCCTCCGTCGGCTGTGGAAGAGACGGAGGAGCAGGGAGATGCCATACGCTGTTGTGAAATTCCTTTTATTCTTACTAAATCCTAGCGCATGCGCAAGGCGCGCACGGCCGCTACACGTGCCGTGGGCGGAGCGCACAGCGGCGCGAGAGGTCGCGTGACGCTATCACGTGGCATTCAGCGAGAACGCAGGGGGTAAACCCGCAGCTGTGCTCGCTGAGTACACCGCCTGTCTCCCTCGTCTCCGTGTGCGCTCGTAGCTCAATTGGTAAGACAACGGCCTCTCGCTCCGTTTCTCTATTCGTTCCAGATTCCATTTCTGGCGGTGCCAGTAGTTTCTTTTAATTGTTCGCGGGAGTTTTCTGTTGACGCCAACGGTCGCGACAGAACCATTGGCTGGTAGAGGTAGAAAGCTTCGCTTTAAAACAGAGGTGCACGGAACTCAAAAGCAGCAATCTTGTGTCACTTCTAATCGTAAATTATTACGTGGGGGCCTTTACGAAAATTTACTAATTATGTGAACTCTCACATGCAAACAACAGTTTGCATAAGAGATCTCAACACCTCCACAGCTCTAATTAGTGTCTTCGTAGGCCGATGGTAGGGAGTAGATGAGCATTATGTAAGAATACTAGAGGATATTTACAATGTCGACTCTAGTGGACTAAAGGTGGACGTTCTGAATGCGTTGCGATCTTCGACTTAGAAAAGTGCGTTGCAGACAGCCACCAACGCGTACAGAGCGATTGGAACGTGGCGGTTACGGAAACAGCGATTACCGTACTTGCACGATTCTAACGCGCCCCCGATTGTAACGCGCAGTAAAATTCAACACCCGGAAACCACAAAAAGCAACTTGGCGCAGATTCTACCGTGACCACGAAATAATGCCATTAACAGACGCCTCAAAATTGTACGAAAACATTTATTTGAGCACAAATCGGCACACGCTGCGGGCAGTTAAAGCCCGTCCGTGAATCTTTGCATTCAAAAATTGTGGCTGATTCCTCTGTCATAGGAATCGGTAAAACACGAAAGTGAAGGGGCAGCGAAATCGGCAGCTGAGCATAATTTGCGGGTCGGCGGCTGTCTTGTGAATGGGCTTGGCGAGCGACGTCCTGCTCGCAGGTCACTTCGGCAAAGGTGTACTGGCGTCATTTCCGTGACGGATATGACGTCAGTGAAATCTCGGTGTATCCCGGCACAAAACTCTTTGGTGTTACAATATAAAACCCGAAAACGAACAACCCTAAATGTAACGTGCTCTTTAGTACTAAAGGTTGCTTCCCAGCAAGAATACCCTGTGTGCAGGGGTGCACCCTTTACAGGCCGCTTGCTTCGCTGTACTGGCGCCACTTCCGTGACGGATATGACGTCAGCGAAACCTTCGCGTATCCGGGAATAAAACACTTTCGTGTTCAAATGCTGTCCCCTTGTTTTCCCAATCGCGAACGCACGACCCCGGGACGCCTTATGCACGGGACGCTGCCCGGTTCCCTTCCGTTTCGGACAAGATGATTATTTTGCGTTTAAACGAAGCCTCCATCCTTAATTTAGCCGCTTTGTTCCGGTTTCAAGTTGGCGCTTTCGGATTTGAGGTTTTTGAGTTTTGCGTTCGATAGTAACGCGCAGGTGTTTTTGAACGCTTTTTTATTTAAAAAAAGGTGTGCGTTAGAATAGTGCGAATACGGTAGGTGAGTAGCAAAGAAAGTTCTCTTTAATACTTGCAACGCGAACGCGGGTAAGAGATATAAGAGAAAGGCGCGAGCGGAAAAAGATAATAACGATAAGAGCGAGTTATAGTAGGACGGAAAACCGGTCCCGGTGCGGTACCCGGTACGCCTGCGCCTGCGCACAACCGGTTTTGCCGCCTCTGCGCACGCGCAGTGGCGCGTGCGCAGTGGACCGGTTTTCCGCGCTGCTCTGACTCTCTAATGCGAGAACATGATCGGCAATCGGACACTACAATGCTTTCGCAGTCACTACGTCACACAAAATGCTTCGGTGCCCTCGCACTTTTCCTTCTTTTATCCGTCACTGGCTTTCCGGGAAGGTCGACTGGCCTTTTTTTTTTTTTTTGTCGTTTTGGCCCCCCGAATGAATTAAAATAGCTAAATAAAAGTTACTCTTATGGTTTGCGCAACGCCCGCCAGAACGACACGGTCAGGAAAGCCAGCACATTGTAGCCTGGTCACCTGTTGGGCGAAACTCAGTCATCGGATGGCGACACAATTTTCTAAGCGCGCACGTTACGCACTGCGCCGCAATCGCCATTTTTACTGCATTCGAATAGAATGAGTAAAACGGGAACAACCCCCTTTTTTTTTCGAAGTGCGGACAGTCTGCGACAGACATCCAAAAGTGAAAAAAAAAAAAAAAATGACCATCCCTTCCTAAAGAACGTCGAGAGAAGCATGAAATCTTGGTTCAATCCAAGGAAAGTGTGTCTAATCGATCATCAAGCCTTCAAAGATGCAAAACGCAAACGAAGAACGAACACATACGAAGATTTCTCTCGCACTAAGTAAGCGCAGCTACGAACGATCTAAATGTATACAGTACCGATACGTGGTTTATGAAATAAAGGTATGCTATTGTACTTCATGATCGATGCGTGCGTTGTCTTATCTAGAACCGTTCCTTCTTCTGGATTTTCAAGTAACCGCCTCGACACACTGGAAGCCCGCTTTCCTGCACGCGCCATGTGTCCAGCGGTCTTATCCGAGCTTTCCGGTCGACCAACCGGTCTATGGGGAAAAATTGCATGAGGTTTTTGACAAGACACCATCAGTCTCAATAAGAAAGCTTTCGTTTTAATAGGCTTACAATTTTATAGCACAACATGCTCTACCACTGCTCCAAGCGCACAGACTGGCCGACGGATGCACGAACGTAATGCGATTACTCAACGCCGGTCTGAGTCACAGCTTGTGCCTCCTCCGGCATAAATTAGGACGAATTATCGTTTCAGTTACCCTAATTAATATTTTTATCAGCCGATGGCGTACTTTCGCTTGTTGGTAAGCTGCTAGATAAGCTTTGATAACTTCACCGCACCACAGTTTCGCATGTTGTGGAGCACCGTTTGGCAAAACCTCTTAACCGGTAATTACAATGACGATTATTATAGTGGCGCAGAAATTACCAGCCAACATTTTCGCCTTGAGCTACAACGGTCTGCGCTGTAAAATTTGTCCACGCGTGCGAGAGTTACGTCCTGTTATCCAATAACGAACCGCGACGATGGTGATGATGGCAAATGACCTGCGATGCATGTATATGACGACCTATCCTCCTTATCTCATCATCATCTAATCATCATCAACAACAACACAACAACAACATTAACATGCAGAACGGTGTGAAAAGTAGACTTGCGCTCCTGTGCGCTATAGCGGCGTACTAGCTGAGCAGACAAATGAGTAGAAGGACACTCTGCTGGGGTGTGCTACAACGCGCTATCTTCCATCGTGAACGACAATTATGGATGCATCCAGAGCAGTGAGGAGCGGGCTCATGATCTCCCTTTTATTGTAGTCTTAGCGCCGACCACGAGGCGATTGGCGCCCTAGTGGTCGTTAAACCTGGACTTAACGTGACGCGTTTGTGCCCAGGTTATCCGCCTCCACTGAAAAGCGGCCGCGCGTCGGAATCACCCCGTCCTCGTCCACCTTTTCCCTTTCATCATCACTCTTGTGTAATTTGAGCTGATCCGTACGCGTCTTGTCACATGTGGTCGCATTACTGAAAACCCCAGTGGCGCTCACAATTACCCCCATCCTTATGTTTTATCAATGTCCGCACGCCCCTTTCAACAAAGGGTATTTAACATCTCCATGTGCCCTCCAATTCTTTATCGTAGCCAATTTGCGCGCCGATCGAAGTCACTCATCTGGCTGTCTCCCGCATTACTGCATGCGCGTCTCTTCAGCCCCGTCAGCGTTTGAGCTGACGTCAGCGCAGTCCACTATAAAAAGAAATAGTTAGGCGGCGCCCGGTTTCGATCCCCCGACTCTCCGGCCGCAACGGGAGGTACGTGGCGCTCTTCCCACTGCGCTACAAACCGAGACAGGAGCATGTGCTACGAACGCGCCTTATGGCCTTCACTCATTCAAACTACGTCAAGAAGCTACTGATACAACGAAGGCACGCGAAGCTGAACGTCAACGGAAACGACGAACTGAAATCTAATGGGAACTTCAGTCGACCCCATGGCTGCTTCTCATACTACTCAGGGTTCCCCTACGGGAAAGATGGCGTATTTTTTTAGCTGAGTTGTCGCTGCGTCAGTACGCGGCCTCATCACCAGTATAATTAAGCGTTCACGTTCTCTACAACAGTATGCGTATCTGTGTTGTTTAGTGCTGCAAACATGCAAAGAACTAGTAAAGCACTGGCAAACTTGCTTCCCCCCCCCCCCCACCCTTGTCACTCCTTCCCTAAATCTCGGCCTCACACCGTCTGCCCGCGGTGTTTATAACCCGACCGCGCGAGCCGCTCAGAAGCGTTCCAAACTGCGACCCTCGGCCACGCGGACGCGTCCAGAGCAGCGAAGCGGCCTCTCGAATGACCGCGCGCTCGAGCGTGGCCAACGGCCGGCAGTGCACGGGTGTGTAGCGCGATGCAGTCGGACACAACACGGCCCACGGTAGCGAGGCCTCTCAGGCCGGGCCACAGCGGTGAACACGCCCCCGCAGCGCTGCGCAACTCGACCGCGCGTCGCTCCTGCAGTCTCTCATCGACGCTACGTGCGTCCCGAAAGGACGAGGAAGGGGGAGGTCAAACCTGGCCGGACCAACAACACCGACTTAATAGCAAGGCCGTTGCACAGAACGCTCGCGCTAGTAGTCAGTCAGTCGCCTCCGAAGATAACAGCAGCAATCAGAAACCGACGGCAACCACATGATCCAGCGTGACCTTTGGTGAGACAAGGAAGCGACGCAAGCCTCGACCGCGTTGGCTGCGCGCCTCGGAGGCGACCGCTTTTAAATGGGCCTCCCGAGGAAGCCGCTGCGCAGAAGGGGCGCGTCACCTTTCGCATACACGCGGCCTGGCCTCGCTCGTGTACGCCGGCCTGGCCACCACCGACAGCTGATCGTAATGGTGTCACGCTTGCGCGCGCACCGGCCGAACTCTGCGAGAGAGAGAGACGAGCCGCGCCGTGAACGTGCGTGGACGAGGCCTGCGGGTAACCCGATCGTCTGTCGGCAGTTTTAACAGCAGAGCCGTTTAGGCTTGAGCTTGGTCCGTTGGCGTTAGCAAAAAAAAAAAAAACAAGAAAAGGGCTGCCCCGATGCGAGGCGCCCAGAACAACCTTCGCGCAGTGTCTCTCGAAAAAAAAAAAAAAACGAGTGCACGTGAGTGTGCGCCTCGTGTAGAGTTCCCGGCATCGTCCAGGCTTGCGAGTGGGCTTTCGCCACGTGAGGAGCTCCCGCCTTCGTCGCCGTCGTCCTCGGTGCGGCGGACCCGTGGCGCACCAGTGGCTACAGGGCTCCCCCCTTACAGCCAAAGGACGTTAGAGAGTTTCAGCAGTCCTTCTGTTACGTCGTGTACGTAGTTACCGTGTTGACCGGGACCCGTGTGGGCACTTGGGCATTCGTCGCGGTAGGGAGATTAGTTCCGCGGGCCGGCTTTCGCCTTTCCGTGCATTCGCCACGGTGGGGGGGAGCCTCCTCGCCCTTCCCCCTCTCCCTCCCGCGCGTGCATGCGCAGTCCGGTCCTGGTAATCACGGTAACAACGTACATGACGGAACAGACGGACTGCTAAAACTAGGCAGTTTTAGCATATCGTTACGGTGTTTGCGTTACCGTTTACCGTGTTACCGGAAGCCGCTGGCGACGGTGAAGCCTGTGCCGGTAAGTTACCGTTCGCCGTAACTCTCGCGCTGTGCACTCACACGGTAAACGGTAACGCAAACACGGTACCAATATGCTAAAACTGCCTACTCTCTACTGTGTTGCGTACGTGACATTTCTGGTCGGTTGAGCTTGGGAATTCCGGGGCGCGGCCGTTAAGACGAGGATGTTCTGGGGCGGGTCGGAGGGAGGCGACGTCGGCGGGTCGGCGGCGGCGGCGACGTCTTGGCGGCCGTTAATGTCAAAGGGTGGCAGTCTTGGGTTGCCGCTCGCGTTACAGGGAACGTGCACAGACTTGCTCTTTCATCTCTCGTGGCATCCGCCGTCAGTGTGGGGAGAAGCTATAGGCGGACGCCCAGCTCTGCTGTTTCTCCGGCCTTGCACCATTAGTGCAAGCTGCGCCAATTTTTTTTGTCCGGCCTCTACTGCTGAATCGTAAGGGTCCTATTGGTGCCTTCACGTGGCGAAATTTCAGAGCAGCGAGCAAAAGTAACGCCGAAAAGCTTTTGTGGCGGGGCGTGGTGACGAACTGAATGCGCCCCTCTCATTCAGCCCTTCAACCCTTTCTTCTGGGCAGCGGAGCGCAGCAACATCTTATACCAATGAGACGAGCCTTACATCTCCATCGCGTTCATCGGCCCGTCATCACGACCCTAGTGACCGAACCGACGTCTACTGGTTTGAGACAATAGCAGGGCCCGGCCGCAGTTTGCTTCACTATCAGAGCAAACGCACCTCTAACTTGCCATGCTGCACACTGCAGCTACTCTGCCGAGTAGAACTTTCGACAGCTCAATGTCCTATGGCGTTGTGCTGGTGAGCCCCAGGACGCGGGTTCGTTTCCGGCCGCGGCGGCCGCTTTTCTGGTGGAAGCGAAAATCCCTAACGCCCCAGTGTTCGATATTTCGGCGCACGTTGAAGATCCCTGCAGGTGGTCAACAACCAGAGCCCTCCACTACGGCGCGCCCCATCGCCTGTGTAGCGTCGGCGCGTTAAACCTCATCATCAATCAATCAATCAGAACGTTACACACAGGTATCGCACCGAGGGCGCAGCACCCCGCGGTGACGGTACAGCCCTTGACAAGGCCCGGTGGCGCAGAGGGTAAAACAGCCGACCGACCCTTACTGTCCAGGGCGCCAGACGCGACATTCATGTATCTGACCGCACCGCGACCACATCCGGGGTCGTCACATGTCATGGCCCCCCAAGAACAACGGCCGATGGCGCACGTATAGAGCGAATTCTCAGTATAAAGAAATCGCTTTTGTTCCAATTGTTTCACGGTCCCACTAATACAGAGCACCTCATGCCTGCGTTTAACAAAATACCGCTTATAACAAAGCCAGCTTCCTCTTTTCGTTATAATTGGGATACTCCGGCCTTCTGACGGAAGAATACCAATAGGTCTTAGTCTGTCCATAAAGACAGTCCTCTCTCTCTCTCTCTCTCTCTCTCTCTCTCTCTCTCTCTCTCTCTCTCTCTCTCTCTCTCTCTCTCTCTCTCTCTCTCTCTCTCTCTCTCCTCTCTCTCTCTCTCTATCCGGCACTTCACGGGGTCAACCGCGCCAACACCGACGTCGGACAATTTGATCTTTTCGCTAAGTACACGTGTGCAGATGCCGTGGCCTAAAACTGGGAGCACTTGACATCAAAATAAAGGAAGAGGTTATGCAGACGGGTTCGAGTGGCTGCCCCCACATGGCCGGAAGAACACGAACTCGATCCGTTTCCGTCGATGTATCGCAGTCGCCCAGGACTTGCCTCCAGCCATGCAAGTTAATAACTTATTCTTCAAACTTTTCTTTTGTAGCTCCGGTCAGTCGATTGCGGTACGGTAAGACTCCCGATATAGCGAACTTCCTCTCGCCAACACAAGAGATCTGTTTTTTTTTTTTTTTTTCAGGGGTCACTTGAAGCCGAGGGGGCCGCTATTCCGGTGTATGCATTATACCAGACGTGCGTGCCCGCTTCTCCAGCTCGCTTGCCTCTTCAGCTCGGACATCGCTAGGGCGTACGATGAACAACGCTCCTGATTTACGAACACGGAGTCCCCGGCGCATCGTATACCGGCGGTTCGATTGACGCCCAGCGATATTTACGAGCGCCTCCGTATAGGTTCGCGGTGCCAAGATCGCGACTACTCCATGCCGGCACAAATTCAGTGGATCGTTTTTCTGTACTGCCAATCCGGTCGTGCTCGATATAACCACCCGTTATAACAAAATTACTTCGTTAACAGCGAAGCTGTTTAGCAAATTGTAATTTTTTGTGTCCGCAGTTTAAAATACCAAGAAATTGCCGAGCGCGCGCCCGTGAGCGCGGGCACCGCGGAGACCACCCGGCAGTTAACAAAACCAAGAACATGCATAGCGCTTGTGTGTGCGTGCCTCGCGACGACATGTACAGCCCAGCGTCCCCTGCGCACGTTTGTAAAGCCTAGCAACCCACTTTGGGATATTGGTCAAGATTGCGGCGACCGCCCGGCAGTTTAAAAAACCAAGTAAATGGCGAGCGCTCGTGTGTGCCTGCCTCGCGGCGGGCGCCCAGCGTCCCCGGCGCACTTTGTCAAACCAAGAATGCCCGCTTAGGGAGACTGGCCAAGATTGGCCAAAAAAAAAAGAACTTCAGCGTTCGCCGTACTCGTGGCAAGACTTGCTCGGAACGAGAAAGACACATCGTAGCCCACGCCCCTCCAAGGTGATGTTTAATGATTATCACCTCCAGAATGAAAGAAGAAGAAGCAAATCGGCCGTAATCGTGCACTGAAACCGTCGTGACGGTCGTGAAGGTTGCGTACGTCTTCGCTATACCTTCAAGTCTTACGCGTTAGTGTGAGCTCCCACCATTTTTCGGAACTGTTCCATTGTACCGAGTGCAGTATCCGTCGCGGTGACTCAATGGCTATGACGTTGCGCTGCTGGGACCAAGGACGCGGGTTCGATCCCAGCCGCGGTGGCCACTTTTCTGGTGTAGGCGAAAACGCCCGTGCGTCGAGATGTCCAGTTTAAATATCTCCAGGTGGACTAACTTAACAGGGAGCCCTCATAGCACAGGCGTATCTTCGGCGCTTTAGTTAAACCCCTCAATCAACGTACCGAGTGCAGTGTGTATACAGCACAGCATACCCGCTTTTAACAAAGTATCGCTTACAACACGGAAGCCACTTTTTCCTGTCTCAAGGATTTCGTTATAGTGAGGGTTAACTGTTTACTGTACGTGCGATCGCGCACAGGGGGGACATGCGCAAAATTTGAAGGCATGGAAGAAACCCCCAGGTTGTGCTAGCGCGCCGCCATATTAATAGAGAGTTTTTGGCTGACCATTTTTGCGGTCCGCTGCGCTCCGATAGCAGGCGGGAGCGCCATTGCGCATGCGTAGCGCGCTCCGGCGCGAGCGGTGTTACCGGAGCGGAGCCTTGCTACACTCTTAATAAAAAAGGTCGTAGAAAGGTAGTAACGGCCGTATTTACTAACTCCTTGCGAACCTTACTACCCCGCGGTTTTGTACGTAGGCTCTGGCACTAACAACTGCATGGTTAGTAAATTAACTGAGTGTAGGAAGTGGTAGCACTAGATTTAGGTCGTGCTTATGACTAGGTTATGCATGGCAGTTAGTAAACGCATGTAGCTCAAAAGAGTGCTATCGCTAGGAATTTACTAGTGGAGGAAGTGGTGCTTACTGCCTGCTTCAGTGAGTAACCCTGACTTGGGCTACATTTACTACCTCCAGTTACTAAGTACCTAGTGTATACTGGGACAAGTAACTTGTTAGTATTCCATTAGTGAATGCCCTGACCTTTTATTAAGAGTGTACGCTCGCTGGGCTCGCTGAGCAGACCGTCGCGGCAGCTTACGCTACCGCGCTGAATTCCAACATGGCTGCCTCCAGCGAGGCGAGCGCGCTACTGCGAACTCCGCTTCTCCAGTTGAAACATGAGCGACGGAACCGCGAAAGCGCTTCCGAAAAGGCAAAGATGGCGCACACCTCATCGAGGTTTGGAACGTAAGCGAAAAACGTCGACCGAAACGCGAACGTACTTCTATGCCACTCCCAGAAAGACAGCCTTGTCCTGGCTATTCGAAAGTTGAACGGCTTCTTTTAAATTATTTAAAACCATTATATCGTGAAGCAAAATCGAGAGACGAGCTAGTTGGTGAACATCCATGAGTGAAACTTAAGCGCAAACAGACACAGGGACGAGAAAGGGAAACGACACCAGCGCTTACTATCAACTGAAAGATTTATTAAAATCGAAAGTCAAGACCAACAATCAGGCACGTGTGACCGTCGCACATGCGTACGGCGGTACAAGAGGACAACCGCCCCCTTTCCTTCTCTTCTTTTTCCTTCCCCCCCCCCCCCCCCCCCCGTTCTTAAGAAGTTGCACTTCTTTATCTAGAATACTCAGTGGCGGGTGACTTATACAATCCGAACCCCTAATCCGGATATGGAAGGCTTCAACAATTGCCCTCGTAGCACGGTCTCTGTGTTTAAAAAGCACTTGCGTGTCTGTGAAGCATGGCTTACAACCGCAGCCTTTTTTTTTTTTTATTGCGATAGTATGCCCGTTGGCATAAACTACTGCGTCACAGGTATAGATTAACCCCCGTTTCGCGAAGAAACTCAAGCAGGGAGCGTTGCAACCGCAGTCTGAACAGTGCAGCGCCAGGTGTGTCCTTCCTTTCAAGGAGGAATGATGCTCCCTCAAGCGTACATTGAGACAGCGGCCGGTCTGGCCGACGTACACCCGGCCACAGTTGATAGTAAGCGCTGGTGTCGTTTCCCTTCTCGTCCCTGTGTCTGTTGGCTTAAGTTTCACCCATTATATCGTGTCAGCGACTCAATTATAAAATAAGGCAATAAACATGGTACCTTGCTTTATTTAAGCCCTGAAAATATGAAATTTCTATTTGTTTTTGGATGAAGTTTTGGTTTACACAAGCGCAGTCATGCGCACATAACCACGCACGGTGACGCGAGCGTGATTTCGCGTCGAGGGAGATATACGGTCATCGCTTAGCTAAAAACCTTTCTGCTGCTGACGCCTCGGTTGCACTGAACGGGCCACCGGGAGCACAGCGGACCGTAAAAAACGGTCAGCTAAAACTCTCTCATAGCAAGCTCTGCGGCATACGCATTTAGCCTGTAAGGTCAAGTGTGTACTTTACCACGCTGTTCTCCGACACAGTTTCGGATATGGTAGTGTCCAGCGTTTTCGAGTACATATTGCAAACGGCGCACTTCATCCAGACCTATATACAAACACACCAACCACAAACCGGTCGGTCGGTCGGTCGGTCGGTCGGTCGGTTGGTTGGTTGACGGACGAACGAACAAACAGAGGTAGGGAAAGGGGTACACGATACGCGTATTTCACGTGTGAAACCCAAATGGTTAACCATTTGACATCGGATTTTTTTCCTTCGTTTTAGCTGGGTTTCTCTCTGCTCTTCCTCACCGCAGTATTAGAACAAGGCAGTAGCTGCAGCCGTCTAGGGGTGTTTTTTTTTTTTTTTAAAGCGGTAGCAGCCATGCATAGTTCAAGCCTTACCTGCACTCTGCACAAGTAATTCAAATAATGCGACTGATTTCTGTTGTGCCCGTGAGTCAAGCACGGTGATTGCTCCAATGCCATGCCGTTTCATCCAGTGCCATTTGTCCAGGAAATCGCCACGTCTCTCTGTCATGGCGCACACATCATTTTGTCGAACTGCGAAACTCAGCCTTTTGAAAACATTCTGCAACCCCCTTGCAAGCTATAGATACGCGGCCACATTACGCTCAGACATTTGGGAGGAGACGTTCGGAGGAGCGCGCACAGACTAACCCAATTTAAAATTTTACCAACCCTTCCTGAAGAAATCTGAGAGAGGCGCGAAAGCTACAAGTGCGTCCATCCTTCGCTGAAAGCGCGTCCAATAGATCGCCACACCTTCAAAGACCCAAATGGCAAAAGAAGAACGAACCCACGCGGCAATTTTTTCGCGCACTAAATAAACGCGTCTACGACCGATACGTGAACCTGCTCCTACCCCCGCGTGACGCGTGACCTTCAGCAGACGGACAAAAAGGCTCGACCTAGAAGAGCTCTGCTGTTGAAAAGACCTTTGCCCGAGTAGTTTAAAATCGTGATTCAGACGCAGAAGAAACTGACCCGCCGCGGTGGCTCAGTGGCTAAGGCGTTGCGCTGCTGAGCACGATGTCGCGGGTTCGATTCCGGTCGCGGCGGCCGCTTTTCTGATGGAGGCGAAAAGCGAAAACGCCCGTGTGTACAAGATTTCGGCGCACGTTAAAGATCCCCAGGTGGTCAAAATTAATCCGTAGTCCTCCACTACGGCGCGCCTCATCGCCTGCGTTGCGTCGGCGCGTTAAACACTACAATCAATCAATCAGAATAATCTGGGTTCGATCCTTTGAACTGCCGAACCTGAAAAGGAATCTTTCTTGCAGACATGTGGTCAGGCGAGCATGCGTACTGATGCCGGCCATGGCCGCACGCTGACGAACGACCGACACGTTGTCTATGATTTAAAAGTACCCTATTGTACTCCGTCTTCGTGGTCGATGCGTGCATTGTCTGATCTAGAAGCGTTCCTTTCCCGCGATTTTCAAGTGACCGTTTCGACAGAATACAAGCCCTGTTTCACGCATGCGCCGTGTGTACAGAGATCTTATCGGAGCTTTTCGGTCCATGGGGAAATGCCTTAGGTTTTTGACAGGACGCCACCGGTCCCACTAACAAAGCGTTCACTTGAAAAAATTCCAGGATGCCAAAAAAGTGCATCATCTTCCCGTAGGGGAACCCTGAGTAGTATGCGAAGCAGCCATGGGGTCGACTGAAGTTCCCATTAGTTTTCAGTTCGTCGTTTCCGTTGACGGTCACCTTCGCGTGCCTTCGTTGTATCAGTAGCTTCTTGACGTAGTTTGAATGAGTGAAGGACATACGGCGCGTTCGTAGCGCATGCTCCCGTCTTGGTTTGTAGCGCAGTGGGAAGAGCGCCACGTACCTCCCGTTGCGGCCAGAAAGTCGGGGGATCAAAACCGGGCGCCGCCTAACTGTTTCTTTGTATAGTGGACTGCGCTGACGTCAGCCCGAACGCTGACGGGCCTGAAGAGACGCGCATGCGCAGTAGAGTGCGGACGGCGGACAACGACAACGAGGGAGGGAGGGACACAGCCCCGAGCATGAGATGCTTCGCATCTAAAAAACCCCAGAACACCCTTCATGACGTAGTGCATGCGAAAAAATTAGCGGAACGGATATGTCAGTATTGTCCGTTCCGCCGTACGTGTTTCCCGACGATAGAAACGTAGAACAGGTATCGCGCGGCCAGAAGGCAGCGCGTACATTCTATGCACGGTGGCGCCTTCAGTGGGACGTGTCCAGCGGTACACATGCCTCCACTCATTATCCACTGGATGCATCCACTCACAATTAATGCCCATTTGAATGCCCAATTTTAATGTTATCCGCCCCAAGCTAGACTTGGGTTACGATGCGCACCGTAGTGGCGGAGTCCGGATTAATTCTGACCTACTGAGGTTCTCTTAACGCGAGCCAAAATATCAACACATGGACATTTTCGTTTTTCGCCTCCATCAGAAAAACGGCCGCTGCCTTAGTCTTTGAGCCACCGCACACGGCGATATCGTCTTTTTCTCTTTATGGCGCTTTTCTCTCTCGCGCTTACTATGACAGAGAGGCTTAGCCTAAATGCACATTAGATGGAATATGCATTATTAATCACCCCGTCGGTACTTGTCAAATTACCACGTTAAAGTTTCCCCTGTAGCGCGGAGCACACGACCCTAGCACACGTTTCAAAGTTAAAGGCCACAACCGTTTTGCTAAGTTCACCTTTCGTCAGTTAGAATCATCGCTGTGGTGGTCCAGGAACTCCGTGCCTTTTGCCGCATTGTCGAGAACCCTGGTTTAAACGACACGTAGCACAAAATTCATTCAGTTTTCGTTTTAACATTTTTTAGTTTGTTTACATCAGCTTTTCCTAGAAATGACGCATCATTCCAAGAATTCACGGGCCTGTTCTTTTTTTTTTTTTTATCCTCTGAGCACGTCGCCCATTTTGTGTACCATCAGTACGCCGTTATGCATGCCATATATGCTTTTCGACCAACATAGATAAGTAATGCTTTCGCACGAAAAATTTCCGGCGCGAATATGTGACGTGACTAGCTTTACGTGATGTTACGTGATTTCGATCGCGTGACTTACGTGCTGTTACGTGGTAATACAAGCTGCATCTAAGTCACGCGATGTGAGCACGGTTGTCATGCAATGTTGGTTACATGATCACGTAAGTGCTATCTAAGCTTGCGGTCTCTCTACCTCACAATATGCATAACCCATTGCATTACACAAAACGGCAGGCATACACACTGCGAGGAATCACCGTGAGTTCGAAGCTAGCTGAGCACGCTCACGATACTGAAACGCCGTCGCGCCAACTCAACACCGCCTCTATTGGGCAGGTGGAATAACGGACGACAAAGGAACATGCCCAGGGTGCGGAGGCAAGACGTTTATTTTACACCAACCTCCCTGTTACATTGGTTACAGTTACGTAGTTCCCTTTAGGTGAAAGGGGTGATGAGGCGCCGCGCCGAGCCAGTGGGCCCTTCGGTCATGATGTCAAAATCCGAGGCATCGTCTTGCTGGCCAGATCGGCTCTCAGCAGCGAGGGAGGCGCGGTCCGTTCGCTCACAGCTGCGTACCGCACGGCGTGATGTCGAATGTTAGGTACGGCCTTACTATATGTAAGCGTGGGACAAGAGGAGCAGCCCCAAGGCACGGGCCGGCAGGCCTGGCGGGATTTAGAAAGCGTCACATAACCTTCGCAAGCCCGGCAGCGTCTCCCCGAACAGTCCCTCGCGCATGGCGCGCGTCCCAGCGGATGGGAGTTCGGGCGCCGTCAAACACGCCCAATGAACGAGGTCCCCACGAACCAGGGCGGAGCGGCCATCGAGCTGACAGTGTCAGCGCAATGGCAGCGGACGACAGGATCTTCACAAGCTTAAGGTGGGGTATACGCGAAGCTACTGCAAGGCTGGTTGCTAGGCACAGCTGGGCCTGAGTTTTCTAGCAACAACGCTCCACGGAACAACTAAAAGACTAACCAGCTATACGCTGTTTCAAACGAAAGAAAAGAACCGTACAAAATTGGGGGTGGGGAGTGCCGCCATTACAGCTAGGCCACTTCTTTATTCCGCCAAAGTGGGCGTCTATTTCTTCGTCACACTGGTAATTACTGCACGGTCGTCAGCTTCAGGCCCACCAGGCGGGCGACCAGCACGCTGGAAGCTGTGCCAGAGGAGGTCGTGGCCGAGCTTTCACGGCACGGCGCATCCACGGCCGTCCGGTTGACCGCACCACGAACTTCTTGGTCACCACGAGGAAGACGAAAACGTTCAGACGAGCCACGCGCTTTCGCGGTCGATCATGACACGACTTGCACGCGAATCGCCTCTATCCCCACATGCACGAACACTATACATCCAACGGATACCTGATACAGAAATAGAGTAGTGCAAATGGCGTGTCGCGCGTAGGTGCAGACCGACTAGGTCGTGCACACTGCCGCCGTCAGAATAGTCACCGGCCGCCGAAACCTCCTCCCTGCAGCATCAGGCCGACGACGCGCTGGCAGTTCGTCCATGTTGGCGGTGATGTAGTGGTCGTACATCATCTTGACGCCGTCATGATGGATATCTCGGCGGATGCTGTAGCGGAGGGGCGCGCTTGTTGGTTCCTCTCAGCCCGCTTGCACAGCCGCGCAAGGTCGCGAGTCTGCTGGTCCAGCAATACGAACTGCCGGCACGCCTCGTTCACCTTCGCCCGGAGAGCGACGATCGCATCCTGAGCGCTTCTCGCTCGCCAAGTGACCGCTCCGCCGGACATCGTCATCGTCAGGTACTGGCACCTCCTGGGGACGGACATCGTCTTTCGGTGCCAGCCGTATCCGTCTGGGGTGGCCATTTCTCAGCGAAGTTCTGCTCTCTTTGGGCAGGTGTCGGAGCTCCAGCAACCTCGACGCGACTGCGAACGGTGCTTCGTCGTTGGGACGACACGGAGCGAGCTGCCTTGCCAAACGCGAACCAGCACAGAACCGGGAGGAGCGCGCCTAATCACAATGGCTTCTGGCTCGCGCAATGATTCGACTTGGCTAAATACTCCTTTGCGCCCCTTCTTCTTTCTTTTTTTTGAACATTCTACATAAACACCAACGTCAGCGGTTGTTAAGTATAAGACTTTTCGAAACAACCTCACAAATCGCGCGTCACAAAAAGCGATCCGCGGTTGGCCCTTTTCGCTCGGGACAAACGGAGAAGACAGGAAACAAGAAATATTCGCAACAAGAAGACAAGATTGGCGCCTGTATATCTCGTTTCTTGTCTTCTTGTCGAGTCTAGTTAGCGCCACCTTATCTTTTTTTCTTTAAGTTAAACGCCAGTATTTCATTTTACCCCGTCTTAACAATCAACAAGACGAAGGCGTGCAACTCATCTTCCAGACCATGGCCTTCGCTGGCAACGCGCTCATTCGCAGCGCCCGGACAATTGGTGCAAATATCAATCGGACTGCCGGCTGTGAATGGGGACTTAGCGGACGGTTAGATATGGTGGAACGAAATTCAGACACATAACTTGGTCACGAAAAGCATTAGCATAAATCTTCTTGACGCGCTGTTGTCGATTGATATCTCTCGCGTGGTTTCTAGTTCCGCGTTTCGTTTGCCATGAAAGAACTGTTCCCAAAACACCCGCTTTTTTTTTTTTGTGCGTGCTAAATTCCAGCAGCAAAGCATAAAAGCTTTATACTTCGAAAAATATGACGCAATTCGCCATGCTGAGCGGTAGCTTATCTTGAGAACTTTCCTTTCCAGTGTATACGGTAAAAATGTTTGGTTGTAACCGCAGAATTTTCTGAACAGGAGATGCTGTAAAACAAAATAACTCTGCTTTCGTGTGCAAGAGAGAGAGAGAGAGAGAGAGAGAGAGAGAGAGTGAGAGAGAGAGAGAGAGAGAGAGAGAGAATAGTCTTTAATGATACTGGTGAGGTTAGCCTGGCCAAGGCGCCTAGCTTTCTACACCACATGCATGAGAAAATGAAATCTATGAACAGATGGTGATAAAGACTGTGATGAAGATGACGCGCTATAAGAGAGTCCCTGTTTAAGAGTCTGATCAAGTCCTGTGCTTCGCAGGAAAGACAATAGAGCTTTTGTCGCTCGAGATGCTCGTTTAGAGTTCTACCAAGGGCCTAGCACGTCACTTGGAGTTAGTCCTCTAGAAAGTGGACAACCCAAGGACACTAAAAGGGACGTTCTAGCTGCTCTATACCACGTACACTCACATAACACGTGGTTCAAGTCCTCGCGCACGTCACAAAGAGTGCAGAAGGGGGAAGCGGCCTGTTTCATCTTGAATCGAAAATAACTTGTGTAAGCGACATTTAGCCGCACGCGGTGAAGAACCGCTTCATCATGCTTGGAAAGCCCGTCAGGCATCCTAAAGGTCCTGTGCGGGTCTATGGAGTGAAGCGGCGCGTAATGTTGCGTCGCAAAAGCCCACATAGATCGCTGAAATCTCCAGGCAGCCTTGGACGCTAGGGCAGAAGCAAGTTGTACGTTTATTGTAGCGTAAGCTACACTGGCCGAGGTTGAGCAGTTTCGCGTGGCTCCTGGAGAGCCGTGCTGCGCATGCGCGAGGAGCAGTGACGTCTCACGGCGCACAGGTGACGCGCCGGAGCCGCGATTGGATGGGATTGGAAGTCGTTTTAGCAGCAGTAAGCATGGTAATCAGCTAATCCTAGAAAACCAGGACACCTAAGAATACCCAGCTGAACCTTAGCTCACTCTGCGTATATCCTGGCACACCCGAGCTAAGCCACTCCTAATTTTCTTGGCCGTTTTCTTGTTATCTCTGTCATGTTTCGACGTGTACCGAAAAAGCTCCACCGCTCAGCGTTAATGCTAAGTTTGCTGTTCGGGATACGGCAGCCACCTTTGTATATGTGCTGCGCGTTATCAGCTAATGTGTGTATATTTGCTACGCGTTATCGGCTAATGCCTGTGCGGTATGCAAAAACTTGCGGTGATATCAACAAAAGCGTTGAGACTGCCATGGACGTTAAAACCGCGTACGCTTTGGAATAAACTTATTCCGCCGATGAAGTGCTAAATACTGTTTCGCTCCCAGTGAAGTTTCTGAACCCTGTATACGAGTGATCGTGCTTTTCGACGGAGCAACTGAACTTCTGTATTTGGATGAAATTGGTGCCGCAGTGTCAATGCTAAACTTCAACCGAAGGCAGTGGATGAAAATGAAATTGCATGAATGTCTGTATACGCAAGCAGGAAAGCAGTAGCATTTGTCACGTGGGGTTTGGGAGACAAGATGACCATGGTGATCTCCTCGAGGAACGGCGCTGAACAAAACGATGTGGTATTGCTGCTACCACCATGCTTCTTCATTCACGGGCACGACAGAGACCGATCACTCCGCTTGAACTCTTAGCACAGCATGCAGCACGCTCGTGCAAAGACATGTGCAAGTAAACCTTCAGCATGGCTGACACCGTTTTAATAAAAACACCCAAACACGACAGAAGCTGCCCCTCGTTCTAATGCCTCGGTAACAAGAAAAAAAAAAAAAAAAACAGCGCAGAGAAGACCGGCCAAACTATGGGATAGTCAGCCTTCTAAAAACATTTTGGACCCCCTCAGAAGATGACTACAAAAGCAGCCACCTTACTCAGTTTTGGAAGAGGGATGCACACGCATTCACACACAATGAAAACCAAGAAAAAGCGATAAATGCTGCAATCTTGAGAGTGAGGAACAAAATGTTACTACAGCATCCAACACTCTTTCCGATAAAATGAATGCGGAAGCTGTACTGTTCAAATTGTGGAAAGGACATTGTTTCCGCCACGTTTCGCGGCTGCTCTTGACGGTTCGAAGTACATTATAGCATACGCCACAATAAAGATTTGTAGAACTGCCCACTCGAAGGCAGCGTTCTATTCCACAATTGCTAACGGTGTAATCCCTATGTAATGCATTAAGCCATGTATTAAAGTTTATTTATTGCTTTTGTCAGAACCTTTTAGGGGCGAATCCCCTTTGGGGCTGGGCTGTTGGCTCCTCCTGTTGTCGTCGTCGGAATCGTCGTTTCATGTAGTTACGGTACTGAAACACCGAAAAAAAGACCACGCGAAATGTGGAGAGAGTGGCGCCATTATCTTCAGGCCATTCTTTATTTTGCGAAAATGAGGCGTCCATTCTTCCCGCGCGCTGGAATTGTTGCGCAGTTATCAGTGCCATCCACCGGGCGGGAGATTAGCACGTGGGAAAAGACAGTTGCTCTCACGGCACGGCACATCCATGGATGAAGCGCCACGAGCATTCACAAGGCGGGCAGGCGAGAACGTCCAGGAGAGCAAGCAGTACACTTCCCGAACATCAGCGTTCGACCGCTAGACGACTTCCACATGAACAACACCCTCCCCACGTGCACGAACTATATATCCAACGGACACAGCCAAAACAAAAGTGGAACCGTTCAATGGCCATTCGCCCGTGGATATCAGACTAGTCGAGCAATCTGTCGCCCTCGGCATAGCTGCCGGCCGTTGAACTCTCATCCCCCAGCAAGGCGACGACGCTCTGCAGTTCCGCGAGCTGGACGCTGGCGTAGTGCTGGAACATCATCTTGACGCCGCGAAAGACGCCTATCTTCAAGGTAATCCGGTCCCAGAAGGCGTACTTGTTGTTCCTCAAAGCCCGCTCGCACAGCCGCTCTAGGGCGCGGATCTCGTGGTCGAGTATGACGATCTGCCGGTTCGCTGCGTTCAGTTTCGCGTGGAGGGCGGCGATGCGCATCTCGAGCGCGTCGTCATCTTCGGGTACTTGCTTCGCCGGGGTAACATCGCCGTCTTCGATGCAGGCTCCGTTTGGGGCGGCCATGTCGCAGCGAAGTTCTGCCTCAGCGGGTGTCGGAGCTTCAACAACCTCGACGCGACTGCGAGCACTGCTTCGCCGGTGGGACGACACAGAGCGAGCTGCCTTGCCTTCCGCGTATCAGCACAGAACTGGGAGCAAGAGAGAGAGAGAAGAACTTTATTTATAGATCCGAACGCGCCCAACCACAATGGCTATGGATCGCGCAATGATCCGACTTGGCTAGATACATCTTTTCCGCCCCTTCTTCTTTCTTTTTTTTTTTTTTGAACGTTCTAGTAAGTACCACGTCAGCATTGTTAAGTTTAAGAAGTTTCAAGACACCTTATATATCCCGCGTATCAAAAAGCGGTCCGTGGTTGGCCGTCTGCGCTGGGGGCAAACCAAGGCAAACGGGGGTGACACGAGTTGCGCGGCTGATTACCACGATCCGCCGCTCCGCCGGTTCAACTCTGGCAGGAAATACCGATTTCAGGGCTGCGCACTAAGTTCCCTTTTTCAGTTGTGCGCGGGTGAGCCGTCACGGCCCCACATGAACGCGCCCGCCGACTGCCACCGGCACCGCGGCACCTACACGTGTGACGGGTGCCTTTCCCGCGTGAATTTAGAAGTCAAGGTGGCGGGTCGACGAGACGGACAGTCACGGGCCATTATTTCATTTGATCTCCGCCAATTGTCACGACGATGATGACGACGACGGACAACGACGACGAAGAAGAAGAAGAAAGAAGAAGAAGGCGCGCAAACTCTGCTTCCCGGACACCGTGGCCTCATTCATTTCGGAGACGGCTCGTTTGCCGTGCTAATATTATTCCGATCAAGCTGACTTTGGTTTTGCTTTCTCGTTCCTCTTTCTTTTTTTTTTTTCCTATCTCTCTTCAACCTACGTACTAAATCCTATCTTCGGCTACTAACTGCTTTGCCTTATCTCATTCTTTTTGGTGAACAGAAAACTCTTCTTGGCCAATTCCCTTAAATGGGCATGCGGCGGTTTTACGGGCTATCACCACCACTTCGCCGGTGCACACGCACGCCGGCAAGCTTCGGGCAACTGTAAAGATATCTTGTATTGTCGCTAGCGGACGAGTAGATATTGTGGACGACCTACAGATACTCGGTCCCGAAAAACATAACGCTTCTCTTGGCGTCGTTTCGATTGCTGTACGCGTCGCCTAGTTTCTGGGGGCGTTTCAGCGGCAGTTTTCTGTTTCTACGTACTAACTTCCAGCAGCAAAGCATAACAAGCTGCAACATCCTAAAGTACGATACAATTCACCATGCGTGAGTGGTAGCTTATTTTAAGAATTTCCTGACCCGTGTATGGTAAAATGTACGGCTCTAATAACAGGATTTAACGCGCCGACGCAACGCAGGCGATGAGGCGAGCCGTAGTGGAGGGCTCAGGATTGATTTCGACCACCAGGGGATCTTTAACGTGCGCCGAAATCTCGTACACACTGGCGTTTTTGCTTTTTGCCTCCATCCGAAAAGCGGCCGCCGCGGCCGGGAATCGAACCCATGACCGCGGCCGGGAATCGAACCCGTGACCGTGGCCGGGAATCGAACGGCGGCTCACTGGCTGATTGCGTTGCGCAACAGCGCAACGCCTCAGCCAGTGAGCCACCGCGGCGGATTACAAGAAATGGCGAAAAAAAGAAATAACGCTGCACTGGTGCGCGAGTTGTGTTTTTTTTTTTTCTTGGAACATTTTTTTTTCGTTTTTGTTCTTCCTGTTTGACGTGTGGGTGGTGAAAAAGCTTGCAAAGCTCAATGTTAATACTCAGTTTGCTGTGTTATGAATACGCAGGACTGTATATTTGTAACGCGTTATCAGCTGGCTGCAATGTGGGCGGGTGCGTGGCAAACTTAGGCGGGAGTATAAAACAGGTGTTGACATACCATATGGTTGCATGGTAGCACCCCGGGGTTTGCATTTTTTTTTTAGAGCCTGGCACAAAAGGCGTTGAATAGGCGGTGGACAGGCAACTGAAAAGGCCGAAGGCGATTGAAGTTGGATCGGCTATGTTCTAAATTCAAAGACATGCCGACGTACAATAAAAGGATACGCGGTTTCGCGTTTACAGCAAGGAGGCACACAGACCGCATGGGTGATACGGGGGCAGAATTCTGAGTTTGTCCGTTTCAAAAATGTCCGTTTCGCGTCGGTTTCAGCTGTGACGTGGGTACGCCTACATGGCCTCTTCTGACCAATGACATGCGACGAAACCGACGCCTTTCCTTGCTTGTGCTACTGCCCACCTGGCCGTCTTCTGTCAGCTAATCAGGGCTCGCTCGAAAGGGACACTTCAGCGCAGACGTGAAATGGACAAAACTGAGATTATGCCCCAGCGCGATGCCAATAATATTGACGCTTGGGTATCCTACATCTGATAGTGGTTAACCTAACCTCGCGCTGGCGGGAGAGACAAAACTACGAGTCCAAAGTACGATTTAAATAGATGTAGCCGTCAAAGCAGGTGATAGCACATTCGCGTGTTCTCCCTACACGTGGGTCATCACATATCACGACAAGCACGTTTCATTCGTGCATGCGCATTGCGGAACCCAGCAAACGCAGGAAACGCAGTCTCCGCTGCAGTGAAGCCACGTGGCGCGAATATCCTCCCATGGACTCGTTTCCCCGGCCTTACCGCAGTCATATGGTAAGCCCACACACGCGCGCTCGCGCACAAAGGAAGACGGAAGTCGTGACCCGCCGCGCACGGTGGCTCAGTGGCTATGGCGTTGTGCTGCTAATCCCAAAGACGCGGGTTCGTTACCCGGCCGCGGCGACCGCTTTTCTGGTGGAGCCGAAAAGCGAAAAAGAAATAGGGCCATTGCCGCCGAGAGCCCAAGGGCCCTTGGGCTCAGCAGCGCACAGCCTGATATAGCCACTGAGCAACCGCGGCGATATCATCTTTTCTCTCTACGACGCTTCTCCCTTGTTCGATTACTATGGTAGATATGCTTAGCCAATTATCTTTGCTAGCCTAAATGCACGCTGTTAGTTGTACTATATTTCACTACTTACCTAATCGCTACTTGTTTACAAACACCATTCAAATGGACCAATTACCAATGAAATAGCCATTTTCGTTTTTCGCCTCCATCAGAAAAACGGCTGCTGCAACCGAGATCGAGCCCGCGTCTTTGGCCTCAGCAGCGCAACGCTTAGCCACTGAGCCACCATCGATGGCCATCTTTTGATTACTGTGACAGAGAGGCTTAGCCTAAATGCAGGTTATCAGTTGGAATACGCCTTATTAACGCACCTCACTGCTACTTGTTTAATTACCATGCGCAAGGTTATCCTGTAGTGCGGAGCACACGATCCTAACACAGGCCGCAACCGCTTTGCTAAGTTCACCGTTAGTCACCTAGAATCATTCGCCGCGGTGGTCCAGGAATTCCGTGCTAGAGCCACCTTCTGAGGACCCTGGTTCAAACACCACCTAGCACGAAAATTTACTCAGTTTACCTTCTAGCAAACTTCTAGTTTGTTTATACGAGCTGTCCCGAGCAACGCGGCATCATTCCAAGAATCCACTGGCGGGTTCTTATTTATCCTCTCAGCATGTCGCCCATTTTGTATATCATTAGTCCGCCAGTTAGCGTGCCATAGGAAGCCCGATTTTCGACCATATAGCGAACTAATGCTTTCGCGGGAAGATTTTGGCGGGAATATGTCAAGTGGACATCGCCAGGCTTAAGATAAAGATGTCAATGCTAGCTTTACGCGAATTTTGCCGGGAACAGGTACTACCTTAACGTGATACGTATCGCGGTTACGGGACTTAACGTGATTTCGGTCACGTGACTGCGTGGCCATACGAGTGGCATCTAAGTTACGTGATGTGGGCACTTGTTACGTGACTTGGGTTACGTGCACACGGAAGCGGTGGTCTAAGCTGTAGGCTGAGGTGGGCACAGCCATAGCGGGAGGTTGCTACGCAACGCAAATTAAGCGGCGCACAGCTGGGCTCAGTTTTCTGGTAACGCTCTACGGTGGAAGTAAAAGCTTACTCCGCTGTCATAAGCAAAGAGAAAGACCATACAACATGGCAGTTGGGGGTGTGTCCGCCGTTACAGTCAGGCCATTCTTTATTCCGCGAAAGTGGGGCGTCTATTCTTCGACACACTGGAATACTGCACGGTCGTCAGCTTCAGGGCCACACCGGCGGGCGACCAGCACTCTGCAAGCAGGAGGCCGTGGCCCGAGCTTCACTGCAAGGCGCATTCACAGCCGAACGGTTGCCGCACCCACGAACTTATGTTCAGAACGCCGGCAGACGAGACCGTTCAGACGAGCCACGCGCTTTCGCGCGTCCGATCATGACACGACTTCCACGCGAATCGCCTCTATCACCCACATGCACGAACACTATACATTCAACGGATACCTGATACAGAAAATAGAGTAGTGCAAATGGCGTTTCGCGCGTAGTGCAGCAGACTAGTCCTGCACTCTGCCGGCCACAGAATAGCGACGGGCCGCAATCTTCGCTTCCAGCAGGGCGACGACGCCCTGCAGTTCGGCAGAGTTGGCGGTGATGTAGTGGTCGTACATCATCTTGACGCCGTCATGATGGAATCTTCATTGCGGATGCTTGTTAGCGGAGGGCGCTCTTGTTGTTCCTCTCGGCCCGCTTGCACAGCCGCTTCAAGGTCGCGGATCTGTTCGTTGAGCAAGACGAACTGCCGGCACGCCACGTTCACCTTCGCCTGGAGAGCGGCGAACCGCATATCGAGCGCGTCGTCATCGTCAGGTGCCGGCTCCGCCGGGGCGACGCCACCGTCTTCGACGCAGCCTCCGTTGGGGGCGGCCATGTTTCAGCGAAGTTCTGCTCTCTTTTCCGGGTGTCGGAGCTCCAGCAACCTCTACGCGACTGCGACCACTGCTTCGTCGATGGGTAACACGGAGTCAGCTGCCTTGCGCCTACAAGCCAGAAGTGAGAGGAACGGGACCAGTCACAACGGCTATGGCTCGCGCAATGATCCGACTCGGCTAAATTACACCTTTTCCGCCCCCTCCCCCTTCTTTATTTTCTTAACGTCCTAGTAAGCACCACGTCAGGGTTGTTAACTATAACACGTTTCGAAACACAGCATAAATCGCACGTATCAAAAATCGATCCGCGGTTGGCCCTCTGCGCTGGGGGCAAGCCATTGGAAAACGGGGGAAACTACAAGAGCTGCGCGGCTGATTAGCACGAGCCGCCACTCCGCCGGTTCCACTGTGGCGGGAGAGCCCTCTTTCAGTGCTGCGCACAAAGTTCTCTTTTTCAGTTGTGCGCAGGTGAGCGGCCACGCCTGCACACGAACGCGCCGACTGCCACTGGCGCCGCGGCTCCTACACGCGTGACGGGTGGCTTTCCCGCATGAACTCAAGATGGCGGATGGACGAGGCAGACAGTAACAGGGCGACTATTTTATTGGATACCCTGCGGAACAATAACGGCGAAAAGAAGAACACGCGCTACCCATCTTCCCCACCGTGGCCTTCGCTGGTGCACGCATGCACGCATGGGCGAGAGCCGGACAAATGTTTTCGATTGCTGCTGTGAATATGGGGATTTAGCGGACGGTTAGATATTGTGAACGACCTTCTACTTGGTCACAAAAAACGGTACATAAAGTTTTTTTAGGCGCTGTTTCGATTGATATATCTGTCGCGTAGTTTCTTCGTTCACGCGTATCGTTTAAACATGAAGCTGTTCGACGGCATTTTTTTTATTTCTACTACTAACCTCCACCAGCAAAGCATAAAAGCTGTATACTTCGGAAAATATGACGCAATTCACCATGCATGTGCGGTAGCTTATCCTGAGAACTTTCCTTTCCAGTGTATACGGTGAAATGTTTGGTTGCAATCACAACAATTTTCTGAACAAGACATGTAAAACAAAATAACCCTGCTCTCGTGTTCAAGTTTTTTTTTTTCTTGGCCGTTTTCTTGTTATCTCTGCCATGTTTCGACACGTGATGAAAAAGCTGCACCGCTCCAGCGTACGTTAGCGCTCAGTTTCTGTTGGACAGGGCAGCCAACTTTGTATATTTGATACCGGTTATCACCTAATGCCGGTGCGGTGCGCGAAAACTTGCGCTGATATAAAAGTGTTTAAAACTGCCATATGACGCATGCAGTGGACGCAAAAATCGCGTAAGTTCAGCTTATGCCGCCCGTGAAGCGCCAAATATTGCCTGGTGCACAGTGAAATTCCTGATCTCTCTATGCGAGTAATAGCGTTTTATGAAATGTGTAATTTTTTTAGAGCTGGCACAAGAGGCATTTGACAGGCAGGATAGGCACCGAAGAGTAAGGCCAAGGCGTCGATATGGAGCGGCTAAGCGATGTTTTCTAATCAAAGAAAGACTGCTGCAATACAAAAAAAAAAGATTTTCCATTCACGGTTTCGCTTTTACAGCAACGAGCACGAAGACCGTAGGGGGTGATACCGGGGGCAGAACTCTGAGTTTGTCCGCTTAAAAAATGTCCCAGTCGTGACGTGGGTGATCTTGCGAGGCCTATACGCCTCGAGCTTCGCGATCGCTGCGCCGCCTGCCGCCGCTTCTCCGCGGCGTTGACGGGATTTGCACTGCGTGATTATAGGGGCTCGTGCAGTGTTTTGGTTCTATTTCGCTTCTTTTCGCCTTTCCGCGCCTAGAAAAAACTTGTTATGGTGACGACTATAGGCAAAGAGTACGTTTAGGTCACTTAAAAAGCAGCTGCGTCTTCGTAGAGTACGCGATCGCCTGCAAGAGCTACCCGGGGACGCGGTTCTGCGCGCTTCGTCGCCGCTCTTCCGGGCGTCGGCGACGGCAGCAGCATATCAACCGATGTCACCTCCAAAACATCAGGCACAAATGAATTCTACTGACGCCTCGTTTAGACCTGATACTGGCACAATGAGAGGTTGGCTTCATTTTGCAGCGTGGACAACGAATGCGGCTTCGTTCGCATATATACGGCCACAGAAAAAATATGTTTCGGGGATGTGATTACCCAATCCCGGACATAACTTATGCCTTTTATAAGAATATAAACCATGCGAAAATCTAAAGTATATTCCAAGCTATGCGTCGCTAAATATGTGCCCACACACCCCATATAGCAAGAACCAAGGAAATGAACCACAGAAAAATAAATGCTGTGCCAATGCGGAATTTAGAACATAATAGCTCTAACGGAAATGAAAAAAAAAAAACAGTGCAGCTTTCTGGCATGCTAAAGGACGTTCGTCTAAACTTAAGCCAGGTAGGTTTCACTAGACCAACTATACGCGAAATGCACTGCTATTTCGCGAGAAGTCGGGGGGGGGGGGGGGGCAGGGAGGGGGACGCCGTGTACAAATGCGGAGCGGAATCAAGCAATGAACGTTTTAGTAATCCCCATACATAATCTCGCGTTCACTTTTCCTTTGTTTTTCTACTTCAACGAAGAGCTGATCGTACGGCGGACGCATTTTTGGATGTAAACGGGTAGGCTGTTCAACAAGCGATGAAATGTGTAGTTGGAAGAGTGTGGTACAGTCGAACCCGTTTATAGCGAACTGCAATATGCCCCGCGATTGTTCGATATATCCAATAGTTCGATATAGCCGAACCCGCCTATAATGAGCTTATTGTTACGAGTTCGCATTGCGCGATAGCCCCCCCTCCTCAACTCCACCATCCCCGCATAGAGAAACGAACCAGTAAAAGTAGCCATTAACCATACCCAAAATAATCCATTATTGCAATTAATAAAGCTTCTTTGAGTATAAAGCTATTTTTGAGTATAATTATGCATTGTCCATCGTATTTTTGTTGAATATTCCCGAATTTAACACAGACTGGCACGTAAATGGTGGTGATCAATATCTAAGGTATAATATTGGCAAACGTAACTGGTGTGCTGTCAGGTATGAGTGCTCCGCTGATTATGTAAGCGCACAAAACTGATTTAAATCGTAGTGTATAGCCGTAGCATGAACATCTGAGGAACCGGTGGTTACGGAGACACGGCTAGTAAATTCAGGTCAGTGTAACCTACAAATCGGCTCCATCATACGCCGGTTCCGCGACGCTGGCCTGTGACACACACCTGGCGCTTATACAGACCGAAAATACCACACTAAGATCGCGTCGGAAACATTTACACTCTCGTAAACACACCCCATTTGCGAACAGAGTGACTGCTCCACACAAACATGAATTTCAAACGCCCACAAACGGTAAATCTCAGTCGTGAACGGGCCGCAAAAGCAGCGGCGGCACTGGGGAGCGGGGCGCGGACTCCCGCGCCTGCTTTCGAAACGGGCCGCTAGGGGGATTTCAGTGGCGCCCCTACAGGCCGCGCTCGAGGCGTATATGCGCAGAGGCCGACCCCTTCCCTTGCTTGTGCTGTGTCCCAGCCGATCATCCTCTGCCAGCCAATCAGGTCTCGCTCGAAACGGACACTTTGAAACGGGACCCGCCGCAGTGGCCCAGTGGCTAAGGCGTTGTGCTGTTGAGTTCAAGGACTCGGGTTCAACTACTAGCCGCGGCGGCCGCTGCTCTGATGGAGGCGAAAAGCGAAAACGCCCATGTGTTCGAGCTTTCGGCGCACGTTGAAGATCCCCGAAGCTGATCAAAATTAATCCGGAACCCTCCACTGCGGCGCACCTCGTCGCCTGTGTAGCGTCGGCGCGTTAATCCTTACAATAAATCAAAATCTATCACTTTGAAATGGACATGAAATGGACAAAACTGGAAGTTCCGCCCCAGCACGACGCAAATAAAAGTGGTGTTTGGGTATTCTACACCTGACACAGGTTAATCTAACATTGCAGCGGATAGGGCTCGTCACCCTATATTCCTCGGCCGCTGCCAATGTTAACAACCGGTCCAACAGAACACTTTCTCCAACGGAAGGACGATCTGCGTCGCGCCACACGTGCCCTCTACCCCACCGTGTGGAACGGACCTCCCCGTAGACTTGCTCGCTGGGAAGAGGTATTGCTGCGCAGACTTCGCGTTGGAGTGGCGCTTTCACCTGCTGTGACCCGGGCGTTGCCACCATGCACGCTACCATGCCCCATTCGATGACACCTGCCCCTTCTGCACAGCTCCTGCCGAACAAGCTGATGCGGATCATTTAATATGGGCGTGTCCTTCACTGAACTCAGCCAGAAGGCGACACGTGAGAGGCACAGGCCTCCATCCTGGAAGACCCCCCGACCTCCAGCGGTGGCTCTGGGGAACCCACCACTGCTCCCTTCTTGCCTTCCTTCGAGAGACGGGTGTCCATCATGCCCTAAACAGGTTACTTTTATGCCAACGGGCACTCTATCGCAAATAAAATAATCGCGCCAATCCACCCCGTGAATGTGGATGGAAAGCAAAGCTGTAAACAGCACCCATAACGATTACCCATGCGACGTCACTTAAATTCACTCACATCGCTCTACAAATAGCAAAACCAGAGAGAAGCGAAATGCACTTAACCACACCATTTATTACTTCAAAGAGATATTCTTGTTAAAGTTACATCAATGCACGAAGCATGAACGGTGTTTGGTTGAGTTGTATTGGTGTAGCACAAGAGTGGAAAGTTTTTTTTATAAAATTAAAGTATGCTCCTACCCTGTGTTAGATGATCTGTCTTCTCCGTCTCTGCGCCGTGGACGGAGGCGACGAGATTTGTAGCAGAGAAGGAGGAGGAGGAAGAAATACACTGTTTAGATTTCTGAACGGCCAGAGTGCTGCCGTGGGGAGTGATTCCTTCTTCTGTGGGGCCCATATGCAGTCCGCGCGGCCTGTATTCTTTCCACCCGATGAAGCTGGGTAGGTAGAAAGGGCCTGGAGAGCAGCATCTACCATTGCTCTTGTTGGGTAGTTGACGGAAAGAGAGGAGGGTGCTCAGGGCTAAAGTCGCACACCCCGATTACGGGACGGAGTGTTCCTACTTCTGAGCAAAATTTACATTCAGCGTCGTAGCGATTTGAATACATTAAGTGAAGACGCGTAGGCTGTGGAAGGAGCCTGGATTGTATGAGCCGTAGGGTAGTTTGTTGTTCTCTGGAAAGGTCAGGGTAAGGCGAAGGTACGGTCTGTCCCAGAAGGCGATAATGCTGGGTTATCTCCCTGAACCTGATAAGCGGGTGGTTGTCCTCGTGCAGCTCCATAGCACGTGAAGTAAAGCGCAGGCTTGTTGGGTGGGCGTATTTGTGGCCCTCCATTAAAGCGTGAGGGGGTGTCCAGATGAGCTGAATGGAACCATTTGGGGAGTGGCTTTTTAGCACTCGCAGTGCAGGTCAGGACACCTAACCGTACTGCTAATTCCAGTAGGCTTGCTGGGAATCGATGACAACTCTCCGAACCCCTGGTTCAGCGAGAGCCAAGGTGATGGCTGGCTTTCTGCTGCCATCATTTCTTGGGTCCTAAGAGAGGTACACGGCAAGGAGGTTGGTTCTGAAGGTAGCCACGATGATGGCGTATTGCTGTCCTCGATGATTGGAGGCGTCTGTTTAGATAACTGCATGATCCATTCCCCACCGAGGGTGGTGGTTTAGCGCTTGAGCCCGTGCTTTTCGGTGACCCTCGTCATGTGAGGCATTCATATTTCTAAGCAAAAGGAGCATCTTTAGTTTTAGTCGCCAAGAGTCTTGGAGTACGTCAGCGGAGTGACATTCTGGGCTGCCCAGCCAATCTGGTGAAGCATGCGGTTACCCATCGTAGTCTGAGTTGGACCTTCTGGTTAGAAAGATGGCCTTCTATCAGCTCTTCAACCGTGTTGTGGAGCCACGTGCTAAGCAGCCTCTGTGTGGACGCACTCATGAGAAGACCAATGGCCTGATCTACCGCCTTTCTAATCATTATACAGGGTGTCCCAGCTATCATGCACCAAGATTTAAAAAAAGAGTGAAGGCGTAACTCGAATGAAACCAGGTGCATAATGTTTGCAGTACTGTGAAGAAGCGGACAGTATTTTTTTCTTTAATTAGACTTAATTAACTAATTGTAATTAATTTTCTAACTCGAGAAATACTGTCCTAATCACTAAAGTGTCAATGAGGCACTTGTAGGTAACCACGAGGGGCATCTAACTGCGGTATTTTCAGCGATGAACTAATTGCGCACACATTTATTCTGACTGATAAAGGAAACCCGCGAAATATGAAAAATACCACGTGACGGGCGCCTCCGCGCGCACCGTAAAGCAACGCCTCAAACAGGCTGCCTCTGAGTTAGCCAGAATGAAATAGACAAAAGAAAGAAAGAAGAAATCGCGACCGAGTTTTGTTCCTTATCTGCACACGCGTCCCGCGAATCTTGCTGCTGCTGCTCCTTCCATGCATGCTATTATCAAGGTGCGGCTGTCTCTTCAGGCGGGTAACACGCCAAGCAGTTGCTTTCAATCAGCTTTGTTTGGGGACGCCTCGTTTACAATGCGCGCGTAGCGTCGTCACGTGGTATTTTTCATATTTCGCGGGTTTCCTTTATCAGTCAGAATAAATGAGTACGCAATTAGTTCGTCGCTGAAAATAGCGCAGTTAGATGCCCCTCGTGGTTACCTACAAGTGCCTCTTTGACACTTAAGGGATTAGGACAGTATTTCTCAAGTTAGATAATTAATTATAATTAATTAATTAAGTCTCATTAACGAAAAAATTACTCTCCGCTTCTTCACAATACTGCAAACATTATGCACTAGGTTTTCTTCGAGTTACGCAATTTCTCTTTTTTAAATCTCGGTGCATGATAGCTGGGACACCCTGTATAAAGCATCTCTATGTCTTCATTGTCGAGAAGAAGACAGGGGGTTTACGTAAGTAACTCTCGAGAGGACAAAAGCTTCAATTATTCGAAAGGTGCCGGATTCCTTTAGGCCTCGCTTCTTGGTGGTAACTCGCATGATCATGTGTATGATTTGATTAATGCTGTTTTTGAGGCGCTGCAAGGAGACGTCACTCTTGGTGTTAGCCTCGAGATGTAAGCCCAGGATCTTGATGCTGGGCTTATAGTGATGGCCTGGCCATCAAGGAGTATTTGAATCTATTTCTTGGTTGGGCGTGAGGGTGGACGACAAGGAGCTGTGATTGTTTACGTGAACACTGGAGGCCACAGGCTTTAGCACATTGGCGTACTAGAAGTCAGATTGCCATGCATTGGTGTGAGCTTCTTTTAATTTTTGTAACTCTTAGCACATGAGCAAGGTGCGCACAGGGCCGCTAGACGGGCGTGAGTGGTGTCGTGACGCTTTCACGTGGCATTCAGCGAGAACGCAGGGGGTAAACCCGTAGATGTGCTTGGTGAGTACACCACCTGTCTACCCATTCCTCGCTTGGGCTCGTAGCTAAATCGGTAAGACAACGGGCTCTTGCTTTGTTAGTCTATTATAGTTCCAGGTTCGATTCCCGGCGGTGCCGGTAAATTGTTTGGCTTGTTCGCTGGAGTTTTCTGGTGACACCAACGGTCGCGAAAGAACCCTTGGGGGGTAGAGGTAAAAAGCTTTGCTTTAAAACCGTTCTGCTGCTGACGCCCCTGTTGCACTGAGCGGGAAAAACGGTCAGCTAAAACTCTCTAATAGTGAGCTCTGCGGCATACGCATTTAGCCTGTAGGGTCAAGTGTGCACTTTACCACGCTGTTCTCCGACACAGTTTCGGAAATGGTAAAGTGTCTAGCGCTTCCGAGTACATAATGCAAACGGCGCACTCCATCCACACCTATATACATACACACCACGAAAGCCACTTGATTGATTGATTGATTGATTGTTTGATTCATTGATTGATTGATTGATTGATTCATTGATTGATTGAAGGACGAACAAATAGAGGTAGAGAAAGGGGTACACGATACGCGTATTTCACGTGTGAAACTCGAATGGTTAACCATTTGACATCAGATTTTTTTTCTTCGTTTTAGCTGGGCTCTCTTCTGCTCTTTCTCTCCGCAGTATTAGAACAATTGGCAGTAGCTGCAGCCATATAGAAGTATTTTTTTTAAAGCTGGTAGCAAGCCATGCATACGTTCAAGCCTTACTTGCCCTCTGCACAAGTAATTCAAATAATGCGACTACGGGCCTGTTCTTTTTTTATCTGAGCAGTCGCCCATTTTGTGTACCATCAGTACGCCGTTATGCGTGTCGTACGCTTTTCGACCAACATAGATAAGTAATGCTTTCGCATGAAAAATTTCCAGCGCGAATATGTGACGTGACTATCTTTACGTGATTTTGGCGGAAACATCTCACGTGACTAGCTTTACGTGATGTTACGTCATTTCGATCGCGTGACTTATGCGCTGTTACGCGGTCATACAAGCTGCATCTACGTGACGTGATGTGAGCACGGTTGTCACGCTATTTTGGTTACGTGATCCCGTAAGTGCTATCGAAGCTTGCGGTCTCTCTACCTCACAATATGCATAACCCATGCATTACACAAAACGGCAGGCACACACACTGCGAGGAATCACCGCGAGTTCGAAGCTAGCTGAGCACGCTCACGATACTGAAACGCCGTCGCGCCAACTCAACACCGCCTCTATTGGGCAGGTGGAATAACGGACGACAAAGGAACATGCCCAGGGTGCGGAGGCAAGACGTTTATTTTACACCAACCTCCCTGTTACATTGGTTACAGTTACGTAGTTCCCTTCAGGTGAAAGGGGTGATGAGGCGTCGCGCCGAGCCAGTGGGCCCTTCGGTCATGATGTCAAAATCGAGGGCATCGATCTTGCTGGCCAGATCGGCTCGCAGCAGCGAGGGAGGCGCGGTCCGTTCGCTCACAGCTGTGTACCGCACGGCGTGATCGTCGAATGTTAGGTACGGCCTTACTATATGTAAGCGTGGGACAAGAGGAGCAGCCCAAGGCACGGGCCGGCAGGCCTGGCGGGATTTAGAAAGCGTCACATACCTTCGCAGCCCTGGCAGCGTCTCCCCGAACAGTCCCTCGCGCATGGCGCGCGTTCCCAGCGGATGGGAGTTCGGGCGCCGTTCAAACACGCCAATGAAACGAGGTTCCCCACGAACCAGGGCGGAGCGGCCATCGAGCTGACAGTGTCAGCGCAATGGCAGCGGACGACAGGATCTTCACAAGTTAAGGTGGGGTATACGCGAAGCTAATGCAGGTGGTTGCTAGGCACAGCTGGGCTGAGTTTTCTAGCAACGCTCCACGGAACAACTAAAAGACTAACCAGCTACGCTGTTTAAAACGAAAGGAAAAGACCGCACAAAATTGGGGGTGGGGAGTGAGGCCATTCTTTATTCCGACAAAGTGGGGCGCCTATTTCTTCGTCACACTGTAATTACTGCACGGTCGTCAGCTTCAGGGCCCACCAGGCGGGCGACCAGCACGCTGAAAGCAGTGCCAGAGGAGGCCGTGGCCGAGCTCTCACGGCACGGCGCATTCACAGCCGTCGGTTGACGCACCACGAACTTCTGTTCAGAACGCCGGCAGACGATAACGTTCAGACGAGCCACGCGCTTTCGCGGTCGATCATGACACGACTTGCACGCGAATCGCCTCTATCCCCACATGCACGAACACTATACATTCAACGGATACCTGATACCGAAAATAGAGTAGTGCAAATGGCGTTCGCGCGTAGTGCAACCGACTAGTCGTGCACACTAGCCGCCGTCGAATAGTCCACCGGCCGCCGAAACCTCCTCCTGCAGCATCCAGGGCCGACGACGCGCTGCAGTTCGTCCATGTTGGCGGTGATGTAGTGGTCGTACATCATCTTGACGCCGGTCATGATGGATATCTTCAGGCGGATGCTGTAGCGGAGGGCGCGCTTGTTGTTCCTCTCGGCCCGCTTGCACAGCCGCGCAAGGTCGCGAGTCTGCTGGTCCAGCAATACGAACTGCCGGCACGCCTCGTTCACCTTCGCCCGGAGAGCGACGATCCGCATCCTGAGCGCTTCTCGCTCGCCAAGTGACCCGCTCCGCCGGGACATCGTCATCGTAAGGTACTGGCACCTCCGGGACGACATCGTCGCTTTCGGTGCAGCCGGGATCCGTCTGGGGTGGCCATTTGTCAGCGAAGTTCTGCTCTCTTGGGCAGGTGTCGGAGCTCCAGCAACCTCGACGCGACTGCGAACGGTGCTTCCGTCGTTGGGACGACACGGAGCGAGCTGCCTTGCCAAACGCGAACCAGCACAGAACCGGGAGGAACGCGCCTAATCACAATGGCTCTGGCTCGCGCAATGATTCGACTTGGCTAAATACTCCTTTGCCGCCCCTTCTTCTTTCTTTTTTTGAACATTCTAATAAACACCACGTCAGCGTTGTTAAGTATAAGACATTTCGAACACCTCACAAATCGCGCGTCGATCCGCGGTTGGCCCTTTTCGCTCGAGACAAACGGAGAAGACAGGAAACAAGAAATATTCGCAACAAGAAGACAAGATTGGCGCCTGTATATCTCGTTTCTTGTCTTCTTTGTCGACGTCTAGTTAGCGCCACCTTATCTTTTTTTCTTTAAGTTAAACACCAGTATTTCATTTTACTCTGTCTTAACAATCAACAAGACGAAGGCGTGCAACTCATCTTCCAGACCATGGCCTTCGCTGGCACGCGCTCATCGCGAGCGCCGGACAATTGTGCAAATATCATCGACTGCCGCTGTGAATGGGGACTTAGCGGACGGTTAGATATTGTGAACGAAATTCAGACACTACTTGGTCACGAAAAACAGTGCATAAATCTTCTTGACGCACTGTTTCGATTGATATCTCTCGCGTGGTTTCTAGTTCCCGCGTTTCGTTTGCCATGAAGCTGTTCCACCGCTTTTTTTTTTTTTGCGTGCTAAATTCCAGCAGCAAAGCATAAAAGCTTTATACTTCGAAAAATATGACGCAATTCGCCATGCATGAGCGGTAGCTTATCTTGAGAACTTTCCTTTCCAGTGTATACGGTAAAATGTTTGGTTGTAACCGCAGAATTTTCTGAACAGGAGATGCTGTAAAACAAAATAACTCTGCTTTCGTGTGCAAGAGAGAGAGAGAGAGAGAGAGAGAGAGAGAGGAGAGAGAGAGAGAGAGAGAGAGAGAGAATAGTCTTTAATGATACTGGTGAGGTTAGCCTGGCCAGGGCGCCTAGCTTTCTACACCACATGCATGAGAAAATGAAATCTATGAACAGATGGTGATAAAGACTGATGAAGATGACGCGCTCATTAAGAGAGTCCTGTTTAAGAGTCTGATCAAGTCCTGTGCTTCGCAGGAAAGACAATAGAGCTTTTGTCGCTCGAGATGCTCGTTTAGAGTTCTACCAAGGGCCTAGCACGTCACTTAGAGTTAGTCCTCTAGAAAGTGGACAACCCAAGGACACTAAAGGGACGTTCTAGCTGCTCTATACCACGTACACTCACATAACACGTGGTTCAAGTCCTCGCGCACGTCACAAAGAGTGCAGAAGGGGGAAGCGGCCTGTTTCATCTTGAATCGAAAAATAACTTGTGTAAGCGACATTTAGCCGCACGCGGTGAAGAACCGCTTCATCATGCTTTGAAAGTCCGTCAGGCATCCTAAAGGTCCTGTGCGGGTCTAAGGAGTGAAGCGGCGCGTAATGTTGCGGCGCAACAGCCCACATAGATCGCCGAAATCTCCAGGCAGCCTTGGACGCTAGGGCAGAAGCAAGTTGTACGTTTATTGTAGCGTAAGCTACACTGGCCGAGGTTGAGTAGTTTCGTGTGGCTCCTGGAGAGCCGTGCTGCGCATGCGCAAGGAGCAGTGACGTCTCACGGCGCACAGGTGACGCGCCGGAGCCGCGATTGGATTGGATTGGAAATCGTTTCAGCAGCAGTAAGCATGATAATCAGCCAATCCTAGACAACCAGGAAAGCCACGAATAACCAGCTGAACCTTAGCTCACGCTACGTATATCCTGGCATAGCCGAGCTAAGCCACTGCTTGTTTTCTTGACCGTTTTCTTGTTATTTCTTTCATGTTTCGACATGTAACGAAAAAGCTCCACCGCTCAGCGTTAAAGGAGCCATGAATACAAAATACAAGTTGGGTTTATTAGAAAGACTGCTTAGTCCCGATAACAATGATACCAATATCATCGCAATCTTCGAACAAATAACGGAGATATTAAAGAAAACGTGTAAAGCCAAGGCGACCCCCTAGCCAATTTCCCGCAACTTTTCTATGACGTCACGGAACCTTGTTTGTGCGATTGACGGCCGCCTAACTGACCTGTCGCGACGACACATGACTGGACATCTGTAATGGGGCCTCTAGTTCCATTTGACCGCATCACTTGAATGCTAACGTGCAGTTAACGCACTGAAAATTATGTTTTATTGGTGGCACGTATGACGTCATTGTTGCTCATAACACGTCACTGTGGCGCGAAATTTGAAAGTTCTTAAATACTTCTTGCGTTTTTTTTCGTTAAAAAACAGCTTTTGTGGCTGTAATGGAGCTGAATGAGATACTGAATCCTAGTTCTTTCAAATTAAACGAAGTTGTATTTTCTCTTCACGGCTCCTTTAATGCTCAGTTTGCTGTTCGGGATAGGGCAGCCACCTTTGTATAATTGGTACGCGTTATCAGCTAATGTGTGTATATTTGCTACGCGTTATCAGCTAATGCCTGTGCGGTATGCAAAAACTTGCGGTGATACCAACAAAAGCGTTGAGACTGCCATGGACGTTAAAAACGCGTACGCTTTGGAATAAACTTATTCCGCCGATGAAGTGCTAAATATTGTTTCGCTCCCAGTGAAGTTTCTGAACCCTGTATACGAGTGATCGTGCCTTTTCGACGGAGCAACTGAACTTCTGTATTTGGATGAAATGGTGCCGCAGTGTCAATGCTAAACTTCAACCGAAGGCAGTGGATGAAAATGAAATTGCATGAATGTCTGTATACGCCAGCAGGAAAGCAGCAGCATTTGTCACGTGGGGTTTGAGAGACAGATGACCATGGTGATCTCCTCGAGGAACGGCGCTGAACGAAACGATGTGGTATTGCTGCTACCACCATGCTTCTTCATTCACGGGCACAACAGAGACCGATCACTCCCCTTGAACTCTTAGCACAGCATGCAGCACGCTCGTGCAAAGACATGTGCAAGCAAACCTTCAACATGGCTGATACCGTTTAAAAAAAAAAACACCCAAACACGACAGAAGCTGCCTCTCGTTCTAATGCCTCGGTAACAAGAAAGAAACAGCGCAGAGAAGACCGGCCAAACTATGGTTAGTCAGCCTTTTAAAAACATTTTGGACTCCCTCAGAAGATGACTACAAACGCAGCCACCTTACTCAGTTTCGGAAGAGGGATGCACACGCATTCAAACACAAGGAAAACCAACAAAAAGCGATAAATGCTGCAATCTTGAGAGTCAGGAATAAAATGTACTACAGCATCCAAACACTCTTTCCGATAAAATGAAGCGGAAGCTGTACTGCTGAATTGTGGAAAAGACATTGTTTGTTCCGCAACGTTTCATGGCTGCTCTTGACGGTTCAAAGTACAGTCGGGGACTTAATTTTGCAGACCACGCGAGCGCGTGGCAAAAGCCACCGATGCGCGCTCTGGACGCCCGGCGCCTGTTGTCGAGACCGGCGCGGCGCGCATGCGCGTCCCGTTTCACTCGCAGGCACGCCGATTTTCTCGCTTCCTGCAGCGGTGCTGCAATGGTCACTCAAGCACCGCATAGCGACGCCTTTGTAGCATTTCTTTTAAGTGCGAATGCACTTCTTAAGCGACCCTGAATCACGCGTCCACCGCCGTCCGTCCATCCGCACCACATACCCACTTAGGGCGATTGGCCAAGAAGAGTTCCTAATTTCTGCAGCACATACCCACTTAGGGCGATTGGCCTAGTCCTCCAGCGCGCCACCGCGCCCGCCGCCCCGCCCCGAGCCTGCCCCCAGGCCACCGACGCCATCGACGACTGCTGCTTCGCCAGGAGCGGAAGTCGGGGCGAGTACTGCGGCGTCTACCTCGTCGGTCACGTCTACGCGAACCTCGTGTCGCACGCCGTGTCCACCTCGCCGGTCAGGGACGAGTCGCCGTACAGTGCCGTCTACACCGACGCGTACTCGGGCGACGGCATCGTGGTCGTCACCCTCTACCTAGCGCCAAACATCTCGCGCGACGAAGTCGTCGAATACGTGGACGCGGCGATGGAGAGTGTGGCCAGGCTCGTAAAGCCCTCGGACCCGGTCGTGGTTGTTGGGGACTTTAACGTGGACGTGCGAAAGGGCGGCGAGTGGTTGATGGAATACATGCTCGCCAACCACTCCATGACGTGCCTACCGCTAGAGGCTCCCACCACCATCAACGGCAGCTACATCGACCTGGCCTTTGCGAGGAACTGTCTGATACGCGCGGTCTTGCAACAACTCTTGACCGTACATTTCAGTGACCACAAGGCGGTCATAATGACCGTCAACTACAACAACAACACCAACAAGTGCTGAATAAAGAATACTGTCGTTTCACTTTACTTGCGTGTGTGTGTGATCTCCTCGAACATACACTTTAATTCACCAAGATTTCCAGAGAACGACTAACGGGGTGTGTGAATCCCCACTTGATCACGCGGGGGTGTTAAATGCAACTAACGGGCGAATGCCAACACAGTTCAACATAACTCCCCCTCATAGTATCACCCGTGCATTCGCACTTCCCCATGCTCCCCTTCGGGGAAATGCGGGTGAATTTTTCTTCCCGATGGCACATTTGGGGCCTGATGTGACGATTGCGCGGCATTTGGCGCAAGTGCTCCTCGCGTCCTGATAAACACTTGCGCGTAATGTTTTGTTTGTTCGTTTTGTGATTTATCTTTTATAGAGGATGAGACTAGCGGCTTGCGAACGGCGTCCCCGAATGAAGCGCGTACGAAGAACAGTCTCACGGTACCACGCTACCGACGATGAAATGCCATATATGAATAGTGAACCTTTATTACCCTTGTTTATTGTGTAATTTGGCCAGTAAACATATATTCCAGCTCGCTCTCCGCTGCCCATGAAGGCGATTTGCAAGTTATATAAAAGAAATCCTCTGTTTTATTTTTAATGTCTACTTCGTTACTTAAAAATGAATGAAATACATACCCATACGAATTGTCTGTTCGTTCTTCGCGTCGGCATTATTCAAAACGGCACCTCGGGTTCCCATCGAAGAACGCCATAACATAACTCGCTACTTTTCGCCGTAATATTAATCGCTACTTAGGGCCTTCCGAATGTTTTTGTCACTAATGAACGGGTGTTTAACCACGGAAAAACAATCAGCTTGTCCTCGTGTTTCGTTGTTGACCTTGTCCTTCCGCTCCGCTGGGCATCTGCAAGGTGGCCCTTTTAATTGTGATGGAGCCGAAAAGTGAAAATGCTCAAGTGTGTTGGGGAATTCGGCGCATGTTACACATTCCCAGGTAATCAAAATTAATCCGGAGCTTTCAACTACGGCACGCCTTATCGGCTGTGTAGCATCGGCGCGTTAAAACCTCATAATCAATCGATGCAAGCCGACCTTGAAGAATTGCTCCGGCCTTGGAGCAATTCATCTCCGTAGGCATGAATTTATCGGCTAGCAGCATCCGTTGACTAATTAGTAAGCCGGCAAGTGTATCTTTGAAAAACAGCTTCTCAAAAGTAGCGAATAATTTTATGGCATTGAATGGGAGCCCGAGGTGCCATTTTTACGAATGCGACGGACCGAGCGAACAGACAATTTATGTGAGTACGTATTTCTATCATTTCTAAGTAGTCAAGTGGGGATCAAAAACGCCGAAATAATTTCTTTTATATAACTTGCAAATCGCCTACTTTATGGGCAGCGGAGAGCGAGCTGGAATATATGTCCAGTGGCCAAATTACACTTTAAACAAGGGGAATAAAGGTTCGCTATTTATATAGCTGGCATTTCGTCGTCAGTAGCGCGGTACCGTGAGACTGTTCTTCGTACGCGCTTCATTCGGGGACGCCGTTCGCAAGCCGCTAGTCTCATCCTCTATAAACGATAAAGCACAAAACGAACAAACAAAACATTACGCGCAAGTGTTTATCAGGACGCGAGGAGCACTTGCGCCAAATGCCGCGCAATCGTCACACCAGGCCCCAAATGTGCCATCGGGAAGAAAGCAATGCTACAAAGGCGTCGCTATGCGGTGCTTGAGTGACCATTGCAGCGCCGCTGCAGGAAGCGAGAAAATCGGCGTGCCTGCGAGTGAAACGGGCACGCGCATGCGCGCCGCGTCGGTCTCGACAACAGGCGCCGCGCCTCCAGAGCGCGCATCGGTGGCGTTTTCCACGCGCTCGCGTGGTCTGCAAAATTAAGTCCCCGACTGTACATTATAGCATACGCCACAACACAGATTTGTAGAACTGCCCACTCGAAGGCAGGGTTCTATTCCACAATTGCTAGCGGTGTAATCCCTATGTAATGCATTAAGCCATGTATTAAACTATGTATTAAAGTTTATTGCTTTTGTCAGAACCTTTTAGGGGCGAAACCTCTTTGGGGCTGAGGCTCCTCCTGTCGTCGCCGTCGTAATCGTCGTTTCATGTAGTTACGGCACTGAAACACCCAAAAAAAGACCAAGCGAAATGGGGAGGGAGTGGCGCCATTACCTTCAGGCCAATCTTTATTTTGCGAAAATCAGGCGTCCATTCTTCCTGCGTGCTGGAATTGTTGCGCAGTCACCAGTACCATCCACCGGGCGGGAGATTAGACCGTGGGAAAAGTCAGTTGCTCTCACGGCACGGCGCATCCATGGATGAAGCGCCACGAGCATTCACAAGGCGGGCAGGCGAGAACGTCCAGGAGAGCAAGCAGTACACTTCCCGAACATCAGCGTTCGACCGCTAGACGACTTCCACATGAACAACACCCTCCCCACGTGCACGAACTATATATCCAACGGACACAGCCAAAACAAAAGTGGAACCGTTCAATGGCCATTCGCCCGTGGATATCAGACTAGTCGAGCAATCTGTCGCCCTCGGTATAGCTGCCGGCCGTTGAACTCTCATCCCCCAGCAAGGCGACGACGCTCTGCAGTTCCGCCAGCTGGACGCTGGCGTAGTGGTGGAACATCATCTTGACGCCGCGAAAGACGCCTATCTTCAAGGTAATCCGGTCCCAGAAGGCGTACTTGTTGTTCCTCAAAGCCCGCTCGCACAGCCGCTCTAGGGCGCGGATCTCGTGGTCGAGTATGACGATCTGCCGGTTCGCTGCGTTCAGTTTCGCGTGGAGGGCGGCGATGCGCATCTCGAGCGCGTCGTCATCTTCGGGTACTTGCTTCGCCGGGGTAACATCGCCGTCTTCGATGCAGGCTCCGTTTGGGGCGGCCATGTCGCAGCGAAGTTCTGCCTCGGCGGGTGTCGGAGCTTCAGCAACCTCGACGCGAGACTGCGAGCACTGCTTCGCCGGTGGGAACGACACAGAGCGAGCTGCCTTGCCTCTCCGCGTAGCAGCACAGAACTGGGAGCAACGCGCCCAACCACAATGGCTTGATCGCGCAATGATCCGACTTGGCTATATACATCTCTTCCGCCCCTTCTTCTTTCTTTTTTTTTTTTTTTTGAACGTCCTAGTAAGTACCACGTCAGCGTTGTTAAGTATAAGAAGTTTCAAAACACATATCCCACGTATCAGAAAGCGATCCGTCGTTGGCCCTCTGCGCTGGGGGCTAACCATTGGCAAACGGGGGTAACACGAGTTGCGCGGCTGATTACCACGATCCGCCGCTCCGCCGGTTCAACTCTGGCAGGAAATACCGATTTCAGGGCTGCGCACTAAGTTCCCTTTTTCAGTTGTGCGCAGATGAGCGGTCACGGCCGCACATGAACGCGCCCGCCGACTGCCACCGGCATTGCGGCTCCTACACGTGTGACGGGTGCCTTTCCCGCGTGAATTTAGAAGTCAAGGTGGCGGGTCAACGAGACGGACAGTCACGGGCCATTATTTCATTTGATCTCCGCCCAATTGTCACGACGATGATGACGACGACGGACGACGACGACGACGAAGAAGAAGAAGAAAGAAGAAGAAGGCGCGCAACTCTGCTTCACCACCGTGGCCTCATTCATTTCGGAGACGGCTCGTCTGCCGTGCTAATATTATTCCGATCAAGCTGACTTTGGTTTTGCTTTCTCGTTCCTCTTTCTTTTTTTTCCCCTATCTCTCTTCAACATACGTACTAAATCCTATCTTCGGCTTAACTGCTTTGCCTTATCTCATTCTTTTTTGGTGAAAGAAAACTCTTCTTGGCCAATTCCCTTAAATGGGCATGCGGCGGTTTTACGGGCTACCACCACCACCACTTCGCCGGTGCACACGCACGCCGGCAAGCTTCGGGCAACTGTAAAAATATCTTGTATTGTCGCTAGCGGACGACTAGATATTGTGGACGACCTACAGATACTCGGTCCCGAAAAACATAACGCTTCTCTTGGCGCCGTTTCGATTGCTGTACGCGTCGCCTAGTTTCTGGGGGCGTTTCAGCGGCAGTTTTCTGTTTCTACGTACTAACTTCCAGCAGCAAAGCATAACAGCTGCAACATCCTAAAGTACGACACAATTCACCATGCGTGAGCGGTAGCTTATTTTAAGAAATTTCCTGACCCGTGTATGGTAAAATGTACGGTTCTAATAACAGGATTTAACGCGCCGACGCAACGCAGGCGATGAGGCGCGCCGTAGTGGAGGGCTCCGGATTGATTTCGACCACCAGGGGATCTTTAACGTGCGCCGAAATCTCGTACACACTGGCGTTTTTGCTTTTTGCCTCCATCCGAAAAGCGGCCGCCGCGGCCGGGAATCGAACCCATGACCGCGGCCGGGAATCGAACCCGTGGCCGCGGCCGGGAATCGAACGGCGGCTCACTGGCTGATGCGTTGCTCGACAGCGCAACGCCTCAGCCAGTGAGCCACCGCGGCGGATTACAAGAAATGGCGTAAAAAGAAATAACGCTGCACTGGTGCGCGAGTTGTGTTTTTTTTTTTCTTGGCCATTTTTTCGTTTTGTTTTTAAGTGCGAATGCACTTCTTAAGCGACCCTGAACCTGCGTCCACCGGCGATGTCCGCATAGCATACCCACGTGGGGGATTGGCCAGGAATCTCCTCGTCTTCCTTGGCAACGGGGGGAGATGGGCGCGCGCTGCCTGGCCGCTGACATGGCACATACCCACGTGGGGGATTGGCTAGGAATCGGGCGTGAGAAGGGCTAATGCACCCGCTTAAAGGAGTACTGACACGAAATTTCAAAGCTGAGATCCGCTCTAGCAAACAAGTACAACGACAACACAAATAGGTGTCTGTGAATAAATGCATCTTTCTTTCTTTGTAGTTGTGTCTGTGTGTGATCTCTCTTTCGCGAACATTACCGAACCGCGCAAATTCAACTCGTGCATTCGCACTTTCACATTCTTCCCCTCGGGGAAATGCGGGGAATTTTTTCCTGTTTTGACGTGTGGTGAAAAAGCTGCAAAGCTCAATGTTAATACTCAGTTTGCTGTTATGAATACCGCAGGACTGTATATATTTGTAACGCGTTATCAGCTGCTGCATGTGCGGTGCGGGCAAACTTGCGGCGATATAAACGTGTTGACATTGTCATATGGTGCATGGTAGCACGTGCATTTTTTTTTTTTAAGAGCTGGCACAAAAGGCGTTCGATAGGCAGGACAGGCACTGAAAAGGCCAAGGCGATGAATTGGATTGGCTATGTTCTAATCAAAGACATGCCGCAGTACAATAAAATGATCCGCGGTTTCGCTTTTACAGCAAGGAGCACGAAGACCGCAGGGGTGATACCGGGGGCAGAATTCTGAGTTTGTCCGTTTCAAAAATGTCCCTATCGCGTCGGTTTCAGTCGTGACGTGGGTACACCTACATGGCCTCTTCTGACCAATGAGATGCAACGAAAGCGACGCCTTTCCTTGCTTGTGCTACTGCCCACCTAGCCGTCTTCTGTCAGCTAATAGGGCTCGCTCGAAAGGGACACTTCAGTGCAGACGTGAAATGGACAAAACTGAGAATTATGCCCCAGCGCGATGCCAATAATATTGGCGCTTGGGTATCCTACATCTGATAGTGGTTAACCTAACCTCGCGCTGGCGGGAGAGACAAAACTACGAGTCCAAAGTACGATTTAAATAGATATAGCCGTCAAAGCAGGTGATAGCACATTCGCGTGTTCTCCCTACACGTGGGTCATCACATATCACGACAAGCACGTTTCATTCGTGCATGCGCATTGCGGAACCCAGCAAACGCAGGAAACGCAGTCTCCGCTGCAGTGAAGCCACGTGGCGCGAATATCCTCCCATGGACTCGTTTCCCCGGCCTTACCGCAGTCAATATGGTAAGCCCACACACGCGCGCTCGCGCACAAAGGAAAGACGGAAGTCGTGACCCGCCGCGCACGGTGGCTCAGTGGCTATGGCGTTGTGCTGCTAATCCCAAAGACGCGGGTTCGTTACCCGGCCGCGGCGACCGCTTTTCTGGTGGAGCCGAAAAGCGAAAAAGAAACAGGGCCATTGCCGCCGAGAGCCCAAGGGCCCTTGGGCTCAGCAGCGCACAGCCTGATATAGCCACTGAGCAACCGCGGCGATATCATCTTTTTCTCTCTACGACGCTTTCCTCCCTTGTTCGATTACTATGGTAGATATGCTTAGCCAATTATCTTTGCTAGCCTAAATGCACGCTGTTAGTTGTACTATATTTCACTACTTACCTAATCGCTACTTGTTTACAAACACCATTCAAATGGACCAATTACCAATGAAATAGCCATTTTCGTTTTTCGCCTCCATCAGAAAAACGGCTGCTGCAACCGAGATCGAGCCCGCGTCTTTGGCCTCAGCAGCGCAACGCCTTAGCCACTGAGCCACCATCGATGGCGATCTTTTGATTACTGTGACAGAGAGGCTTAGCCTAAATGCAGGTTATCAATTGGAATACGCCTTATTAACGCACCTCACTGCTACTTGTTTAATTACCATGCGCAAGGTTATCCTGTAGTGCGGAGCACACGATCCTAACACAGGCCGCAACCGCTTTGCTAAGTTCACCGTTAGTCACCTAGAATCATCGCCGCGGTGGTCCAGGAATTCCGTGCTAGAGCCACCTTCTGGAGGACCCTGGTTCAAACACCACCTAGCACGAAAATTTACTCAGTTTACCTTCTACCAACTTTTAGTTTGTTTATACGAGCTGTCCCGAGCAACGCGGCATCATTCCAAAAATCCACTGGCGGGTTCTTATTTATCCTCTCAGCATGTCGCCCATTTTGTATATCATTAGTCCGCCAGTTAGCGTGCCATAGAAGCCCGATTTTCGACCAATATAGCGAACTAATGCTTTCGCGGGAAGATTTTGGCGGGAATATGTCAAGTGGACATCGCCAGGCTTAAGATAAAGATGTCAACTGACTAGCTTTACGCGAATTTTGCCGGGAACAGGTACTACCTTAACGTGATACGTATCGCGGTTACGGGACTTAACGTGATTTCGGTCACGTGACTGCGTGGCCATACGAGTGGCATCTAAGTTACGTGATGTGGGCACTTGTTACGTGACTTGGGTTACGTGATCACGGAAGCGGTGTCTAAGCTGTAGGCTGAGGTGGGCACAGCCATAGCGGGAGGTTGCTACGCAACGCAAATTAAGCGGCGCACAGCTGGGCTCAGTTTGTGGAAGTAAAAGCTTACTCCGCTGTCATAAGCAAAGAGAAAAGACCATACAACATGGCAGTTGGGGTGTGTCGCCGTTACAGTCAGGCCATTCTTTATTCCGCGAAAGTGGGGCGTCTATTTCTTCGACACACTGGAATTACTGCACGGTCGTCAGCTTCAGGGCCCACCAGGCGGGCGACCAGCACTCTGCAAGCAGGAGGCCGTGGCCGAGCTTTCACTGCAAGGCGCATTCACAGCCGAACGGTTGCCGCACCACGAACTTCTGTTCAGAACGCCGGCAGACGAGACCGTTCAGACGAGCCACGCGCTTTCGCGGTCGATCATGACACGACTTCCACGCGAATCGCCTCTATCCCCACATGCACGAACACTATACATTCAACGGATACCTGATACAGAAAATAGAGTAGTGCAAATGGCGTTCGCGCGTAGTGCAGAAGACTAGTCCTGCACTCTGCCGGCCACAGAATAGCGACGGGCCGCAATCTTCGCTTCCAGCAGGGCGACGACGCCCTGCAGTTCGGCGAGGTTGGCGGTGATGTAGTGGTCGTACATCATCTTGACGCCGGTCATGATGGACATCTTCATGCGGATGCTGTAGCGGAGGGCGCTCTTGTTGTTCCTCTCGGCCCGCTTGCACAGCCGCTTCAGGTCGCGGATCTGTTCGTTGAGCAAGACGAACTGCCGGCACGCCACGTTCACCTTCGCCTGGAGAGCGGCGAACCGCATATCGAGCGCGTCGTCATCATCAGGAGCCGGCTCCGCCGGGGCGACGCCACCGTCTTCGACGCAGCCTCCGTTGGGGGCGGCCATGTCTCAGCGAAGTTCTTGGCCGGGTGTCGGAGCTCCAGCAACCTCTACGCGACTGCGAACACTGCTTCGTCGATGGGGCAACACGGAGTCAGCTGCCTTGCGCCTACGAGCCCAGAAGTGAGAGGAACGCCACCAGTCACAACGGCTATGGCTCGTGCAATGATCCGACTCGGCTAAATACACCTTTTCCGCCCCTCCCCCTTCTTTATTTTTTTAACGTCCTAGTAAGCACCACGTCAGGGTTGTTAACCATAACACGTTTCGAAACACAGCATAAATCGCACGTATCAAAAATCGATCCGCGGTTGGCCCTCTGCGCTGAGGGCAAGCCATCGGAAAACGGGGGAAACTACAAGAGCTGCGCGGCTGATTAGCACGAGCCGCCACTCCGCCGGTTCCAGTGTGGCGGAAGAGCCCTCTTTCGGTGCTGCGCAAAAAGTTCTCTTTTTCAGTTGTGCGCAGGTGAGCGGCCACGCCTGCACGTGAACGCGCCGACTGCCACAGGCGCCGCGGCTCCTACACGCGTGACGGGTGGCTTTCCCGCATGAACTCAAGATGGCGGATGGACGAGGCAGACAGTAACGGGCGACTATTTTATTGGATACCCGCGGAACAATAACGGCGAAAAAGAAGAACACGCGCTACCCATCTTCCCCACCGTGGCCTTCGCTGGTGCACGCATGCACGCATGGGCGAGAGCCGGACAAATGTTTTCGATTGCTGCTGTGAATATGGGGATTTAGCGGACGGTTAGATATTATTGTGAACGACCTTCTACTTGGTCACGAAAAACGGTACATAAAGGTTTTTTAGGCGCTGTTTCGATTGATATATCTGTCGCGTAGTTTCTTTGTTCATGCGTTTCGTTTAACATGAAGCTGTTTGACGGCATTTTTTTATTTCTACGTACTAACTTCCACCAGTAAACTATAAACGCTGTATACATAGAAAAATATGACGCAATTCACCAGGCATGAGCGGTAGCTTATCCTGAGAACTTTCCTTTCCAGTGTACAGTCGGCCAAATCTTTAACTGGCGTGCGCGAGCGGCGACTTTTCTGTGCGTCAGCGCCATATGACGGAGCCAAGTTGCAAGCTGTTTGAGGCTAAGCGCATGCCCAGAAAGCCGCGCTCAGTTGTGCCCATCGTCTGCTAGGCTGTTCCTTCCTTAGCGCGTCACCCCTTATGAGCGCACTGCGAATGATCCAGGCAGCGGGGTAAAGCGAATGGGTTTGCTCTTATTTTATTTTCCCAAGATTAACGTTGCAGCAATCAATCGAGTAAATTTCAAGATACGCCGAACACGCTCACTCATGAGATAGGCTGAAGAATAGGGTTCACTCATTTTTTATTTTGTGACGTAAACGCTTTCTCGTGTGTATTAAGAACAGTTATCAGTCGTATGCGCGCTTGGTATCTTCAACGTGCTGAAGCCCATGCTGAAGCTATAAAGTAGGCATGTAAATAAAAAAAACCGAAAGAAGAAATAAGTAACCCATGGTCTTCGGCTTATCTCATGATTGGGCGTGTTCGGCGTATCTTGAAATTTACTCGATTGATTGCTGCAACGTTAATCTTGGGAAAATAAAATAAGAGCAAACCCATTCGCTTTACCCCGCTGCCTGGATCATTCGCAGTGCGCTCATAAGGGGTGACGCGCTAAGGAAGGAACAGCCTAGCAGACGATGGGCACAACTGAGCGCGGCTTTCTGGGCATGCGCTTAGCCTCAAACAGCTTGCAACTTGGCTCCGTCATATGGCGCTGACGCACAGAAAAGTCGCCGCTCGCGCACGCCAGTTAAAGATTTGGCCGACTGTACACGGTAAAATGTTTGGTTGTAATCGCACAATTTTCTGAACAAGAGATGTTGTAAAACAAAATAACCCTGCTCTCATGTGGAAGTTTTTTTTTTTTCTTGGCCGTTTTCTTGTTATCTCTGCCATGTTTTGACACGTGATAAAAAAGCTGCAGCGCTCCAGCGTACGTTAACGCTCAGTTTTTTGTTGGACAGGGCAGCCAACTTTGTATATCTGACACCGGTTATCACCTAATGCCTGTGCGGTGTGCGAAAACTTGCGCTGATATAAAAGTGTTAAAACTGCCATATGACGCATGCAGTGGACGCAAAAATTGCATAAGTGTTAAGTTCAACTTATGCCGCCCGTGAAGCGCCAAATATTGTTTCGTGCACAGTGACGTTTCTAATCTCTCTAAGCGAGTAATCGCGTTTTATGAAATGTGTAATTTTTTTAGCGTTGGCACAAGAGGCATTTCACAGGCAGGATAGACACCGAAGAGTAAGGCCAAGACGTCGATATGGAGCGGTTAAGTGATGTTTTCTAATCAAAGAAGGACTGCTGCGACACACACACAAAAAAAGATTATCCATTCCACGGTTTCGCTTTTACAGCAAGGAGCATGAAGACCGTGATACCGGGGGCAGAATTCTGAGTTTGTCCGCTTCAATAACGTCCATTTCGCGTCGGTTTCAGTCGTGACGTGAGTGCTCTTGCGAGGCCTCTGACCAATAAAGACATGCGCAGAAGCCGACCCCTCCCCTTGCTTGTGCTGTGTCCCAGCCGATCATCCTCTGCCAGCCAATCAGGGCTCGCTCGAAACGGACGCTTTGAAACGGAACCCGCCGCGGTGGCCCAGGAGCTAAGGCGTTGTGCTGCTGAGCCCAAGGACGCGGGTTCGATTACTAGCCGCGGCGGCCATTTTTCTGATTGAGGTGAAAAGCGAAAACGCCCGTGTGTGTGAGCTTTCGGCGCACGTTAAATATACCCCCAAGGTGGTCAAAATCAATCCGCAGCCCTCCACTGCGGCGCGCCTCATCACCTGTGTTGCGTCGGTGCGTTAAGCCTCACAATTAATGAAAATAAATCACCTTGAAACGGACATGAAATGGACAAAACTGAAAGACCCGCCCCAGCGCGACACAAACAAAAGTGGCGCCTTGGTATTCTACACCTGACAATGGTTAATCTAACCTCGCGCTGGCGGGAGAAACAAAACTACGAGTGCCAGGCATGAACTACATGGACATAGTCGTCAAAGCAGGTGACAGCAAATTCGCGTGTTCTCCCTACAAGTGGGCGCACATCTCGCGACAAGCACGTTTCGCCCACGCATGCGCAGTACGGAACCCAACCAACGCGGGAATTCAACGCAGTCTCCCCTGCAGTGAAGCCGCGTTCCGCGAAAATCGTCACTGGACTCGTTTCCCCCACTAATTCGTGTACCTACAATGTCAAGTCAGTCGATTCGCCGGCCCGCACACATGCGATACACACAAAGATTGAAATAATGAATTCGAGCTATTCCGACGCAGAAACTGACAAATGGCGCGACGTGACTCCCTTAATTGACGCAATCTGAATTATGGAAAAGGACCGTCGCCAGGCGGCGCTGCGTACCCTATACTCCTTCACGCCGCAGATAAAGTTAAGTTACAAAAGATCCAACGTTGGTATAAATGAACGCTGGGGAAAAGGGGGGTATTTGACGGCAGGATTGCACACCATCAAGAGCTAAGCGCAGACGGCCGCAAAATACATCAAACAGCGCAGGCATGCAGAGATATATACAGTCGCGCTCGTGTTGTCAGCGCGGCCACCGCCGCACCCGATGGAAACGAGCGGGCGCGGTTAATTTTTTAATGCGGCCGCTAATTCGCCTTCCTTATTGCCTTTTTGATTCCGTTTCCCCGGCTTCATTTAATCTGCTTCTGTCGAAAGGGTGCGGCTAGCGCGCTGTGCAGCCCGCGCCCGGGTCGCGCTGGAAGTGTGCGTACGTGATAAATTTGGACGGGACTTGACGAAACTGTGAATCTCTGCATAACGAATGCTACGCTTACTTCGAAAACCTCCGTGACAAAAATTTAAGTCTGAACCGAATTGCTTCCGTACAATTTTCTTTCTGGCGGCCAAACGTAAGATTGTACAACATAGCTTCACATCGGTACCTTAGGTGATTGATTGAGTTCTTTGTTGTTGTTGTCGTAATAGCCTGATGCAGGGAAACCCCTGCAAATTAAAACTACATAAATACTTCCCAAACACCTAAAAAACGGGAGGCATGAACAGTCAAAGCTAGGAGTATTAATGCACAACTGGTCTTAAACGGTTCATCCAACTGTCCTCTTTTTAACACGAAAGTGTTTCATTCCCGGATACACGAAAATTTCACATACGTCATATCCGTCACGGAAGTGACGCCAGTACAACGAAGCAAGCGGCCTGTAAAGGGTGCACCCCTGCACATAGCGCCTTCTTGCGAGGAAGCAACCTATTTTAACACGAAAATGTTTTATGCCGCGATACACCAAAATTTCCCTGACGCCATATCCGTCACGGAAATGACGCCAGTACACCTTTGCCGAAGCGACCCGCCAGCAGGACGTCGCTCGCCAAGCACACCCACAAGACAGCCGCCGATTCGCAAATCATGCTCAGCTGCAGATTTCGCTGCACATTTCACTTTCGCGTTTTACCGATTCCTATGACAGAGGAATCAACCACAGTTTTTTGATATTGTATGTACAGTCATGGAAAAATGAAATGTGAAGACGAAAACATGAACCAGCACACACAAAACTGAAAAGAGTACTGTGCGTGGAGGTTATCGGTATAGCGCGCTATCGGTATATCTGGAAAGTTATTTTTCGCAGCTTTGTTTCTGTAACGCGTCAATTCGGCTTGCATGGAAACAAATCGCGCTATTTGTGTGTTCCAGTTCATATTTTCATGCTAGCGTTTCATTAGTCCATGAATGTACAGTATGCTACAAATGAAACCGGACAAAAAAACCGCGAACCTGTACATTCCAATTTTCGAAAACTTAGGTGTCTGCGGCGCAGCCAAATAACTGCGTAGCTGCATGCGGGTAAAAAGCCGAAAGAAAAGCAGCCTCGACTGAATAAAAACAACGGCCGTTACCTTCGACGGATGAATGCGCGCTATTTAACGGATCACGCGTACAGCTCAATCCGAAGCTCCCAATATGGCATTGCGCCGATAAGCTTCCGGGAATAAGTGTAATTTTCACGACCGAAGCGCCGTCCTCTAAACGCCTCTAGTTTGTATTTCGTGTGCCCTGTATATGTCGCCACAAAGCAGGCGGTCACAAGAAAGGACGAATATGACCCCGTCCATCCTGTTGTCGCCTGATCTCGGGCCGGAAGTATGTGAGAGTACAAAACCGACTTCCCTGACGACATATCTCTATCACGAAGGATGATGGATGTGGCGCTTGGGGGTATAGAAGCGAGCGTCATAGAATCAGAAGCAAACTAAGAAGACGTCTCAGACCAAAATAAGGACAAAGGGCGGTCGGTATACGTGCACGTGATTCAGAGGACCGGTGGACCAACCGTGTGTCAAGTACGAGCAACGCGGGACGGGGTGAGGAGGAGAGGCAGAGAGAAAATCTCGGTGGATGAATGAAGCGGGAAAATCCCGGAGGGAAGAACTGATTCGGATGACGCGGTGAGAGCGCGGGCCTGCGTACTATAGCGGTGAACGTCGGGAGGATGGGGATGATGACGCCACGACAGCGCGTCTGTGCAAATACTATACTCTTTTTTTGTTTTTCTTCGCGGCGTTCCTCGCCCCTCCGACAGAGCAGCAACATCTCCCGACACACAGGCACGCCCCTACCATTTCAACGTTTAAGATCAAACTCAAGTCTCGGAAGGTGAGTCACCGTGAGCTGAGACGTTTTAAACTCAGACGAAAGAGATGGGGACGGATCCGGAGACACTATTAGGGGCGAAGCCCCTTGGGGGCTGGGGCTGTTACCGTCTCCTGTCGTCGTCGTCGTAATCATCGTCTCATATAGTCACGGTACGCAAACACCAAGACACTCGTTTACGCCTGGCGCTAGAAAGTAACGCGTACTAAAAAAACACCGGAACACTCGTTTACGACACGCGCTAGAGAGCTCCGTGCTTGAAAGACAAGAGACTTTTACAGCAACGCTGTATGTATACCTCTACCCCCCAATGGTTTCATCTCCGTGGGCAAAAACGCCAAGGCGCCACGAATACACATATACACTGCATGCTCCGCCCCTCACTATAGGTTTCACGTTAGTGGAGATGGCCCGAGATTTTTTAAAGCGCATTTCAGGCCGCGGTGCCTTTCACGGTAACTCCCTTAGAGCGTAACATAACATTGTACACAAACATTTCTTGCACCCACAAACATCATGTTATGACAACACACACGCACACAAAAACACAAATCAGCTCTGCGCTACGAGCGCAGCGGAAGAAGACACGCAGTTCTCAGTTCACACCGCGAAGTTACTCTCGGCTGCTACATAATAAAGTGGATAATGTATGCTACATATATTGTGCTACGTCATTTCCTTTTATCTTTCTCTCGTACTATATTTCTACTTTCCTATCGCCCTATCTCCATCTGTCTTTGTGTGCTTCGATCCCACTGGTCGAAAAAGGCTAAAGAAAAAGAAGCAAATCAAGTAGGTTCTCTCTTCCAGTGGCCCACTCGCACGTGCACTCCACTCCTGCGTGATAAGTGCCGCATTCCTAATGGAGCAATATATTTGATGCAGCGGGCACCTCGGACACACACACACGCACACGCCTACAAGGATAGAAGGCCAGCGACAACTTTCTTTCCCTTCACAAAGCAAACGACAAGATCCGCCAACTCCACCCGGACTTGGCGTCATACCTCCGAGACGAGGGGGAGAGAAAACAAGAAAGTAATCGACGGCGGTGAGACAGACGATGAGATAGGCGATGAGATAGACGCCGGCGCACCTTAGACGGGAAAAGGAGACGCTGACCAATCACCATTTCTCGCCGAAAACGGTAGGAAAGAAGAGGAGAAAAAAAAATTCACGCATCTCCACGAAGTGAATCATAACGAGTGGGCGAAGCGCTGGGGATCGTTATTACCGTAAATCACCCGCGGCATTGCCCACTCGCGCATGTAAATGAGTGACAACGCGTGTGTACAGTATATACAATTCCAATGCAATCCAATCCGATACAATTCAATTTAATCCAATCCATTTCCATCCAATGCTCATCGCGCATGCGCAACACTGTGTGCACGGACGCCAAGCCGCGCACAGAGCGAGGTCCCAAGGTGCTTCGCCCCTAAAACAAGAAAGTAATCGACGGCGATGAGATAGACGAAAAGCGCCGGCGCACCTCGGACGGGAAAAGGAGCGCTGACCAATCACCATTTCCTCGTCGAAAACGGTAGGCAAGAAGAAGAAGAAGAAAAAAAACAACAGCGCGAGTTCGCACGACACCGCCGCACTGAGCAGCTACTCGAAGAAGAGCTTGGAGGCGCCACGTTCTCCGTTCCGTGGCGTGTCACCATTGCTCACGGGAAGAGCGAGCTGCCCGGGGCACGACGGTATGTGTGCGCGGGGGCGATCGATCAAGAAGAAAACAGATCGAACTCCCAAAGGAAGAAAGGAAGAAGTGACACAAAGAAAGTTGGCCGTGGGGTACGACGGGGGAGGAGGAGGAAGGGAGAGAGGAGAGGGGAGACCTCCCACACACCGCTGACGAAGAAACGAAGCGACACGGATCTCCGCCACAAAAGCGCGAGCGGCGGTCGTAATCGCGGTTTCACATCGACCGTTTTCCCCAAAACGAAAAGCGCGAAGAGAAACGGCGAGGGGGGACAAAGAAGAAGAAGAAAAAGATGGAGGGGAGAGAGAGAGAGAGAGGGGGGGGGGGGGGGACATTCGTACGAGACATAAAGCGAAGGACCCAGAGTTGGGGCTGGTGCTTTCGGGGCGACAGATGAGGAGAAGAGACGGCGGAGAGTATATAAACAGAGGAAGTGCGAAATGACTCCGCCCTTCCATGATTGTCCCAATTAGACTTCTCCGCTGCGAGCTGGCGCAGAAATAGGGGGCTCGATTCCGGCGGTTTTCGGGCACCGCGCCGGCTTGATTCCAATCGGCTGTATTGGAATGCCTGCTTCGACGTACTGCGGGAGGCGTTTGTTCGTCGCGCTGCAGTGATTCGATTTCAAAACGTCGCCGCACCTGTGCGTCCCTCCGCAGCGGGTGACCACTGAAACCAGCAGAGATCAGTGCGGGTGACCCGCATGGTCCCCTCGCATTCGCATCGTTTCCTTTTCTGAAAAGAGGAAAAGAGTAACGCATGCAGTGCTTCATAATGAAAGTTGCAGGGCGATGTGGGAAACATTCTTCACGCACGTTTATTCTCTTTGTTTTACATCCTCGTGTTCCATGTCCTAGTTTCGTTTAAAGCACGAAAGTGTTTTATTCCCGGATACGAGAAGATTTCGGTGACGTCATATCCGTGACGGAAGTGACGCCTATACAATGAAGCAAGCGGCCTGTAAAGCAAGCACCCCTGCACATAGGGTCTGCTTGCGGGGAAGCTACCTTTTGCACTAAAGAGTACGTTATACTTAGGGTTGTTCGTTTTCAGGTTTTAAATTTTAACGCGAAAGTGTTTTATGCCGCGATACCCCGAGATTTCATTGACGTCATATCCGTCACGGAAACGACGCCAGTAGACCTTTGCCGAAGCGACCCACCAGCAGGACGTCGCTCGCCAAGCACACCCACAAGACAGCCGCCGACCCGGAAATCATGGTCAGCTGCAGATTTCGCTGCACATTTCACTTTTGTGTTTTAGCGATTCCCATGACGGAGGAATCAACCAGATTTTTTTTAGTGAGTGAGTGAGTGAGTGAGTGAGTGAGTGAGTGAGTGAGTGAGTGAGTGAGTGAGTGAGTGAGTGCTTGCGAACAGGCGTACACGTAGCCTTGAAAGGTGTGTCGGCAATCACTTTGCCCGGAGCAGCAGCTTTTAATAGAGAGTTTTAGCATAGCGGGTAGCGTGCGCTGCGCTAGCGGCGGCGGGTACAGGCACCCGACTGCGCATGCGCGCACGGGCACGACGCAGAAAAGGGGGGGTGGCTACCGTCCCCGGGACAAACATACACGCCCATGCCAGACCATGCGCATTCGTTCCCGAACGGGATGAACGTCCCCGGAACGAATGCGGGCATGTGCAGTCGGGTCCTGGTACCCGCCGCCGCTAGCGCAGCGCACGCTACCCGCTATGCTAAAGCTCTCTAATGAGAAAGCATTACGCGGCTGACTGAGCGAAAAAAAAACGCCTAATCAGGAAAGCCGCACATAAATTCCCGTTGGCTGCGACGTTCATTTCGCAGCGCGTGCCTCATAGACGAAACATAATGGAGCGCGCGACGCCGGGCAACGCCTGGGCAAGCGCAGAGCAGCGTGGTGAAGCGCGGAGGGCAGCGGCGGCGGCAACAACTACGTTGCCGCTCTCCATAACGTTGCATCTCGGACGTTAGTCGCTAAATAAAGTCTCTCTCTCTCTCTCTCTCTCTCTCTCTCTCTCTCTCTCTCTCCTCTCTCTCTCTCTCTCCTCTCTCTCTCTCTCTCCTCTCTCTCTCTCTCTCTCTCTCTCTCTCTCTCTCTCTTTCCAGGCTCTGGACTCTGACCGAGTCTGCTTCTTTCGCTCAGCGGCGCAGCAGTCTCCGGCAACCCAGGGCGCACTGTGCATGCGCAGAGCGTCCTGTGACATTCAGTTTGACACTCAGCAGAGTGGGCGACCGTGACACCGGCCAAAATTTATTCATTTATTATTTATGATACCCTCAGGGCCAGAGGCGTTACAGAGGGCGTGTGTGTTGGAGCAAAGAAATAGAAAACAACAACAAGAAAAAACAGCACAAAGACGTTTAGATACAACATACAATACAAATCATTAACACAATGTAATTAAAAAATGGCAACTGCGACTAACTCAAAAACAAACATTAGTAGAACTCCTGATTATACAATGTTAGCTAGAAGATTCCTAAACTGGTGTACGTCAATAATGGGTGCAGTGTCAAAAGGAAGGCGATTCCAGTCGCGACTTGTCCGGGGCAAGAAGGAATGAAAACAATGCATTCTTTTGCACATATCAATTCCAACTTTGCGCTCATGGTCGACGCGACGGGATTGATAAATTAAGCGACGCGACCAGCGTCAGTGACGGTGGCGCCGGCGAGAGTACTGTCTTGCCGCTCGTCATTGTCGCTCTCGGTCGCACAACTTGGTGACTGAGAGATACGCCCGCCGCGTTCCTCGCGACCATTCGCACTCGCTGTTAGTACCGTCACTCTGAATAGCCACAGTCGAGAACGGGGATGCTGGTTGGAGAAGGATGGTCAGTTTGCGCAAACGCTTGTGCACCGCAAGTTCCACGACGTGCCACATGGCGCCCCATATGGCGCGCGTACGACTCCAACGGGCGCCGCGCTATATACCGTATTTTCGCGCGTATAAGCCACATCAAAAATGCGAAAATTTCAGTGCCAAATTAGCGGTGCGGATAATACGCGGGGGTTTATTCCTTTACTGCAGCTTCACGGCAATGTGCGTTGTGCCGTGAAGTGCCAACGCAGTAACACTGACTAAGACTTCCATGGAGAGCAATTGCGCAAAACATACAAGGACAAGGAAGAGAAAAACACGGACCGAGCGCACTCTAACAACTGAATTTTATTGCAGTCAGTGTATTCTGTTAGGCCAAATAGTATACGCTTTTTCTGTCTGCTTAGTATGTGATGTACTGCTTGCGCAGTAGGCTTTGGTGCAGCCTTTCCTGTATCAAATGTGCGGGCAATACGCGAGGGTTTTTTCTTCTTCTCCGGCGGGTGGAAAGTGGGGGTGCGGATTATATGCATGGGCAGGACTATATGCGCGAAAATACTGTTCTACTTTGTTCAGGCGCCGTCGAAACATTCCGTAACGAGAAGCCGTGGCGTGAGCGGCGCTAGCGTCAACCGAACACGCTTTGGCGTCCGGCGGTGCGCTGACACCGAGAACCGGCGAAGACGAAGGAACGTTATTGCCAACGTTGAAGAGAAAAAAGCTTTTCGGTATTGGTTTTTCGCAAAGCGGCTCGTACTCAAGTTTCGAAGCGTTTAGCCGACAGGAAGCGAATAGGAAACACGAGGCGGAAACACCGCAGACGCGATACCTGAGCCCACGGGGACAAAAGAAAAAGAAATGCGACGAACTTTCTGAGCGAGAGTTTCCGACGTTTCAAAGCCAAAGCGGCGGACAATCCGGCAGGTGGACGACATTTGCGGCGGTGGTTCAGCTTTTGCTGCACCTGAAGCGACGAGGTCGTGTCTCTTCAACGGAACTGCTCTTTGGAGAGAAATAAAAACGGAACAAACGTAAGTGTCATTTTTGCAGCAATAGATCGCAATTTCTGTCGATTATCAAAGAAAAAAAAAGGTGAAAAGACGGAGAGAGGGAAAATGGACCTAACGATATAAAATAAGATGCGGTTGCTACACAATTTCGAAACACTCAACACACACACAGCGCACACACTCAGCGCACTCAGCGCGCGCGCGCGCGCGCGCACGCACGCACGCACGCACGCACGCACGCACACACACACACACACACACACACACACACACACACACACACACACACACACACACACACACACAAAGGATCCAAATCGCTTGTGCATCTTTTATCGTAGAGCTGTTTCAATTGCGCAGTAAGTCGACCGCTACATAAAGGCCTATAGGCATGTAACCCATGTTCCCCCGAAACTAAATTATGCCGATCGCCTATGCGAATAATACACTTTTAGTGCGGACACGTTGCTGCAGGAATGCGCGCAAATACTGGCAAACCACGCTGTTGGGACGGCACTTATTAATTTTTTTATACGTTCCGACTTTTTGCTGCCTAATTGTGCAATCACTTTCTACTCCTACTTTAGTATTGAGGGAAGCCGGAGGGGGTGCAGCATAAACCCGTGAATTTGATGATGATTATGATTACGATGATGATGACGACGATGCCGTCATATGTTTGGAGCGTGACAACGGGGGAAGCGCCCAGAGCTAAACGCCTACTGTGCTCCTGTTGAAGGCGATACGTAAACGTTAACTTGTACGTAAGAACATAACGGGAAAGTGAAATGAAAGACGTAGCGACGAAATTAACAACGACCGTGATCACCCAATAGTTAGCGCATGCTTAACAGCTGAACCGGACTGCCCCAGAAAAAAAAAAACCCGGGCCATGTCCACCAACGTGAAACCTGTGGAAGGGCGAAGCATGCAGTGTACAAGTGTTGTTTTTTTTTGGCGCCTTTACGTTTTTGCCAACGGATATGAAACCGCTGCGGGGTAGAGGTATACAGCTTCGCTGTAAAAGTCTCTTGTCTTTGAAGCACGAAGCTCTCTAGCGCAAGGCGTAAACGAGTGTCCCGGTGCTTTTTTGTACGCGTTACGAAGCGCTCCAGCGCGAGGCGTGAACGAGTTTTCCCGTGTTTCTTTAGTACGCGTAACGTTCTAGCACGAGGCGTAAACGAGTTTCCCGGTGTTTTAGTACCGTGACTACACGAGACAACGATTACGACGACGACAGGAGACGGCAGCAGCCCCAGCCCCCAAGAGGCTTCGCCTCAAAAACGAACGTGACTACGCTTACAAATCTGCCCCTTTACGTGCTCCTGATTTTCGCCCCCCCAAAAAGAGAATAGTTGTGAATAGAAAGTTAGAGAAAATGATTACGTTTCTTCCTTGTACAGCACTGGCCCTTACGGGGACGATGACGGCTGTTCAGCCTGCCGTCTCTGCCACTATCGTCGTCATCGAGGCTTTCCTTTAAAGGGTGCTCCACCGCAAGCACAGTTATGCTGAGGTGAAGACGGCACGACGGAGCCGGCAAGGAGGGGAACTAAACTATAGTCTAGTCCACTTATAACAATATCCAAGTGCCAAGGAAATCCCATCGTTATAACCGATAATTGTTATCAGCGGGTTGCGAAATAAAAAGACGGAACAAAACTCAAAATATTTTATTCGCATGCTAGCAAGGCCGTACTACTACTAATCGGAAAAGAAGCCACAGTCGGTCACCTCTGTTTGCCGCGTGTGAAGCTAGCGCAAACCTTTTCCAAGAGCGTCTACAGGTGCTTCGCCTAGCTGAGGTAAATGTCCTTGGGGGAAACAAAGTCCCCGAGGGACTGTGTCACGCATTGGACCTCCTACGAAGACACTACCTGAGTAGGCTTCGCAACCGCGTCGTTACAGTCGTCACTGCTGCACTTTTGGTGCACAATATAACCGGATTCAATCGTTACATCGGATATGGTGGCACTGAAGCCTTGTAATAGCGGTGGTTTTTTTAGAGAGAATACAAAAGTTGACGGTGCCATAGCTGTTCATCGTTATATCCGATATATTGTTATAAACGGTACCGTTATAAGTGGACTCGACTGTACTGCGACACCGGGTGATACTTGAATATTAAAGAGAAGCTGTATACGGCTAAAGTTCCGTGCATTTTTAAAGCAATTTTTTTTTCTAGTGGGACCAATGGCGTTCTGTCAAAAAACGAATGCACTTCCCCATAGACGAGCCGATCGAGCGAAATGCTCGAAGATTTCCGGACACACGGAGCCTGCGTGAAGCTGAGCTTCCGTTGCGTCAAACCGGTCACTCGAAAATCGCGAAAAAGGAGCATTTATAAACACAACAATACACGCCAATGGATCACGAAGAAGGACTACAATAATGTACCTTTATCTCATAAACCACATATCGGTATACATTCAGATCGTTCGGAGGTGCGTTTACTTAGCGCGCGCGAAATCGTCGCGTGGGTCATTCTTCGTTTTGCGATTTGGGTCTTTGATTGTTCGGCGATCTACTGGACAAACTTTCAGCGAAGGTCGTTGGACGCACTTTTGGCCTTCGCGCTTCTCTACACTTTCTTCGGGAAGGGATGGGAAATTTTTTCTCCTCCGCGAGCGCAAACGCCTTGCGGCAAAGCCAACACTATCAAGTGCGCTCAGCAGAAAGCTGCGGTAACTCTTGCTTTATCAAAACTTCCCCACGAACAATTACTGCATAACAATTAACCGGCAGCAGAAATGAATCTATCACTTACGTCGAGTTTCACTTACTGGTCGCCGTTAGTTTACAGTGAATTAGTCAAATTTAACGGAAATTCCCGCCTGCTTTAGCGAGAGGGGGGAGATGCATGGATTTATACGGCAAGGAAACGGACACCACCACTGTTTGCGTGCTAGAATAAAACCCTACTCCTTTAAATTTTTATTAAGAAATCACAAATCCCTATAGCCGCTACCATTACCAAATGATTGAAAAATAAGCTCGTGTACATTCTCTAGCCATGTTTGCGACGTGTATTTTATACATCACCGTTCGCCATCCGCCACCTTGACACAGTTGGAATGGCTCCAACTATTTAATCATTTATGACCGTTTATGCCAGAGGAGACTAACACTGAGTAAGAGTATTATATTCAAGTGTATTATCCACCCCTAACCAGTTTCTTTTTCTTTAGCATAAAACCAGAGATTGCTGCTTTATACTTCTATTGCTACTGCTTACAACGGCTGTAATAAGTATAGCTTCTTTTCGGGATCAATAAAACAATAGAACCTATTACCAGACACTACAGTAAGGACGTTGCCTAAAAACGACTTTCTTGAAGTCATCTGTACGCGTCCATTGATTTGGACAAACGTTAACACTGTCGCCACTTGTATCTTGCATTACAGTTAGATTCCCGGCCGCGGCGGCCGCTTTTCTGATGGAGGCGAAAAGCAAAAACGGCCGTGTGTACGAGATTTTGGCACACGTTAAAGATCCCCAGGTGGTCAAAATTAATCCGGAGCCCTCCACCACGGCGCGCCTCATCGCCTGCGTTGCGTCGGCGCGTTAAACCCTACAATCATTCAACGTATTTTGTATTACATTCTGCATCTCTCCTTGTTTTTCCGTCGATGCATTTCCCAAAATGCATTTTCTTCGTTATTATCATGTAAGCGTATCACCACTTGTATTGTCACTTTCCACTTTTGTGATAGCCCGACATCGGGCTGAGAGCATCAATGCATGAAGTTAATATCAGCAACCATTTCAGAAATGGATTTCTTGCGTAATTCCCAGTCATCCCCATCAGACTACGACCATCCCGGCTACGGGACTAACAAATGAGCAACAAAGCGCCCTGGAAGCAAATAGTAACCGTAGCATTAGGAGGCGGGAATATTCAAAGCTGTCAGTCGCTCCACCGTATTCAACCACGCACCATGTGTAGAGATTGTACCAGGCAGTCTTTCCCACACGCCTCGTAATTCGTGGCTGTCCGGCGCGGGACATTCGACGCCGCGCCGACACTTCAACAGAAGCGCATAAGTAACGCGAGACTACGAACATCCTTCCTGAAAAAGCGTACACATTCCACAGCTACGCTGAATAAAGGAGGTCCTCGCCTTCAAGCACTGTTAAACGCGACAATGGCCTCCAGCCCGCTTTGCGGTGGTTCAAGAAAGTTCAAGCTCGAACACAGAATACGCCTGGCGCTGCCACCGCCTCCCCTCCACCACCACCGCCAAGGCTCCCGTGACAGCGAGGGGCCTCATGGGGTCTCGTGAAGACCGCTATGCGCAGATAACAAAGCCACCAACAGCGTCGGAAAGGAGATAAAGCCAGCTCGCGAGGCGGCGACAACGGCCAAATAAACAGGCGAAAACGCAAGCAACGCTGCCCCGCCGGGCGCTCAGTCAGTGAGCCGGCGGCCAGGCAGGCCGATCACCACCACCGTTCGCTTCCCAGGAAACTGCCAGAACTAAACCCTGATCCCTCCCGACACCCCAATCTTCCCCACCGCGCAACCAGTTCTTTTTTTTTTTTTTTGTAACCTTTCTTATTTTCCTGACCGCCCACCCTCTTCTCCTGTCGGTCGTACCATTTTTTTCTTTCGTCCGATTTTTAAATTGTTGTCGTGCGTGGCTGGCAGTAGCCGAAGCCGCGGCCAAAGCCCGCGTGGCTTGTCTGCCCGCCAGTGGCAGCCGCTGCAGACGATCCTGTCAAGCAGACGATGACGACGCCACGCGCCGGTAGCATGGCAGACGATCGAGCAACGGTTCGTCGTCTGCGAGCGTGGCCAGCCGGCGCGTCGTCTGCTTTTGAGGCTAATGGACGACGTCAGTTACCAACACAAGGCGCGCACAACAGGCTGGCTGGCGAGTGGCCAGGGTTCCGCAGGAGACCGTGACGCGACGGCGCAGCACACAGCCCGTCGAACATAAATTTGGTTGTCTTCTTTTTTCTTGTTTTTCTCTCTATCGTCTTTCTTCGCCTGCTTACCGCTAAAGCTTGTGTCTTGTCTTGTCTTGTCTTGTCTGTCTGTCTGTCTGTCTGTCTGTCTGTCTGTCTGTCTGTCTGTCACTCGATGCAGCTGCCCAGCCAAAACGCAGGTGTGCTTGAACGCGAAATTATGTATAGGCAGGACAGTTCCTAACTGCTAAAGCTTGTGGCACGCCTCAAACATGTAAACATTGTTTAGCACAAAGAAAACATTGCGCACATTTCATGAAACACAGAAGTATATACAGTTGAACTTCGTTATAACGAACACTGATATAGCGAATTATCGGCTATAGCGAACTAAATACAAACATTGGTTGGTCACGCTTTAGTTGCAATGACACTTATTCTTTTATAGCGAAACTGAAACCGTGAGAGCCGCGCGATATTGCATATAACGAAGAAATATTTGACCGGGAGTCTGAGAAGCTGTCTCAAAAAAAAAAAAAAAGAAACGACCGTCGTCCGGAACTGCAGAAGAATAAAGGCCGAACACAGTGGAAAACTTCATCCTGCTCAATGCTGTGAGTAGCCACCAGACGAAGATCACATCCTTCACAAATAAATAAGACAGGCCTGTTTCGTCAAGTGAATTTTGTTCTGTTGTAATTTCACATACTCATGTTCCGGTTCATCGAGGTTGAAATGCAACAAGGAGAAAGGTAAGGGTTACCTTCTACATAATGGATTCGAAGCCTTTAAAAAATACATTTTTGTGTGAAGTATTTTTGCCCGAGCCAGATTTTCGGTTTGTTGGAGCCGATTTTTACCAGCACTGTTACAACGAATATCGGAATAACGAACTAATTTACTGTTCCGATGCTACTTCGTTATAACGAGGTTCGAATGTTAGATGCGAGTAGCAGCGTTCTTTCAATTAAGGCTACACGCGGAATCGAACTTTTACAAAAACCAATAAAAAAACGCGTTAAAAACTGTCGACGAGAGGCTAGATAAAAGCAAAACACAAAATAACAGAAATCGAGTTCGAGCTGCGCCAAGCACAGAATAAACAGAAGGTCCCGACAGACTGAGCGCGAGCAACGCGAACGCGGGAAAATTGAACTGAAATAATGAAACCTCTATAGCATTCATCACGGTGAGAGAGGGGAGAGTTTGAGGAGAGGGAGTTATGTTGCAGCGGCGGCAGAAGACTATCGTCTTTCGGCGACGGTTGAAACTAAGCCAGAAGACGCGAGGCCAATTTATTTTTTTCGCAATTATGGATACGGAAGTACGGGCTATCACCAAGACACTGCAAATCGATGCGACTTAGCTAAATTTGTTATTCAACCACGGCCATAAGTTTCATTTCTTGACAAGCCCATGTGCAGTTAGACCCGTACACGGTTAGCTATTCTGGAAAATAATTTGATCAGAATTCCATGTCCACCACCTTTCTAGCCGCCCAACGATGTTTTTAAACCAAATGCAGTTAGCCCTGGCTGTTTGTGCCATTTCTTTCCTACCGATCGTGTCAAGTCTGCTGTTCATTTTCTATTTTTTTTTCGACCAAATCGGAATTAAAGTAAGCGTGTACAACGGCGATCAGGAGACTCCCGGAAGTCCAGTTTGGGGCAACAGAAGCTGTACGGGCATCGTTACGTACCCCCACGAAGAAGCAAAACGCGAGGACACTGAGCTCTCTACAGGTTGCCAGTTCGAAATCACGAATGCCCAGTTGAACGCTTGAGACAACTTGCCTCCGTCTCGCGTTGTCGAAGTGCCTCGTCACTCCCCTTGCCGCTTGAGATGCTTCGCCTCGCGATTCGAATGGCTTCGATCTGTCTCCACCCTTTGCGCCGCTGCTCGCTCCTGCCGCCGTGTAACGGGAGAGTCGACGACGATAGTGGATTCCGCTGCTTGTTGTTCTTGCGCTCGCCCGTTGCACTGGCGTGGACGACCCCTTCTCGCTACTGCCGAGCTTTTTTTCACGCTGCGGAACGCCTCCGACGGCGCCTTTTCGGGGCGAAGCCCCTTGGGGGCTGGGGCTGTTGGCGTCTCCTGTCGTCGTCGTAATCGTCCGTTTCATGTAGTCACGGTACTTGTTGTAGTCCTTTATAATCAAGTGAAGGCCTAGCAGCCAAAATAAGGAGCAGAAAAAAGAGGGGGACATAACGGTACTAAACACCGGGAACACTCGTTTACCGCTCGCGCTGGGCGCGCTTCGTAACGGGACACTCGTTTACGTCTCGAGCTAGAGAGCTTCGCGCTTCAAAAACACGACACTTTTACGGCAAAGCTGTATACCTTACCCCCCAACGGTTTCATCTCCACTGGCAAAAACGCCAAGGCGCCAAGAATACACTTGTACACTGCATGATTCGTTCGCCCTTCACAAGGTTTCACGTAGAGGGGATGGTCCAGGTTTTTTTTTTTTTTTTTTGTTAACGTCAGACCGTCGGCTTTTTTTCGGTTCTATGGGCCATTTTCGCCTTGATGAGGGAGCGAACAGGCAACTTAAAAAAATTATAGTCTCTGCTCCCGGTCCCAAAACAGACACGAAGTGTGCGAGAGATTTTCCTTCAACGATAGAATTAGTTGTCCGTGCACTTCGCGAGGAGCAGTGTGACTAAGCGCCTCACGGCTGACCTGTTACGCACAGCAAACGGCCGGGCGAAACTTCTCCGCGGCCACAGCAAATAATCAGTCGTCTGCGAGACGGCAAGCACGCGGGGGACGTGACAGCAGACGACGCGTCGCCCCGGACGCCGGGGAGATCTCGTCTCAACGCCGAGCAGCCCGGCGTACGTAGGCTAATGGAGCGTGTTTGTCGGCCCCCGACGGGAACAGACTAGCCGGGCGAAAGAGGACAGTGGCGACCACTTTCCGGCGAGCCCCCGAGGGAGCCCACGGTCCCGACTGCGGTCGGGGCTGAGATGATAATGGCGGCGCTCTGCCCTCCCTTCCTTCCGCCCTTCTCATCGCAGTGACGGCTTCGAAGGACCCCTTCCGCCTTGTCGGCCGCCCTTCGCATTACGATGAGTCATGCTGCGTTGAATTAGCTGGCATCAACTCTGGAGGGGAATCGTTTGCTCGTCTGTCTAATTATACGGACGTATGCGCAGATAACGAAAGGAAAAAAAAAAACTCGGTTTTAAACATGCGCCGAAAAGCACGAGGTCTAGAGTCGAACAGTATCGGGTTGATGCTGATGGCGACACGCGAAGCTGAGTTCATCAAAACTGAAGGAACGGGGACACTGCTGGGAGCAAGCCACTTGGTCAGGTGTCTCTCTCTCTCACTCCTTTAGTACACCACCTGTTTTTCTCTTTATTCAGAGTAGATCTTTTCTTCCACTGCCCTGTTTGATGTTGTTCTTCGGATTCGCTAATGATAAACAAATCTTTTTGGGCTAACCGCCCTTTATCCATCTCTGGCCACCTTTTGTTTTTTACTTTAGTCAACGCCAACCAGCGCATAAACTGTCGGATTTTACATGCCGAAGCACCGTATTCTAGAGTTTGCGAACATTTATCGGGCGTTGATCTGTGGCCACCACCAACCATCACTAATATACGGCGAACGGACATGCTGCGGCGCCAGTTGGTCAGCGTCTGCTCCTCTCCTGATTAGTGACATCTCTGACTAGGGTTTTCTCTATTGATTCAGATAGATCTTCTTCACTGCGTTGATGTTGTTCAGGTTGGATTGGCTTCGCAACGGCAGAGATCTTGCTTGGCCAACCCCTACTTGCGGCAAAGTGCTGGTGCCCTCCATTTTGCCGCCGTTCCTTCCGCCCGCCCCTCCCTCTATCGCACTACCGGTTCCCGCGGGTGTTTTTTTTCTCTCTTCAAGATTCAGACCTCCAGCCACTGCTCAACATACTGTTGGAAATAACTTCTTTCATCAGTCGCGACGTTTGATGTTGTCTGATCGGATTCACTTACAAAACCTAATTCTTTTTGACCTATGAGTGTGTGTGTGTTATTCTGTGCGGACCATCATCATCATCATCACCATCATAACTTTTCAGATATGACGGCTGCTATGGATGTCTGATTTTGGGACTTAACGCTTGGTACGGCCGTAGGGGAGATACTTCGTCCGTCTCGAACGACGAGGACTCTGCTTAGGGGAAACTCAGTGTAGCGCTACATTGAGGCTCCGTAGCTCTGCTGCTTTTCACTGCGATATTACGCGTCATTTTCAGCCATGCATCTGAGAGGCTGACGACTCGTCATTCTGGACGCGGCAACGGAGAGTCCAACCGTCACATCTTGGCACCACTGCGGCATGACTAAGAATTTGTGGGAAGGGTACGGCTTACAGCGACGATGTCTAAATACCAAAAGGCACGCACTTGAAAACTTCGCGAAGGACGGTGCTTCATTGCACCGGGAGCAGCCGCCAACTGCTTTGCACAAAAACTTTCCTGCGCCAAAAGCTGAGACAAGGACACACACACACAGACACATACAGACAGGTGCAGTCAAAAGTAATTGGAACACCGTCTCGCAAACTTACTGAAGTTATTCTTCCGGAAACTGCCCTGACTGCATTGGTGTGTGTTTAAAGGAGCCCTCCCTAATAGAAAAATCTTCCTATAAGCCGGTAATGGCTGTCATAAAGCCAGTAAGACAAATATTTTGTGATATTCACACATCATTGTTCAAACTACTTATGACGGCACCTGTGGCATACATATACATACATACACATACATACATACATACATACATACATACATACATACATACATACATACATACATACATACATACTAGTACATACATACATACATACATACATACATTACACATACATACATACATCATATGCACAAGTATATATGTTATAAACACGCGGCTACCCGCCCTGTTGACAAAACAAACCGGCACATTATAACCTTTCCCAACGCAGCCAAAACAGGAACATACGGGCCTGGAAGGAACAGAACCCGTAGGTGTGATCTATTGATGTTGCGAAATCCAATGTGGGGCAGTTCACAACGTATACTGTGTGTAGAACCCAAGTTGAACGACCGCAGCATATACCCGCCCATGTGCTTAAAACGCTCTCGAGACGCGCACACTGCGTATATATACCTGTACGGGTCTGGAAACGTTCACCTCCCCCGAATTCCTCGCTCATTACGCGTGCCACCTGGTCGAATTAGGCAAATTGAGCGCTCTCGGAGAGGTGCCGCCCGAACGGAACGACTGCCACCGCTGCACCTCCGCGCTGAGCAACGTGGCCATTCGTTTAAACAACTCTCACTCTCTATTCCTCTTCCTCTCCCTCTACGTTCTGACCTCTGTCTTTATACCTCTATTTCCCTCCCCCTCTTCTCTTTCCTTCTCACTCTCTCTTTCCCCCTCTACTCTCATTTATATATAAATAATATATTATATATATATATATATATTATTTTTTTTTTTTTAATTTCAAACGTTCGCTCCCGCAGCACCAGAATTTGCCTCCGAATTTTCTGCTTTCATCCCTCCATCGAGTTATTCATCTGCCCTAAGAAGATCCTCCTGCTCACGAGTCTGAAAAATCTCTCTCTCTCTCTCTCTCTCTACTCTCTCTCTCTCTCTCTTTTCTCCTCTCTCTCTCTCTCTCTCTCTCCTTTCTGCGCATTACAAGTTAATTTGAGCCAGCTTCCTTCCACCCGAGTTCGTTCCCTAACACGGGATGCATGTTTCCTCCGTATCCGTACGCATCCCTCCCGTCGCCCTTCTATCCATTGCTCGTGGGGCTGATTCAAGACTTCCTCCAAGGCGCTTAGTAAGACTTCATGTCCCGTAAGCAGCACGCATTAATTGTACGCCTTTCTGTTCGATAACGGAGGCAGCCTACTGTTCATGATTTCAGTTTGCTTGCCAGGTGCCCGTAAGCACGGACAAATGTCTGCTCGTAGCCATGGCGTACGCCGTATTTTGGGACGAAATAACGAAATAACAATAACCCTCGTAAACCTAGTTACCCCGAGCGAAAGCTGAGGACCTCGCACAGACGGCCAAGTCGGCGCGCCATCCACGGAGAGAACGGGCGACCAAGCGCCGGCTAAGCAGCCGTTGAACCCTCGTCTAGTCACGTGGTATCGCGGCGGCGAGGCTCCGAGCGAGCGAAGCCGTGATGCCTCTTCGCTGCGGGTCACATGGCGCATCGCCAGACCCGCCATACCTGCGCTCCGGCGGCTTGAAGGGGTCATGCAGAGAAAATACAAGTTTGTTTTATTCGAAATATTTCGTGTTCTATAGTGCCCCTAGCGCTTGTCTGGATGCAAACGATGTTTATTCACTGATAAATTAACAAATTTAAGTTAAAATTTTGATTTTCACGCTAAATCGTGTTTTCGTTGTCTGCAATGACATCACAGGAACCGACCGCTCTGCAGTCGATTTAGAAGCCTTGTTTACCGTTAGTTAACCTAGATGTCGCCACCATACCCCGACAAGCCGTTTTCTGCCCTCGTTTTTGACCGTATTGGTACCTGGCTTGTTTTTGTTCCGGTAGAAAATAATCGTTTCGTGAAACATTGTGTTCGCTCGACAAATATTGTCACTTAAGACACCGTTGCTTGCGTCAATCGGCCAGTGTCGTCTGAGACAACCCCAAACACCCGCAATCCTGTGCACCTAAACCAAGCATAGCACGCGCAGTTGCAACAACAGTACGCATCGGTACTTCTGTGTTTACGTGTGCTTCCGTAACTTCCACTGTTTGTCCCACCATTCTTACTGCTTTAAAAAGAATGTGCCCTAAATTAAAGCGCAAATAGCTTCTTTGGCAAGCTTGTCTAATTTGCGTTTGCTTTTGGCGGCCTCAGCCAATCACAGAGCTGCCACATATGGCATCATATGTTCTGCTGCGGGAAATAAGCTAGTGGGCCGAATGGTCATTCCCTTTTCTCTTAATTATATAACTTATTCGAGCAAAATTTGCGTTAAAAGTGGTGTCAATATGATTCTAACGAGGCAATCTTTCGAATGAACCAAACGTGTTTTGTCTGCGTGGCCGCTTTCGACGCGAGTTTCGCTGTAATAGTGCGACGTCTGCGGCGTTTCTGACACAGCAGACGATTCGGTCATCGCGCGCGCTAGCAGTACCCCCTTTCCGGCCGCCCATCGCTGGCAAACCGCATAAACGATAATCGCGCTAGAACGGGCGGACACCGAACCACACGAAGGCGGAACCATCTGTGGCGTGTGTTTTTTACGACCCTGAGCTCTCTCCTATTTATCTTGGTCTTCGGCTCAGAGGAAAGTGACCCAAGGAGCGGCACAGAAGGGTTGGAACTGAGTTCGTGCACAGCCAGCCGCCGCCTTGCTCCGAACTTATTGCGAGAAAGAAGCCGCCCCTGGATGAGCCGTGTATAGCCATCAAAAGTACGGATCCCCCTTCTCTCCCTCTCGAACGCGAAGACAGCGTGGCGAATCGGGGGAGTAGAATCTGACATCAAACCGGGAAGCAGAGGCACTCCGCAAGGCTCTGCCTTTCTCCTTTGCTTTTGAATTAACCTACCACAGCGTGGCGAGCTGCTGCTTGCTGCTGCTGCTGCTGCTGCTGCTGCAGGCGGCGTACGGCATCCACGTTTGCGCGCTTCGACGAATCCAGCTGCGGGTGCCGACGGGTGCAGCCGTGAACGACAGGGCGCTGCCAGTGGGTTTCCTTTTGTTGGTTTTTTTTCCGCCAACTTTTGATGAGGGCTTATTTATTCAACTCGACGCTCAATAGACGTCGCTGGGATATAGCTTTATGTTTATCGTGGCCGGTTGTGCGTGCATGGCTGTCAGCAAAAAGTGAGTCCGCACGTATACGCACGTCATGCCACGTAGTCATGATGACGATGATACGATTATGTGTTAGTGAGGAGCGTAGCAGATAATAGTCACTTTTGCTACGTACATGGCTTCCTACTATGCAGCCGGTGCAGTGTGATGTACACTGGCAACGTCATACCCAGCCGACAATCAGTGGAGAGCCTGTAGGCCAAAAAAGAAAGTGACGGAGGAGTCACTGCGGCTTTATAAGTGGGGTATACGATGCACACCACTGTACATATATACTGCGGAGCGGAACCATGAGAGACGACGAATAGTCCTGAATACATCCACGAGCTGTAGAATTTTACGCGCCTACCGCTTCCTTTCAAAGAGTAATTACCCCGAATTAAAGCATAACTGCGAGTGTTGGGTCTAACCTTTCACTGAGACGCCCCCTCCAAGATTTCGTGCATGACCAGAGTGTGTGCGCGTATGTGCGCATCTATGTATGCATGCATGTATATATTGTCACGAAGCATGTATTTATGTATGCATGTACGTATGTATGTATACATGTATGTATGTATGTATGTGTGTGTATGTATGCATGTATGTGCGTATGTGTGTATGCATGTGCGTATGGATGTATGTATTGGCATATGTATGTATGCATGTATGTGTGTATGTATGTGAATACGTATGTGTACACCCGGGGTCAAAAGTTTACAGGACACGATTTTGCGTTTCAACGTTAAATTCTCTGCTCCCTGGGGGCTCAGAAAATTGGACTGGTAAGCGAAGCGTCACGCTCCAAAGTACTTCGTTCTCTGTGCTTCACGGTATCATGACCGTACGCCTAGCAGGAGCTTAGCTCCCAGAGAGCAGAGAAATTAACGTTAGATAGAAGTGCAAAATCATGTCCTGTAAACTTTTGATCCCATGCGTACGTGCGTGTGCGAGAGTTAGTGCGTGCGCGTACTTTTCCATTACCTCCTATAGTAAAGCGCTGCAGGTGACAAACACGTGTGCTCCACTCACCAAAAAACGAACAGGCAGCTGGCGCCGAACACACACTGTACGCACACAACGAAAAGGCCAGCGCGCCCACGAACGCCTCTGCCCAAAAACAGCCAGCCACTTCACCATCCGCCATAAAAAATTTAACGCTAAAAAAGAGAGGAGAAAAAAAAGTCCGCTCGAAAGGGCGACGGAAGCGGCTTTAATTTTAGACTGCGCCGCTCCTCTCGGAAGCAGCCGAGGGATCAAGCGCCCCCGCACAACGCGCAGAGAACCGCTCTTACGACGCCCCGGACCGGAGACGACGCTAAACCTGGACGTTGCGCAGCCGGCCGCCCGTTCATACTCCCCGCCCCCCTCCCCGGAAAGCCGACGGTTCTCCCCGTATATGTTTACGATAACGACCAACAAGAGCCGTGGACCGGCGCCACGCAATAGCGGTGACCAGGTGCCGGGGTTTGCAGGGACCCCGGCCGCAAGGGGGTGTGAAGAATGGGACGGGATTTGGGTGACTCCCGTTCCATACTGCAGGCTGAACACGAACGACACTTCAACCGGCTTCGAAGTCAAAACTGCCGCAATTAATCTGTCTGTTACCAAAAGGGCGACAACTGCGCTCAGTTGGTGCTGCTTCGTCTGGAATTGCGCTGGGTGCAACTGCTGCGAAAGGGGACGAGCGGATCGCCCCGCCTAGAGTCACTAGGTAACGAATAAGAGTACCGTCACTCAGGCACGCAAGTCAGCAACGGGGGCCATTTTGGTGTTTATCAGTGTTGCCAGATTGCCGCATCTACTGCCTCGCCGCTAACTTCGACCGGGTAGTCTGTTAACAACACTGCCGAAGATTTAGCAAAATGGCATCTTCAGACGCACTTCTGCTGCCGAAACGCTGATACACGCGTTATCTTTGATTGGCGTTAGTTACAACGTCCGTAGAGTAGGGAGGACAGGCTAAGCCGACCAGAGTTTACCGACTAAAACGCATACACAACAAAATGGCGGCGCCCATGAACCAACCGTCGCAGTGTAAACAAATGTCACGTGATGCCAACTGACGAATGATAATGGCGGCGGCACGGAACATTAGGAGAAAAGGGTGACGATACTCTGTAACCTTATCTAGTGAGATTAGTCCCGCCCTCTAGGTCGTTCACTATCGCCGCGGTTGCACTCAGCCCAATTCCAGATGATGCTCGTTATCACCATGCCTGTCCGGGCAAGCTGCCGCGAGGCACATCTGTGTAGGATACGCGAAGCCTGTGCAAGACAGACAGGTCGCGAGAGCATACGTGTGGCTGAAAACGTTGGTAACTTGCCGTTGCTCCGTTACGTCATACCACCAGCTGCTACCCCAATACGATTCCACCTAAGCTGTTGTAAGCCAAGGGCAGCAGCTTGCAACGACAAAACGAGCAATTTTCCCAAAAGCAGGAAGATCTTCGCTGCGTCACACGTGCCCTCATCCGACCTCGCCAAAGAATCGCTCGAGAGAGAGAGAGAGAGAGAGAGAGAGAGAGAGAAAAGGGGTCAGCCCTGACAGTGACAGGGTTTGCAACGCCAACTGGGGGCTGACTACAGCGGTGAGTGGTGAATGTTGGACATTACGGGTACAACAGCGCAAAAGGCAAACAAGAAACGTTAAAAACGAAATACAAGGAAATGCTGCTAGCAAAGTTCGGACACAACTTAAATTTGAAAAGGAAATCGTTAAGGTAAACTCTGAATCAGAACACAAACAAACGGTGCGAAGAAAGGAGGTTTTGCAGCAGAGACTTAGCGTTGGAGTGGACATTTCCCTTGCTGCGCCGCCCCGGCACCGCCACCGCGTTTGCACGCACCACGCGACGACTATTTTCCTTTTCTTACGGTTCCTGCCGAAGAAGTCGAAACTAATCAGCTGCTGCGCACGTTCCCGACACTACAAGCAGCTTAAATCCGGCCCCTGGGTGACGACACTCCGTTTCCAAGTCAGTGCAGAACGGGCACTTCCGGTGCGATGCGGAACCTTAGTTAACGTATGGGTACGAGTTGGTACTCCATTATAACTCCCTCAAGTGCAGCAAAGAAAACACAGGACGTGGGAGACAAGACAGCGCTGCGTTTTCCTTTGCTGCGCTTAATTAACGGGGTTATAATTTAGTTAAACGTGGTAATAGGCTCCTCTCCGCACTTAAACAGGCCTAAAAGGTACTAAACCACCCTCATTTACGAGAAGGGTGTGTAGAATTGATTTAAGGGAACATTTTTGCAATAAAAAAATCAACGAAATAGGAAGGAAGGTAGAATTAAAGGGGCTCAAACCCGTGGATACCTGCGTTAGAAGCCGTGACGATATACCCGCTAGGCACAGGCCGAACAGCAAGGTCGTTTTAGCAGGTGATCAAGGAGATTGCGGCAGTGTTCAAACGTAACCAGTAGACAACGCTTGGTTTAACAGGAAGTGCCCGCCCCCCACTGACTTAGATACGGAATACTGCTTCAATCGAAAGCGTGTGCCTTCATCCGGGGAGCAGACCCAACCCCCTTTTCCCCTTTTACCAGCGGTGACTCTGGCTACCTCACCTCACTTCCCTTTTTGCAGCCTTCCTGGATGCGGAAGCAAACCTAGGTGTTCCTCTAAAAGCACCTTTATTTTAAAGCGAAGCTCTCTATGTCTCCCTTAATGAGGTTTCGGGGAAAAAATGGACTGCAGGAAAGTTAACTTCAGTGCAGGAAAGCCAACTTAACAGAATGGGTCTCCGCAAAGGGACCAATCAATCACCCACCGGTGAAACAATGGGATGTCTTTGCATGCATAACGTATTCCATTGTGGCAGACGAATGCAGTTTAGCGTCATACGGTTGAGCGATGATGATGATGAAGAGAGCCTTCTCTGACAGGCGCACAGATGGCACGTTGGTCGCGCCTCACGCAATTAACCAGCGGGAAGCCCAAACCAACCCCAACACTGGATCAGAACATTCAGGGGACCCAATCCCAAACTTATAAAAAATCATAGCTCGGCGTTGCCGCAGACTTGGATTTTGGCTGATTGGATTGTGCACTTTGCAGTTGTATCGGAGAAAGCTTCGCGTTTCAACCATCGATAGGGGCGGCAGATTTTGCGCCAGAGTGCAGACTAACGCATTAAAAAGTTGCATCCCAGCAAGTCGCTCCTCTAATCCCTTAGCGCACGTGCACTGCGCAACCGCAACCGCAACTCTTCCCTACCAGGTTTGGTCAAAAATTATTCCAGAAATAGAGCAATTGTATAACACCCGAGTGAACCGCAACCGAAGTTCCCACAAAGCATCACCTAACCCTTTTTTGGATCGGAGCTTCAAACAAGAAGCCACAACTTTCAGGGTTGATGCTCCCACCACCGCCATACTGTTGTGAAAGTAAGCCCATGGGTAACAAATACATAGGCCATGTCCACGCTGATTGTCGCGTAGTTCCGAGAATCTACGTCATAGCGTCCGTATCCAGCCGAAACGGACGCAGACGTGGGCGGAAAGCGCTATACAGCCCATACAGGTCGGAGAGGTAGTCGTTCGCCGGGAACAAAACCCCGGCCGACCTCCGTCGACGCAGCTCGAAGCCCCTCGACCGCGCACGATGACTGCCGCATGCACGCCGTCCGTCCTAGAAATAAGTGATTTACGCCTATATCCTTTTTTTTTTTTTTCGTATATGCGATGCTGCACGAGGGTCCCGGGACAGTCTTCGACTTTGGGACCCTTGTCTGTAAAATATTGTATTGTTGTATCACTTGCCTACTGCATTTCAATAAACTTTCTTCTTCTTCTTCTTATAAAAAAAAAGGAACGGTATACTTGCGCAGACTTTGATAAAGGGCTGATTGATTGATTGATCGGTTGATTGTTATTATTTATTTATTTACAGTTTAAGTACAACGCACAGAACATTTCAATTTTCATATCTTCCTAAGCGGGGCGAAAGGCGTTCCAGCCGCCTGATGACGCCGCGTTTCTGATATACCACAACGGCAGCAGCAGCAAAGCGCATTCAACAACCGGTGAATTAAATTATAAACATTAAACAAAACACCCGAAAACATAAGCAAATATACACACAACATTGCCGGTCATATAAAACAATGACAAAGCACAAAAATGAGATATAATGATAACGGGTTATATACTTCGAAAAAGGTGGAGACCGCGACATAAGTAGCCGAAAGTTCAGCAAACAAGATTTTTAACCGAACCAATACCAAGGCAACAGGTTTTTTTTTTTTTTTTTTTTTACTAATAAGCTTAACACCTCCGAGACATTGATGGGCGTAGTAAGAGTTCGTTCCCAAACATGGAGGAGAATGGCAATTGTGGTGGCGCTCGGAGCTAAAAGCAGCGATTGCACTTTTCTCTTTGAAACCCGCCTCCCCTGATTGATTGATTGATTTGATAAATTGCTATTGGCACCTTCTCTAAATCGGGGTTCCCTTTCATATCGGAATGATGACGTGGGCCATCGCCCGAAAGGAGCTAATTCATCTGCGTTCTCCCTTAGCGGCAGCCTCGGATTAAGCTTGTCCGTCACCGGTGGCAAACCTGGTCACACCTTGCCCATTGCCCTCCACCGCCCCATCACCGCAGTCCACAACACCAAAAAAAAAAACGGTTGATAACAAGTAAAAGCACAAGGATAAAAGCAAATAGCAGCCCCAGTTTCACGTGAGTAGTCGCATTCGAGATCCGTGAGCAAGCCCCGAAAACACCACAGGGGCCCCCCCGCCTACGTATAACTCCGCCAGATCGCAGGTCGTCCCATTTCCCACAACACCGCGCGGCCAGAGGGAGGAACGAGAGCGCGAACTGCATTCCGCCTCGATTCCGGAGATGGACGGATCCATTTTGTCTTGTTCCAGTATAATTCAACGAAGACACGCACACGCTTCGATGCGATGGCCGTGCGCTCGCGTTGAGAAGGAACAATTAAGTGGTCAACCAGTACACCACGACTCCCGCTTTCAAATACCCCAGGGGTCCGCAATCTGCAGCCTGCGGGGCAGTATTACGCGGCCCTCCGCCACGACGTCGACCCCCTACAAGGCCGACACGGCAGTTTCGACCTCAAATCGGGTTAGACAGGAACAAAGAAGTTTAAGAACGCTTCCTGTTGGCACATATCCCCCATCTTCACACTTCGCCAGATAACGTCTTCACTTCCTTCGTTTGCACAGGTACAAAAAAGACAACCCCTCCCCCGCCATTTTCCGTCCGGCCTCCACCGTGTCGGCTTAATGCAACTCGGCCCTCCGCCTCAAAACGTTGCCGACCCGTGAAATACACTTAAACTGTCGTTATAACAAAATCGCTTAATTAAAAATCTCGCCTTTTTCGAGGTGTTTCACCCACTGCGGTACCCCACTGCGGTGCACTGAGAAAACAAAATATTCGCTTTTACCGAAGTACCGCTTAATAACGAAGCCATTTTCAGACTTCGTTGTAACGAGTCTGTACTGTAGTACCCCGTAATGCAATTGAAAGAGAAAACCAGGTTTTCCTTCCCCGTCAAAACTTGAATGTGAGCGTGTTATACCCCTGTCTCCGCACGGGCACTTTCAATCCGGATTTAAGCGAAGCGCTACTGACTTTTCGAGCGGGGTCGACGCACCGCCTGTATACACGGCACGGAGAGTTGCACCGGTTGCACTCACGTACGCCAGACGGCGCCAAAATGTGTAGCACGTGCAAATAAGTGCAGCACGAAGTTTCGACACGATCTAAATCACCATTCCCGTGTTGTTCACAGACAATTTGAGGACTCCTCCCACAAGAGATTGAGCAGAAATGCATGACGAAAAATCCAACCCCGGATTCGCTTGGGAACAGTCCGCGGTGCGTGTGGGACTGATGTTGAAGGTTAAACACAATGTTTTTCATTGAGTGCTTCTGAACGAGCACGACGGGGCCCACTCGCTTTAAAGGGGACAAGAAGGCACAATACAAATTTGGTTCATTAGAAAGACAGCTTTCTCCCGGTAACAATGACACTCATTTCACTGCAAACTTCGACCAAATAAGGGAGATATTAATGAAAACAGATAAAGCAGTGGCAACTCCCCAACCACTTCAGGCGATTTCTCCTATGACGTCACGGAACCTTGTCTATGATTTCTATGACGTCACGGAATCTTGTCTATGTTTTCTCTATGACATCACGAAATCTTGTCTGTGATTTCTCTGTGACGTCACGGAATCGTTTCTGTGCGATTGGCCGTAGCCGATCTAAGAAACAGCTAAGGAATATGACGGCGATTGTAGTGGGCTTTCTCGTTTTGTATTGTCGTATCACTTGAATGCTAACGTGCTAGTTAACACACTGAAAACTATGCTTCAGCGTTGGCCCGTATTACGTCACTCCTGCTCATATTACACCACAGCAGCGCTAAATTTGAAAGTGTTTCGATAATTCTTGCATTTAGCCTGCTAAAAAAACGTCTTTCGCGTCTGAAATGGGGCTGAGTGAGTACCAAAGGCCAGTTCTTTCAAATTAAACAAAGTTGTAATTTATCTTCATGGAGCCTTTAAACAGTCCACTATGACACGTATATCTTGTTTAGGAAACTTGTTGCGAGTCACCAGTGTTTAACGCAATTAGTAAAGAAAAAAGTGGACATGTAAAAGTTTCTCGAATTAACTTTACGGGATGATACATCGGCTAGTTCCTAAGAGCGTTGGCAGTTGCATCGCTGTCAATGCAACGAAAATAAACGCCTTATTTTTTATTTCTTTTTTAGCGTGACAGCGCAACAGAAGAACAGCCCCGCTACACCCCCGTGCGACGCGTAGAACTCGGCCGCAGCAGTTTTTGAGCCTTGGGCGTGCGTTCGCGCAAAGAACGCGACCTCTTAAAATTTCTAGCGTTGTTGGTCGCCAGTTCCTAAACGGTATTGGGAATGGCATTCCAGAATAAAAACAAAAAAAGCAAGAGAATAAACAACAGCACTCACTCTTTGGAGTTCTCAACCCTTTTTTCTTGGACAGCGTCCGCAGAATCGCCGGAATATCCTCATTGCGGACGGCCTGGAAAAGTTGGTTGTCCTTCGACGCTGAAGAGCCTGCCGAAGTTGACAACATCCTGAAAGCACGCGCGCGCGTTCGCGCGGTGCGAGGAGTGTCAACACTGGACGAACAAGGTGTAACGACCTGCTTGCTCCGAGGGGCGCGCTCGGTTCACCCCTCTTCCGCGACTAATTGTCGTCTTCCACGGTGACGATGATTGGCGGACCGAGTTCCACGAACCACGTCGCTGTCGCAGTCACCAGCGAAGCCATGCTTTTTCTATCTCACCACTCCTCACAACAGCAGCGGCGGCCGCAGAAGAAGCAATGGCGTTGAGCCGCTGGGCGCCACTTTCGAAGGCATTTACACCCGCACAAAACTTTCACCGCGCGGATTTCAAACGCGGAAACGACGCACACCGCGTGACACCGTCACCTCCGACGCACAAGGCGGGAAGAAACACGAGTTCGCGAAGAGTCGGCGGAGCCCGGGTCGAAAATCCGAACAGACGGCGCGGCGCCCGGCCGTTCGAAAGCACGCGTCGTCGAGTGCCGTTGATCTCGGCGGCGTGTTTACGCGCTTCCGGTGAACGCCACCGACTGGCGCTAGGGGCGCGGCTCGGCCGGCCAATCAGAGCAGCCCGTGCCGGCGTTTTGGCATCGAGAGTTTTCGAGCAGACGACAGCGGCTTGCGAGGAACGGTCGTCTGCTGTTCTTTCTATGTTTGGTAGTTTTTAGCCGGCAGTGCGGCTTTTTTCTTTCGGTATTGCTTTGGGACGGAGAGAGAAAAAACTCTCCGCTCGCTGCTTTCTTCTCTGGCGGAGAAGTAGAGCGGTGCGTCCTTGGAATTTCTACTTCCTAGTTTCGCATTGCCTCGCTTTCCGTCTTGTTTACTTCTCTTGCGCTCCCCCCCGAGCGCCACTTTCTCCGTTTATTTACCCGTCCCCGACCCCTCAACCACGACGGGGGAGACCGCGGACGACGCACGCCTCGCTCGAAGACAGCGGCAGTGGGTGTGGCTTCAAGAAAAGAGGGAGCGAGGCACAGATCTTCGCTGGGGCACAGAGACATCCTTTCAGAGACGATTACAGCGGCAAGCGGACAGGGTTTGCAGATGGCAGCCGGCCTCGAGGGTAAAGAAGAGTTCAAACTGCGCAGTCCAAACCTCGTACGCAGCGACTGTCGACAAAAGGGGTGATTTTGAATTCGGAAGAACCTAAATGCCATGCCGGGTCAATTTTCGTTGTCTCCGCAAAACAACTAATACGGAACGCCGGTGCCGCATAGAGATCCGGCGGGAAGAAGCAGACGATATAAAAGAAACTTCGCTTCGTCGCAGGCGAACTATTACTGGTGCAGACGAAAAACTATTCTGCATACAAATGGGGCTCCGCATAGGGGCCCGGAAAAACAGAGGCGAAGCAATTTCATTGGTGCAGGCGGCAGCCGATGCAATTGCGGGTTTATTAAATCAAACTCGGCGCGTTTTGTTGTTCCAGCAATCGCTCCCCGGTAATCGGTCCCTTGATGTTCATTTCCCTTAGTGCATTTTCTGCCACCCGCATGGACGGAGAGGCAATCAACTTTCTCGGGTCCGTGTTGCCCGCCTTATGAAGATATGCTAAGAAAACAACAAAACCCGTACCAAGCAGTAAAAAACGCTGTAACCAAGAGCAACAGTCACCGGAAATAAATGGACAGCCGTGCTACCCAAACGACTTGTACGAATGTTATTTCACAGAGTGTGCGCGAGCGCGCGTGCGGGCCAAGACGAAGTCAGAGCCAAGCCAAGGGGTGGCTGGTTTGACACTGAACAGACGCTTGCGCTACAAGCGTGGGGCTGGAGGGTCCAGAACGTCTATATAGGTACGCGATTGAGTTAATACAGAAATAGTGGTCTGGTCCAACACTGAAAGTCAGAACACAGCGAAATAGGACAGCGCCTGAGAGCGGGCTTCTGTTCTCAAAAGAACCTTTATATAGGAGCAGACGAGACAAAGAAAAGTTTCAACAAAAGGAAGTCAAAAAAAAAAAACGGGGCGAAGCGAAGCCGTAAATACAGAAAAAGATCGTTACGGAGCGCGCCCTCCGAGATGAAATCCATGTGTGTTCCGCTTCGCCCGCCGTCAGTGCCAGAATATCGCCTGAAGCGACGAGGGAGCAGACGATGTCGGTCATTAGCAGAGCAGCCATAGGGCGCTCGTTATATATACGAGTATACGAGCTCTCTCCACCATTCGAAATAATGCAATTAAACCTGGTTTCGGCTAATGGCAACAAAAACCATTCCGTACGCATAAATTAGCCAATCCGTGAAGGTTACTCCAATGAGTAACGATTTGTTGACGTGTCGCCTTTCGACTGCGAACGAATTAAGCAATGGGGAACTTCCCAAAATCGTTAACACAATACGTTGCGGCGTGTTATGTAACCCGCAGAAGCTCCGTGGTCAATTAAACCAGGCGTTACAGTCGGCTGCAGTATACATCCATGCAGGTGTTGTTCATCGAGTTGGTTTACCCCGGAATCTCCCAACCTTTTCTGGATGGGGTTGGAATACTTTAAATTCATTTATTCATATACTACCAGCATAGTTGCCAAGACAGGAGTTGAAATTGTATAAATACGCAAAGGAACGCATGAAATATCAAATTTCTGACATTTGAATTGGAGGCTTTTTGTTGAAGGGAATAGTCGGAGATGGACTCGCACGTAAAATTCCAAAGTAATCTAAGTTTCACGCGTGCAAAAAATGTTTGATGTATAACGACTCTTAGTGCTGGGAAATAATTTAACCTTCCAGCCCTCGTCAGTTTATGTTATGGTTTCGTTCATAGCCATTTGTACCACTGCATTTCATCCAAACAATGTTCATATTAGCTTTCTACAAGATATGCACAAGCAAGATTTACGTTTATTAATAGCTTCTCATAAGAACATTCACCTTCGTTATCGCTATACTGACACGACTTGAAGTATTGTCCCTTTCTAAGTTATCTTATTGTAGCTAGGGAACTCAGTTTTTTTTTTTGTCTCCCTCTCTACTAATACGCATTTCTATCTCGCAAAAATATGTATTGCCGAGAACGGGAACAATTTTGGGAAATAAACGCTAAAATGTTCTTCAATAACTGTTCAGAATTTTTTAGGCGAAGAAATCGAAAAGGCGACGAAATTGAAAATTCACGTTCTTCGTTCAAGAGAAATTTAAACAAACATCGAATGGAAAACATAGTGCTTACGGTTTTTGTGAAATGGGGGGGGAGAAGGGAGTTAATCACGTTGCTGCTCATAAAATAGCAAAATAGCAATCTTAACTCAATATTTTGCATTCTATTTTTGAAACTATAGTTATATTGATTGATTGATTGATTGATTGATTGATTGATTGATTGATTGATTGATTGATTGATTGATTGATTGATTGATTGATCGATCGAAGGGTTTAACCCGCCGACGCAACGCAGGCGATGAGGCGCGCCGTAGTGGAGGGCTCCGGATTAATTTTGACCACCTGGGGATCTTTAACGTGCGCCGAAATCTTGTACACACGGGCGTTCTTGCTTTTCGCCTCCATCAGAAAACCGGCCGCCGCGGCCGGGAATCCAACCCGCACCCTCGTGCTCAGCAACACAACGCCTTAGCCACTGAGCCACCGCGGCTGGTTAGATTGCTTTGAGCTTGGTTGTTCTTCGGTTCGTTAACGTGCGGTTGCCTGGATTGCTTTCAAACTGCTTGGATAACCGGAACTAACTATTTCGAATTGCTCCTCATAACGTACGTGCCATCTCTGTAATTTCCATCGCCGTTAATTATGTGTTATTATCATGTTTGCAGGAGACGTGGTCCGCGGTTTTTAAACTTCGGGAACTTTTCTTGTGATCTTAAACGACGTATACCGCTTGTTGTTGTCGTTTCGTATCAATTCGTTGAATCTTTCCCAGATCTCATTCTTAAAAGGAGCCATGAAGAGAAAATACAACTTCGTTTAATTTGAAAGAACTAGGATTCAGTATCTCACTCAGTTCCCATTAGAGCGACAAAAGATTTTTTTTAACAAAAAAAGGAAGAAGTATTCAAAACTTTCATATTTGGCGCCACCGTGCTTGTTATGAGCAAGAATGGACGTCATACGGGCCGAACAATAAATAACATATTCTCAGTGCGTTAGCTCACGTTAGCATTCAAGTATGCGGTCAAATGGAACTAGAGGCCCCATTACAGACGTCCAGTTATTTGTCGCGACAGGTCAGTTAGGCGGCCGCCAATCGCACAAACAAGGTTCCGCGACGTCATAGAAAGGTTGCGGGAAATTGGCTATGGGGTCGCGACTGTTTCACACGTTTTCTTCAATATCTCCGTTATTTGTTCGAAGATTGCGATGATATTGGTATCATTGTTATCGGGACTAAGCAGTCTTTCTAAGAAAATACACCCAACTTGTATTTTGTCTTCATGGTTCCTTTAAGGACGATAGGCTTTGGGGGGCTACCTAAATGCGGAATTTTTGCCCATCTTGTCCAATCTTCTGTGGTTGCGTGGCTTGCATCGTCGCGGTCCTGGGTCTGCTGTCGTCGGTCTGCTTTTCTTGGTCTTTCTGTCGTCTGTCGGTCCCCTTGGCGCGTCGTCGTGGCTGTCCGGGTAAAACAGTTCAAACAGCGCTCGTACATGAAGTATGGACGAAATCGTTATAAACCACCTGAAACTACTGCCACAGCTTATCTAGGTCTACATTATTTGGCTATGACGTGTCTTCTCCGTTCCGAGCCAGTGTTTCCACGATTACGACGAACGCTGGAGAATTTTTTTTTTTGTAGCCAGCATCGGTCAATCTCCGTAAGTGGGTATACTAGGCTTGACAAACGTGCGCCGAACGCTGGGCGGTCACCAGTTAGGCACACACGCATGAGCGCTCGGCATTGTCTTGTTTTTTTTTACTGGGCCGGCGGTGGTCGCCCGCAAATTCTTGGCCAATCTCCCTAAGTGGGTATAAGCTTGGCCTTGACGAATGTGCGCAGGGGACCGTGGGCAGTCGTCGCGATGCCACGCACACACCGAGCGCTAGGACATTTTCTTGGTATTGTTAACTGCCGGGCGGTCGCCACTTGGCCCGCGCTCACGCGCGCGCACGCTCGGCAATTTCTGGGTACTTTTGCACTTTCTTGGTCCTGTTGTCTCCTCTTTGTGTCGTCGTTCCGCGCATGGCGTTTCAAGTATCAGACCAACTAGCCCGTCAACAAATCTTGCTGGACTTTTAACAGCAAACACGAAACATTACGATTTGCTAAACAGCTTCGCTGTTGAAACCACGCGTTAAAACATGGTCTCGAAAAGAGGCGAGATAAAAGCAAACGCTAAAACAAACGAGGTCGAGCTCGAGCTGCCAAACCCAAAAGAAACAAAAGGTGCCAACAGGCGGCGCGCTAGCTGTAGTGCGGACCGTGCGGACGAGGTCCGCACTACATCTATCCGTGAGCCAAGTATTGTCCCAGTGTAACGCATACTGACTTCCATTTTCCTTTACCTCGTTTTCGAGACGAGCGGGCCGGCCTTTAAACCACCACTTCAGTATTTTACTTGATATACCGAGGCATTTCCTCGGGAAATATCCTCAGTTGTACTCCTCCTCTGCTCCTGTGAGTGATACGGATTCAGTCAAGGGAGACAGCAGACGTGTGCACTAATCCGGAACAACACCGAGGCACTATACGCAATCCCAATCAAGGTAAGACGTCGAACGTCGTTTTTTTCTTCGCGCTGAAATCTTGGACGCCGTGCTTTCCAGTGGATTAAGAGGGGCTAGATAGCCAGATGAAAGAGATGAGAAAGCGGGACAAGTGCATAGCTATCTGAGAGGAACTGTAGCCGGGGCATGCATGACAACAACATGTACAGCTTTGAAGGAGACAGCGAGCAGATGATGGAAGCACAATCGGCTAATGGGGTCTCCACTGGCTCACGGAGGGTAACTATTTCATTAGGGCACGTCCGCATACGACAAGTTGACGAGAACGTTTGACTATGCCTGCACCTTGCTAATGCCAACTACTCCGGCGGCGGTATACGACGCCACATCCAGGATGAAGCTAAAAAGGAAAGGCAAATCAAGCAAAGATTGTTGTACGGACGCAATGTACTACGCTGCCTCTTCGCCTCTGCCGTAACTCTCCTGATCTCAGCTGTTCCTCTTTTTTCCCCCAAAGCAAACGGCACCGGAGCGGACGGCGCACTCTGATCAGGCGTAAGGCACATCCGATGGCTTCCGCGTTCGCAACGGCGCGCATACAGCAGCAATTTGCGCAGATGGCGGAGGGCTTGCATCGTTGCGCCACAGGCTCGCAAGGCCTGAGTGCCCGCGCACACACACACACACACACACACACACACACACACACACACACACACACACACGCACTCAGACAACGGCGCTGACGCGCGGCGGCTTACGTGGTACGCAGGTAAGTACACACGCACAAACCTACCGCCGTACGGCTGCCGTTTCCGAATGACGCCGCGTGGGGGCAGCAGTTGACGCCAGGGAGCCGCACGAATCCAAGCCGAGACGGCCCTCGGTGACAGCTGCGCATCGACGAACGAACCGTGGAGGCATGCCCCCCCTCGAGAGCCGGCCGTAAATAAGTGATGAGGTTTCCAGGGCTACTGCGCGTTCCATTTGCGAATTAGGCGTACGCCCGCCCGCTCGAGCGTTCCCGGCGCATCTGGCCGAACCGATGCAGCCGTGCTTTCTTCTTGTTACCAGGGCCCGCTGCTTCCAGGAATGCGAGTCGTCCATCAGGCCGACTTTCACCTCGACCGAAGGCCGTGGCCACGGCGGGGGAACGGCGCTAGTTCGTTGGGCACGTGTCGAAGCGCTGAGTGTCCTCGGCTGTTGTAATAAGCGATGGAGATACGCGGTGACGATTATGGTGGGTCTTAAGTAAAGGCGCCAACGCTAATAACCAGATTATTCTGTCCCTTTTAGGGCGCAGCTCTTAAGCGCCCGCTACTGCGGTTTCGCGTCGCCGTCGGCCTCGTTGCGACCGAGCGAACGAAGAGGACACCGAAGAGAGACGAGATAGAGCGAGCAGGAAAGCGTAGGGAGAAAGTATGGCGAACGTGTGAGGGGGAGGGCGGTAGACATGCTCGGCGGCGGCGACGCGATGCGAGATAACGCCAGAGTAGCTCGCGCCTCTGTGCATTCGCTGATCACGCGATTACTTACCCGAGATGCAGTAGCATCTGCGCCGTCACCGACGAGACTGAAGTTCGTTCTACACTCAAATTTCGCACTATGGAGTATCGCAATCGTCAGCCGATTTTTTAGACATCATTTTGGTTCGTGTGCTCGCCAAGGTTTTCGCGTGCGATGCATGTGTTTGCGAAACGAGGTGGTTTCGTTTTTCTTTTTGCGTCGCTTTTCCAGTGCTGGTTACAGCAAAGCCTTGCTATAACGAAATTGCTTTATTCGAATTCTCGTTTTACTGGAAGTTTTTCGCAAACCCATGATGCAGTGTGGGGAGTGCAAATAATCACTGCTTCTAACGAAGAACTGCTTTTAACGAAGTCAGTTTTCTGTTTTGCGGATTTTGTTATAACGAGAGGTTACTGCATATTTTACCGGCATCGCTTTTTTTAAGTTAATTTAGTCAGCTCACGGGGACCATACAATTTCAAAACAACAAAAATTGACGATCACTTTTACTGCTACGATGTACAGCGCCAACGGTGTCGACCTCGGTTACAATGCTCGGGATAGATCTCAAGAACCTGAAGCTTCTCTACGACACAGCGCATCCTGCTTCTTCCGGCACGCGGGCGATTTCAACCAAAAGCGTCTTGAAAAGCCCTCAGTGCTTTCTTCTCTCCGAACAACAAGCTTGACGGTAGTAGGCAGATTCTGGGGCTTCCGGCGGTCGTCTTCTTTTACAGGTGGCATTGTCTTCGACGAGGCTGGGAAGCGTACAACTAACACTCAGGTCTGCGTAGGCATTTACGTTGACATTTTGTGCGACAGAATAGCGAAGCTGTTGTAGAAGCCGTAAGTTCGTCGTTGCAGAAAAAAAATATCAAAAAAATGCGGAACGCTCATGAGCCCGTGCCTCGCGGCGACCGCCGAGCGTCCCCGGCCCGCGCAGTGGCTTTAGAAAAAAACTGGAAAAAACCCCGAGGAGCGAGAAAATGCCAAGCGCTCGTGAACGCGTGCCTAGCAGCGACCGCCGAGTCTTCGGCTTGTTGAGTGGTTTAGCAAATAAAAAAAAAACCTCCAGCGCTAATGCTAAGGTTGAAAAGACGCCCTGATTGGGAGAGGTCACTGCGGCCGTCACATTCTCTAGAAGTCGTTATGGGGGCGCGGCTACGAGTGTGCCAATCCTTCCCGAGACGACTTGCAGATCCCGCCACCGCTGCCTCGAGTCGATGACGAAGAGCTGGTAAAAGTCTACAATGCTGAGGACGACTTTGCATCCACCACTCGGCGCGAAGAAGACGACGACGTCTTCGGTGCATATGACGACGATTACTAGCACGCGCAACTATGCAAATAAAACTGATACTGCAACTTAACTATGTGGCAGGCAGTGCTCACATACAACAGCTTCGCCATTCAAGTCTTGCGCGTGAGTGCAGGCTCCCCGGTATTTTCTTAGCGCGACGCTGTTATTTCGACAGAAAATGGGAGAAGGTGCGGACGGGGAAGGGGGGTGACGAGCTGAAGCTGGCGCGCTTTTAAAGCGAAGCTTTCTTTGCATCACTGACGGCGACCTTACACTTCGAATCGGACTGCAGGAAAGCCAACTTTCTCTGACGATGATGATGATCGCGGCTGAAGTGAAAGATAGTTTAAGCGTATTTGTCGTTAGTCGAAGGGGCGTTTATGATGATGATCGTGGGTGAAGTGAAAGGTGGTTGAACTTCCACGATCAATGTCCACGCCCCAAAAGCTTCACGTTTCAATTATCTTTGTCGCTAGACGAAGGGGCGTTTTATTTTTATTGGCTAGACGCCTCTTCCATTTCTCTACCCGTCCTTTCCCTCCCCTCTCGTCACACTACTGTGGGAAAAAATAGAGTTCCTCTACGTAACTATGTATCCTGACGACCAGCGCGACGTGGATGCACAGCAACAACTCCTGGCCTACAGGGATGATATAGAACGGTAGTACCAGGGCCTCCTGGAATTAGGGACCACTCCCACATCACAAGGCTCGAGTTAAAGTTTTTCAACAACACAGTAACAACAGCAACAACGGTGATTTCGCTTGTCGGAAAATTTCTCGTGGTCAAACACCGCGACAACAGCGATGTTGGAGGTTACTTGATGAAAAAGGATACGCTTGAAACTTCATGCACGCACTGCCGCTCCTTCTCCTCCAGGGCGGTTCCTCTCGTTCTTTTCGCACGACAGTCATGACTTTCCGCAAAGAGAACGACGACTGATGGTGGGGATTATAACTGAGTTTAGCGACGAACGTCTAGGTCCGGATCCTCCTACACTCAGATGACGCAATCACATGCTTCTGAAACGATTATGACCGCCGATATATAAAGATTGCTAGCGAAGAGTGCAAGCGCCAGGACACACGAAAAAAAAAAAACACCAGCGAACATCACAGTGCTATCATACCATGTGCGTATGCGGTGTATCAGTGCTAAAAGAAAAAAAGCATCAGCAAGGACGCTCGATGCGAGTGATTGGAGTTCGCTTGAGCTCGTGCCCCCTGCTGCGACGACCCGACGACGCGGAGAAATTCGGTCTTGTTGGGAGATAATTCCAGCTGGAATCGGGAGAGGGTGCGCTCCTAGCTAAAGACAGCAGCCTGGAGTTCAGCCTGCATAGATTCTTTTGAGTCATAATCAGCAGCCTCGGTCCACACAACTATATCATCAGCATAGAAGGTGAGACGGGCCGCTGAGTCCACTTCAAGGGTGCGGGCTACACGATTCATGGCCAGATTGAAGAGTAAAGGTCCGAGAATTGAACCTTGGGGAACTCCTCTGTCAGTGTAGTCGGCGTCGCTTCCTTTGGGTTAAGGCGAATGGGTCTGTGCGTTAGGAAGCCGCGAGTCCACCTCTGAGCCTTCTGACTGGGGAAGGCAGCGGCTAATTCTTGCAGGATGCCTTTTTGACTGACGTTATCGAACGCCTTGTGCATATCAAGGGCCAGGACGTAGTCGGGTAGGCTCTTTCGGGATGTTCGGTTTATGACTCGACGAAGAAGCCAGAGGTAATCATGTGTGCCGAAATCCCGTGAGGACCGGGTGGAACCATCCTGTGTGTTCCAGGTGGTGTTGAAGCCTGTTGTTTATGAGACGCTCTGTCAACTTGCAAATAACATTAGTTAATGCGATGGGTCGGAGATTCTCGGGTTTTCGACAATCTTTGCCAGGTTTTGGGATGAGGTGGATGATTGTCATTTTCAAGTGGTCAGGAACTCGCCCAGTATCCCAGGATCGATTTTAAGAGGGCCGCTTGACCCGATGAGGGAAGATTTCGAAGGTCTTGCCATTTTATTTGGTCATGGCCCGGTGTAGATTTGGGTTTTCCTTGGGAGATGGCTATATGCAGCTCGCTCTCGGTGAACGGAGAGTCGAGTTACGCGAGTGGTGCACGTATATCGGTTTCAGGCAGAGGTGAGAGGGTCGAGATGTCAGCCGCGGCGTGTGGGAGGAGAGTCTTCACAAGGGTATCTTCCACTTGAGAGTAGTTTGTATGGAGGCACATTTCTTCTAGAATCGGCAGTTTTACTTTTTCCCGTCCCCTCAGACCCCGCAAGAGGCTCCACAGATGTGAGAGACCGCGTTCTTGCCCAAGTCGTTCACAGACATTATGCCAGTTTTCAGATTGGAAGATTTTTTGATATTCGTTTATCGCTTCATAATGGCATTTTAGTTTCATAAGGTCATGGTGACGTTTAGTGGGAAAAAACAAAAACGAACTGTCTTTGAAAGTTAGGCCGTAGTCATAATGATAAAGCAATTTGCAGGCGGGTATTTTCTTTTTCTTTTTTTTCGGAGGCAGGCGTGCATCATGTTTCACGATAACCCAAAATTTAGATCTAGGCCGAAAATCTGCCTCAGAAGACCTCCTCTCAACCGCCTCGTTCGTCCCCAAAACTGATACGCGAAGCATTTCAGCCCACTCGACATCGTCAGCACTTCTCCCCGCACCCCAACCCCCAACGTCTTGTGCGTTTTTCATCGACACGTCATAATTTGCGCACGCACGAAGCGCTTGTGGCACTGCGTTGCCCCGCGGTTTATGATGAGTAAGCGATACCGCACCTCTGCCTACACTCTTATACAAGGCCTTCTCTTTATCGAAGTCTACGGGCGCCCTCCGAGGAGTGCGCCCCCTCTGCGCTAAACGTAATTACTCCTCGCGTTGTTCGCGCGGCAGCGGGCCGCGGTTAATTTGATTTCGCATTTCCGAAGAAATATGACCCGCTCCCCCGTTCCTTCGGGGAGGACCATTCCCCCTTCGCGGAAGAACTTAGCACCTTAATTCAGCTGCCGCGAAGGAAGTGTTCATTGCGAGCTATGCAAAGCGGTAAGTTTTAAACTAAAAGAAAAGAGATGACGGCACAGAACAAAGGTTGTAAAAAATGAAGCCACGTAGACGCGCATTTCCAAGTCCCTTTATTCAGCGAGCGAGTCGATGCATCTTCGCTTTGTTTCTTACCCCTCTTCAGTTCTCTTTCTCTTGGTCGATAAGATGGCACTAGAAACGCGATTTGACGTGCACTGCAGGAAAAACACGGAGAGGGCAGAACAAGGGGGTGCTAATTGGTAACTGTTTGCGTTAAATTATTCGGCGCTGAGAAAAATGGGTTCTTTCGCGCCCTCATCTATATACGCGCGCAACAAATACACGTTCAATGACGCCGTTGCCGGTGCGGCGATGGTACCCTTACGGGTCATTGGTTCCGCTAATGAAACAAGTAGGGCCGGCACGGTGTTGCCTCATTAACTGCTTGGGCGATTCGAGGGGAGGGCTAGAACACGTTGTGCTGAGCCCAGGCACGCGTGGGTTCGATCCCGGCCGCGGTGGCTGCTTTACAGACGGGCGAAAAGCGAAAACGTCTATATGTGTGTCGAGAATTTGGCGAACGTTTAAGATCCCCAGGTAGCTGGAATTAATCCGGGGGCCTCCCTACGGCGCACCCAGGCGCACCTAATAGTCCAGGTGTAGTTTCGGCGCGTCAAACCCCGAAAATTTGAATTTGGATTTGAACGTCTATGCTTAGACGTCGTTAAGACGTACATGGCAAAGTTAATGGGATGAGCGCTATAGCGGGCAAGGCTGACTCCTTGGACGGGGACGGGAACAGGTGATAGAACGCGACGACAACTTCTACGACAAAGGGAATAACAGGCATGACGAGAAATGTGGCGGCACCGCGTGTAAGAACTTCGCGCGGAGTGGCGGATGGCGCGGCTGTGTCCATGCGCTTCGCTGTGGATACTCTTCTGTGAAGCATATTGTCTTTTCGTGCGCTTGTAATACCTTAAAGCGGACACGCTACCTTCGGCGTGAATTTTGGCTGCCGCGAAGGGTGATCCCACGTCGGAATTCCGAGTTGCGTCCGTTTCGAAAATGTCCATTTCGCTTCGGCTTCACTCGTGACGTAGTTGCGCTTGCGAGGCCTCTGACCAATGGATGTGCTGCGTCACATCCGGTCGTCTGCCTTCAGACAATCAGGGCTCGCTCGAAACGGACACTTTGAAACGGACATGCAGGGCACGAAACTGGGAGTTAGCCCTAGGAGGGTTTCGATTGGAGGACGTGCTTACACATTAAATGCTCATGATTTGCTACATCCCGGTCTCCGTCCCTATTTCGCTCCTCTGCCCTTCGTATCAGGGCTGCGCTCATCCGGCATCGGCATAGTTAGCGGCAGATGTCGAGACTGCGCCCGCGCAGCAGCGAAATCGCCAGGAGCATCAAATTTACTAGTCAGCGTGCACATTCGTATACGTATGTAGCAGAATAGATACGTCTGGTTGATTGATTAATTGTAGTGTTTAACTTGAATTATGATGTTTTACGCGCCAACGCTACACAGGCGGTGAGGCGCGCCGTAGTGGAGGGCTCCAGATTAACCTCGACCCCCTGGGGATCTTTAACGTGCGCCGAATCGTCGAGGCACTCGACAAACGGGCGTTTTCGCTTTTCGCCTCCATCAGAAAAGCGGCCGCCGCGAGAGGGAATCGAACACGCGTCCTTGGGCTCAACAGCACAGCGCCAAGCTACACCTGCAGGCTAAGCTGCGCCGCATTAGTGTGTCTGTTTTATTTCTACTGATTCTGATTTACTTTTGTCATTGGTGCCTCACCTGTTCGCCATTAGCTTGCTGCCTGCTATTTGGGTAGGTGTGGAGAGCTCGGTTTTGTGCTAAGTGCCACTGTTTTTTTTTCTCATCAACAATGGTTTTTTACGGAAAAACACCTTTGGGCTTTCGCTCCTTTATTTATTTTTTATTGGCTGTTAACCTGCCATAGCTTGGCTGGAGCGGGTTTTGCCCCCCCCCCCCCCCCAATTTTTTTGTTGTTTTTTCTTACGGGGAACACGGAATCAATAAATAAAGGTTATAAGCCGCTAACGTGAGCCGAATTGTCGGCACAGGGCCGCTTTCTCTTTTGGCCTCCATCAGAAGAGCAGCAACCGCGGCCTGGATCGAACCTGCGTCCTTGGGCTCAGCAGCACAACAGATATGTGAGGTAATACCGTATTTACTCGCATAATGATCGCACTCGCGTAATGATCGCACCTCTGAAGTTTGTCGTCAAAATTCGATTTTTTTTAATTTCCGCGCAATGAACGCACCCTGAACTTGCCGCAGCATTATGTGGTGTGTGTGCCAAGTCTAGCTGATGATGATCGTGCTCACCTCTGTTTCCTTCCCTTTCAAAGCGGACATGGCTACGTTATTGCCGCAGACTTGCCGATATTAGCGATATCGGCAAGCATGCGTCAATATTGATGAGAAGAAACTCTCACTAAATGCACATAATGTACCCACAAGCCAAAGAAAAAATGCGCTCAGCTTGCTGCGTCGGCCCCCATGTAGGACCCCATGTCGGCCCCTATGTAGACACCCTACCCCATGTCTGTTTTGATGTCCCGCACTGTGACAGCGGCAGCCACTTATTGGTCGCCCTGTTGTCACCTCGCAGCAAACTCGTTCCGGCGTGTTCCGTAATTCATGAAAATACTTCATTTTGCGTCCCGTTTGCAAATCGGCTGGCAGCGGTGTGCGGAGTTTTAGATGCTTATGCATCTAGGTTCATAGCCTTGTCCTCCAACGGCGTTGCTTGTCCGTCCACAGCTCTCTTCCGCAATTCTCCCCCGCGTATGCGCCCGCCGCTATCATCCTCTCTTCATAGCAAAAATCGATCATCGCGAGTAAATGGAGATATCAAGTTGGTATCGCTAAATTAAGGAGAATTTCGTTTCAAAATTTAGTGAAACGAAGAACTAATTCTATTTTATGGGCAATAAAAGCTAAACACGAGTTAATTTCCTATATCCATGCGTCCCTTAGCTGGCCATCAACTCAGCTCAAACAGCCTTGTCCGTATTTTCACGTATCCAAGCGCGTCATTCAGCTGACGACAACTGTGCGGTCAACGTTTAACGTTACGCCCGTGTCAAAGTAACAGTATCCCATCGAACCGCGTTGGTCCGTTTTACGAATTAACCAATCAACCCAACGCGAAACCCAAGTAGAAGGCCTCTCAGTGAGAATGCGTGCATCTCCTGACTTAGGGAATTACCCGTCGACAGGAAGCCGTTCCCGGGTTGAATTTACTAATTTTTTGTTCTTTTTTTATTTATAGTTTTTTTCTGTTCATGAGACCTATCGTAAAAAATTTAACCTGCAAATTGCTTGCCTTTTCTGTGCTCGAAAGTTTTTCGCGAAAAATTTACCCTGCGTAATGAACGCACCCCTAAATTTGCATCAAATGTTTTGAAAGAAAAAGTGCGATCATTACGCGAGTAAATACGGTAGATATTAAGGAGAATTTCGTTTCAAAATTTAGTGAAACGAAGAACTAATTCTATTTTATGGGCAATAAAAGCTAAACACGAGTTAATTTCCTATATCCATGCGTCCCTTAGCCAGGCCATCAACCAGCTCAAACAGCCTTGTGTATTTGTCACGTATAAGCGCTCTTTCAGCTGAGAAACTGTGCGGTTCAACGCGATTTATACGTGCCCCGTATGCAGGCAGAGGTGACGTATCTCCAGAGTTCGCAAGGCCGCTTTTGTCGGTTCTCTTGATTTTACGAAAACCACAGTTCTGCCACCGGCCATGCCACGCCGAGACCTAAGTAGAGGCTCTCGTAGATTGCGTAAAGTCACTACCCTTGACAATTTTAAGGGAATGAAACTCGTCGAACCAACGCAGCCGTTCCCCGGGTTGACAAAAACAGACAAAATAGTGACCAGCAGTTGCTTTGTTCCGGTGTGTACGAACGAGCACGTGGCTTTTCTTCAGGCGTGTATGTGTTTTTGCAACAGTGAGAGATGAAGAAGCTGCTTGTGCGTGGAAGCAACTGTGACACGGATGAAACCCTTTTTCTCTTCCGCAATGAAAGTCCTCTGTGCAGCCGATAGTGAAGTTGCTATTCGAAACAAAGGCAACTGTTATAAGTGCAGATATATCATCCACGTACAAGGTAAATTGCGAAAGTCGATGAAGCAAACAACAAAATTGGTTCACTCAAGACGGGAGATACATTCGCACCTCTACTGTCTATTATAGCGCGCTCATCTGCTGCTACGGCGGCTACATCTATTTTTATTTTTTCCCCTTGGGACATTTAATTGTCATTGCTTGACGCATAAATCTGCAGAAATGCTCACTTGTACTCGAACCAACTTTTCTTACCGTAACGTCATCAAAACAAATTTATATAAATAACGAATGAAGGCCCACGACGGAAATAAATCGGGCATCGAGGTAATCACGATCAAAGGGCGAGTCAACAGACGAGCGCGCACCGCTCAGACGACGATCAGCGCAGACGACGGCGCACTCCAAAAGTCGTCGTCTGCTCGAGAAGATTTCAATGGCGGGCCGCCGTCACCCGAGGCATAATTACACGCATTCCACTTCTCACGCCCATTCGCCATTGTATTCCCCTTCCTTTATCTCGTTCTTTTCAGGTGCCTTTCCATGCGCCACCGTTTCCGAGCAGGGGAAAATAAAAAGAGCGCGTCTTTCAAAGCGGAGCGGGCGCGGTGCGTAAATACCATTTCAAGCGGAAAGACGCAGACGACCGGAAAACGCGCGGGGAAAGCGGCGCGGGCGGTTGCTTTGAAAGAGCTTCCTTCGCAAGATGGCGGCAACAGGAGATTTGCAGAGCGGCTTTGTTATTATGCCCCACGGCTGCGGGGCTGGGCAGGGCGGAAGTTTCGGGGCTCGGACATTCCCTAGGGGTTTCCATCGTTTGCTTTCATAATTTCAGACGATCTCCTGTTTATTTGAGGCGGGTGGCGCTGTGATTACACCCTCCCATGCAATAACAAAATAATAGCACAATGCATCAAATGTCATCAACGTGGCGGCCGACTTCCCATTCCGATTCCTGGTTGTTAGGGAGTGACGTTAGGTAACGCGTGTTACAATTAAAGCTTGCCTGCTAAAGATGGTCGCACTGAAAGAAATTAGGCTGGGTTGGAACCATGGGTCGATGAATCATCATCTACGCGAGGTAGGAACAGCATAACAAACACCTGGAATTTTTCAAGTGAGCCTCGTGGAGAGCGAAATTCATGCGAGACCTTACGCATGTTTAATACCATAGTAATAGCGAATGCTATCGCCCAGCTAAATAGATAGATAGCTTTAGATAAATAGCAACTTGTATATCGCCTTAAATGGACCATAAAAACAACGTGCATTGTCGTTTTATTTGAGAGAGATAGCCTTTGCTTGCTCGCTCAACTAGACATCCTTGTTCCCTCCCATTGACGTTGTCGTCACAGAAAAAGAAAATCTAACGTTAAGGAACTTACAAATTTCCCGCTGCACAACATGAACAGTGACGTCTCTCGTGAGGTGCCGAAAACATGGTAGCCAGTGTGTGGAACTCTATGAGCATTTTATGAGTCAGTGAGCATTTAAGCATAGAGTTTCTATGATTTAAGCTGTCGGATGCAACGAAACAAGATGCACTAACTCACTGTAGCTTTTGTCGCCGACCGCCAGCCGTGCAAGTGGCGTCGTAGGTGTTTTCTTATATTGCATTGCTATGACGTTTGCGTTATTGCTGGCACGTTTACTATTCTGACATGACAATCTTTCCACCGAACCAAACTCGTATATTTTGTTTTCCTGGTCCCTTTAAACAGGCGTGCCGTTTAAAGTTTTTCAACAACTGCAACATGATGGTTATCGACGCATATTTCCTTCACGGTGGTTGAAGTGACGAAGTCGCCGCCCTGCGCAGCGGCTGTTCGTTATTCTGGATGGGTGCGGAAAAAAGTACACCCGCGCACGTTGGATTAGCATCCGGCGAAAAGGCCGCAACCAGTCGAAAGAGACTTGCCCGAACACAACCCACAGCTTTGCTTGATTTGACAGATTACAATGTCGAAAACAAGCATGCCACGATGAAAGAAAGAAAAAATTAGCCCACCGAACGCCGATGCTAGCAGCGAAGCTGCCTGGCGTTCCTTAACCCTAAGGCTAAGCTTCATAGAAACTTCTCCAAGCCAGCAGATCGATTTGCACCAGCTAAGACTGGATTCGCCCGACGACGCCGAGCCCGATTCGCGCGCCAACTCTCGCTGGCACTCCCGACGGGCGGCTTCTTCTTCCAGAGAGCGCGCAACTTTACCCATTTTTTCAGAACATTCCAGAAACGAACACCAAGCGCACTCGTTTGTATAGCGTGCATCGCTGCCACGGCTGGAGAGCGTGATTGGGCGCTTTCCTGCGGAGAGGAAAGCAGAGCCTGCTCAAAGCAATAAACTTCCAAATACTGTGAACTCGATTATTATAATTAGGATATTGCTAGTGTTATCTGCTCCTTGTCAGTGCCTACGTAATAACCGCATCGACCAAAGAAGCGGAGGAGCTAGCTGTGGCACTGGCCCTCACGCAGGCGGAAGCCACAGTGGTCGTAACAGACTCCAGGAAGCGTTGCAGGAGCTTCAGGTCGGGTTGGGTGGCACCAGCAACGCACCGCATGCTCTCAACCAAATTCCCTGACATAAAAATAAGGATTGTGTGGACGCCCTGCACATGCTTCCATGGAGGCAACGAATTTGCCCACCAAAAGGCCCGAGAACTTGCTGACCAGGCCTCGGAGGATGTGGGGAAACCTGTACCTCTTGTAACATACCACGAACTAATACAACATTACAAGGTTAATCGACTGACTGTTCCCGCTACTCTCACCCAAACCTCACGAAATCTCAAGAAACAACACTTTAGACTCCTAACAAACCAACACCTTCCCGCATCCGAATTAGGCTTCACCGGATATCCCCCACCCAGTATCCAGCAGAATGCAAATACTGCCAAGAACCTGGTACACTACGACATATTATCCTAGAGTGTCGAAAAAAGCATGCACCACCACCCTTCCCCGCATTTCAAATCCTCAAGAGCAGTGGGAGACACATGCTGTCCAGCCCCTGCCTTTCGGGCCAGCTCCTGCTCACCGATAAGGGCAGAAGACAGCTCATGGATTCCTGTGAAGAGGGAACCACTCCTACAAGAACACCGTAAATGCTCTGCCAATAACTTTCTCTCTCTCTCTCTCTCTCTCTCTCTCTCTCTGGACATAAACGTTTAGATACGTTTACTGCTGCTTCCAGTCTTGTTACGAATCGGCCAGCGCCGCCGTACTTTCCCGCATCACTCCTCGGCTGTGCGGCGAAGCCACTGCTTGCGCCTTTCAGCCGTCAGGCGCCACCATGTCGGTGACAGGTTCGGCGGCTGCCGGCGAGGCTCGTCTCAACGCTCTTCAAGGACACAGAGGCCCCGCGAACTCAGCGGAGTCCTCCTCTCTCCCCTCCCGGACTCAACGTGCGCCGAGGCTATGAACGGCTTACGAACTCTGGAAAGAGCGTTGTGTGTGTCTGTGACGTTCGTGGCGTATTGCCGCTTGTTGGCGTTTGACCGTTACCGCTTTTGGGTATAAATAGACCCCCGCAAGCGCTGTAAACCATTCCTGTTTGAGCAGCGAATCCATGCTGTCGCTCTGCTCGAGTCCTGTATTGTAACCTCGCCCGTCGGGGCATTGTTCTTTGGCTTCGGCTTCGGCTCACCTCTCGCTATGAAGTAAACAGTTACGTTAGCCTACGGCTTCTGGACTTCTTCACGGCTGCTACAGCGGCTGGCCGCTCGCATCATACACGCTACCACTCGTATGTCGGAGGCCACGGAGCTCGGATCGGGTGCCCCCACTCGATCTCAACAGTCTTTGTTGCACGAGAAACTCAGAGATGGCGCCATGTGTCCAAGCAGAATGCTGCGCGCCAGCGTGTCTGAACTTGAGCAGAGACGCGAACGATTCGACCACTCGTGCTTTCCTTTAAAGGGACACTGAAGTGATTTGTAAACATTGCGGGATTACTAGCGCAAATTTTAGTCCGGAGTCCATAGGCCATGTTTCGACCACTCTGAGTGCGTTTACGAGGATTTATGTAGTAGAAAAATCAATTCGAAAATGCTGTCCTCCTTTCTGCATCCTCGTCCATTTTCTGTGTCGTTTTCGTGTGACGACAGGAGGAGATGACTTGGCTTGACTGCGCTACTGCACGGCTCGCCGACCTTCCGTCAGAGTCAGTCGGCCCAGCGTTTAGTCCGCCGGCCGCCGACGGGTCATCGCAATTCGTTCGCTCAGATGAAGCTAAGCCACGACAGGTTTGTAAATGAAAGAATGTGCCTTTCTTTACTTTGTTAGTTTGTACACTGTATCAAGCTGCAAGTCCAGGTCGATCGCTCCACACAGCGCTGCACAAGCGTACATGCGACGCTTCGCTGACTGGTATACGCTAGAGGAAAATCTAGGGCCACTTGAAGGCGGGAGAAGTCAGCGAAGTCAATATAGGTACTAAGGAAATAAAATCAACAAACACTGTTACCGTACAACGTAAAACTACGGAGCAGGAAGCACTTATTTGCGCTGGGTGAACAAGCACAGCGGTCAGCAGCACGACTACGCATCTTCGAACGCTTTTCCCTCTAATGCTAGACGTGAGATATTGTGGAAATTGGGGGGGGACGCTTACTGCACGCGCTATACAACAAATAGTCACCCAAGCTGTTCAAAATGCTAAAACTAAATAAAAGTGTAAACTCATATTTCCGTCGCCGACAGCGCTAGCCCGTGGCCGAGTGGTCTTGAGCGCTAGGTTTATTATTTTGCAAGTCGCACGTTCAAATCCCCGAGGGTACCTTCTTTTTTTTTGTAAGTATACTTTTTTCGTTTTCGGCCGATGTTTTCTTTACGGAGTTCACCATTTTTGGGCCGTAACGTTCACTGCTCCACGAACGAGTTCGCAGAACGCGCGCAGGCTGACACTGACGTGCTAGCGAGTTCTCGTTGGCGTGCTGTTGCCACAAGCACCGACTACTTGCGGGCAGTGGGCACAGGCCAGAATCAGCAGACCCTTGGCCTAGTGCGAACACGAATTTTACGCTACAGGCATGAGTAAGGCAAGCTCCAAATATGGGGAAAAAGCGCATGGCATTTGCGCGCCTGCGGTGACGCGGAGGGCGTTCATCCACTGCGTAGGCCTCGGCTGGTGATTGCTACGATTCCAAGCCGTCCTGCGAGGCTTATCTTAGGCATTTTACAGCCGAAAACATGGCAGAAGCGCGGTAAGACGATTATGCCCATCCAACGATGCCGTCGGATGTCAAGCATGTTGTTTTACAGAACCGAAACCGAAACTTGTTTGAATGCTAATCTTGGACATCGTCCAATCACGGTGCATCTCCTCCCGTCGTCACAGCCTTTAGTTGGTGCGGCCACCGCAGACAGCGCATGATAGTTTTTTTCTTCTTTCGCGCTTTCTAAAATAATTACCGACTTATCAACCGTATAAACGATGAAAAAGGTGTTAATTTGAGCCAGTCTACGCAGTGCAAGCAAAAACGGGAGCTTGACGAATTCACTTTAGTGTCCCTTTAAGCCACGCAGACGCTATTCCCCGGCGCTCGCATCTTAGCTACGAGGCGAGGCGGAATGATAACATGTGTTATTTCAGGCTGAAGACTATATTGCGTAGCTTCTACAGTTAAACCTGGATATAACGAAGTTGACAAAAATTTGCATTTTTTCGTTAGATCCAGGTTTCCGTTACACGCAGGTTTCTAGTTAAAGCACGCGGGAAGGAAGCAGAAACGAAACCAATTTTCTAGGCATCAGTGATGCTGAACTCACCCTTTTCAAGGATGTATTTAACACTGAAAAAACTGCGTGATTTGCGCTTGCTGCTACTACACGAACCCCGAATTCACAAACGTAACTAAGTATCACTTTTGCCTTTTGATACTTTCGGTGCCTTAACGAGTTTCAAGAACCAAACTTGTGCTGAAAGGTCGCCTTTTTGCGAACTTCATGCTCTTTTCTGCAGTCAAAATTGTCGAAGGGATGCTAGCTGGGACACTGTACCGGGCGGTGACGTCTTCTTTCTGCCAGCGGAGACGGCATTTAAAATTGCGAGCTTGTCTTGAAAAGACAAATCTTTTCGTAATCAGGCAGCAGAAATCATCCACGAATCCATACCACAGATATCAGGGGAAACACGTGACTACACGCCGACAGGCAGGCCTAGCACCAAACCGACACCGCATTCACACGTGGAAACGCACGAGAGATTGCGGTGCATGCGAAATTCGCTACATTAGTGGATTTCGCCAGCCTATTTTTCAGAAAAAGGGCAAGAAACCTTGACTCATCAGCGTAGCAAAATCATTACATCCAGGTTAACCGTCGCAACTCCTTCGTTATATAGAGGTCGCAAACACATGGGCTTCAATGCAGGTGGAAATGGGGAATTGAAAAACTTCGTTGAATCCAGGAATTCGTTACACAGAGGTTCGTTACATTAAGGTTCAACTGTACTGCGTTGCGGTGCTTGGAGTTTGCTCCCCCCATCGCTAGCCTATGCCCTCGCCACATCGCTGCGCCCTCGTTACCACGCCTCCACCCATGAAGGCCTCGACCAAGAACAGATTCGCTGTTAAAGCACGAGGTTCGGTGACGCCCCAGGGAATTCTCCGCATATGCCCAGAGATGTCGCATTGTGTGGCCCGAACAAGTCACCTGAGATCGCCATTGCAGATTCGCTGAGACCAGATAAAACCGTGCAACGCAACCGCTAAATTTTTTTTTTTCCTGCTTGCCCACTACCGCCACACTCGTCTTCCACTACCCCCCTCCCCACCCGTCGCTCACTACAGCAGAGGCCCGGACGTGGCGCCGGCTACAGGCAGGCACATACTTCAACTGTACCGTACTGTCGCACATCTCCCCTACCACATTCTCCTACTTCTGCCATTCCTGCAACCTCCCCGCCACAACAGCCCATCTTGTATGGTTCTGCCCGCACCATCCCGATCCCCTCCCTTCCGCATCCCCTCAGCGGTGGGAACGCGCGCCGACCAGCCTGCACCCGGAGGACCAGCAACGCCTGATAAACCGGGCCACCCGGGCTGCGGAAGCGCGCGGCTTCCTGAACTGAGGACGCCACCCACCTTTTTTTTTTCTTTTTTGCGCAATAAAACGTTTTGCCTCCTCTTTTCATGGGCGTACTTAGGAAACAAATAAAGCAATTTTGCCCAACGTGTTTTGTTCTGGATACCCCAAATGACGCTGCAGTTTCAAGGTGGCCATGCCATCCAAGGTGGCCACCAGGTCTCCTATAAGCGAAAATCGTCTTAGTGCGCTGCACTGAAGCGCCCGCTACTGTGGTTTCACGGCGTCGCCGTGCTTCGCAACCGAGCGAACGAACGGGACACCAAAGTCAGAAAGAAGTCAGGGAAGTGTGGCGAAAGTGCGAGGGGGAGGGCGGAATGCCGAAGCGGCGCGAGACGTTCCCCGGCGACGACGCGTTACGAGATAACCGAGGGAACGAAGAGGCCACCGAAGATGAGCCCGCAGGAAAGCGGACGATGAAAGTATGGCGAAGGTGTGAGTAGTAGTAGTAAAGCTTTTATTTGGGGAAGGGAGGGCTAAAGCCACTTGGTGGGGAAAATGGAATATGAAGGAGGGGATTATACACACGGGTTGCTTCAGCTCCAGGCACTTTTAAATGCGGAGCATTTCTTAGGCTCGCGATGTCACTCGTCGATGTTGTCGGCGCCGTCCACACGCTCACTGCGCATGCGCGTCGCGTCGAGGCGCAGGTGCGCGTCTCTCCCCCGTACCCTCCTCGCTCTCAACAACAGGTGCGGCGGTGCGGGAGGAGCGCGTGCACCCCGTGCGCTCCGTCGCTCTCAACAACAGCTGCGGCGGTGCGGGGGGACGCGTCTGCGCGCGCATGCGTCGTAGCTAACCGTGCGCTGCGTCGCGCTCAACAGTAACGGCGGCAGGGCGTGTACGCGTGATAACGGCGTGGTGGGTGCGTGGAAAGTTCGCGCGCTTGTGTACGGAAGTGTGCGCATGCGCGTCTCTCCCCCGTACTCCTCTCCCTCGAACGCGGAATTCAGTCAAGGGCGTCTTTGCTTGGCTTTCGCTTGACTTGACGCTTTGCTTGACGGCACCAAGCAATAAAGACAGACTAACTTTACACTCCTTACCTTCGCTTCTCCTTCATTCAATAAATAAGAATAATAAAGACGAAATAACAATTACGCATTCCCAAACCATACCCAATTACGCAACATTCACGCGATGCCCACACCACTCTGCGACGCATTTACTCGAGTTCCCCCCGTGGGAAGATGCGGGCGGGTTTTTTTCTTCCATTCACCGACTGTTCGGAGGCTTCGCCGGGGTCGTCCTTCTTCAGACTACTCGCGACAGACCACTTTTGGGTGCAAATTTGCCTATTTCGTGTAATAAAGACTAATCTAATGCAGCATGTGCTTCTTGGTGTATATGGTGTTTACATCAATGTGTCGAACGGTGTCTGAATTATGTGCATCGAAGAATGGGCATACACATATTAAGTGGTGAAGGTCTGCTTTGGTGTTCGTGTTACAGTAGGGACAATGTGGGGGTGAGGGTGTTGTGGGGCCCTTTGTCCACTTCTGAATGATATGTTGGGTGTGAGCTGCGGGAGAGAGCAGTATGCAAAGCCCGCGCCATAGAGGCCCAGCCTGCGGTGTGTGCTGCACGCACGTGGGTCCTTCGTCGTCCTCCTCATTGCGTGGCTCCTCCGAACCACGTGACACTTTCGCGGGAGGTTCAAACACGATTATCTGCCGTTATCTCTCAGCACGTCGCCGCCGCCGAGCATGTTTTCGCTGGTCACGCGATCGCTCCTTGAGACGCAGCAGCTATGCGCCGTGACCGAGAAGACTGCAGTTCGCACTGCGCTCAAATTTTGCATTAGGAAGTTTCGTAATCGTCAGCCTAGCTTTTTTTGTACGCTTCCCAAGTATACAGGAAAGTGCCGTCACCGTTCTTTGTGCTAAATAAAACAGCTAAACCACGAAATGAGACCGTCGTGCACAGTGAAAGCGCGAATGGAGAAAGCAATTTACTGAAATTTTTTCAGAGGGCCATTTATTGCTTTGCGTTTTTTTTTCTGCTAAAGCCACTGCGCGAAAAGAGGACGATCGGCGATCGCCGCGAGGCACGCACTCACAGGCACGCTCGGCATTTCTTTGGTATTTTTAACGAGTTAAGCGCCACACATTACAGTCAGCTACAACAGTTCCGCTGTTAAAATTGGCGGGCCGAATCATTCATATGGTTGTAGATAACCTAGGGAAGCCGCTTTGGTTTGAGTAGAACCCATTCACGAAACAAAACACGCCTACGCGGGCGCAGTTCGTACGAGCACACACGGGCGTTTTTGCCTTTTGCCTCCATCAGAAAAGCGGCCTCTGCGGCTGGGAATCAAACTTGCATTTTCGTGCTCAGAAGCGCAACACCATAGCCACTGATCCGCCGCGGTTTCCCAGTGCTCACCACATTCTTCTTGCCCCAACATTACATCCATGCTGATGGCATTGCATTGTAAGGTGTGCAAGGCAATCCAGCGAGAGGACCACCTCCAGAAATGGAGATTCTCAAGTCTTCCTTCACACAAGGTACGAGTCATTGCAAGGCCAGGTTTTATTTTTTTTATTATTACGAGGACACAAAACGCCCCAAGTGACAACAGCAACAGATTTAAAAGAAATGTTTCAGATAGACCACAGAAGATGTAGAATGATAGCGAGAAAAAATAGGCCTAAGAGTACCTCGGAAGTATGTACACAAAACCATCTATACAATACCCAACGTTATCTGAGCGAGGAGGATTTCGCTATATAGATTTAAGAAACCCAGGCTTCGCACAAAAAAAAAAAAAAGTTAAGCGTCGCGTGGAGTTTATTTTACATTACACCATGTACACAGCATACAGCACGCTGCTGAACAATGTACACACTTTGACCACCCAGCAATAAAAACAAAGCGGTTGGGGAACTAACACCTAATGCCACAATACGCGCCGAAATACACACGTTGCCGCAACTATTTCACACAGACAGCCAAAACTGTGCCGCATCCCATCGTAGCCCAGTCCACACTTTACAGAGCGAATATAAACGCAGGTGGCAGAATAAGAAGCCATAGCCAACACACTACTCTGTTCGCCGCAACCACCTTCACTGCTAGAGAACGGACAACTTTAAAGGAGCAAGAAAACATACCACCCAAAGTACGAAGTTACAACCAATTAACAGGATACGACTGGGTGTAGACGTCAACGATCGCCCGTGTTCACGCCTTGCACCAAGAAATGGCGACATGGTACGAACACACCCATCATAGGATGTTGTCGGAAACCTCTCACAGTAGATCACCACAAACTTTTTACACATCAAGTCGCGCGCAAGCTATTTACAACACATGTCCAAGTCGGGACTTTGGTCGGTAGCGATCGGATGAGGAACGCGAGTCCTGCCCATTATAAAAAAATACACTGTAGGGCAAAAAACTACCTTCCTGGGTTCAGGCGACCAAAAAGAATTGAAGACTTTGTAGAAACCCAGCCCCAGAAGGAAAGACAAGGAAAGGGCAAAAGTCAGCAGTATTTGTGGGTAAAGGATTTCTAGTGTCTCTATATGTTTCTTTTTCTCGCTTTAAAATCCCTGAAGGCCTTCGGCACAACTTATGTTAGCAGAAAAAAAAGGGACCATATTGAATTTGAATACAATGTACTATTACGTGAAATGTAAATTTGGCTGTAGGCTTGCTTTGATAAAAAGTGCGAGAAAGGTTTCAGCAGATTTTCAATTATATTGGTCAAACCAAAGATGTGAATCTGTTTGTTTACTAATGCGAAATTCCTTCGGTGTGCTTGTGAAGCCAAGACAAGGCATGCCGTGCTGCACAGAATTTGCACGTTCAGACAATTTTGCTTTATTTAATTCAGACAATTTTCGGAATTTCCACTTTAACAACACTTGGGATACCTTAGAACTTGTTCTCAAATGTAATTAACAGCCACTTCATTAAAATATAACTTTTCGAATCCGTTTAGACATGCAAGCGTTCTCACACATGTAATAAAATCCACACAGGCACTTTAATAACTGTGGTAATTGTGTAAAAATAATAACGGCAATCATTATAACCTGTTCAGACCACTATTTTCAAGAAACATGAACTGCACAAGCATTATAAACTTAAACATAGTGACCTCTAGTCTGAAAACACATAGAGTCCTTTTTCTTAGCCTGTGTTGTGACGACGTGCCTGAATTTGCTTTCTACCTGATGGTGAACGATCGCGATTTATAGAGCGTTGTTACAAAAGCGAAACGTTGGCCCTGGCTTCTCCTATGGAAGGAGGGAGGCTCAGATAGAAGGAAGTGTGCCTGCAACCATTTTCAGAGAACCTCCATTACGTACGTCGGCACTTGCGTTCTTTATCGTGCTCTGTCCGTACTCTGTCAGATAGAGTACGATAAATTTATCGTACTCTCTCTTTGTTGTGAACTTACAAGCAACTGCTTGAAAAACAAAGCTGTTGTATCAGTATTTTTGTTTCATGTAATGTTGCAGTGCCATTCTGTTTTTGTGTATGTGTGCCCTGTTTGCACGTGCTTTCGTGTTGATGTAAACTCAGGTACTTATCCTCTGACAAACGTGATGACCAATGTTTGCATAACTTTCTGGTGGCCAGATATTTGCGTTAATCTGCGAGAGAGTTTTCCCATTAGACCTACTAACTGCCTGTCACTTTGAATGGGGTAATGATTGCCATTTTGACAGTGCCACGCTAGCAGCACCAACTAAATAAAGATGACACAATTAATATTAACAAGACTGCGCTGAAACCAATTACAGCATTACTCGGTACATTAACACTACTTCCTCTTTCTTTTAATACGGCCGTAGACATACACAACAGCTACCCTTTGAAACTGAACCCGACTGTCCTATATATATATGAATGAACGACAGGGCTTTGTCATTACCACAACCAAAGAGATCACAATCACCAAGCCAGCTCCGCAAAACAACACAAAACATTTAATGCCTAAACACCTTTGGCAGAATGGAGGATGACACGCAAGCACACTTCATAACTGCTTCCTGGCCTCTATAATCCAGAGGTGCATTGGGTTACTTGACCATTTTTTTATTTGGGCAAGCACCGTGGAGCTGCTGTTATTTGAAGACATCACCAATTACCCCCAGTCCCTCACATGAACTTCAAAAACAATGGTTTTGTTACGAGGGCAGTGCCATCCCACACATACACACCAAATGGTATGACACACCTAAAGAATAGCTTCGGGTGCCTATTAAAACATAAAATCAAAGCCTCGCCATTTAAGCGAGATAACCTCCTCCCAAACTTGTTTTCTGGAATGCTCCTCCTCAAATGCCAACAGCAAGTACCTACTCTAAAAACAAAAAGTAAAGCCCACCTGCTAGGCAAACGCAATAGCCTATATTAAAATCACCAGGTTTCACAAAAACGCAATGCCGCACTGTCAACTGCACCAGGAACATTTACCTATGGTGTCTGCAACAAATTACAATCATGCCGCAAACCACTGTAGGTACAAAATGCCACCACAAAAACGATGCCGCGTAGACAAACAATTTGGTTTCGTTGCCTCACTAAAGCATAATGCCACCCTAAAAACACTGTGTCCACCTATTCTGCAATGCAACAGCAGTAACAAAACCTGCAGCCGTCAGAAAGCTGATTGAAAAATGACCTCAGGAGAGTGACGACTGCCCCCAAATCAACAAAAGAGCTAGAATTGTGAGTTAATAGATGTCAAACATGTCCTGTGCCCATTTTATTTTATATTTACATTTCTTGTGCTGTTCTCTGTGTGAACTAGACCTGCAGTAACATAATTCCGCCCTCTAGTTTAGTTGAAGCCACTTGTTCACTGAAATAATTGAAACACTACACAAAATGCCCAAGAGATGTCGGAGAAAGCTTGTTGGTGTACAAAACTGTTGATTCTTGCAAAAGACCATCAGACATAAACAGAAAAAGCAAGAGGCCGTGCCACACATGCAATCACTGCATTTGATCAACTACTTCTCAGTTAGTGAATACTTTCACTGTGTGGACTACTGAGTTGACAAAAATTTTATTCGACATAATACCTAGTCACTTATGCAACCTTCTGAGTGACTTCAAAACCATTCACCTATCCTTCCTTTTCTTTTAGTTATCAAATTTTTGACCATGCGATATCCAAATGAACTATACCAGTGTCACTTAGGTATGCGGGAGTAAATAGCAAATGCTTTTTAGACCAACTGTGCAGTGGTTTTGTTTTGAGGCATTACTGACGCTCAAAAAGGAGCCACTTGGCATTAACCGAAACATTACAGGTCACCTCGCTCCTGTTCTTGAGGCCACTTTCTTCTCTACACCAAAAAGCCATTACTGTTTGAGAGAAAGTGAAATGAAAGTTTTCGAGCGTGAACAGGGCAGTCAAAAGCCACCGGGTCGAGAGCCCAAACACAGCTGCTGAAACTCTCCCGTGAAAAGCTACACCACTAATTACTCATCTACACTGTACAACCTGCGAGAGGCACGCACACGTTAAACTTAACGAGGTATGTTTTCAGCGACACTACTCACTTCTCCACTCTACATTCACCGTTCAAATAAAAAGGCGATACCACAAACTCTCAAAAAATAAAACCTATCCACAAAATGCCATACACATTCCCTGGCGGTTATAATTCTGTTCTCTTCTTTTTTTTTTACCTCACTCCCTTCGCAGCATCATCTAAGGGAACTGACCACCAAGGAACGTGTAATTTTATCTTCTTTGCTGTTCTCTGTCTACAAGGCAAACAGGCTGTTTTCTGTCTTCTCGTCCCGTTCCATGCGATTCCGCGATGGTGGCGGAGCGGGCGGCATGGTGGGTCCACCGACGGGCGTTGGTCCGGGTGTCGGCCCAGAGGACGCCGGCGGAAATCGCTCCGCTGCGGCCACTCGCTCCGCTAGGAACCGGTCGAACTCTGCAAGGGGTTTCCCGACTATATTAGACCAAAGTGACATGATGGAAGGCATCTTTTTATCATCCACACCCCCCCTGCGCACTCGTGCACTCCTTATGTGAAAAAGCTTGTCATGCTGATGCAGCTCGCTGGGGGGCGGAGTGACATCTGGTCTTGGCGACTACCCAGTACAGCGAAGCTGGCGTGATACCGCTCCCGCCCCCAAGCAGGCTGCCATTGGCCACCCGGTTTATTACACCAGTACTTGCGGAGCCAGTTATTTAATGAAGACCTCCTCCACTCTCTTTGTGGGGTAGCAATATTCCCTCAACTCTGCTCCAACAAACTCCATCTTGGTGCACTAGATAGGGTGTTAGAACTCGACGAAAACTGCCACGATGACAATTCACAGCACGAGGCAATTTGGCTTCATATGAGCGCTCGTGAAGTAGAAGACACTACTACAGCACTTTAGAAGTACCAAACGATCCACAACCCCAAACTCAGAACTATTTGTGTCTGGTAGACCCCGCAACTTAAAAGAAAGTCCAAAGTAGGGCTTCATATGCGAAAGCAATACCTAGGCCACAAGCAGATTGCAGCAGAGCGTTAAAGGTTAATTTATACCACCCAGGGATAAAAACACACGCTATGAGCTTGTCCACCCAAATGTTTTTGCTCTTAGCCTAAATTTGCAACACTGTTAAAAGTGGCCAGAAAGTACACCATAGACAGCGGCGCAACGGAGCAGCCACTGAGCTACCACAATTGGTTAGATCGTGGTTCGTTACGGTGTCACGATTTATGGGTTCTGTGCCACACGATGGCAAAATAGGATTGATTCTATTCCGCGTTTACTACTGCGTAATGAGGAGTACGACCTGTGTCTTGCCAGGGATGTTAACATATTTGCCATGTTATCTATGCCAAACTTCAACTCACTATTGCAAGAAACCATTGTATTGAAGCATTACTGGAGCAGTCGTTTTAAAATACCGTACATTCCGACGGGCTGCCTCTGCCCTCAAAGACCGTATCTGATACCTAGATGTGCCGCAAGATACGGGAAAAGAACTCGAATTTGTTATGTACATCATGCCTTTAATCAACTTCCTCCAAACTACCTCTCTTTTCGAACTAATTATAAACTAAGGAAAGCACTAACGCACATTACTTTATAAGTGCTTTCAGTATTCCGGGTATTTTTACCTCATTGCCTGTCAAGTACACAGTGTTCTGTTTGCAAGTTGGCTACAAATTTCTGTTAAATTAGTTTTCTTTATTTAGCATGTTTGTCCGCACTATTAGGCACTGCCGGTCAATCTCTATGAGGCTTTGGTAGGCCTGACCTCTGTACAGTTTCCCTTTCTGCTGAAAATAAAGTATTATTATTATTATCCTTGCAATACGCTAGAGTTCAGGTAAGAGCACTACCTAAAGCAAAATAAGATCTAGGTCAATTTAAAACAAGAAACTACAGCTACAGAAGTTGCACACCGTGTTTGGGTGAGCCAATAAAATTTCTTGACACAATTGGCAAAGTGATTTGGATATCCCTATGACTTACTCACTGCAACAGATGCGTAGCAAAAAAGGAAACACACTTGATTCTGACCAATCAAGTCACAGCAGCAAGAAGTCTACAAGCTTCCAGTGCCAAGAACATTGGTGACACAAGTCAAAATCTCATACTGCAGCATGGGAACTGTGCTAAACACAATAAAAGCAATTACGGTATTTCCCGGTGTATAAGTCGCGTTTTTTTCTGAAATTTTAGTTGGTGCGTCTTATCCACTGGTGCGACTTACATATGGAATAAATCCGGTTCGCAATCGCCGCGCATGGCCAGCGCACGTTGAGACACAGATCTATGGTTTAAATGAATCGAAGCCCACCGCTACGGCGTTTCTCGTAGCCCATAAGCCGCTTCGGGACGTTAAACCAAAGATTTTGCAGCTTTTTCTAGTCAAAAACAATGATAATGGCCTGCGACAACCGCGCGCCACTTTCGGCCACGCGCAGTAACTACAGTTCAGAATAAAATCAAAGTAACATCAAACTGGGTAGCAAAAACAAAATGCAGCTTATAATTATTACAGAGAGTTGCTCTGAAGGAGGTAAACATGCTGCTAATTTTTAAAATGACAGCTTGCTGATAAGTTTCGATTTTCGGGCCGCTTCCGTTCGCGTCACTTCCGTCCGCCATGACACCTTTATTGCGCTGATTTACGACAGCAGGCAAGAGACGCGCGATGTTTGGAGAGGTGGCCAAATGGGTCTCCGGCTCTTGGGACTCCATTTCTACAAAAACAGTTGTAGCCGGGTTGATAAAGGCTGGAGTAATTCGGTCTGCGAGTGGTGACGATGTTGGGAAGAAGACAGTGAGTCGGAGGACGACAGCGATGCGCCGGCGGAACACCCACTTGAAGTTGCTGAATTTATTTGTTAGCGATTCAGAGGAAGACTTCGATGGTTTTGCCTAAACGCCGTCTGCAAGTACATGCCATCTGTGTGTATCAATAAACCATTTTTGAGAAGTTCTGTCTAGACTTTGGGCGGTATATGCACACGTCTAGCCATCCTTACGGGGGATGCGTTCAGAGGCGGTGGCCGCCGCAACCATGTACTTTCGCCGCACTTTCTAACGATATGATTCACTTCACTATGAGTTTACCTAATTAACAAGTGCATCTCGTATACCAGTGCGTCTTACACACCGGTGCGACTTATATACGTTTTTTCTTAAAACTGTCATTTTGAGGGGGGTGCGACTTATAGACCGGAAAATATTGGTACGGTGTTTTCACTACATTGGTTATAGTATTACTACCAAGTGCCAGTATAGTAATGCTTTCTTACCTGTGCTTGTAATTGTTTCTGGGCCAGTCTCAGATGGCTAGAAAGAAGAAAAAATAAAATTAATACTAAACATACTAAATGAAAGGTAAACAAGCAAGAGGCAAAAAAAAGAAAAAAAAACGGTGCTGTAAATGATTACCTAGATTTGCAGCCAACTTTACGCTGCTTGTAGACCACGTGAAGATTTTATAAACCTCGAACCAAAACATGAATGGCTATGAATAATCCATTTTTGTTTACCTGGTTTCAATGCTAGATCGTATCTTTGACGAAATTTGAGCTCAGACTGTCGACACTAACCGAAGTTTCAAGTAAACTGTAGTTTCGAAAATGCCCGTGCTATCGTAATTAGCAGTCTGCCATAAAGCTTGTCACTAATCAATGTTTCCTTCGTACAGTGTGGTAACCAGGCTGAAATTAGCAAAATACGTTAGGAACGAGAACACGTCAAGACCTTTCGAGCATGCTTGAAATTTTAGAAGTCCACGAACTGACTAACACAATTGGAAAATTTAGTGGGTCATCCCAGATGCTTCACACCTAAAACACCCTCCCACCAAATTAACAGAAAGAAACATCCCCTTTCGCCCTCGTCAACCAGTCAACAGACCAAGCTATTGTTTTGTGCAACCCACATTGCCGAAACGCACTCAGCATAGCAGAACCAACTGCAGCAGAGTCTTCTTGGGCCCAGTTACAAAAAAGAATTCGGAAAAAGAACACCACACGCTTGCACTCCAAGGCTTGCAGGCTGACCAACAGTGCATGCTTCTTACTCAAACATGGCACAAGTTCACGAGGCGCAGAGACTGAATGCCCACTAAACAAGTCTGTTGAACGCCAAGTACAAATGTGAGTCCAAGTGCAAGTCCAAGTGCAAGGCCAAGGGACAACTCGTGCAAGAGACATAACAGATACTTCTGCATATAACTTAGAAGGGCCATGAAGGCACAATAGAAGTTTGTGACTGATTAAAAACGCTACTTTGTCCTGACAGTGATGACACCAATTCTATCGGAAACTTCCAACAAATAATGGAGATATTTAAGGAAATAAATGCAGAAGTGGAAGTTCCCTAGCTGCTTTCCAGCAACTTCTCTATGACGTCACAGAATCTTGTTCGCGTGATTGGCGGCTGCCTTGGCGGAAGCCACTGCCCCGACTTATGACTGGAAGGTGATTTAAAATGAGGGCTCTAGTTCCGTTTCACCGTATCACTTGCACAGGAAAGTGCAAATAAAACTCTGATACTGGTCGCATTACGTCACTCCTGAGCATATTACGTCACTGTGGCACGAAATTTAAAAGTTTACCAATATTTCTTGCATTTTTTTTGGTTAAAAAAGAATCTTTCATAGTGGGAATGTATCAGAGTTATCAGAGGCTAATTCTTTCAAGAGGACCAAAGTTGTATTTTGTTTCATGGCCCTTTAAATGTATTTTTCATCTGAATTTTCATTCACTTGCATCTGGTGTAACATTAGGCAGTTCCAACCTCCACTATTTTATATAAACTCAGCTACTTGAAAAGGGTAAAATAAAAGTGACGTAAAACTCCAATGAGGCTGTTCTCTCTTTCTTTCTTCAAATCTATGAACCCCACATTTGACATCTAGTATTTGCTATAGCCCGCCTATTGTTTCTTGAATTTCACGCTCTGCTTGATGGGATCACTAGACAAAGGCATCCACAAAAGGTGCACATCAACCAACCAAGATGGAAACTTACCTGTCTCCTTCATCCCCCAGTTCCATCAATAAGCACAAACTTGTCCGAAAACGCGCATTCCCAGTTTTATCAACATTCTCAGCCAAACATTACCTACCTGCCAGGCTGCATTCAGACTAGTGGGGAAATAGAACTCTTCCACAGAGCACAACTCATGCCAACTGGTGGTGCTATTTTCGAAATACATTTTTCTGCAAGTTTAGTGCTAGTACTTCCCTTGAAATTGAGATCGTCCCAAACAGAGCCCCTAACCCTCTTGGGGTGAATACTGATCAGGACGATGTGTGCTCCCAATTTATGTATATGAAGGAAACAAATAACCCGTCACAAACATTTATCAACACCCCATCGTGTTAACTTTGTCCCACGGCTATTTATTTTCCCACACGCCTTGACAGTGCACATCGTATGCCGAATTGACGCTGCTAACCTGTTCCTAAGAATTACAGGTAGCTAGAAGTGGGAGATTCTGCACAGCAGATGATTAGGACATGGGTACAACATCAGTGTACAGCACGGCGGCTATTACGTAAAACTGCCTCTGTCTAAACTGTCTAAAACCGTAAAATTGTCCTGAGTGAGTACAAATTGACTGCACTAGGTCAATGCTTAGGACAGCAACAGAAAAATGCACCGACTTCAGGCCATTTTTTAGTGACACTGTGCTTTGAGACTTTACAGGGTGGAACCTAATCTACACAGAAACTGCAGAGCCACGTACAAAAGTTGAAAACCAACTCAACTCCCCAATGACAGCGTTCCAAGCACCTTTTTATAAGCTCACCCTTGCCAGGTTAAGTAATAGTCCACCGAAACGCATTTTTCACACGCTGAGTTTGGATAAGAAATACCACACATTATCCTTAAACAAATCAGCGCAACAAAGTTGGCATCTCAGGAAATGTAATTACAGCCAATAGAAAAAATTAGAGCTGTTCTACTCAATGTGAAAGCTGTCAGAAGTGCAGAGCAGTGATTTGCCACAATGGGCTGTGGCGCTGTTATCCGCTCACTGCTACCACCCAACGCATTTCAAATTTCCCGCCTTCGCAGTGCTAGCGCGCCCCCTGCTTGAAACTGCGCCAGCGGGAGTTCTGTTCCTTTTGTGCTTGCTTTTCCTCCCTCACGTGCCGGCATTGCACTGCCACTTTTTTCCTTACTATCAAAACCAACCCAACGAGCGTTCCTAACTAAATGAACGCGGGCGCTGCCGGTTAATTATGTATATTTTGCCTAAAATGCGTCTGCAGTTTTCTTTGCGCTAAACAACGAGGAGATGTATGACAAGTGCCAGCGGTTCATAAGTTTTGAACGCTTATGATTATATAAACCGCTTGGCTTTTGAAGCCTCTGTGGGACGCTGCGACAACGGTCGCTACGATGGAATGCCGTGGGGCTTTAGTTGGGTCCAGCAAGTGAGCTATGGCGACAAGGCGAGCCCCTAAAGTGCTCTGCACTTAAAAAACGATTGGGGGATGGTGGTCAGTTCAAGCACAAAGTGCACATGCCCTCACCTTTTCCCTTAGCCACTCCTCCATTTCGTCAAAGTCCCTCTCTCTGTGGATCTGTCATGCGGGATTACAAGGGGGGGGTGAAGGATAGGAAATAAAAAAGGAGGGGGGTGGGACACAACCAAAACAATAAAAAAGGAGAATCCTTGGCAAACCACTCACATGCAAAACATGCAAACGAGCTTCCCTTTTCAATGATGGGTGTTCAGACTGGAACGTTTTACAAGCCCAAAACACGTACACTTCAACGTGAAGACAGTGCCGTCTGCACGTCAAAGTACACATTTTTTGTGTCGTCTGTAATACATTCCAGCGCAAACACACAACAAGTACTATACCAACTAACACGACACCAAGCTTTATTCAAGTCCTTCTTCAAAACATAAAAGAAATAGGGGAGGGGGGTGTAAGGACAGACCAAATTTTGGGATCAAAATGGCTAAATGTCACATTTCAAGTGATGCTCTTTAGCTGAAAAGGTGTTGGCGAACGGTACAGATGCCCCATAGTGCTTCTGTTGAAAAACAGGCTTGCGAACATCTTTGGATATTTTCCTGATGTACGGAACAATGCAAGTCAAAGAAAATTTTGACTGGCGTGCTAGATTCAACATTTAAAGTTGTATCTGTAAACTGCAAAGGGCAACTGAGGGTCCCGTATCGCGTGTTCCGAGCACAAACAGAACCATCCACAATGGCTTGCATTCTTTTTTCTTCACTGCTTCCCAAATTTTGTTAACCAGCGAAAACAACTGCTAGAACTTGAAGTCGAACATTTGACAGAATTCTGTCTGGTTGGGAAGTTACAAAAGAGAAGTAGCTATATTTCTCAAATGCTAGAACTGTAGTCTCGTTTAAAGCAATGACTACCGGGTGCGCGAGGTATTTGAGAACGCCTTTTGTTATCGCCATAGACACCAGCAGCCTCATCATATATATATAGGCGTGCGGCTTCTTGTTTGTCGACCCCTTATCATTCATACTTCGCAGTTTGTTCAAAGATGGAAGTGTGCAAGTTGAAGCATGAAATAAAATGTCATGCAGTCCTCGTCACCCTGGCCGCGCACCACAGCGATTTGAACACTGCCACCATTCTGAAAGCAGCAAAGTGTTTCGTTTACAACGTGATGTATTGTGGCGGTGCAGTGGCATCTGTGGCGAAAAGAAAAAAAAGCACAGGCAGCGGTCAGACACTGTAAGCGCTCCTCAATTTCTCCGGCGGTGGCGTTATCCGTTGTCCGCAATGAGGGTGACGTCATACCACATTTTTTCATTACCCCGCGTTAACGCTGCTAGTTACGTGGATGTGCTTGTCACCATTGTGAAGCCATGGATAGAGAGTGTTTCAAAATGAAGACCAGGTGTCTTTCAGAAAGAGTTGGCTCCTGCCCACATCACCTGCGTCACCGAATAGCGGCCGGCTGACAGCTTCTGCGACCCTGTCACTCACAACTTGTGGCCTCCTAGTTCTCGAGATTTAAACCCGCTCGACTGCTATGTCTGGGGCGTCGTTGAGAGAGGGGCCAACAAAGGGCCGCATAATACAAGAGACTCGCTGAAAGCCGCCATTTCTCACTCAAGGGCCAACATCTCTAAGGAGCACCCGATTAGTGTATGCAGCCGTTTGCGAAGCCGAATCGAATCGCTTATTGCTGCCGATTGCGGATTCATTGAGTAGTTATTGAAACGAAGCATAGTAGAAGTACTTCACAAGGTTTGGTGAAAATATGTCTGATTTTGCTAGAGATATTCTGTTGCGCCTGACACCAATGTTCTGTTCTCAAATACCTCGTGCACCCGGTACATTCTTTGCATAACAAGGGGCTTTGTGAAATCACTTCCCATCTTGTTTGCTTGTTTATCTTGGCTTCAAAGCATCACAAATATTATACGAGTGATTAAAATCTATTCCTTCTATTTCTTAATACCTTCACGCCGCACTAAAAGCACGTACAGGTGATGAGTATCATGTTCTGGGTTTTATCTGCCATGGTGCCTCAAATGAAGTACTCAGAAACTCACAATACCCTAACAAGCAGTATTTTCTTCCTCTGTTATTCGTAGTGCAACCGTTACCAACCGAAAAGGAAAACAATAGAAAAAAAGAAAATTCATATCGGACCAAAAAATAAAATAATTTTGTTAGGAAGAATCTCGTAAAACAGGCCCAAAACAACAAAAAAACAGTAAATAAGGAAAACCAGGGGAAGAAGAAAAAAAAGGCAGCTATGCTGATAGTTCGGAAGGGTCTTGTAAAGCAGGCACAAAACTGTTAAAAATAGTAGTACTAAAAAAAACCCTTGGAGGAAGAGAAACGAAAGGTGGCTAGCTATTTCTTACCTCGGGTAGGGTGTCTGCTTCCACCTGCCATGGTCAGGAATGATTTGAGTGGTTGGTGCCGAGACAAATGCACCAGATGGCAACGAACGAGGAACAATGCACAACAAGCACAATGAGATCCAGCAAGCGGCACCACGTGGTCACGTGACTAAGCAACGATGCGGGGAAGCAGTCACGATGACGCACCCAACAATTGCGCAACTTTGTGCCTCGTTTTGAGTTTGGCATACTGTCAAGAAGACGACGAAAACAAAGGCAAATGAGGTAGCTAAGTTTGAAAGGGGTTGAGCAACTTGTAATTCCACTTTAAGGCAAAAAAAATGGCAGGCATTTGCTGTTCAATTTCATCATCATCATCATCACCAGCCTATCTACGCCCACTGCAGGGCAAAGGCCTCTCCCATTATTCTCCAATTATCTCGGTCCTGTGCCAACTGTGACCAATTTATCCCCGCAAACTTCTTGATCTCATCTGCCCATCTAACTTTCTGCCGCCCCCTGCAGCGCTTGCCTTCTCTAGGGATCCACTCTGTTACCCTTAATGACCAGCAGTTATCTTGCCTTCGCATTACATGCCCTGCCCACGTCCATTTCTTCTTCTTAATTTCTACTAATATGTCTTTAACACCAGTTTGCTCCCTGACCCACTCCGCTCTCTTCTTGAACTTCCGCTCCATTGCCCGCTGAGTCGTTCTCAATTTAAGCTGAACCCTCTTAGTGAGCCTCCAAGTTTCTGCCCCGTAGATGAATACCGGTAAGATGCAGCTGTCATACACTTTCTTCTTCAGGGACAACGGTAGGCTGCTATTCATTATCTGAGAATGTCTGCCATATGCACCCCACCCCATTCTGATCCTTTTAATTATCTCTGCCTCGTGGTTGGGATCTGGGGTCACAACTTGGCCTAAGTGGATATATTCGCTTACCACTTCCACTGCCTCGCCACCTATCTCAAACTGCTGATCTCAATTTATCAGCACCTAACTGAACATTTGGAACACTACCTAGCACCGAAGCTGTTGCAACACCCGATTATCTTGAACATTACCATTATACTTTTATTTTGCGGATAAACTAGTTCGCATGTTTGTGTTTTGTAGTTGTAGTTTACACTCTAAACCTGTGATAGATTGCTGTGGCACACTTTCCGACCCACACTTTGGGGGGGGGGGAGTATGTTTTAGGCTCAAATTTGATACCTTTTGTATCGAACAATCTCTCCATCCCATCCTACCTATTCTCCCTACCACAATTAGTTGTCAAATGTTATTTGCTTCCTCCTCTCCTACTGCCAAGATTACCCTACATGGCAACCCTATGTAATCAAGAATAGCAACAGCTTGATGTGAGCCAGTTGGTTCGACATGATCACAGGGTTTCTTCTAGTGTCCGCGTTTTTTTTTTCCGCCTTTAAACCCTGTGACTATGTAATGAGAAATTTGGTTGTGGCCTCCATAAAGACGATTTCAATACGACACAATTTTTGACATTTTGTTTGAAAAATTTAGCATCATTCAAAATTTCATTCCTTCCAGCTATGATATTTCATACGTAACCACAATTAATTCCACTCCAATGGAATGAGTGGAGCTTAAAAAAAGGTGCTTCAAAAGCGCAACATATTACCCAAAGGGGATGAAAAGAATTCAAAAAGTTATAAATGCCTGAAGGATCCACACGTTCCATCTGAGATTCATTATACTCGCTCCAATTCTCACTGTACCAACAGATTTCCCAGAAACAGAATTTAATATCAGCACAAAGGCAAGCCAAGATATAAAGGCAAACACACAAAACATACAAGCGGCCGCATTAAAGTGCGCGCACAAACACACAGGCCCACACTGCAAGGCATGCACATGCCAGCAGCGTATGCACACTGCAACCCAGGAACGCTCTTGCACTACCCCAGGTCGCCTCCTCTCACCTTCTGACCCCTGACCTGGGCGAGCGCACCAAGACCGACGCTGAGCTGGTCGATGTTGGTGTTGTCTGCATACGAGCTGCCACTGCGCGACAAGAACGACACTTTTGTAAAACAACGCCCACGAATGTGGGGATTGCTTAGGGAGTAAGAAGAATGCGGAAGGTGTGCCACAAGGAGCAACACTGAACCCCCTTCTTTTTTTTTTTTGGTTGTTGTGGTATGGGGTTATTACCCACAAGAACTTTGTGATTTCAAATCAGCATAAAGACTGCATTGCACATCTGCCTGCACGTCTCGCAGATGAGTGTGACTTTTACGAGGATCAACATGATTTACAGCTTATGAGGATAAGTGCGAAAGCAGCTAAATTACTACAATGCAGAATAGAGATGGCAAAATTACTTCGAAAAAGTAATTCAATTACACTACTCATTACTTTCCTTGAATTTTCCAAAATGTAACTAAATTACATTAGAAATTACAGGTGGCGGAAAGTAATGACATTACATTACTATTACTTTTCGAAAGTAATGAAATTACTGTGAAATTACTTTACCAAAATTTCATCACTCATACACTAACATCTCATAAACACTTTATTTACACTATACATATGCACTGCAATCGCAAAAATATTAGTTTATACACCAACTTATGTACAGTTTATTTACAGCGCTGTACATTGATATGTCAGATATTTTTATTACATCTCACGAGGAGCTGCGATTCAAGGTGGGCATCGGAAAGGTGTCCCCGTTTGTACGACAGAGTGTCTTTTGCCATGCTAAATGCACGGTCCGCTTGCGAGGATGAGGGCATGGTTGTGTTGAACGTAATGAAGAGCTTTTCGATTTTCGGGTACCCTTCGAAAATAGTAAGATCAGCGCTGCCGCTGCTCCTGCAACGGTTGAGTTCATCGCTTGACGACTGAGTGAGCCCGGTCCTCCTGATCTTGAAGAAGTCATCCCCCCCCCCCCCCGCCCTCCAGGCACCGCAAGTCACCCGCCGACAAAACCAAGGCATCAGCATCTCTGCATCACGGGCAGGTTCGTGCATCCACGCATACGGGTGTCGAATAACAACGAAAACAGCCCAGATGCTTCGGTGCGGCAATAAAGGAAAATATACTTTGGTGCGCTGCAAGAAACTTGTGTTCGTCACTTATGTGATGGCCCAGATTCGCAGGAGTGCGTGAGTTCAAAACATTCCAAGGAACTCGGACAATGCTTTGCAACGACGAAGGACAAACGGTTCACGTGCTTATCCCCGCCGGATGAAAAAAAAAAAAAAAAAAAAGTGCCTTCCTAGCAGCGGGCTTACACCAGTGACCAGTGTACCGAAGCCTTGAATACGATCTGCACATTTTTGTTTAACCCGACTGACTGTCGCCACGGCATTCCCAATACACATGAAAAGGGAACGAAGAGGCACGAGAATGTACGCAGAGGTCTCATCAAGGCGTTGTTTCCTTCGCGTTCGTAGAGTTCCAATGCCCAAAGACCCTCTGGGCATCGGAATTCTACTCAGTCAACTTTTCTTGGTCAATCTTTTATGCCGTAAGGGAAGACGACAGGCTTTATCGTAGTCAAAAGTAAGTGGGAAAGTAATGAGTAATTTCCATAAAATTACTGGCCTGAAGTAATTTATTACATTACTAAATTACCAATACTCAAAAGTAATTCATTACATTACTCATTACTGCAAAAAGTAATTTAATTACTGTAATTTAATTATTGTAATTTCATTTCTGCCAAGTCTGATGCAGAAGCTATACCTTTGTCCAAGGTCATGACTGTCATCCTGTTATAATGCCCAACAGTAAGCATACCATATTTTTGCGCGTATAACCCGCCCCTGCATATAATGCACATCCCCACTTCCAGCCCGCCGGAAACAAGAAACAAAAAATCCTCGCGTATTGCCCGCTCATTTCATACAGGAAAGGCTGCACCAAAGCTACTGCTCAAGCAACACATCACACGCTATGCAAACAGAAAAAGCGCATATTTAGCAAGTAGAATGCACTGACTGCAAGGCGAAAGTCACAATGCACTAATTAAATTCAGTTGTTAGAGTGCGCTCGTCCTTGTTTTTTCTTCCTTGTCCTTGTATGCTTTGTGCAATCACTACCATGGAAGGCAGACAGTGTTACTGCATAGGAGCTTCACGACAAAACGCTCATTGCCGCGAAGCTGCACTAAAGGAAAAACCCCGCGCATTATCCGCACCTCTACTTTACCATTGGAATTTTCGCACTTTGGGTGCGGGTTATACGTGCGAAAATAGGGGTAGTTCGCTCGCGTGAATTTTAGTCCCTGCACCAGGAATGGTCTCACCTGGACTTGGCACCGGGAGTGGGTTGTTCCGTGCGCTGTCGGGACTGTACAAACATGTCAAACTCGTCGCCCGAGGGTTTGGCCGCCGGGTTTGAACCTGCCCCAACAGTCCCCGCACCCACCACTGCCATCGCCAGCGTAGAGGGGGAAGGGGGCAAAAAAAAAAAAAAGAAATGATAAAAAAATGCACATTAAAATATAGGCACACATAAAAGCGTGAACGCCGAGAACAAGCACACACACTACACGACTGCCCAACCAGTGCTATGTTCACTGCACTCACTAGCATTCAAGCACCGGTCAAATGCTGATATGCTAGTGCATGAGCAATCTCGCACATCAGATATTAATAGCATGGAAGCTTGTTTGGCCCCTGTAAACTGTGTGTAACCACACGAAGTCGATATTAACTAGTGAAAAAGTGAAGACTGGACTTCCGAAAGAGGAGATAGCATTTTGCCGCAACTACAGCCTCTGTTTTGTTTATTTTTGTGTTTTGTTGATAGCGTCTGGCTGCGCCCAGCTGTCTTATCTGAGTTACAAGTAAAGGGTGCATTCCCATATGCTCTGCCAGCTATCAAATTTGATAGGAAGAGTGTATCCCCTGCTGAATGTTCGTCTTTGATCGCCAACGTTCTAGATCTGATTTGATGGTTCCCTAACGATTAACACCAAAGTAAACACCGTGGAATTCGATTTGCTGACGCCAGTCTGTGCACGTCACTTTGTGGACTGCTTCTACGTCGCTTGTATTTTCTGGGAGTTTTAGTGCAACACAAGTTCACTCCAATAAACGTTGTCCCTCAAAGAAAGGTGCATTGCCTCTGCCTACGTGATCGACTGATTGACTGATCGTAGGGTTTAATGCGGCGACGCAATGCAGGCGATGAGGCATGCCATAGTGAAGGGCTCCGGTATAATTTTGACCACCTGGGGATCTTTAACGTGCGCCGAAATCTCTCTCGTACACGCGGGCATTTCTGCTTTTCGCCTCAATCAGAAAAGCCGCCGTCGCAGCCGGGAGTTGAACCCGCATCCTCGTGCTTAGCAGCACATGCCTACGTGACAATATGATATACCACAAGAAACTAGTGCGACGGAAAGTCTTGTAAACACACAATGTGTTTGGTTCACTTCTTTCATTTCCAACCGTTTTTTTTTTTAAATTTTAGTTAGGCGATTTGATGCCTCGCTGACTCAGCTTTTAATCTTTGGTCTTAGAAGTGACATGTACTGGCTTTAGATGCCTCGTTTATCATCTAGAGTGAATCTGTTATCTGATGCCTACTGTTTTGTTTGCCCCATTTTATGGACTTATTTTGTTTGCTGTGTTGAACATGTAATTTTGGTTACGCCAAAGGGGGTGGGGTGTGGCTGGTGATTGGCTTGCGGGTGATACTGGTGGGAAGTATGTATGCGTTTCATGGAAAAATAACGTTGTAAGTTGCGCTCGTCCTGTCTCCCTCTAGACTTCGTCCTTGTCTTTCGCGTAGTTTGCAGTTCTTCACTGGAAACACGATAGTGACAGCTACAAAGCGCACAAAGTATTCTCTCTTCTTCCCGGCTTTGAAAATAAACTATGGCTTTCTACTTTGCTAAACATTGAAATGAAAGGTTGAACACAGTGCAGCCATCAGTAATAAATTGATGCATTCACTCTCGCGACGTCCGCTGGTAACTCACCAAGCTTCTGGAAGTCGTTGGTCAGGTCTGGCTCGCCAAGGTCGATGAGGGGTGCCGCTTCCGCAGCTGCTGGCGCCTGCAGCATTTGGAGAACTCCTCTGTGAGTGCGTGGCGGTTAATGAACGGCCGACAGAAAGTCCGCCGAATGCCTCAGGGACTGCATGAAAAACTTTGGGCTAGCAGGGCATTTGCTATGGACAGGCTAAAGCAGCTGTTCTACGGACAAATCTATATCGAGAAAAAATAATCAAAAATTTTTTTGGGTGACCGTAAAGTGACAAAGAAATCATTTGTGTTGCCACATACATGTGGTATACAGTTAAACCTCGTTATAACGAAATTGAAGGGGCGCCGCGATTTGCTCGTTATAGCCGTAGCCGACATTTACTGCAAATATTATGCATTGTAGTTACCTAAAACCATCCTAAAACAAAAAGCGGGCGAAATAGCATCTTGCCGCACGGCGGTAGTCAGTAAAATAAACACATTCCGGAGGTAAAAAGGAAAAGTCACGAACCTACTTTATTGCAGTTCAAAACTCGTATTTCAAACAGACTTGGCTACGAAGAAGTCCATAATTGGACGTTGATGCACCTTCCTGATGCGAGCGATGGCTCGCTCAGCAGCGGCCGCTATGTTCACGCCATCTTCGCCGCCCTCGTGCGCGCCGAAGTAGCGGCGCGGCGCAGCACGTCCACTGCATCTATATATAGTGCCTCCGACGCCGTCCTTAGCGCTTCCTTTCACGCCACGTGCAACAGCGCTGACGAAGGACTCTCGGTTGCTCCCGATTTTGGACAGCGTACTCGTCCACACGTCAAAGTCTCTTGCCACCTTACCACGGAGTGCACCTTACCTTCCTTCGAGCCCGATGCGACGGCTTTTATCATAGTCGTCTTCTGTTCAAGCGTGATAGTCTTTCGCTTTCGCTTCCCGCCTGTCGCACTCGCGTTGTTGGAATCACGCGGGCAGTACGACGATAAAGACTGCCAAACCCCACGCACACACAACTACGACTACGCCACAGAACAGGGAGGATTTACTACGCCGCGACGTCGGCGATACGAACAGGGGAGGAGGGGGGGAGAAGAAGGCGACGCAACCGCGCGCGCTGTGTGCATTGGGGCTCTTCTCGGACTCACCGCGGATAGTCCGCGGGTAGTCCCAAGGATTCCCCGAAGCCATAGGGATACATGGGAAAATCGAACGTCGGACTGCTTCTCGGGGAGCCCGCGGTGAGTCCAAGACTGTAAATCGAAGGGCCCCATTGCCTGCATGCCGTGCGCAGCGAGAGGAGGGTGGGAATGGCTTTGCGGGCGCAGCGTCCGCATGGCGCGCCATCCAGGTTCGCGCGCGTGGCGGGAGTTTTGAACTGCTAATACAGTTGTCGCGTCGCGCACTGTCTCAAATCCGCGTTGCGCACTGTTGTAAAATTAGCTCAAAATTTGATTTCTCGACGAAATTTGTTCGTTGTATCCCGTAACAGGCAAATTTTACCTCGTTAAAACGAGGTTTCAAATACATTGGCTTCTATGGGGACTTTCAAGGGGAATTACGATTTGCTCGTTATATCCATTATTTCGTTATAGCCCGTCTCGTTATAACGAGGTTTAACTGTATTAAGGCGTTACACAAGAAAAATTCTAAATAAAAACGAGAGAGTAACACACCGGCACCTTTTGAGTGAATCAAAATCAGATAGCCATCAGTTTCGTGGGTGCAAAAAAGCGGGAAGCGCCCGGAGGAAAATAATGAAACCAGCCGCTGCGCGCCTGACGGCGCGCGCGCGGCCGGATTCGGGAGCGATAGAAGGCGCACTGCTCATAAAATAATAATAATAATAAAAAAAAACGAGAATAGAGCCTCATCAGATTCGCAGGCGACCTTGGTCTGTGGCAGGCGCAAAAAGCAAGAGGCGCCCAGGTACTCGGTGGGCGATACCCAGCGTGCCCCCTCGTTAGCAGATGCGCAAGCGATAGAGGGTGCGCTGCTGAAGTAAATCACAAAAAAATAAAAACAAGAGCCATCGGTGCAAGAAAATGTTTGACGTATTTCTGAAGTGTGGCAGCACATCCCAAGCAAGAGAAGTTGGCGAAAAAGGCACGCTTTTTAAAGATTCAAGCGATGTACATGTACGACATTGACCATTTTGAAAGTGTTTGCCGATGCCGTACATGTATGGCCATGACCATCAAAGGGTTAATTCGGATGACAGCTTGCGTGACTGCTAACATGACGGCTAACCCACCAAAAGGATATGACACCTGTCGATGTCATATAGGCCACAAGGTACAACCCTTTCACAAGTGAGGCTGCCTGCCTTTTGCGCCAAGCAATAAATGGCCCACGCATTTCTCTTTTTTTCAACCATTTCTATGCATACATGAGTGTGATTCATCCGGTAACATCACTGTGTTGTAAAAATTCACAGAAAGCTTAGCTAGACTGAAATACTTATCACTAGTGACACCACAGAAATGCGCGAGAAGTTCGACACATACCGTATTTTTGCACGTATAACCTGCCCATGCATGTAATCCGCAGCCCCACTTTCAGCCCGCCGGAAAAGAAAGAAAGAAAGAAAAAAAAATCCTCGCGTATTGCCCGCACATTTGACACAGGAAAAGCTGCACCAATGATACTGCTCAAGCAGCACATCACATACTATGTAGACAGAAAAAGCGCAAGTTTACCAAGTAGAATGCACTGACTGCAAGGTGAAAGTCACAATTCACTGATAACATTAGGAGTGCACTCGTTTTTTTTTTTTTCTTCTTTGTCCTTGTATGCTTTGCGCAATCGCTGCCATGGAAGGCTCAGTCAGTGTCCCTGCATAGGAGCTTCACGGCATAACGTGCATTGCCGTGAAGCTGCACTAAAGGAAGAACCCCGTGTGTTATCCGCACCCCTACTGCAAAAATACGGCACTTCACTCGCATGCGTAGGATGGGTTTTGAGACATTTTGGTGATCCGGTGCAGCCTCTCCTGCGGCTAAATTTACACGCACACAAATAAATAGATATCAAACACAAGAGCTCAGAAATTTGTAAGTCAGAAGGAAGTGGTGAACCAATGTCTGGCAAAGGGCTGGGGAGTTAAAAGGGAAACGATGCAAAGCCTGTGTGTAAGAGGGGGCGGCACAAAACGTCATCAAAGTGCCAACCAACAACCCACCTCGCCTTGTGCGCGCTGGCGGCCGTCGCGTCCTTGACCTGTCCTGTGACAATGGCCGTCCGCCGCTTCTCGAATCGCTCGTAGCGAAGGAACAGGTTGTTCATGTCGTCGTTGATGCGCAGCAGCTCCCCTGATGACGACCACAACAACAAAGGGAGAACGCACACACAAAAGTAAGAAGAGCGCTGCGCCATCAGGCACGCGGTGCAATTCGCAATGCATAAGGGCAGGACAACCGTAAAACCTTACACAAGCCGGGCTTCACTTAGTTTACTGAATTTGTTTTTCTTTCCTTCGAACTCGTTTAATAAAATGTATCCGCATTTAGGTCAGAACACTGTCCAGGAAGAGAGCTTCTTTAACTACACAAGCTGCACACACAAACAGTGCATTAAAAAATTTTGCAATTTTTCAACCACATTGACGAGTTATAACCAAGCAAACAGCAAAAACTACTTTATGCACTTTGAACAGCTGTCATTTGACAGAGTGAGGTGTCTTATACACCTGTCATCTGGCAAATCTAATGTCATTCAAAGTGAACGACATTAGCTGTTAATGACATTCAGTTTGGCCGTGGGAGTCAACACAGCGAAACAAATGTCATTTGATAGTGGTAGCGGTGACGATTAGTGAGCTCGCAAAACCGCAAAATTATATTTCAAGTGCATCAGAATGTTTTCATACATAATGTTTTAAAACATAACAAAAGATTATTTTTTAAAATAAAAATAAGAAAATCAGTGACTTAGGTGGCATCAGTAGACATCACAAGCCGAGCCAAGTCCACAAAAAATCCGTATTAGGGTAGCACGCGCACTGGGGACGAGATTTACTTTTTTGTTAGTACCTATTTGTCTTTCTTTATTTGAAAAAACAACATGAAGAGGTAAATATAAGTTTACTAACAGTATTTAGAAACAGAATTCTCTGGTTTATTACTGAACTTTCATCTCTAGTGACTTGCCAATGCTGTCGAGGCTACTCATTTGGTTGCCGAATGAGCTCCCGACGATCATTCGCCCCAAATTTTCATTCAGTATTCTCGTGTAGCGTCGAATTAATGACATTTAGAGCGGATGACATTTCCTCTAAATGTCATTAGATCTGCTGTGTGACAGCGGTATTAGCCAGATGCATTGTGCAACAGCTTCCTCACAAAGAACATGCATACCAATGATAACAGACAGGAAATAGAACAGTAGGTTGGATCTCTTCAGATGTCACAAGGCAACCCCAAAAGAGCTTCTCAGTTCACCACAGCCACAAGTCACTGCTACTTAGTTAACGTCAAAAATGCGCAGTTGTTTGTTTTCAGGGAAGCCTGAAACACACTATGGGGTGGGCAATTGATCGATACACCTTCCAATTAATCGATTAATGCTTCAGTCGCGATTAATTTTTTTAACCGGTTAATTGGTTGACGTCATGTGAGAAAACTGAAATGAGCGCAATGTTGAAATTGTGCGCAAGCATGTCGAGGACCATATTAGTATTCAAATACCAGCCTGAAGTAACCACAGAAAATGATGCAAGTATGCTCAGAGAGATGGTGATTAAAACCGAAATCTTATAGCCAAAACAGACAGGAAAGTAGCTACGCCTAATACAAATTTACACGGTACGAAAATCAGCGATCAGGCACTCGAACCATTTGGCTGTTGTATAAACTAACTCTGTCATCAGTAAACAGCGATTAACTGGCTTTTCCTGCAATTACGGCGAGTGTCGATGTTTCTCATTCTAGAAAGGTGTTAGTGATGAACGCGGCAATAAGCTTCTCTCCCGAATCAGCGCCATGATGATGACCTGCTCACCTCATCTGGGCGAAGAGCACATTGATCTTATTAATATTGTTATTATTATTATCATTACTATATTATTATAAATATTCTTAAAATAATATTTTCAGTCATTTTTCATCCTACGCAAATGCAACCGATTAATCGAACCAATTAAAGTAAACTGATTAATTGGATTAAAATTTTTAACCGACGCCCTACTCGGCCCTACACCCACCTGTGACCTCTTCGTTGGCCACCTTGTTGATGAGTTCCACCACCCGCGTCTGCATGGCGTGGCACGTCTTCTGCAGCTCCTGCAGCGACAGAAAGCAGCCCGTCAAATAATCCCGCAGTATGGCACTGACAATGCGTCACCAAAAGCTACGTGGCGAAAATGAAGCAGCCTGACCAGCCTTCCCAGACATCAACTTTCTCTTTCCGTTTTTTTCTTAGGAGCGAAGTCCCTCAGGCTGTCGGCGTATCATGTCGTCGTCTCATGTCGTCACAGCATCATGTACAGTCCAGCCCGGTTATAACGAACACATCGGGAAACTGAAATCAGTTTGTTATATCCGTTTTCACTATATCTGGACATAAAATCTATGTATACAAGTGGTAACGGGACACCAAGATTTGTTCATTATAGCCGGATTCGCTATAAGTCGGCTATACTGCAGTCACGGTACTAAAACACCGGGGCACTCGTTTTCCAATGCCTTGCACTAGAATGCTCCGTGCTTCAAAGACACTCGTCTTTGAAGCCTGTACCCCAACGGTAAAGGCTTCAACTGTCCCCCAACCTGTACCCCAACGGTGCCATCTCCGTGGGCAGAAATACCAAGGCGCCAAGAATACACTATACACTGCACGCTTCACCCCTCCTCAGGTTTCACGTTAGTGGAAATGGCCCAAGGTTTTTTTTTCTCTCTTTGTAAGGCATAGGAGGCCTATTCTGCGATCATCCACTCACCAAAACTCGGGGTTGGCGAGCGTTTCATAAAAGTTGTGCAAATGCTTGCACAACGTGCATACAGGTAAGACTGTTTTCACGCCTGACAGACAAGTCTATCGTCCGCGGGCTACAGCACACAATGCACCAGAGCTTTCCTTTTCCAAGTGAAAGTGTTCTCAGCAACTGAGCTGAACAGACAGGCACCACTCGATGGAGCTAAATCAAAGGTTAAAGGTACACGAAAATTTTATGTTACACTTTTATTGCTTTTATTGACGTTTAATGGTCTGGCGAACCTGAAACAGCACTTCAAATACTTCAGCGCGCGATAGTTAATTACATTGAACGGCCTGAAAATCGTTTGTTTTAAATTCCCGCGCTTTCATCCTGAACGATGCATATGACAGACTCCCGGCCTGACCTCACCGCTTTGTGTGGACGTCACCGGCGCCCGCTTGAGAGGGTGTTGCACCCGCTCGCCGCTCGTGGGGCTGCGCGCATGAAGTGACGTCACGAGTTTTTGACGAGTGCTGTCGCGTCACTTCTTTTGGCTTCACGGGATGATGTCACGCTGATGTCCATTTGCTGAGTGCCGCTCCGCGCGCTGCTCCGTCGGCGCGATAAATGAGATCCAATTGAAACATGTTCTTCGCCTCGCAGGCCGCTCATATTTCAGCCATGGGATTCTGTTGAGTGAAGGAAGCGAACTGTGCAATAATATTAACGCCGAAAATTGATGAAGGTGCGTTCCATGTTCCCCCGCAAGTTCACCAAACAGCAATTCTTTGCTGGAAAGCTGGGAAAGGTATGAATGCCGAGATGACAGCAGCGAAGGTCTGTATTGATGCAGGTGCCACTTCCGCTACATTACAATAAGTAGACAGCTTTGCTATTTGCAAACTGCTGACATCTGAGTAATTAGCTAACTTGGAACCATTCACAGCTTACTTTCTGCTGACACAAGGGTTAAATCATGTCAATCCACTGGACTTTTGCTCGGGTTAAAAAGAGAGGCTGCGTTTGTTTGTCAGCATCTATGCTTGGTTGGGCACTTTAGACTGTGGTAGCTTCCTTTAAATTCCCATTCAATTGCTCTCTACTTAAATATCTAAGTACCTGTGACTGCCAACATAACTGCACAGTGGCTATTGGCTGCTATAAACATGCCTATGGGAAGGACTTGGAGGATGAATGCAAAGTCTACAATTAAACAAGTTAACAACAACAACAACAACAAATTTAGCACATGGATGCTAAGTTATGCGACACAGCTGTCAGCAAACGATACGACTTTCAGCCAATGGCACAGTTCTAAGCAGATGAAAGAGCTGTGAAAAAATAAAGAATAAACCCATTCCACCCAATGTGAAAGCTGTCGGAAATGCAGAGCAGTGATTCTCCATAATGGGCTGTAGCGTCGTTATCCGCTCACTGGTACCACCCATCACGCTCTTTGCCCCCTTGTCTCTCTTCTCTCTTGATGAATGGAATGGAGGTTTTTCCAATGCAATTCAAATTTCTCACCTTCACAGTGCTCACGCGCCCACTGCCTGAAACTGCACCAACGGGAGTTCTGTTCTTTTGTACTTGCTTTAATTTCGTATGTTAGAACTGTTCCGCGTCATTTTGAACGCTTAATTTTTTTTCTTGAGCGGCTGGAGCCTTTCACCATCATTCCCGAGCCTTTCTGCTTCGTCATGCTGAGTGCTGAGCAGACAGAAAGGACGCCCCGAACTACTTGCCTGTAGCAGCTCCCACTCGCTGCGCTGCTCCTGGCCAGGCACCAGCTCCCCGAGCATCTCCCCGAAGACGGTCATGTTGCGCTGCACGATGTCCAGCTCCTTGCGCAGTTTGCTCAGCTGCTCGGGGCTCAGCGACACGGGGCTCGGGGGCAGGGCCCCGGGGGGCTCCACATCCGTCTGGGCAACGGGCGGCCCCCGTGCGCCGCATACGGGTTCACCCGTGGCAGTGTTAGCGGGCGGTGGGGCCGTGAGCGGAACACTCTGCAGGGGAGTGCCGCAGGGATGCAGCCTGTCACCCACTCTGTTCACTTTTTTTTTTTTTTTGCTAAGGCAAGGAAAGGTGTGGTCTCTCGAACATGCTGAACACGTTATCCAGAGTAAGGGAGTTATTAGGGGGTTATCTTAGTTACCCCGGCCCCCGTGCGCCGCATACAGGCTCACCAGTTGCAGCGTTGTGGGCGGTGGGGCCGTGAGCGGAACACTCTGCAGGGGAGTGCCGCAGGGATGCGTCTTGTCACCCCATTGTGTTCCTTTTTTTTTTTTGGCTAAGCAAGGCAAGGTGTGGCCTCTAGAACATGCTGCTGCAGTTCAGTGGACCGATTATTCCGAGTTACATTACACGTCCAGACTGAACCTTAGAGCAAACACGTTGTATTCTGGCTTCATTGTATGCGATAATAGAGGCAGACATCGGATTAGTGGGAGCCACAAGAAATGAGTGCCAAGATCTGCCAACCTGGACATCTTGGGCTCTTGACACCTTTCCAGCCACACTTAGCAAGATTATTTAGACTGTATTTGTAAAACAAACTGACAGGCTTTACCCATTGAATGTTCAGAACTAGATTTTTCATAGTTTTGCACCCTTCTGCACACTAGTTGGCACACATGGAAGTGTGCTTTATTTAAAAAAAAAATACAGCTTCCTACACATAGTTACAACTCTAAGAAGCTTTGCTTTTAGCTGTGTGCAGTCTTTAAAAGGCTTGATTCAAAGTATAAAGAACAGCCCTCAAAAAATGTGCACCAGCAATTTGCATGCCAGTGGTGACGGCATCGCTATTAACCAGTGGCGTAAATCATGGGGAGGTCAGGGGGGCCCTGACACCCCAAATTGCGAGGAATATTCCTTAAAACCTGTATTTATATAAATAAAATGGCCACCAATTCAAGATGTGTGTCCTCACTAGTGATTTTTGTGGATTTACACCACTGCCAGTGACCCCTCTTCAAAAGATCAGGCCCAGAGGTCGCTCAGTGGACCCACCCTCTGCGGAGTGTAGATGGGTGCCATGGTGTCGAGGTCCGTCATGGGAAACTCCACCCCTTTGTTCTTGAGGTCCGTGTACACCTGCACCACCCCCTGCATGTCAGGGTGGGTGCGGAATGCGTCCGCCCAGCTCTGGAGAAAAAGAGAAAGGAAAATTGGCGAGTCAATTTAAGGGGCCATGAAGACAATAGACAACTTCGTTTAATTCCGGAGGAATAGCCTTTGGTAGCTCACTCAGTAATTCCAGGCGTAAAACATTATTAATGAAAAATTGGATTTAAAAACTTCCAATTTCGCTGTAAAGCACCCAGAGGTCGCTCAGTGGACCCACCCTCTGGGAGTGTGATGGTGCCATGTGGGGGCATTAAAGGGTGAAACTCCACCCCTTTTTTCTTGAGGTCCGTTAAAACTTGCCCCCCTGATGTTAGGGTGGGTGCGGAATGCGTCCGCCCCTCTGAGAAAAGAGAAAGGAAATTTGGGCCCGACTCCCTCCCACATTCAGCTGCGCAACTTGCTTAATTCCGACCCCCTCTCCTTTGGTAGCACCACTCTTCCAGCTGCGTAAACAGTTTATTGGATGAAAAACTCAAGAATTTGAAACTTCAATTTCGTGTTAAAGCCATTAATATGGGCCAGCACGAAGCCACGGTCATGAGTGTGTCACGGCACGTAAGCATTCAAGTGACATGTCAACTAAGTCTAGAGGCCCCCTCTAAATTGCCGCATCTACTTTTTCTTGGCAGTGGGCTTCATCGGCGGCGGTTCGCCGACTTCTTAAATGAAGCTGGCAGTACCCTGCAAATAAATAAATAAAATAAATAAACAATTGATTCATTGATTTGTTTGATTGATTGTGGGGTTTAACGCGCCGACGCAACGCAGGTGATGAGGCGCGCCGTAGTGGAGGGCTCCGGAGTTAATTCAGCTGGGGATCTTTACATAGGCCGAAATCTCGAACACACAAGCGTTTTTGCTTTTCACCTCCACCAGAAAAGCGGCCGCCGTGGCCGGGAATCGAACCCGCGACCTCGTGCTCAGCAGCGCAACGAATTAGCCACTGAGCCACCGCGGCGGGTAATCGCACAAGCAAGATTCTGTGACATCGCGAAAATGTCGGCTGAAAAGTAGTTGGGGAGTGACCCCTGCTTCACGCATTTTCCTCAATATCTCGATCATTTGTTTGCAGTTTGCAATAACGTTAGTGTCACTGTTAACAGGACAAATACGTATCTTTGATGAAACTAAACTTGTATTGTGTCTTCACTACCCCTTCAACACTGTACAGCCAGCTGCTCCGATTGCAGGCTGCTCTACACACCAAAACTACTCTCAAGCTATAAGGCATGAGAGTGGACTACCTAGTTTTGTTGCAGGACTAGTTCTGACAATACGGGGCTCTATTTATGGTCTGCACCAAAATCGCTTTGCCCACATCAGGAGAACAGATGTGGTGAATAGATAGCATCTCGCCCGTGACCTCATGCTCAGAAATATCAAGACAATGCTCAAATAGTAATGCAAACCTACGAGTCGCGAAACGTTCAATTTGATATCAGTGCTCAGCTGCTGTGCGGCTATCTTATCCTTGACTGACCGTGGAGCGTCTGCCTCATCTTTCTGGCATAAGGCCAGCTACTGTGTTCGATAAGAAAAGAGTGCAATGCGCTTGCCACTTACCTATGCTATTTTGGCTCGATTGACAATGTTCTCGATCTGACTGCACGTTTCTAAAAAAGGGCTACGTTCTGACATAAATACAGCGCCACCTGAATGTTGTGGCATACAATTCACTGACGCATTGACATTTGTACTTTCAATACTTTATTTAAGGGGGACTCACCTGTTAACGTTCTTATGGGAATTACTACTTCATGAGTCACGGGCTCAAAAGCCATAATGCAGCGATACGAAAGGTTTTGCCGACCCACGAAGATACTTCAAACAGCCTAGTTTGCTTATTTCAAAAATATGTCACTTCTCTACTGAAATAAAGAAATAGAGCTTTCACTCGCTTGACAGCTAGTGCATCTAGTGAAAACTAGACAAACTAAATGTTTCTTGTTTATTTTTTATTTCAGTAAAAAAATTATATATTTGAAACTGAAGAAAACTAGACTGTTAGAACACTTTCACGTATTTGTGAAACTTTTTGTATGAGTACGAGACGCTTTTTAAACCCGTGGGTCATGAATTTGTAACTCCCACAGGAATGTGACCAGGTGAGTAGCCCCCTAAGAGCAGAAGTTTACTCCAATAAACTTTGCAGGGCAACCTTGTGCCCTCCACTCTGACATCGTGACACCTCTGCACTGAAATCTCTACACCTTGGCAGCTAGAAACTTAACCAGTGACCTCATGCTGTGAAAAAATCAGCTACTGCACACTGCTCAAACAACAGAGCAAACCTATGATGATTGCAAAAAAAAAAAAAAAAAAACAAGACGTCAAGAATATTCAGCACGCTTGCACACGTCATCAGCTGCCACACTGGCCTTAAGCGGAGAAATTATTTCAAACGCATTTGCAGCTTAGAACAATTTTCTTTTGACTGTGAATGCACACAAGCACGCAGACACTGCACAAACATCTAAAGGCAGGCTAAAAAACAATAAAAAATAAAGAAATGTCCCCCTGCCTAACATCTGAACAAGGTATTAACTTCCCTAAGACCATCAAAAACACAATAGATATTGAAGGAACTGTCCGAAACACGCATGAGTATTCAAAAACAGGCTAAAAGAAAGGAGAAATGAACAGAAAGAAAGAAGGAAAGAAGAAGAAAAGAAAGAGAAAGAAAGGAACAAATGTCATCTGCCCAATGGCTCAGTGAGGCATAAACTTCACTAAGACAATCAGGACCACCATAGACATGTTGAATGCAGGGATTTATACACACCCCCCTACCCCCCCCTCCCCCGACTTCAACACCCCCCAGAAGGACTTCGACATCCCCCAAAAAAGATTCCACAACCACAAGCACCCTGCCTAGGGATTTATACAACACCCCCAAACATCCCACCGACACCCCCCAAAATCGAAATTCTGCATAAGCCCCTGGTTGAATGGACCATCCAAAAACACCCAATGCCAATGCCCTTCGGAAACGTTTCCAGCCACTTGGGTGACAATGATGGCACTCAAAACTAGGTGCTCACGCAAGGCCTTCAGTGCCACAAAAGTAACTTCTCAGTTAAAGTGAGTGGATAGCTGATCAACGGCTTATCAAAAACGAGATGTTTCGGCTTCCCTACGGAAGCCTTGTTGACTTTTTGTAAGTATGAATCTTTTACTTCAAACTCCATTACGAATGTCACCTCTTGTTCCCCCAGGATGAGATGGGGATTGAGACGAAAGAAGAGGGAAGAGGGGGAGAGAGGGGAAACAGCCCACCCACCTGTATGAGGCTGAGCACCTTCTCCTGGACTGCCGTGGGCGGGTCGTTCTTGGGGCCGATCATCTTGACCAGGTCCTGGACAAAGTCCTTCTGCGACACCAGCAGGTGGAAGCGCCGGCCACAGTTCTTCACACACGTCTCCAGCACCTGCACAGCAATGGAGGGGGATGGGCCGAATTTAATGCCCCTTCTTCAAGGGAACGTTGCTCACCTCGGTAGGCCGTAAGTGACCATTCCCTCCAAAAAAGCACACTGCCACACGTGTAGTGATGTCTAATCAACACACCAAGCACCCGTAACAGTACGGATTCATTCGATGGAAGAATTACACTAGACTGTTTTTTTTTCTTTCTTGGAGCATCAGCAAGGCGCCTTAAAGTAAACTGTACAGTCATGGGCAAATGAAACGCAAACACAAAAATATAAACCAGAACTCACACAAAACACAACTTTTTTTCGTGCAAGTCAAACTGCCGCTGTACTTTGTTACTGTAACAAAGTTTGAAAATGTGCCTTTTGAAATATAACACTAGTGGGCTGCTATTTTATCACCACTACCCGTATTCTTTGATTCTGCACATTTGGGTTCATATTTTCATGTTCTCATTTCATTTGTCCATGACTACATGTGTCAGGTTGGTGCACCCAGAACTGCATTAAAAAAAAAAAAAAAAAAACCTGCAACCTTTTTTTTTCAAAAATAAAGTGAAAACCTTTTTATAATTTTGACTAACGAGAACCTCACAAGCAAAAGGCTCCGTCAACGCTGCTTGTTCGCTTCTTTGCTCGCGATGCTCAAAATGTGCATTCACGGTGGCCTCGAGAGTAAGATATGCCGCATTATCAATTTCCCCCTCTGACCCACCACAAATACAATCCGAGAATGCAAAGGGCCATTCACCAACAAGCATCTCTCAGACGGCGCGGAAAAGACAATGTCAGCAACAGGAAAGAAAAAGGATAAGTTAAAAAAAAAAAAAAGGCCTGCTAGACGAGAGGAAGTGTGTTGGACGATATACAAGCGAGCAAGCCAACAAAGCCAGGAAACGCAACAAAGTCATAAATAAAACTGAGCCAAAAGGGCAGACTACAGGAATGCCGCAGTGAATCATGCGTGTCGACCCGACGACAAAAGGGGCCGCAGCTGCGCGAAGCGTTTACTCAATCGTAACCGCTCGAACCCGTAACAGATGTAAAGGCATTCACGCGCATCGCTGCCAGGAAGGGACAAAACTACGGGGGCTTAGACTGATGAGTCATATTGTGATAGGAAGCTCCACATTAGTGCAAAAGCGACTGGGGAGTATTTGGTCGTAAAAAAGCATTAACAAGATAATTTTATTAAGTCAGCAAGTCTCAGGGTATTGAAATCACTTACAGAAGAATTTCACTTCAGCAATGGGGCAACTAGTTTGTGCGAAAAAGGAATTCATTTGAAATTGAAACATGTTCAAGCAGTGGTCAATAAAATACACTGAAAGTACTCAAAGTGAATGACAAAGTTGACACAGATTGCAATGTAAACAATTCCCTCGAATGACAAACATGGCAGATAGACTGAAGAATCCAATATTTCATGACAACAACTGTGTCATAAAAAATGTTAAAAGGTGGAAACCAGCAACAAACATAGTTAAACTGAATTGCACTGCAGCGGCACCTCAGTAAGAAACTGACAAAAACATCAACTGAATGAATTCACTTATTCAAGGGTTGTTTGCTTGAAGTTTTAGTGTGGTGCTATGAGAAGCCAGCTATGTGCCATAGCACACCAATACCTTTCCCCTGTCTTCCTTTCCTCAAAGTCATCATTTTTATTTGACAGGCTATGCTCAAATAAGAAGTGAAAATGTTGCAGCGATTTTAAAAGAAGAACACTCAAACACAGACTGACAATGAGAAGTTGACAATGAGAAGTGTCTAAAAGATGATGGAACGGTTCTGCCTCTCCCAACACCTCCCCCCTTCCCCCTACACTCTCCCCCTCTGCACATCCATTTCTGCTTTACAATCGGCGCTCAAAAGATGCTGTTTAAGTGCACATGACAGCTTTCACCTTAAAAAAAAAAAAAAAAAAAAAAAAAAAACCTTTCTGATTTATTAGTTTCCAGTTCCTCCCTTTTTCTCAAAGCAGCTGCACGCAAAAATGAAGCTGTCAGACCAGCCCTTGCAACAGCTACAGCTGTGTTGAATCATGCTGCCTACTCTGGGCGGGCACATTATTGCTTTCCCGTAAGCCCACGTGTTCGGAACAGACTTTCCACTTAGTGCAAATGTGTAGCTGCTTTACAGCAGAACGCAAATAGGCCTGTCCAATCTGACACGTGCCTCCTGAAAAGCTCACACTCAGCGCTTGCCCCCTCTCCCACTGGTGCAGAACCAGGGTTGACACCCTTACTCCATTTCTGCACTAAGCCTGCCCCTGCTCTCCACTGGGAGAGCAAGTACAAGCTGTTCGTGAGCCTATAGGCCCCATCAAATTGAATCACATTACGTGAGACACCCTCGTCTTGCAGTGGACATGAATGAAATGACGATGAAGGCATTGGCATGTAAGGAAAAGTGGGGTCGACAGCAGCATTGCTGACGGGCTAAGTCGACACAGCCGCGAACAATACAAAGATACGGACTGTTGGAGCAGTTCTATCTATATACAAATAGCGCTAACAAAAGCACTGCAACAACTACTATCTCGCAAACTGCTATCTCGTTTGGCTTGTGTTCAAGCCTTTGCTTTCTTGAGTGCAATACCCCACACCTTAGCAGATAAATTCAAAGCATATTGGCAGTACAGGGCAGTACATAAAGGAGAGCTAAGAGCTTTCAAAATGTTACTTCCAAATGCTTGCGAGCAGTAACTTTGTGTTGAATGCCTAAAATTTACCTCTAAATTGAAGGGGAGAACAAATCCATATCGAGGGAAAATAAAAAATAAAAAAACAAACAGCGAAGAAAAAAGTCAAGCTAAGTACCATACTAATTCAGGTGCATTGCCTAGGAAAGCTTTCCAGAGTATGAAGGATTAAATGTTTTGTTAGTTGTACACAAATGCTGGTGTTTCAACAGAATGACAGGCGGCATTACTTCTTCCTATCGTTTCCTTCGAATGCGGACAAAACCAGTTTTGCTTATTAGTGCTAAATGACATTCACATCACGGGGCCACTTAGTAATGCCACAACCTCGCTTGCCAGAAAACCGAAATCAGTGTCCCTACTACCGATAGGAAATTAGTCTTTGAAAGTTCATTGTTTGATTGGTTATGGGGTTTAATGCACCGACGCTACACAGGTGATGAGGCGCGCCGTAGTGGAGGGCTCCGGATTAATTTTGACCACCTGGGGATCTTTAACGTGCGCCGAGATCTCGAACACACGGGCAGTTTTCGCTTTTCGCCTCCACCGCTGTGGCCAGGGATCAAACCCACGTCCTTGGTCTTAGAAAGTACTTTAGAAAGTATGGTAGAACCTCGCTAATAACATCAAAAAAAAAAAAAAAAGTGCGAGGGAGAAACGGAAAGAAACATACTAAAGAAACATCTGGAAAGAAACATACTAATGGGGCATTATTTAGTGTTCCCGACTGAGAGCACAGTAACTGGGAAATCGCATGAACCGGGAACGTATCAACGGGGTTCTTAATATGGCCCGCAAGCCCACATTAAGCTACAACACCTGCAAGATAAACAGCACCAGGTGTACTCACGGTAAGGCTGTACATGACAACTGTGTAGTTCTTGCCCGCGTTTTGAAGGAGCCGCTTACGAAGTGCTCGAACCGCATCCTTTGGCCTGGGGAGAGAGAGAGGTGAGAAGAGGCAAAGTGAAAAGAGATTAGACTTCTTAAAAAGCACCTTTTATCATTCCTCTTATCTTTGATTTCATTAGGTACTTGCTTTTAGAACGCTTCTTACTCACTCATTTCGATAATGCACAACAATAATCTCAACTACTGCACTCACACCAACCAAAGCCTCAGGTCTATCTTTGGTTGCCCGTATTCAATAGTTTGAGGTAATGCGCAGTCAAGTACTCGGCTGCGCATTCTAGTTGATGTGCGAGCCAAATCATCGCAAAATACTTTTTTTTCTCCACAGTTCGGAAGCAACAATTTTCTGGAAGTTACCCAATGAAACGACCCGACCGCCAGACGATGTGGTGGTTGAAGTGCAGTGCATACACCTGAGGGGGTGCAAGATGCCAAAAAAATGCGTCCTCCTCACCCTTCGTCTGTGTCGTTGACAAGGTCGCATATCTCCATGTTGAGGGCCCAATTCTCGGAGGCCAGGGAAGCGTCCGTGGCTTGTTCTGCGATCAACGGCCACAGAAGGTGTTGGCATTCTGAAGGACTCCTACGCTCAACCTGTTCATTACAGCTGAAACTCAGTGTTATGGATCTGATTTAATCTATATCCAGATTCAATAAATGAATCCGGATACCCTCAGCTGCTGCCCAAAGGCTTAAAGGGGCCATGCAGACAAAACACAAGTTTGGTTCATTCGAAAGTTGCCTCATGAGAATCATACAGACCCCACTTTTAACGTAAGCTTCGCTCAAATAAGCTACATAATTAGGAAAAAGGGGAATGGACACTGCGACCCACTAGCTCATTTTCCGGAACGGAATCTGTGATGTCATATGTCCCCAGCTCTGCGATTGGCTGAGGCCGGCAAAAGCAAACGCAAATTAGCAGGGCTTATAGGCTTGCTGAACAAGCTATTTGCATTTGCATTTAGGGCACACTCTTTTTCTAGCAGTAAGAATGCTGGGTAAACAGTGAAAGTTACAAAAGTACGCAAGTACCGATGCGTACTGCTGTTGGTACTGCGTGCACTATGCTTTGTTTAGATGCACAGCACTGCAGCGCTGTGGGGTTGTCTCGGACGACACTGGCTGAATGGCGTAAGCAACGGTGCCTTACGTGACCATATTTGTTGAGCGAACACCATGTTTCACGAAACGATTATTTTCTACCTGAACAAAACCAAGCCAGGTGAACAAATACGGCCAAAAATGAAGGCAGAAAACGGGCCACCGCGGTATGGTGGCGCCATCTAGGTTGACTAACGGTAAACAAGGCTTCCCCACCACATGATGATATCATTGCAGACGTCACGAAAGACGATTTCGTGGGAGAATGAAAATTTTAACTTAAACTGATTAATTTGACAGTGAATAATAAAGCATAGTTTTTTTTTTACTTTGTATATCCACCCCTTATGTAATACCCCCTTGTGGGGTCTTTAAGGAAATAAAATGTGATGATGATGATCGTTTGCTTCCGGACGAGCGCTGGGGGCAGCAAAAAACACGAAATCTACCGAATAAAACAAACTTGTACTTTGTCTACATGGCCCCCTTTATGCTTTCTCAATGTTATGAGTTCTTAGTTTAACGAAATAATTCATGGGTACCACTGGATCTTTTGAATCGGGTTCAACTATACTAAACCAAGCCACCCCTTATACAGCCACTCCTCTAACTATTTCTGTAATTACACTACAAGAGTTGTGCAAATTGCAACCACCATTTCTTCAATGCTATGGGGCTATGCAGACTCTGACGTAATTAACCTTTTTTATCGTAGCGTACAAATTAAACCAAACAACTGAAAAGAAAAGTATGTTTTTTCTTCCTTCCTGCGGCGTTTTTATGAGTAAAACTATAACTCATTAAACTGAGGAATAAGTTGCAAACACCTATTTGCACTTGGTTGTCACATTGATGTTATCAGTTCATTAATACAGTCCATTGGATGATGAAGGCCTCTCCAGTCAGACTTACAATTGTTCCTATCATGCGTAATCCGAGACCAGACTTCTGCCTTAACCTCAGTATCCCTATCCCCTACCGAATTGTCACCCCCTTAAAACCCATTGTTACTTCGTTGGTCCCAGCGGTTGACAGTTTCTCAAATTGCATGCCTGGGCACAACTCCCCTTTTTACTATTAATTTGTAAACTGAGGTGCTTTCTACACAAGTTGCTTCCCCTAACATCTGTTTTCCAAGATAATATACACTAATATCTGTTTCCCAATAATATACTACTCTATATTTCATTGCCATATAACTTACTGTGTTGAGACATGGGGGGCTACAAATAGTTGCCTAGTTACTAGTTTGCCTAGTTACAAAGAGAGCACTCCGCATTACAACGTTTAGTAGGGTAAGCGACAGTTCCGCTCCACTTTTTTCTGGCCTAAACATTATGCCACTTGCAAATGCTAGAGACCACAAGCCAGCTTGTATGGTTAAGAATATACTAGAAAACAATATTCCGCTCCCTCATTCTATTTTTCAATGGCCACATCGAGAAACACGCAATCAAACCAACCTTCGTTTCAACCTTCCTGTTATCCACATAATTACGGTAAACGTAATATAGCCTTTTCCGGAGCTATAACCTGGAATCTTCTGCCTTCAGATATTAAAACTAATGCCAATTTTTCTAGAAATATGTCTCACCGTTGTAGCCAAGCGGCACTTCTTTACAGCGTTGTTTTCTCTTGATGTGTGTATGTGGTTTTCCACTGAAATGTTTTTATGACCCACTTTAAATTTCACGAAGCCTCTACTGCCTGGGCCGGGTTCTAGCCAGTTGGCTAAGGACACAGATGGTAAAACTGTATTGTATGTAAAGAATGAAATAAACTTTCTGTCTTTCTTCTTTCAAAAAGTCTGAGCATTACGTCTATCACCCTTCTTCCAGTCGCCCCTTACAAAAGGTGCATTGAAAAGAAAACCAAGAAAAAAAAAGAAAGAGGGACATAGTGATGATGTTTAAAGAGATTAATATAACGTGGCAAAGCATATTCGTAAACACAGTACGCACCACCCTGTGTTGCAAGGATGTAGGAAAAAGGCACAGGTATCTGTTTTCTACGCAAGTGCCTACTTTAGGGACACAGGCTTTTGCATAGAAGACATACACCATTTATGTTGCAACATTCTGTCAGGCATGCATCAAGAGGAGAGGAGGAGGAAAGTCTGAAGGCTGATACTGGAAAGGCAGATCGTGCTGTATTTCGGAGACCCAGGCAGCAGCAAGAATAGAATAGAATAGAACTTTATTCTTGTTACAGAAGGGTACATCACTAGAATATAGCCAATACCGAAAGGGGGTCCCAGAGTAATAAACTGTAGCGGGGTCAAGAGAACTGAAAATAATTTTGGCCAACCCCAATTCTGATGTTCGAGCGCCAAACATGCAGTACCATCTGTGTAGACAGTGAGCAAAGTTGCCGACCACACAAACGTGACCTTGCCAACTGATTTCATAGAGCTGCACATGTCGCAACGCCTTCCATTTTTTGCGTCCCGCTCTTTGGTGGAAAACGTAACGTAGAGTTTTTTTTTTGTATACATTTTCTGCTCACAAAAAAGCAGATGTGCCATGTCGGAGCTACAACTGTTGCACTTCCTCCCAGAACGCAACCGCTACACTGTCTTGCCTGCTGTTAACACCAGTGCACACTGCACTGGTGCAACATTCAGTCAATCAGTCTGCAGGAGGTGAACCAGACCTGCGCTTATTGTCAACTTCGAAAGCTACGCATCCACAAGTTCAGCTTGCAAACAAATGGAGGGGAGGCTGGCTCGTCCATTCCACTGTGATTAAAATTATCCTGGCTACGGATGCGGCACTACTGGTGCGAAAAATGCGGACAACACATCAGTCTAGGACCACGTGGTTCAGTTCAAAGAGATGCATAGTTGGTGTCTACCTGAAATTTAAGCAACATACATTGCGTAAAGAGCTTCAAAACGAAAACGTTCTCGCTTCTTCCTGCAGGAATGAGCACTGCCCCTGAAAAATCTGGAATGGTACGTTGCCCTTACAAACTTCAAAGGAAATCACCACCACGACCAGTGAAATTACTTAAGTGATGAAGTTATTAGTCTTTTTAAGCCCTGCCTGTGATTTCTGGTGGCACCAAACGTGATAGAGGTACAGTCGCCAGCAAAAGTTTGCGGGATGTGCAGCGCGTGGCCGAGCGGCGCAAAACTGCATTGCTGCGCCATCTGCAGCCAGCGGGCACCGGGTCGAGGCTCAAGGAACTGGCATGCTAGGCGCGCTTTGCGCATGCCTGTCCTTTATTAGTTACGGGCTATCTCTGATCCCTCGTGCCCCCGACATGCTTTTGATGTTCGCGGTAGCCGCTGTGCACGCGTGACATCGCTTCGTATCACTGGTGCAGCAGAACAGTCGCCGCGCCGCTGTTTGCGGAGCGCAACGTTGATTAAATCTTATCTTCCAAGTGACATGGTCGACGACTAATTTATTTTCAGGATTAGGGCTACCTGTCGGAAACTGCGTTGACGGGTGCATAGAAAATTTTGCGTCGTCAATTTAATATTGCGGCGTAAACTTTCTGGTGAATATTGCGGCAAAGAACTTTCGTGTCTAATGTAGGTATCATGTAAAACATCATTGAAATTGCGCCGCGAGCGATGCCGAAACATTTACTTGCCATAGTTAATTTATAGGGAAGCTGTAAACGATATGGAATACATGACATTCAAAAGAGGAGGTATGGTTATAGAAAACGGCTGTAACCCTCGTTTTGTCAGAACTATCCCAGACCAAATTGTATGATAACTAGTCGCAGACGACTACAACGTTTTGCGAGCCAGTTCAGCCATGTTGTCTATAAAATAAAACATTAGTCGGTATTGCTTCATCACCTGAATAACTGAAGTAGGAAAACAGACTGGAAGGGCTCTAAATTTTTTCCTATTTCTCTTCACTTGAACTTAGGTGTGTATTCCACCTGTTACAACTGGTGCACCCCCTACTCCTCATAGGAAAAACTTTGTGCACGAACTGGAGTATTTGCTCTGCACTCAACAGTTCTGAGTTTGTTTTCTGTTATAGCAGAGGCCCGTAAAAGTGCTTCGCACTCATCTGGGTCAGTAATATATTGCCACTTGCTCTTACTACTTGCCATCTGCAACTTGCACTCGCAACTTGCCACTTGCACTTCCGTCACTGCCTACTTAGAGCTGCCCGTAAGGAGTGCGATATGCCTTCTTTGGTCCTCCGGAGCACGGGGCGACATGGTCAGAGCACGCACCAACATCAATTGCGGTAGCTACAGGCATGAGCGGCGAATGGCGATTCTGGGCCAGCTTACAGTTTATCGGTGCTTAGGGTAAAAATTAGAACATAATTCGTGCTCAACCAAGCGTGCCTCGGGGAAGATAAGATTTATTCAACGTTGCGCGCCACGCAAAACGGCGGCCCGGGCGATGGTGTTTGCTGCACCAGTGATAGCGGGAAGGACGGCGATGTCACGCGGCACCACAGCAGCTACCGCAAACATCGAAAGCATGTCGGGGGCACGGGAGGGATCAGAGATGCCCCGTAACTAATAAAGGACAGGCATGCGCAAAGCGCGCCTAGCACGCCAGTTCCTTGAGCCTCGACCCAGCGCCCGCTGGCTGCAGATGGCGCAGCAATGCAGTTTTGCGCCGCTCGGCCACGCGCTGCACATCCCGCAAACTTTTGCTGGCGACTGTACAATCAATTTTATTGTATAAGCGATACAGTATATCCCACTTACAGCTAACCCGGTTTTAACGAAATCTTGGATATAACGAACAAATCTTCGTTTCCCGTGACAATTTGTATACATAGGTTTTATGTCCAGATATTGCGAAAAACGAATATAACGAGCTGATTTCCGTTTCCCGATGTGTTCGTTATAAGCGGGCTGGAGTGCATTTTGCGTGTAATAGCAAACTGAAGGTTCCGTGCTGTTTCCGTGAGGCATCTTGATTCAAACCCCGTATTTTACCGCTTTCCCATCGCGCGCGTTTCCTCAACCACCGCAGTTACCAGGAAAGTGATCCAGCTGTTTGGCACTAACTAACGGTAACTCCAAAACTTGGCGCAATCCCATTTTCCAGGCCACACCCCGGATGATCACGCCGCCAATCTGCCCGGCACTGCCGTCGTACGCCTACACTGCGACCCGACATTTGCGTGATGAGTCACAGCAACGGAGAAGCGCTCACGCAACGCTCATCCCACGATGGCCCGAACGCAACAACCGCCCGTTAGGACCGCGCTGGGTTTGAGCAAGCTTCAGGGAAATGCACCGCGTCACTCTCTTTCCAAGTCCTACGGGTTCAACGCCGCGAGCATCTCGCTTTCAATACGGTACGCGCAGATTTGGGTATGCCAAAAAAAAAAAAAAAGAAAGGCACCTCTTTCGAGATGGTGCGCGAAACAGCGAGGTGCCACCTTTACCTCGCCGAAGAATACCGTCGTCTAAATATAGACACGTCAGGCTCGCGCACAAAGGTGTCTTCTGAGTAAGAACGCTGCCCCCCGCCTTTCGGTCACGCTTAGCGCGCTCCACGTAGAGCCGATTGGCCCGAAAACGCGTCCCTACCCGGCTAGATCCCGTTGTTTACAGCGCGTTGGCCGCACTTGTCGCGCGGAAAACAATCCCACCTGTGTTACCAAGCGCTCGTCGGTTAGACAGCGAAGAATGCTCGCACTGACAAGGTGCCCGTGTCGTATCGCGACAACACAAGTAGCCGATAACGTCGCGATGTCGACACGCTACCGCTGTAAAGCAAAACAGTAGCTGCGAGTGAATGACTCATCTAAGACGAACCGCTCAGCGTTCCCTGAGCCGATGAGTACGAGCGATGGTAAGAATATGCATTACAAATGAGCACTGAATGTTTTGGTGAGAGCTTGATGGGCGGCTGCGAGGTGTATTGTATGCGCTTGTTTACGGTTTCGCGTATCGTGGACACACCGGAGGGTAATCTGAAACGACAAAGCTGAATAGCCCTGCTTCGGCGCACAAAATTGCTACTTTGCGTTTTTTCCCGTTCGTCAATGGGCGAAGCAGTGCCGTACGGGATGCTTCCGTGAGCACAGCTGATTACATTGGCAGACGGTGCGTGAAAAAAAAAATCCCAGCGGAAACGAGGCTTACCAATTTTTTGGCCCACGGGCGTGTTGAAGGGGTTTCCGCCCAATTGGGCCAATAACGCCGACATTTTTTGTGAACTCCGTGGCTCGAGTCTCTTGCGTTCGAATACGGTCGTCGAAGGAACACAACACAAACGCCTATCACATCAGACGTACGGCGGCCATCAGCGGTGCAGCAAAAACAGTTGTTGCGTCGATCCCGCTCGATCAGTTTCGTATTCAAAGGGAACGCCGCCTGCCGCCATTCTGCGGAACTAAAAAAAAGTACGCTTTCTGTTTCTCGCATAAAAAGTGTTTATCGTTAATAGTGCAGGTAAAGCCGACATTCAAAATCCACTTATTTAATAACATTCGCGCGACCAGCAAACAGGTCCATTTAAAGTGCTCTTGTACAGGAGTGCTGTACACAAGTACAGCTAAATACCTCGTCTCCGAAGCGCGATGCGCTTAAACCCAACGTCAAACTTAGGCTCAACAAGTAGATTCGTGATTTCAAACCAAACTCTATGATTCAAACTACATAAAAGTTGCTACAGATGAGCCGCAATTTTACCGACCACAGCGCCACCTTTGCCAAAACATTTTCGTTTTGTGCGATTATCAGGAGCGCGGGCGAGAGCCGCTCCCACTACTCCGCTAGCGCGTAGCGCTCAGGAGTTTACGTTCAACCGGAGTTTCACGTTACGATCCATCAAATACTCCCTAAACCTGCACTGATGCTTCCCTGCACAGCTGTAGACTCCAAAGGAGGAAGTGAAACAGCCTGTCTCCGTACAATGCGACGGAAACTGAACATGACGCGGTAAACGTAAGTGTTTGCGGCCGGTTGATATGATTTTTTGTAGGGGAGGTATGTACATGTACAGCGCGTGACTGCGTGGGCAGCGTTTCCGTCTAACAAACTGCAGGCGGTTTAAATTGCAACAGACGAGCCGTTTTCTTTTCTATTTCAACGTGAAGTCACGGTGTTCGCGCCCATGGCTTGCTTTTCTGCGCGCTTTTGCCTGATCGTGTGAGCGTCGCGGGTGCGTAGTTTTGCGGTATGCGGCAATATATTGCAGCATACACACCCAGCCATTCTGCCTTCTACGGTCAATAGTCGTCTGCTCTTGCGGACGAGCAACAAATGGGGTTCCCTTTCTTTGATGACGTCATCGCGTGGGCGGGCCGCCGCTTGCCACCTGTGTACGCGCTCTTTTGTCGTCTGCTCGGAAGATGCGCCTTCTTGCGCCGATGTTATTGTCGCAGCCAGCAATATTGCGCGTTACTGTGACAATGAAAGAGCCGTAATTTCGTGATTACGTAATGCTGAAGCCACTTATCGAAGCGTCCCGTTATGGGAATTTGTGCCACAGTTGCGATTACAAGCCACCGCTGGTCTTTAGCGCGTCGGCCCTTGCAGCATATATTGCATTCCATTGTGCTCTGGTCCCAATAAAAATACTATTGCGATATCGTCAGCAAAGTTCGTTCGTAAAACGCGCCGTTTTCGAGTCAGATGTACTGATATAAGCTAAGAAAACACGCCTTCGAGATTTTTGTAAACAATTACTTTGTAAATTAGTTTGTACGTTTCTGCTCTACTCTTATGAAAATAACAGGTTGCACGGTGCTTCTCTAAATCACATGTTCGAGTTCTCAGTGTATGGACTGCACAGAAACGACATAAATACTCAGACTCAGCACAAAGGTGTTTTTTTTTTTAATAATTCCCGAGGCTGGAATTAAACCTAGAAATAGCGCATTGCTCTTATGAGTGCTTACAGTAACGGCGGAAGAAAGGGCATTGGCTATCGTTAGCGAAGCAGACGGCACAGTTCGGGAGGATTTTTCCAATCTCGTTTTCTCAGCACACAATCGTAAGGGCCGCTGCCTTATCTGCTTGAGACATCGGGCTTTAAACAAACAGAAGCCTTGGTTTGACGCAAAATTTCTTTCCATCGAAGAAATTTCGAAGTTGTAGCCGTTAAATAAATTAAAAAAACTGATACGGAGCTTTTCATTCCTAAAAATCGTGTGGCTTCCATTTATGATTTTTTTTTTTTTTCCTGTCTATAGCCTAGCTATCTTCCACGTGATTGACAATGTCGGAAAAGACCGCGGTGACGGCTGCAGACGGCCGATAGAGCGGGCGCCTAGCGTGGAATGAGGGAAATTCTATTTTTATATCCCGTATACGCGTGTATCGTGCTGCTTGGATGGACTGCTCTCGTTATTGGATTGTCGGCCGGGCGAACTGGAACGGAGCGCGGTGCGGTATCGTGCCGCCGCATTCCCCCGCCGCCACGGCCGCCTATTCCCTCCGCCAGCGTCCTCTCTCCCATTTGGCAGCGTGTGCTTTCGGCATGCGTCCACGGCAGCTACGCAGTCCTTGGGGCACATCACTTCATTCTGTAGGTACCACTTAGCCACACCTCTGGCTAGTTAGACGTCTCCGTTGATGCCAGCATGCATTCATCGTTTATCTCCACGGTGCTTCGCGGATGTGTTGGGCCGTACACATTGGGAGGTGACGAATAACTGTTTAGTTTTAGATGCACAGTTCATCTGCGTCCAGATGGGCAGAGATGAATTGTAACGTCTAGGAATTGTTGGAGACGCAACAGGGTTCGTATATTTCAGGCGTTTTGCAAAATCATTTGGAAGCCTTGAAAGTGGTCGATTCGTTCCCTGTAGGAAACTTGGGAGATGGTGACGGTTTTGATTCAGCGTAATTATGCAATGTGATCTGTATTTAGTGTACGCGCAGGGGACCTGTTCCTCGTTTAAAAGAAACTATCACTGAGATCAACGGAAAAGTGTATTTTATGACTAACGTCGGAATCTATGTCATGTTCTTATACGTTTGTTTCGTTTGGGCGTGGTTTATAACCCCACATCGGGTACGTAGTGTCACTAAATAAAGCGTAGCTTGTTTAGTGGCTCTAAGTGGCATCAGTGCTAACATTTTGCTCGGCGTAGTGGGCCGCACCCTACAACAGAATCCGCGCGGAACTGCGCACCACGTGTTCCAAAGTGGATGATTATTCTGCGTTTGCCGAAAAAGCAAATTTTCTCCTGTACGTGCACGATTGATTGATTGATTGATTGATCGATTGATTGATTGAGTGAGTGATTGGTTGGTTGGTTGTAGGATTTAACGCGCCGACGCAAAGCATACGATAAGGCGCGCCGCAGTGGAGGGCTCCGGATTAATTTTGACCACCTGGGGATCTTTAACGTGCGCCGAAATCTCGTACACACGGGCGTTTTTGCTTTTCGCCTCCATCAGAAAAGCGGCCGCCGCGGCCGGGAATCGAACCCGCGTCCTCGTGCTCAGCAACACAACGCCTTAGCCACTGAGCCACCGCGGCGGGTGTACGTGCACGATGTCTTGAAGTTTAAACAAACGGACAGATATCCCGCTTTTTCGCCTGAAAGTCTAGGAAATCATGTCCCGCAATTCTCTCACCTGTCGCCAAGATTCCAAAGGAGCCATGTCTGCTGGTCGTATTCCCTCAGATCCACCAAACCCTTCTTTAAACTATAATCGTGTCCGCTCGTTGCACGAAAGCTCTATGAGCCATTTGCAAGACTCGAAGAGGCAGATTTATCGCGCTTGGTTTTTTGCATCTGCTCAGAGAGGATGTTAAGGCGGCTGAAGCGCCAACCAGCGCATAAAATGGTCTTGACCCCGCGGCGACGCTCCAAGATAATCGCGGCCCCTGTCTGATCGGCTGCAAAAGATTAGAGGCCATTTTGTCGTGGGTGTTGTCTTTCGTGCTGGCAAGAAGCTGGGGAGTGTGCGCGCATAGCCATCGGCGGAAGGCTGCAGAAACCATAAGGTCATGGTGTGTACCAGCATCATGTGGGGCTGTATTCCTTTGTAGCGTGGGGTGGCACGCACATTGGCCACACGGGACGTTTCCTCAACGTCCCCGAGAGAACTTCCTGCGGTTAGTTTGAAGTGACGGCTAGGATGCGGGGCTTGCGCCCACCCGCTACAAAGGGGACAGCACGTCATCGCCATCATCATCAGGCGCGCCTTTCGTGTTACTTAGTGTCACTGATAACCTTATCTAGTGACACTAGTGTCACCTATCCACCGACTGCCGCCAAGGCCGCAACGCCGGAAACCACAGGCTGTACTGACGAGGCACAAAATTCCGTGAACGCGGAAAATTTCTGGGCGTTAAAAATTCAAAAGAGCAGATACGCGTGCTTGAGCCGACCTTCGATTGCGGTGAGAGGTGCCGAAGTGACCTTCCTTATTAACTCGTGTGAGTGTGACGTGGTTTGTTTTGCATTGTGCATCGTGTCTAGGGTGTTCGTTTAGTTTTTTTTTTTGTTTATTATCTTCCGTGTAAATATCCTTCCCTCCGATAAATGTCCAGTCCTTGCTGGATGTGTCCTTACTGTTTTTTTTTTCTTGCCATAGGCCTTTTAAAAGCGCGCTTATCACTGTGCATGCACTCTAAAAAGTCGTCGCAGGTGGGTTTCACCGCAACACTCCAGAACGACCAATCACCGTAGCCAAGTGTGCGAATTTGGTGAATGACGAGGCCCGCCATGCGATTACAGCAAGAAACAGTACAGCGGAAATACTATTTTTTGCTGTAATCGCATGTTGGCCATCGCCTATCGCCAAATTTGCCCATTTGGCCGCGATGATTGGTCGTTCTGGAGTGTTGTGGTGAAGCCCACCTGCGACGACTTTTTAGACTGCGCAGTCCCATTCGCGCGTTTGTCCTATAACCCAGCACAATACACGACTTCGGTTCACTAGGGGCCAGCTTCGTGTTATCCTCACATACACACGTACTCCCAAGGGCAGACGTTTACGGACCACGGCGAAAGCAGCGATTTGGAGTTATTTCTCTGCCGCATGACAGCCCGGAGAACTATGTGCGGTAGTTTTCATTAGTTCTTATACGACATCTCGCCTGCATTCGACAGTTTGTCGGGCTGCTATAGGAAGAGAAATAACCTAAAATTCCCATTTCCCCGATCCGTAAACTTGTGATCGTGGCTGTACATGCGTGTAACAACTTGAGCGCCATAATCAAGTATATACGCATGCCAGAAAGAACTACATTTCAAAAGGGGTATACGTCACTCGGATCAAAGCGCACCCAGTTTATATTTTCTAACTACCGCCAAGTGAAAGCTGTTACGTAACTATTACCTTTCCACAGCCACTATTCTGGTATCTGCGCAGGGGAAGGTTCCAGGAATGTCCTATGCTATGCGCGGTGGCCGACGACTGGCTGCACAAATGTTCTAGAGCGTCTTAAAAATCTCGGTGCAGTTAGCTTCGGTATAAGAGTTTGCTGTGTGCAAGATGTCACGTTTAAGGAATGTATTGTCTACAGGAAGATCAAATCCTACAGGAGTGTATGGATATATAGGGATAACATTACCTGACCACTTCTAACACGGAAGCTCCGGAATGTTCTGAATAGTTGTCCTGCACCGTTAGAACTGAACCCAAAAGCTTGCTGTTTGCGAGCTATCACTTTGGAGAAATTGTTCTTCTAGTATCCTGAAAAATGCTCGCTCTGTGCGAAATAACCTCTACGTGAGATGTAATGAGGTGGCATCGAAGAGACGCTACGAGACACGATGCTCGAAGAATCGTCTTGTAGCCTCTTGAAGACAGCGCTGCCCCAAAAAAAAAAAAGCCATTCCACTCAATGTGAAAGCTGTCGGAAGTGCAGAGCAGTGATTCGCCATAATGGGCTGTAGCGCCGTTATACGCTCACTGCCACCACCCAATGCAATTCAAATCTCCCGCCATCGCAGTGCTCGCGCGCCCCCTGCCTGAAACTGCGCCAGCGGGAGTTCTGTTCTTCTTGTGCTCCATGTTCTTGTGCTTGCTTTTCGTCCCGCACGTGGCGGCGTTGCACTGCCACTTTTTTTTTCGCTTACGCGTCGTAAAAACCTACCCAACGAGCGTTCCTAACTACACGAACGCGGGCGCTGCCGGTTAATTACATATATTTTGCCTCAAATATACCGATAGTTTTCTTTGCGCTAAACAACGGGGAGATGTAGGACAAGTGCTAGCGTTTCACGAGTTACGAACGCTTATGACTATATAAGCCGCTTTGCTTTCGAAGTATCTGGGTTACGCCTCGACGACAGCCGTCATGACGGAACGCCGTGTGAGTCAATTTGGGTCCAGCGAGCGAGCTACGACGACAAGGCGAGCCACTAAAGCACTAAAGTGCTCTGCACTTAAAAGATGCCAGAGCCGCTGTGTGATGATGATCATCAATCGCCTCCCCTTCGAATCGGGGTGGTGGCATGCGCCATATCGCCTACGTTATTCACTTAATTAAATTTATCTAACCTATAACTCTTCTTTATGTTTAATTCTGCCCTGCCGCTATCTATGGCTGTGATGGCGTAACGCACGCCATCGTTTGGCTCACAAAGCACGGAGGGAGTTGTCCCCGCTTCTCGAAAGACATCAGTGGTGCTCAGTCGTGGCGAGCTGCCAGCTGCGTCCGTGGCGCGCAGCTGGCAGCGCGATCCTCACAGAAAGACAGAACTGCGGGCGTAAGCAGATTGCCAGGCCCTCGTATATACATATACCTACCTTGTTAGCCACCCGCTGCCGCGCAGAACGAAGGTTAGATCTGTTGGCCGTACACATTCGCTTTTGCGGAATTTGCTGCTTGCTATCCGCTGGAATCCTCAAGAAGGAGATGTTTCCCCCTTCCTGCACCCGCGGGGTATGCGATGTTTGGAACTAAAGCCCAACGCGTTAAAGAAGCACGCGAAGTAGTACGATTGCCGTGACTCACAGCTCAAATGTACTGCGACGTCCAAAACTCAAATCACAACGCTTTTTTGACGTTGTCGTATACATTCCTTTCGTTGTTTGAGGCGTGAGGTATAGATAATTTGCATTTTTATAAAAAGTAGCTTAAGTAACAAATATTGAAGTTGACGACTTGCCGATTGAGAGAGAGAGAGAGAGGACGTTCTGCGCATGCGCGAATATGCGCTGCTGCTCCACCCAACTGCATGGACAAAGGGGGAAAGCTTTCAGCTAAAACTAAGAGCGCTGCACCAAGACACTGGACTCTACCAGCCAGTGGAAATAAGCAGACATTTTCCCCTACAGATGCGAGTATAAATTATTTGCTCCTTCTTAGGCGCAAATATATTTGTTGCCGCTCACCGGTAGAATAGAAAGAATGTTAATTAGGTGATATGGCGAAATACTCAGCCATAAAATCTGATCTATATATGTAAGATCTATATCACGGCAATATCTATAGATATTGCCGTAAGGCGTATAATAAGGCTGTCCTTACCCATTGATGGAGACATAAATGCAGAGTATATCAGGCAAAATTCGTTTTGTAACCTTCCAGGAAAACAATCGTGGTGCTTGGGACCATTTAATAATTAATATAGCATCCCATCACACGCGCGATAATGCACCTGCTAGCAGAGCCAATTCATTTGCGAAGTCAAAAGAAAAAAAAAAAAACATGACGCGCTCCCCTTGTTCATAAACACACTGATACTGCGGTGTGATTAACGTACAAGCGTAGGTCGGAGTGGGACAGGCAAGCGAGATAAATGGAGAAAAGAGATACACAGGCTCGTTATCAGTGAGAACGGAAACATATTTAATGCTGACATGAGTCAGGCAAGCAGCACTGAGGGAGGAAAGTTTCAGGGATGCGGTCGCGTGCGACGGAAGTTGACCTCACACGACCGGGTGCATTATCTCTGGCCAACGTCGTAGCATTCGGCCGCCAGGCAGCGTGCAATTCCGGCAATGGAACCGCATCCGGGAAACTTGTCGCTGACGCAGTGCATTGGTGCGATAAATGGCGGGAGATCTGCTGGCTGCGAATCTAGTTTTCTTTCTGCGCCTCACACTCTTAAAAATCGCCGCAGGTGGGCTTCACCACATTACTCCAGAATGACCAATCATCCTGACCAAATGTGCAAATTTGGCGAATGTCGAGACCCATCATATATGGTTAGAGGCGTGCATCTGGGGCGGTATTCTCGAGTTCTGTCCCTTTTGCGTCCCTTTCCAAAGTGTCCTTTTTGGCAAGCCCTGATTGGCTAAAAGCAAACAACCGGAAAGTGACGTAACGCAAGCGCAACAAACCTACTGCCAACGCTCACGTCACGATGAAAGGGACTCAAAAGGGACAGTTACGAGAATACCGCCCTTGCACTGTGACAACAGCGCAGGTGCACGCCTTCCCTTACGAAAATTCCATTATGTATATATATAATTATACATGTCTTCATGTAAGGTTATCATTTGCCATATATGGCGCGGTCAGTGCGTAGATGGCGTCAAATATGGCCATGTGAACAAGGGAGCCGTAGTGCTCCCGAAACGTCATTTGTATATTTTGACTTTGGTCAGCACGTGACCAGTAAACCATTTCAAGCATGTTTCCTGACCAGACGGTATGCCGTCAAACCCTCGACTATATGACCATATATGGCCTCACGTAGAGCCACATATGGCGCGGCCAACCTAGAGTGCCTCGATGCGCGCGCCCATCAAGGCACCCTAGGCCAACCCGTATGGCCAATTACAGCCATATATGGCCAAGCCTATCCATATATGGCGACAAGTACAGCCATAAATGGCCCGGCCAACCCATATACGACGCCTTATCCAGCCATACATGGCGCTAGATGCTTACTTATATGGCAGGAACAACACATATTTGCCACAATCAAAGTTATGTATTACACCATGATGCAGCCTGATATGCGACCAGTTACTGATATATAGAATTGATTCACGCAGTTCCAAGGCATTATACAGGGTGTCCCAGCTATCATGCACCAGGATTTTAGAAAAGAGCAATAGAGCTACTCGAAGAAAACCTAGTGCATAATGTTTGCAATACTGTGAGGAAGTGGACAGTAATTTTTGGTTATACAGTCGAACACGGATATATCGAACTCCAAGGGGATCGTTAAAGAATTCGATATATCGATAATTCGATATATAAAATAGGCCTATCTGAAGATTATCTGACAACTCCGCACATCACTGAGAGTTTTCTGAAGTCGTGGTAAACGGTAATTTACCGCTTTGACCGTCAAAGCACGGAAAATTCGAACCGCAGCATGATGACCACCGCACTTTAATTATCATTGAAATGTCTTTGAACTTCGCTTGTTTTTTCTTCTGCGTCGTAGAGTTCGCCAAATTCTCTTCAAGGTTACAAACACACACAAATGAGAAAATCAACGCTGTACACTGTGCCACAACAAAGGCGAATAACGCTGACGTAACCTCGGCTGCAGTAGGCGGTTGGGAATGTTGTCAGGCACTGCGTGCCGTCATCTTCAGTATCCGAACCGAACACCTCCCCCATCTAGAGGCGTGCAACGAAGTCGCTTTGCACCCGACACGCTCCGGAATAGCCGGGGCGGGTTGTGCTGCATTCGCCTTTACGTCGACGTTGATGGGTGCATCGCCCTCAAAACTACTGCGAGGAATTCCGAACGCCTTTTCAACCAAGATCTTTTCAGCAGCCTGCACCCGACGAATTCCCGCTTTCGTTGCTCCGAAATAACTGACTTGTACAAAACAAACATACAACGCCGCATCGGTCCCCCTGCATGAGCCAACAAACAGCTCGGTCACAGAAAAAGAGTTCCTCCGGTCAATTTCTTTTGCTCCTTTAAGTCCTTTCGCCCCAAACACTATCCGCGTTCTAGCTATGATGGAGCTGCCCCTCGTGCTAGCGTGAAAAGAAGCTGTTGAAGGCCATCGAAGCGACATAATGCCACGGACGCCACCTCTTTCTCACCAAGCCAGGCAGCGCCTGCGATGAGTCAACATTATCATCAACTCCACCCCATCAGAGGACGCAAACTTTCAGGGGAGCCTTCGGCGCGGAATTCGATATATCGAATTTGCCCGTGATCAGGAGTTCGATACACGCGCACAACAGCCCTATACTTTTGCATGGGATTTTCAAGGGGATGTTTACACGGTTCGATATAGACAATAATTCGATATATCCGTGTTCGATATATCCGTGTTCAACTGTATATAATGAAACTTAATTTTTTGGTTTATGAAACTTAAACAGCGCAATTTCACTGTTGTCACAGTGCAGATACTATTTTTCACTCTAATCGCATGGTGGGCCTCGTCATTGGACAAAGTTGCACATTTGCTCACGATGATTGGTCCTTGTGGAGTGTTGCGGCGAAGCCCACCTGCGACGATTTTTAAGGGTGCTCTGATGGCGACGTTGCCCCAAAGCGCATTGTAGGTCGTCAGCGGTGAGGAACCTGGACTCTCGGCGGCCATTTTCGGAGGGAAAGATTCTGTGCCACTGGCCTTCTCAGTCATCCGCTCAGAAGGCGACTAAGGAACTATTACGTTTTCTACAGGCGACGAACTTGAACACTAGGCTATAGACTGAGAGCATCCAGTGTCAATCACTGTCAGTGCCTCAGTGCTGGGCATACGTGTCTGGTCCAACTTTTCCTCTTTTTTTCCTCTCTCTTTTTTGCCCATTTTCCCTTTCCCACGTGCAGGATAGTAAACTAGGCTCTAGCCAGGTTAACTTTCCTGCCTTTCTTCTACATTCTTCCTTCCTTCCTTCTTTCCCTAACGATGATGATGATCGTAGGTGAAGTGAAAGCTGACTGAAACTCGAAGCTTTCTCTGGTCGAAAGCAAATGTCTTCGAAGTTCAAAGTCGAAGTCCAAAATCCAAATCGTTACGCGCAAAACGAGCTGCAGGGAAACCAACTTACACGATGGGTTTTCACAAAGGCACATCAAGCGCCCCAAGAAAAAAAAAAATCCCGGTAGCCATCTCCACTAACGTGAAACCTGGGGAGGGGCGAAGCATGCAGTGTATAAGTGTATTCTTGGCGCCTTGGCTTTTTTGCCCACGGATATGAAATCGTTCGGGGGTAGAGGTATACAGCTTTGCTGTAACAGAAGCACGAAGCTCTCCAGCGCGAGGCGCAAACGAGTGTCCCGGTGTTTTAGTACCGTGACCACATGAGACGACGTTTACGACGCCGACATGAGACGCCGACAGCCCAATTCCCCCAAGGGACTTCGCCCCTAAAAACACGCTTCCCGTAATCGAAATCGAACGTGGCCGGGTCCCCGTCGTTATGAACCGACGTCTCTCCAATTGGGCCATTCCGACATCGTCGAAGCAGTTTGGATTCTGGACTTCGACTTTGACCCAAGTTTCATGGGAGAAAGCTTCGTGCTTTAACCATCTTTCTAGGAAGAAAAGGGATTTGATTTTTATCCGTTTTAGTGCGATGGTGTCCGCACAGGTCTGTCATGAATACAGCAGTACGAGCTCTGCGGGAAATGTGATTGGGCGTCTGTATGTAAAAGTTTGCTCGCGAACGACATTAGAAGTTCCTTGTGAGCTATCTTAAGCACATATCAGTGACGTAGGTAGAGAGGGGACCTCCCTTTATCAACATCTATATTTTCAACCCCCCCCCCCTTCCCATTATCAGTGGCGCACGCAGGATTTCATTTCGATCATACATCATGGGAGGATGGGTGTATGGAAAGGGCCCACGCATGAAAGAAGCCGACGCAAAAAAAAGAAATGAAGAAAAATAAAAAGCCATAACAAGGAATTCACAGCAAATTCAAAATGCATAAACTTCAGGACGACGTCGTACTCCACATAACTTTCCGGTTATTTTGTTCATGTTTTCCCCAACTGAAACTGCAGAATGGCTGATATCCGTGGTGAGAGAATACGTCGGGCGAAGCCGTATGTGGGTTGGTTCGCAGCTTATTGACACAACAACAATTATCGGCAGTAATTATTTGTTGACTAGAAGGGTTATTTTTATCATTCGTGCTCCCCACCCGTACGCCAGTGCACCCTCTGCACATGCATGCACGACACTGGCATGACCATGAGAAAACGAGGTCCCTACGTATGCCAGGTATACGCGCCGACCTTCGCTAGAGTGAATAACTGGACGCTGACGTATATTTCCCTTTCCGTTACTGGTTGCCTAATTTAGGCAAACGGAGATCAACAAACAAACATGGCCATGTAAGCTATCAACACGAGCGCACTCGGGCACCACACAAGTTGGCGATCCCCGTGCACAGTTTCCGTCGGCAGACCACAGCGCGCGAATCAACAGAAGGATGCTCGCAGGTAGGTTCTCAATCCGCGATCGGCGTACTGCGAGTAAGCTGGTTACTCGTCCCCCGTGAAAATGGAAAGAGCATTTCTAGCAAGAAATCATGATTTCCGGCTTCATTTCTGACTAGATTATTAGATTCTAGCTGGAATCGATAGCTTCTAACTATAAAAAATCTTAGTCTATAGCTAGAGACGATTATTTCAGCTTGCGGGTTTTTTCCCTCTAGCAGGATTGACAAATGCTAGGCTGGAAGTAAATCTCAATACAGCTAGAAATGAACTAGAAACTGAATTTCTAGCTAGAAATTCTGCCTATTTCTAGCTAGAAGAAATTTTTGGTTCAATAATTCAACTAGAAAAAAAACATATTTTCACTACTGCGTTAAAAGCAATAACATTTGGACGGACCACACTGCGCGAACATGTCCAGCTGTCGGGTCGCATGTATATATACGTTGCAGGGATTTCCCCATGCATGCCGTAGAAATGTCGGCGGAATAACTTTGCACGGTTTTACAGGAGATGGGCCAACTTTCCTGCTACGACAGGCGGAAGGCTTCGTTTTCCTTCTTGGTGCACCCCAAAGCTCGTAAACTTACAGCCGTTCCGCCAAAAAAGCTCACTCAGACGTCATTCGACGCAGTCAGTTGTTTTGGCGCGCATAGCTCGTGTCGTATAGAGCCACAGACGAGTAGACGCACAGCGTGGATAGCGCACTACGTGTTATCAGTCACGTCGTCAAAGACGACGATAAACATTCTCGAGAAACGGGTCATGCCGGTAACAAAGGGTAGTTCCACAGCTCCTGAATGAGCGTGTGTGTTGAAAGTAGTAGTAGCAGTATAAAGCAGTACCTTTATTGGAGGTAGGAAGGCCATAGGCTGGAGGAGGTCAGTGGGTCAGGAACTTTTGACTCTTCGGCCTTCATAGAGATATGGGTTGTTGTCGATCTCGATTGCACTGCTTTTGCGAGGCCACTCTTGATAGAGCAAAGTTCTATGGAATGTAGCAGGTAATTGTCTAATTAAGCGTAACTGCCTATGAGGGGGACAGGTAGTTGCGCGTCGGGTAGGATGGATGTTCGGTATTGAGTGAAACTGGATCAGTCTGATGGTCGGCTTGAGTGGAAAGTTTATGCTATAGACACCTCGGTGGAACATCAAGGGAGACCAATACAGGCTGCGTTGACAATGTACGTACATATTAACAAAGATCTCCCAAGAACGTGGGAGTGTATTAAGGCAAAGGCACCGTGTTTTATGCTTTATGGCACTGTATGGAATTACAAATGTAATGAGTGTACATTGATTGTATCAGCATTATCTAGACCAGTGAGAATGTATCTGTATTTTTTTTTTCATTACTTCCTGCGAGGTGTAAGCGTACAATAATTTTTCTTCCTTCCTGTAAATTGTGTGAATGTTGCATTGTCTGCCTTTATGTACAAAGGCTCCTGAGCCCCTGTCAAGCTGCTTATTGCAGCTTTTAGCCCAGGAGACCATACAGAACTACACTTCGGTGTATCTGGTAAACAAATTTGACTTGACTTGACTTGACTTGAAGACTCGCGAAATTACAACCGACCTGTTTGTGCTACGTTGTCGGGAGACCACAAGCTGGATCACTCGCTCGGTTGCCGCAATATCATCCCCATTAACGGCCAAACACAAGTGCGGAGAACCAACGTTTCTAGATCCTGTATTCCTACGCGTCTTCCCTCTCCGGAAACCGCTCCAGCAGCAGCAAGGAACACGCATGGAGACTACATTACCGGTTAAAAAAAAAAACTCCTGCGGAAACGCGTCATTTTCCGCACATGTGTTTGGTTCTTTAGCGTCGCTGTCTACGCCGACGCATGAGGCTGGCAACGAGCTAAATGGTTTCGCATGCGCCGTTCATCCGGTCGTTGCAACGCAGAAAGCGTTTTGCCCTTGTTGCTTCAACAGTGGCGTTTGTCAGTCAATTTCAATATAAGTAAACGCCCGTCGTAACGAATTGCTCAGGACAACAAACTTACTTCGTTATGAGGGACACCTCGTTAAAAACGCGTATTATGTGCTCTCTCTACACTGCAATGGGACCATGATATACTTGCAATAAAGCGAGATTTATAATAAGTGATGTATTTATAAAGAGTGTTTACTAAGCCAAAATCACCCACAGCTGCGCTGAAATCGCCGCACACTTTCTTTGATCGTCCGCCAAGTTTTTGAACCGCTCACGTTTGTTTGAATTTTGGGCATTTTTTTAATAAGAGCGGAATAAATAAACGGAGGTTTTGCAGGAACTGCTGCCACTGGGCGCCTCTCTCAATGCTTCGTAGTTTCCTGCTCGCCGTATCTCTACGCATCAACTTCTTGAACATCATCGCCATCATCTTCATCACGTCATCAACTGGCGTAGCAAGTTAGGCATTTTAGCCAGACTTCATTAAAGACCGCTCTCATCTCTCTCTCTTCGTAGTTTCCTCACTGAAAAATGTCTGCCATTTCAGGGGGTAAAGAAGTAATTGTATAATCTTGGCTAGTTACTCTATTAGGTAATTGCCAAAGCACTAGAAATAACTACTCGACGCTCTAAATCGTCATGACGGACCTATAGATAATCTTTAGCGCTGAAAACGGTAGGATTTTCAATTTCTCGAAATTGGTCCTGGTTGAGCGGGCCTGCAGTCAGTGGCTTGCTACATCCGGACTCAATCTTGCATTTTCAAGCTATTCTGGCTGATCCGGCAAATGGTGTGTTCTTGCTGAATGTATGTGGCGGCAAAGAGCCATAGACTTTTCAGCGAAGAGCCAAGAAAAACTGACTATAGCTCGTTACGTTCGCACAGAAATTCATAGTGTTAAAGCATTTAGTGTTAAAGCATAGTGTTACAGCATATAAAGCATAGTGTTAAAGCATATAGGGAAATTTGTATGGTTGAAACTCGGCAGGGAAGGGTGCGTACTATCGTGATAAACTGAAATACGAACAACGGTGCGCGTGGTTTTCAGTATAATGATCCACATTCTAAGCGAGAGACTGCGCCTGCGCAGTAAGAATAAGTTACTAGAGGGCTTTCCCAACCTTTTGCCTGCTGTCCACACACGGCCCGTCGCCAGGGAGAGCAACATGGACTGACAACCACGCGCACCATTGTTCGTATTTCAATTTATCACGATAGTACATGTCCAGTGCAAAACATACAGGCAGTCTAGGAAGAATAGCACTCACGAAAAGCACGAACGAGCTTAATAAATAAGAAATTGCCTTTATAAACCCTAGAAACCTTCCATGTTCCAGCTAGGATTCTTAAAGGGACCCTGACAACACTTTCGATAAGCGCCTTCACTCTTTCCTTCGCGTCTGGAACCATAGTTATCGCCAGCACGGAGCGGCATTGCGTGATTTGCTCGTCGCATCAGATACGCCTCTCCTGTTTGTGCTTTGCTTTTGTGGCTTTCTTTTTAAAGTGGTACTCGAAAAGCGTTCATTGCTGCAACTGAAGGAAAACCGGCCAACAGCCGCTACATGACCTCAGTGACGTAATTCGGGCCATCGAAGAACGCCAAAACCGAGAAAGAGCAAAATCTTTTGAGCGAGTTTCCACGTTATCTGATGGGCATAGAGCAGTAATTTTTGGCTGAGGTGCTTTGCGACCCCCCCAATCTAAGTACTGGGGGTGTTGGGTGACTACGTTCTGCAAGCATTTAAGATTTCAAAAAAAAAAAGTTGAAAAACGTGTTGCAGGGTCCCTTTAAAATCACTTTGCGCAGAATTAAGCTTGAGGTGTGCCGCCGTACCTCACATTGGCTTATCTTCCTGTAATCGCAGGTTGCACCGTGGCCTGCGCCTGGCTGGAGCGGAAGCGGCCGTTCCTGATCGATAGTCGTCCATTACACTTCCACTGAACATCTGCAGACAACTATGGCTTCGAGCGCCTACGAAGAGCTGCGGTCCCAGCAGGCCGACGTCCTGCGTCACCTACCGCAGAGCGTCCGCACTTGGACCGACGAGACCGTGAAGCGACAGGGACGCTGAGCTCAAGTTCCAGTTCCCGGACGACGTCACGAGGCGGTTCCTCTACGAGACGTGGGTGAAGCTCTTCGGCGGCGAGGCCTGCGTCGGCGTGTCTCTGGACAAACTTATCCTGGACTGTATCGTTGCCACGCCATCGCCGTCAAACCCTCTCGTGCCTCTCTTCACGGACATCGTGAAGGGTAGGCAGGACGCGATACTGCCCAAGAACAAAAACGCGGGAAAAAATCTCCCCGCTTCGAAGCCGGTCACAGCGGTGAATGCCGACGGTAAAGACCCTTCGGCTGCGAAGGACAAAAATGGAGGTGACAAAACGCAAGACAGTGTTTTGAAAGAGGCTAGTCCTGGCAAGGCGGAACCAACGAACTCTACCCCTGAAGGAACCGACAAGACGTCCGTCGAACAAAAACGAGAAAAGAGTTGGCTCAGAGGAGGCAATCAATAAAGGCATTCCGAAAGCGGAAGAAAATCAAGTGAACAAGCCAGAAGTTCCCGTACGAAGCTCTGTACAGGAGGTTGAAAAGGTTGCGAAAGCGTCGGCGCCTGAAGTTGCGGCTGTTCCAGCGTCCAAGTATGCCATCAAAAAACCGTCGCCGAACGAGACTTCCAGCTCTACGGCCAAAGTTGCCAAGGTGCCGACGTCAAGTTCCGATGAGAAAGAGAATAAGCCCTTCGCAAACGTTTCAAGTGACGACACGTCCGTCGAACTACGTGATAAAAACGCCAAGAACAATCGCACCAACGCTGTCCAGAAGAGGTTTAGCTTCTTCAAGTGGCGTCCCTCCAGCATGATAGAACGCAAGAGCAAACCCGAAGGCGGTGTCAAACTCCGGAAGAGCATGATGGAAAGTGGAGGTAGCATAGAACGCGGCATTAGTCGTCAGCCGTCATTCGCCGCCCCCAGCGCCCTGAAGTTTCTTATCTATTTATCCAAGCTCTTGGAAACCAGCAGAGATAACAGGGAAGCCCTGGACGAAGCTGGCATGATCATCGGCTTCTGCTCTCTGCTGCTCGCTCTCGTGTCCTTCAAGACAAGAACGCAGGTCGAATCCTACTTCCGAGACAGGGTCGCGGGTGTCCTGGCGTCCGTCGTGCCTTCCGGCGTCCTTCCGAGGAGTCATTCCGGTTCCCAACCGACGCTTCCTCGAATCCCTACACGAGCAGCTCACCAGGGGCTCGCAGCTTCAAACGCAGATCAGCGTTCTTGTCGTCTGCCAGTACGTACACTTCCGGGAAGCCGGGGACCGGAAGTTTGCCTCAACTTGACATGAAGTTCCTTAAGGAAGGCTACCTGAACCACACCATCGGAACCGGTCTGGGAACACTGTCCCTGCTGCGAGCCCTGCAGGAGAAGACGAAGCTGAACCCGGCGGCCCTTCTCAGGTTCCTAAACTCGGACGTGACCCGAGAGTCTTGCGAGCGCGTCGAAGAGTTCCTCAAGTACCAGACGTCCCTGGCCGGGAAGAAGACCGGCAGGACGGGTAAGCTGTCGGCGCAACACAGCTGGCCCTGGTGTCGCGTCGTGGACCCGAGACAGTACTCCACCCTGATGACCCGGGCGAATGCCTTCTACGCCGTCCGCGTCGTGTCCTGCTTGGACCCGCCACCGGAAGACCGGATGTGGAAGTCGGTGGAGTTTGTCCCGGAAGAGGTGAAGCGACACGAGCGTGAGTGGGCCGACATGTTCCGGCGGCACCTGAAAGATGGGAGCATTAAGAAGGCCAGCGACTCCATGATCAAGTACCGCGAGGGTGACTGGGCAAAGGCGCTGGACTCCATGTACTTCGTCGAAGACTTCGAGCTCCTGACAGTCGGCTCTTGTAAGAAGCGCAAGACGGATGCTGTTGGTGATGGTAGCGGTGAAAGCGAGAAGCGGGGCTGCGTTGTGCCGTGTACCTCAGTCACGGTCTTGTGAAAGTCGCTGTACTGTCAACTGCGCATGCGCAGAGCCCGGTGATGTCGCACGTCGTAGCGGCATGGTGACTTTTCGGTGGTTGTGTGAGCAAGTGTCACTAGTGTGAGCCTTGCGTTCAATTTGCATGCCGTGGTTGGGCCGCAATCCGTAGTTGTACGTCACGCGGTTTGTTAAGCTGCCCAGCAGCCTCGAAGTGCCTTTTCGGGTGGTTGCAATGACGCAAAAGCCTCCTAATTTACCCAAGACAAAGGCTCAATGTAGTTGCAGTATGTAGGCGTAGAATGTAGAGCACAATAATCAAGAGGCTTGGCCGTCCCTGCTCAAATGCCGGTGTTGACAAAGCACAGTCATCACGTCGACCTTATCTCACTGTCATCTTTGTGACGATAACAGCGGCTAGTGTGCGCCGTTTGTTGACCATTACAGACAGGGAACAAACACCTTTTTTTGTGCACTCCCGCGAATTGTTGCCCTGTGGGGTGATGGTGCATTTCACCGGCCACAGCACGTGACTGCCGCTGCCCGACGAATGTGTCTTTAACGGCTGTTAAAGGCTATAGCTCTTGCAGAATGTATTTTTCTCATAACTATTTACAGTTACGTTGAAACGTTTCACGGCTCTTGTCCGTATTGCCCCTCACAACGTCAAATGGCCTTACACAAACCTCCCCTTCCCTTTGAAAAGAAAGTGCACAAGTTATGTCTACCGCCCTATCTCTACCATTCCGTTGGCTATATATCTTGGTGACGGCGCTTGATTGCCAACACCAGAAACGCGAGAAAACGCCAGTTCCACATGGTTACGTTTTTTCAAAAAAACTTCTCCGGCCGTGGCTGCAGAGATCCCTCATGTATGGCTCTGCAAACAGATTTCGCGGTTATATATCAACTTTTAAACAGACCAAGGTTATGCGGATATCGGACCGAATCGCCAATAAGTGGTCTACATGGCGGGTTGGTCTCCGCTTCGCTCCGTCGGAGCTGGCAGCAGCAGCTAATGTGCAAATGACTCTAAGTCTGGTTTTAAACGGAACAAAAATATAGCACACCCTGGTATTTTAATTCCTTGTCAAGGCTGCACGCAAGAGAAAACAACTCAGAACCAAATGGAAACAACTTGAGGAAAAAGTTGTGTGTGGTCAAAACGCGCTGGACTCGTGGCAGAACACACCCGGAAATGATGCGGTTAGCATAAATAAGCAAATGTCATGCACTAGCTTCAAACATGCATTCACGAATGCTGCATCGCGATATCATTCCTCGCCAGCCGGCGAGTTCCTAACATTCCTGACCGAAAGAAGCAGACAAGATTTTCAGCGTCAGTTACACATGTGCACTTTATGCATATGTGCGAAAGGTGAAAACCGCACTTTTCATTCCTTTTTACATAGACATTCACTGCATTGTGCACTGCACAGGGGATGTTGGCGTAAGCTGACGGATGTTCATTCCACATCGATGGTGTTTGTGTTGTTGATGCGAGCACACAGGAAGATGGTCAAAGAAACATCCTTCTAACAAAAATAATTAATATTTTTATACTTTAGAAGAACAGATCCGGGGTTGCACAGTGAAATATTATTTCATACAAGCTATCCAACTAATGTTTTGGAGGACCAATGACAGAACTTCAGCCAAATTCAGCCTCATTTTTCGGGATACATAGGTCTGTGGGTCGTTTTTCTTTTTTGCATTTACTGCTACGGGCTTGTGGGCAGTATCTTGTGGTGTGCCACAAGGAAGCACTTTGTCGACGTTGCTGTTTCCCTTTTCATGAGCGCTGTTCAAAGCAAGTCAGGTGGTAGCACGGGCCAGGTTTTTGTTTGTGCAAATCGTGTGCTTTTCATCTTTATGTAACGGTACAATACGTCTGTTCTCCAAGGGCGGAATTAAGAGTCGTGTCCGTATCACAAATGTCCATTTCGCGTACGTTCCAGCTGTGACGTAGTTCCTGATGCGCGGCCTTTGACATGCGCAGAAACCAACCTCACCTGTTTTACGTCACATCCGGGTCGTCTGCCTCCAGACAATCAGGGCTCGCTCGAAATGGACACTTTGGAAGGACATGAAATGAACAAAACTGCGAATTCCGCCCCAGGACGCATTTGTCCTGTGCAGTGTAGCGCCGAGGAAACGACGCATCATCCGGGCCGTTATATAAGCACAGAAAAAGTCCTCGAGCGACTTTAAACTTTGACCTAGTCGTCAAAACGTCCCTCGAATGGATCGATGCAGTGATTACAAGTGCCCGTTCGCGTGGCTTCCGCCGCTTCGGTAACGGCGGTATAGTTCCAGCAGGTTTTCTGTCAAGCGTCGACGGGAGACGTTAGAACGTGCGGAAACAGCGGAATGTATACAGGACGAGGAAAACAGCAAGAGAGCGCATCGGGCTGCTGTCCTTCCTTGTCCCGTCTATTGCGCTGGTCCCGCAAGTTTGGAATGCACTAACCAGCCCAAATTTACACTTTGTTGGGAAAACTGTGGGTATTGCCTCGACAAAAAAAGTAGCAGTGGCGTAGCTCGGCTATGCCAGTATATACGGAGCGTGAGCTAAGGTTCACCAATCCAATCCAATCCAATCCAATCCAATCCAATCCAATCCAATCCAATCCAATCCAGTCCAGTCCAGTCCAGTCCAGTCCAGTCCAGTGCGGTGCGGTGCGGTCCAGCCACTATTCCTCGCGCATGCGCAGCACGGCTCTTCAGGAGCCACGCGAAACGGCTATCAAGCGGCTCCAGCGAAGCGTCAGACTTGGCTACTGCGCAACGGAGACGCGCAGCTGGGCACGCGCCGGCGCCAGTGCGTCTGCCGCGGCTATGACGTCACTCCTCTGGAATGCGCAGACCGGCGAATGTGCGGACCCAATTCTCTCACACCCCTACTCCAATTGGATCGGATTTCCAAACCAATCTAATACAATCCAATTTAATCCAATCCAATCCAATTATCCTCGCGCTTGTGCACCACGGCCCTTCAGGGTCCACGCGAAAACTGCTCAACGTCGGCCAGTGTAGCTTACGCTACAAAAAAGTTTTGGATGTTGCTGTCACGAAGTATGTCATGTGTGCTTTAAATCGGAACGTGCCTTCGGTATCCACCGTAAACTACGACCCCCACAACATTTGCTGGAGCGGTGGAGGGCTGGAAAGAGTTGGGTAATCAATCTATTTTTGTCATAGATGTAGTGAAGCAGAGCGTCGAACAACGCAGTTCGGCAGCACATGTACATATGTACGGGCCATGCAATGAGGGTTGGCTAACATTCCGGATTACCACTCACTGGTGTCCTCACAAGGTGTTTTTGTATCGTGGGTTATGAGTGCCATATTTTTTCACGCATCTGCAGGTTTGTGTGCACACACACTGTTTACTCCAGTTACCCTGGGCAACAACACATGGCAGCCCTTGGTGCAATAAAACTGTTTTCTTCTCAACACGTTGTATTTGTCCAGGAGTAATTTTTTGTTATACAGTGTGCTAACGTATGTCACAGAACGTTGCTTCCTGGACATATCTTCAAGGCGTTTGTGGGTGCCCAAGAAAGCAAGACTGCATAGAATACTGGAATAAAACTTAAAGGCAGGCTGTGCCACTCGAACTGCGCAATGTACGCTGTGCAAACATGGCGGGTGTAACTCGGACGTGGTGACTGTCATGAGAAGATAAGCTGAAGGAGAGCCCGAGGTCGCGGGTTCGATTCCCGGCCGCGGCGGCCGCTTTTCTGATGGAGGTGAAAAGCAAAAACGCCCGTGTGTACGAGATTTCGGCGCACGTAAAAGATCCCCAGGTGGTAGAAATTAATCCGGAGCCCTCCACTATGGGGCGCCTCATCGCCTGCGTTGCGTCGGCGCGTTAAACCCTACAATCAATCTATAAGCTGAAGGAAGTGGAACACTACGTGGAACAACTCGGGGCAAGGGATGAGTTGAACTCACGAAGGACTCGGGAAAAAGAAGCCATTTCAACAGCAGATGATGGTGACAGTGATCTGGAAAGCAAAACCAAACATTCCCCCAGCAGGAACCATCCTTATAATTATCACCATCTGGCGCACACGTATGCTTCAGTAGGTAAGTATAGAGAACAAACATTCAGTCATTTGTGCCCATCCTCTCCCCCCCCCCCCCCATGCGCACTGCAATAGGGGGAAATGGGGTGAGGGCCAACTGCGGGATATCGCTATTTAAGCAATCAGGCTGGGTGTATACCCACAGACTGATTTCGGGGGGGGGGGGGGGGGGCACGAGCCCGGTGTGCCCCCCCCCCCCCCCCCCCCCGGCTACGCCCGTGGCTGAGGGATTTCGTGGAACGACAAGAAGGGGCAGACCTGTCACTGCTCGCCGAACTCCTCGCTTGCCCGGTGGGTCAACTCTCGGGCACGCTGGTGGGTATAGCTTCGTTGCCAGACACGGCGGAGTGGGCTGGAGCCCAAATAATCCTTACGGGATGTCGAGGAGGATGCTGGAGAAGACTTGTTCTGGCAGGTCGTGATATGCAACCGCCGGAGAAGGTTCTACCTGCTTGTTGGCTGTCTGTGATTATTATTTCTGCAGAAGTTTGTGTAATCGCTAGGGAGATGGACGCTTCCTCCACCTGCAGAGAGTGGATGGAGGGAATTGATGCGCATGTAATGAGGTATTCCGTAGTAGAAACCACAGCGGTCATAGCTCTTCGCCCGGGATATGAAGCGGCGTCTGTATATGCTGTGGCAGAGTTTCGGCCGTATTGGTTAAGAATAGCTTTCGCTCAGGCTTCACTACGAGACTCGTGATGCGTCGGATGCATGTTGCATGACAGTGGGGCCACATCAATGAACTTGCTAACCTCATCGGGAAGCTGAGTCACATCGGCCTGCGGGTGTTGCAGAGGAGAGCGCAGGTGCAGTTGAGACAGGATGGTTCTATCGGTGAGGCGTAAGAGTTCGCTCAAATGCTGGGCTTCGAATAGTTCATCTAAGGTATTTGGACCCCCACCGCAAGAGCTTCTGCGTTGAGGTGGTAACAGGTATTCGAAATCGACATGTACACCGACACGAACATTTCTCCTCCGCTAGTTGGCACCGCATGGGCTTCACCTGACCTCCCTTGTATCCAAGGCAAACGATCCCTTAATATTCCATGTGCTACCATCCTCGAAGCGGAACACCATGCTATTGTTCAAGCCATAGACTACCTCATGTTTGACTTTCACTCCTCCGGGCCTTCCCAGATACGGATCCTGACAGACTCTTTCGAAGCCCTACAGGCTCTTAAATGTCCCATGTTGACCAATACCATCGCCAACAAAATCATTCATCAGATCTCCATCCTGAAATCTAGCGCCATTCATGTTCGCATCGACTGGTCACCTGGACACGAGGAGTCATCATCGGGGAACCAGGCAGCCCACTCGGCTGTGCGGGAGTGTATAACCTCTAGTCCTCCGGTGCTACCCGACTTGGCTCCTCCACCTACTGAGACATTACCACCAGCGATACAGCTTCTAAGTTACAAAAAGGAAAAAAAAAAAGACCGCCTCAAGGCCCTGACTCCAACCGGCTTTTTATCCGCCCTGCCCTCGCTCCCAAGATCAGCCGAAATTTTCATAAACAAATATTTTGCTAATGCTAGCCTTACCCCTGAGACCTTCCGTAAATGGTACACCACGTCTCTACCGCCTCGATGTCCCTTCTGCGCCTCCCCCACTCCCGCCAATTTCCAGCACCTAATTTGGCACTGCCCGAAGCTCGCGCGCTACAGAACCTTCAAGCCTCCTCCAAATACAGCCTCTCTTTACATCGACCCTCGTTCACTGGAACCCTTCACGCTGGCTTTAATTGCACACTTTTCCCTAAAAAGCGGTCTAGCGCGAGCAGTCTAGAGTCGTGAGCCTGCTCTCCTCACCCCACGCGGCCTCTTCAGCCTTTTTAAGGAGCCCACCTGTTTTGGGTCGAACTGTACGCATTTAAGATGTCCCAAGTTACAAACCCCCCCACCTTCTACTCCCCCTTCCCCCACTTGACGTAGACTCTTCCTGCCACAATAAAGGCTACTTCCTCCTCCTCCTATTGCTAGTTTGTACGCCTTGTGTATCAGGGCTTCCACCTTGTCCTTTTAGGTTTTGGAGAGTATGGAGTATAGGGGAGGGAGTAAGTGACCCTAGACACGACGATGGCTTGAAACAGCCAGCCTGAGTACATCCGCCTCTTGCATACCCCTCGTCTTGGTACTAATCCTGCGGATTATGTGGGATACTTGCTCTGTGGTGTTATTAAGTCTGTTGAGCAGTTGGATGTTCGAGCGATCCGCTTGGAAAAGCATGCCCAGAAATCTGACTTGTGGAGTCGGAACAATTACATGGCCATACATGTGTAGGGAGATGGTTGGCGACCCAGGAGAGTTTCTTCCTTGCTGAGACGGTCATGCAGCTCCGATTTCTGCGGCGAGCATTCTAGGCCACACTGCCGTGCATATTGAATGACTATGTCAACTGCCTGCTGTAGATTGTTCTCCCATGTCCCCTACTGATCCATGAATGGCCCATATGGTAATATCGTCCGCATATAATCCATGGCGTATGCCTGGTACGGCAGCCAGGAGCGGAGGGAGACCAATGAGGGCTATGTTAAATAGCAAGGGGACAGGACGGCACCCTGGGGTGCGCCCTTGTTGCCGAGGGGAAACGGGATCTGATTTCAGGTCACCCACCATGAGAATAGCTTTTCGGCCATCAAGGAAGTCTCGAACGTAGGTGTAGGTACGTTGCCCGCAGTTTAGGCTGTTTAGCTGTTTGAGTATGGCTGTGTGGCTGACATTATCAAATGCCGCTTTTAAATCTAGGGCTAGTATCGCTTTTGGGTGGTCCCGGGAGGCTTTAAGCATGACCTCTTCTTTAAGTTGAGTCTCTGTAAATATAGCGCACTCTCCGTGAAACCGTTAAACAGGCTTTGAAATCTGAAGCCCTTCCAAAGTGAAGAAACGAAGTAAAAAAAGCTGATTTTCGTTTAAAAAGGCACTGTAGAAAATGAACTGGAATGCCTTCTGACATGGCACAAATGCTAACTAGTTTCTTATTTTATTTCAAAGCACAATTTCAGAGTTTATATGATTAAAAATAAAATCATTAACAGAGAAAGGCCGCCATGGGAAAATGTGTGTCCCCTCTTGTGATTTTTAAACGGATCCACGCCACTGCCCACAGCGAGATGAAATTGGTTTGAAACAAAGCGATGCAAAAAAAAAAGAATAAAAAAGAAATCGACGCCTAACCCTTCCCGGGCTTCGCGCCCAGATGTTTTTCTTGATATCAAAATTTTTAAACAAGTTTCATTAGTCTCAAATACGCAAGCGAGCGCATGGTTCGGTATGTATCGAATACACATGAGGTTTCAACAATAATTGGGCGGCGCCTTTAAATACTTTGAACTAATCGCTCATTCGTTTCAACTTTGCCGCTTTGCGCCGAAGTCTTATTTAATTATTCATTTTGTCCTCTGAGTTCTCACACGGGATTCCATTTTTGTTCTTTTCTTCACACTGTTTGGGCCCAACGGCTTCGGGTCCAAAGACTAATTTAATTTGTCCGGTTAACAGAAATATGAAGACAACTTCAGCCGCCGCCCAACGGCAATGTTGGCGATTGGCCAAACGCTTTGCTTAGCTCAGTGCGTTGCGTTTTGAGTGAGACAGATGACGCCACCGTTCCACGGTTGTCATTTATTAAAGCGTTTTCTTTCGGACACGACAGGTGGCATCGCCTGCATCGCCGGCGGTAATTTCTCCGAGGCTCCCACAGGCGACCGCATGGAGATGGATTCCGCGGCAGGTTTGAAACCTTAGCAAAAAAGGGAAAATCAAGGTCGGCCCACGAGTTTCTCGGAGGGTACGGAGGCACTGCTCTTGCCTATGCCGCACAGCCGTAGGCATGAAGCTACATTTACTGGCTGACATACAAAACATTTATTGCGCTTTGAAGCAATGGAATTGGTGGTAGGGTACCCGCTGATGGCTGCCCTGGCTCTCTCCCCCTAGTCTACGCTGGCCCGAGAGGTCTGTGCTGATAAGGTGCTCCACCCACTGCTTATGTGGAGGAATTGGGTTAAGCGTTAGCGTTCGTTGGCGGGAAAGACACAGAATTTACAAGTAGTGGTTGTTGAGTGGGACTAGCGTGTTGAAGAAGAGGTTACGGCCAGGGGTGCACCCCAACACACCCCCCGGAGGATTTTGACACCCCCCCTCAAAAAAAAAAAAACCACAACCACGAGCACCCCGGCAAGGGATTTAAACTCGCCCCCCCCCCCCCCAACACCCCCCAACCCCCCAGGAGGATTTCGAACCCTCCCCCCCCCCACACACACACAAATTTCACAGCCACGAGCACCCCGCCCAGGGATTTATACTCTCCCCCAACATCCCCCAACACCCCCCAAGAGGATTTCGACCCCCCCCCACAAAAAAAGATCCCCCAACATCCCCCAACACCCCCCCGGAGAATTTCGACACCCCCTGGAAGCGAAATGCCGGATAAACCACTGGTTACGGGGAAATGAATTTGTTTGCACGCCCTGCAGCGTTCGCTTCTGTACTGAGCTTTCTGTGTTTGTGGAGTTGTCGCTTTGAAGAAGAAAGCGGACGTCAATTATGCCTGCTGTCAATAGGCGCGGACAGCTGCATGAGTCGCCTCAAACCACTCCCATGTTCAATACACAAGCCGAATCGATTATTTGTCCACGAATTTCCTTGTCTCACATCCATCCAGCAATCGTAATCTATCTTCCTCGAATTTTCGGAATATATACCTGGGCAGCCATTCGGGTGAAGTATGTGTGGTACATCTGCTGTTTTTCCTCGAGGTGGCATCGCCATCCTAACTCAACTTCATGCCTTCATTCATGTTGGAAGGACCTGGACATCGTTCGTGTCCTAATTCGTGATTACTGTGTCCTACCACTAAACGCAGCGGTCATCATCTTTTGGCCTGTGGCTTTTTACGTTTATCTAAGCTTTGTTTCGAGGTTTTCCGTGAGAGCATGACTTTCCGCCAAAATTCAAGTACGCCGTTTGCCAACTTTTTGCTTTTTTTAAACAGCGAAGCTGTTTAGCAAATCGTAATTTTTCGTGTCCGCATTAAAAATACAAAGAAATTGCCAGGCGCGTGCACGTGAGCGCGGGCCTTGCGGCGACCACCCGGCAGTTAACAAAACCAAAGAAAATGCCGAGAGCTCGTGTGTGCGTGCCTCGCGACGACCGCCCAGCGTCCCCGGCGCACGGTTGTCAAGCCAAGCGTACCCACTTAGGGAGATTGGCCAAGATTGGCCAAAAAAGAACTCCAGCATTCGCCGTAATCGTGGCAACACTCGCTTGGAACGAGAAAGACACGTCACAAAGGTGATGTCCAATGCTTATCACTAAAAAAAAAAAAAAAATGAAGGAAGCTCCCGCCTATAGCAACAATGATGGAGTATAGGTCGTTGCGGCCGCGAAGAAGAAGCAAATCGGCTGCAGTCGTGGACTCGAACCTTCGTGATGGTCGTGAAGGTTGCGTACAGCTTCGCTACCTTCAAGCCTATACGCGTTAGTATGAGTTATACGCGCCCCCCTCTTCATGACTGCGTGATTCTCGCGCGGTATCCTGGACGAAGAGAGCGGGAAATCTTTGAAGCGTTCAAGATCAAGAAGAAAGGAGGTGCTTGTATTAGTGAGCCATCAGTTTCACTTCTGGAAAAGGAAATGCTGTACATATCTTGAACATTAGAATTTGTATCGGCACGTGGCGGATAATGCTTTTTACGAGACATCGTGTTTTTTTTTCCCGATGTGATATCTCCTAGGTCTTTATCGGTCCTTCTGTTGTTTTCCTTTTTCTATATATATGTTTTCTGCTGCAATAAAGCGCTCAGTTGTTCGTCAGCGCCTGTGGTTTACCTTTCTTCTTCTCGTCGTTTGCGCTGTTTTTCTTAGTCTAGCGTTAGTATGAGCTTCCTACATTTTTTTTTTAATTTTGAAGGTTTTACGCGCCAGAGCTACACGTGGGCTATGAGGCGTGGAGGGCTCCGGACCAACGCTGCTCCGGACTGTGAGTTTGACCGCCTGGGGATCTTTCACGTGCGCCGAAATCTCCAGACACCAGTTTTCGTTTTTTTTTTTTTGCACCAAGAACACGAATATACCACTCGTAAGCGTAGCTTTTGTAAAATAAGGTAGAAAATAGCGAAAACATGAACACAGGTGTACCCTACCACTGGCTAGTGCACCACGCAACGTACGCTTGAAGTGGTTGAAATCGCGTGACTAATATTTTAGCAATACGCTTTCACAAGTTTATAAAAACGTAACTGGAAGATCTTGTAGTGTCACGTTTGAACGTTAAAGAACAAAAAGAAAGCTAGAAACAATATCCTGGGAGCCCAGCCGATAGATCACGCAGTGACCCCAAACGTCAACAAGTTCGTTTCGGTCTCGGAACCATACCTGGTGCAATACCCAGCCAGATAATTGTGTGATCCTTGTACAGTACTGCGCGCATAGCCACTTTTATTATGACCCTCTGCGTGCTTCTGTTGCGCTAAGAAACACAGAAACGCTTATTTTGGCCGAAGTCAAGATTTTCAACGTGTACCGTGCTATACCGTCCCTGGCGTACGCAACGCCTCCCCTGGCTGCCACTGGATGGCGCTACTCGTCCATGCTTGTGGCGATACCGCTATGCGAGGAGGCGTGCTGCGGACGAGCCGTTGATTCGACGGCAACATTTACGTGGCGTGAAAAGGGCAATGTGCTTTTCTTCAAGAAAGCGTCAGTGCTGATCACGGGTCCCACGAAGAAACATTTTTCTTAGTGGTCCGGAGCTGCGAAGGACGTGGGAGTTCGGGAAAGCACCGACTATTGACCGAAACTGACGAAACCGCTTGGTACGTGGTAGCATTGTATTCGGTTTCTTATATACCGTTATACATCTCGCTTGCTTCCTGTTTATCGTGACGCACACAGATGCTGCAGCAGCCGCTTTCATGGAATCGGTGCGAGGGAAGTGAGGAAGAGAAATGCGTTACATGATTAGCGATTTTTCAGCAATTACGACATCTCTCGGCAGCGAATCAACGCTGAAATTGCTAAGAGAAGGTCAGACATTCGTTTGAAACCAACTTGCTCAATGTCTTCAGTGTCCCTCTAACCACTGAGCCACTGCGACGGTTTTGCCAACTTTTAGCTGACTGACGTCAAATATATACTTTACCACTGCGTTGTTATAAGCCTTGCCTCTCAAATACATCCAATATCCGACACTTACGCGCAATATTTCTGTGACTTGGATTTAACCATTTGATGCCCAATGTTGCGCAAGAGCAACAACTCAAACACTATTTTTTATTTCGCACTTGGTGTTTTTTTCTCCATTTAACACCATCTGTTGACAGACAAGGGTTCCCAGACATTCAAAATATAAAGAAGAGAGGGCAGCACGTACTTCCGTGTGCTATAAAAAATTTTGTTTATGCGTGTCAACTCGCATTGAGCCCGGCGGCAGTGGGCTAGTGACAGGTAAGCGAAATTGTGCAATTTCGTTGTTATTACAGATGATAGCAATACAAACTTCGCGTTATTGTATCCAATTGAACCATAAATCATGCTGATCAAGGCAGTTGAATTAATACTGGTCCAGCGCCTGTGCTTCGTTTCTTGTCATTGTCTGCGTACCCAGTTAAATTTAGGCTGACCAGTATTAATTCAAGTTTGATCCAACTAGCTCAGATTCTGCCTATTCTGATCAAGGTAGCTTTCTTGTTCAACTGATATACGGAGCAGCAAGTGCCCAGTGCTTGCCAGTGTACAGTGGGTCATTGTGTCCGTCCTAATGAACCAATTTTTTTTCTGACTTCATATTTGTGACGTCACAAGTCTTTTTAGATCATAAAAAATGTTTTCACAGTCTTCAGCAAAACAATTAATGTTTTGGGCATCAAAGGGTTACTGTTCGATGTAACCGCATTCCCATACCATCTTCCAGTATTTCAACCCCCGAAGTCTGATGGGTTGCTTGGCGGGTCGTCCACCAGACATTACTTCAGACTTAGGCACTTATATTGAGGCGTACTAAAACCTCTAATACTGCACATGGAAATCTCCAGCGCACCCGCCGAGGTGGCTCAGTGGCTAAGGCGTTGTGCTGCTGAGCACGAGGTCGCGGGTTCGATTCCCGGCCGCGGCGGCCGCTTTTCTGATGGAGGCGAAAAGCAAAAACGCCCGTGTGTACGAGATTTCGGTGAACGTTAAGATCCCCAGGTGGTCGAAATTAATCCGGAGCCCTCCACTACGGCGCGCCTCATCGCCTGCGTCGCGTCGGCGCGTTAAACCCTACAATCAATCAATCAATCAATCAATCAATCAATCAATCAATCAATCAATCAATCAATCAATCAATCAATCAATCAATCAATCAATCAATCAATCAATCAATCAATCAATCTCCAGCGCAAGCGCTGTCCGGCGAAACGCGGTCGCCTTCCGGCCCCTGAGATTTAAACGGCGTTGCAAGGGCGTTCGGCAAGAAGGCGAGTCCTCGACGTGGTTGTGCCAGGCGTGTACGGTCTCCGAAGGAACAACACAACGCGCGGCCGACGACCTCGGCCTCGCCACGTTGCAGAGACAAGAAGAGGACGAGAAGATACCGGCTCGGGTGTCACGCACGGCCCTCGTCGGCCCCCGAGCTTCACAACAAGAGCGCTGGCTCGCGTTCCTGCTTCTTCTCACCACCTCCCGATTGAACATATCGCAGGGCTGGCCCACGACCTTCCATTGTGGAAGTAAACGGAAGGCTTCCAAGACGCATTGGAATTTTTTGAGAAGTTCAGGCTACACTCTGTCTGGATAGAAGGTGTTCAGACTTATCGATTGGGGACAAACGGCGCACTTTTCAGGAACTGAGTCTTGCCAAGTCACAAGTTACTAACCCTTTCGGCCCTGGCCATGTCACTTGACGCCATCATATAAAAGTTCCTCTAGTGCATAGAGAATGAAACAAAAACTGCTAGATTTCTGGGGATCAGTGAAAATGATATACAGTCGTCTGCAAAAATTTGTTTTTTAACCGGAGAAGTTAATAGCATTAACAATGTCGTTGCAATAAGTCTAAAAACAGCAGCTGTCCTAGAACACTACCCTGCGGTACGCCGGAATCTACTGGGAGAAAGTCATAAACGCAATTATATTTCTCGTATACTATGCTTGAATGCTAATTGAGTGAGGCAGAACGAACTGATTTTCTTGTATAGATGGATACCTTCAAAAATTGACTGAGTGATACAGAACGAACTGAATTTCTTGAATAGTTGGACGCCTTAAAATATAAACTGTGTGAAAAGAACACTGTCTTTAAAAAATCTTGCTAGAAGAATAGATAATGTCAGGCTAATCGCAGTCTTGATACCATAACGCAACAGTCAAAATATTCAGAAGGGTCGTATAGGTGGCCAATGGCGCTACAGCTGTCGACGCCTTGCTTGCATGGCTCCGACGGGTTACTGTAAATCTATATTTTTCATTCTCACCGAGAAATTTATTTCCTGACATTAAGAACATCGAGATAAGACACCCGAACTCAAAACAAGCAATACAGCACCCATCGATCACACTTACAACTCTATTCCCTTCCAATGCACATACACGCACGCACCCACACGCGTGCACGCACACAGACACGCACCGTCCCGGGTTGCAGCGGCTCGGTTAACATCGCCGTCACCATTAAATTCGTACATTAATCGTCACGGGTTGTTGTTTGCAGCAGCACTCTTATGTGCCCGCGCGTCCACACCCTCCTGAGTCCCGTATGATATTTCAGTGCAGATGGCTCCTTGACGCGAATCGTTTCTTCTGGGTTTCACGCAGCTCTGCCCGAATCGGAGTGCGGCAGAACTGCACGGAGTGCGGTTATACCTTATAGAGTGCGGGTATACCTTCGGAGTGAAGTTATACTTAAAATAGCGAAGTCTGGAGTTACAAAGACGAGAAATCCATCGACCATCTTTACCGAATAGCCGAGAGGAACTGTCAAGTAGCGCCGTTTCACCTCCACGCTGATGCCAGCAGATGTTTCGACGACGAGTGTGTGGGAGTGTTCGATCTCGGGATGAAAATGATTGACGAATGGCGTGTGCCCAGCCTTGAGGAGTGACAATCAGCGGCCCATTTTCTAAAGCGAACCGTATGGTCCGCTGGGTGCTTACAAAAGACGCCGGCCGTCGCAATAAGTGGCAGGTCGAAGCGGCTGTTTGAAAGGCGAAATTGACAAGTCCCTTCCTTGCGCTCCAATCGGAGCGCCAGAAAAAAGAGGAGAGTTTGAAACGTGGTGCTTTTGTCTGAAAGACCACGCGGAAATTACGTGTTAGCGCCGAGCCGAATGTAAAAGACGTCGCTGTCAGGCTTTCTGTGGAAGTAGTTGTCGGACAACAATCACAGCTCGCGCATCTACGCAAAAGAAGCTGTTACGCCGAAGGGATGATCGGAGGCGATCCGATCAAAGGTGAAGCGACGGAGAAAGGGAACGGCAAAGAACTTGCCTTCGGTTCCTGGTGGTCGCCGACTATCGGGATGACATCGGCAAAAGCGGTCGTGCGAGAAAGCCTGAATTACGCTACAGGAAATGTGTTCGAAGTTTGACGTCTGTATACACCACAACTATAGTGTTTGCTTTACCACAACGAGAACATGAAGAATTTCAGATGAAGGTAAGGTTATGGTTAGAAAGTCCAACAACAGTAGGTGAAGCCGCCAAGGGTACCTATTCATCAACTGAGAAGTCGTATTAGTGTGCTAGTGACACTTGCAGCCCATGAAGCGTCTGTTCTGCATTCGGTACAAGCTAGTAAAAATCCTCAACTAAGAAAGCGAAGAAATCAAGTCTGCGCATTGATCAATAAGACAAATATGATCTGAATAAGCCAGACGAGCTCAGTGATCAGCCAATTGCGCCCAAAATCTGAAAGTAGGCAACTATGCATAAGAGGAGTTATCAACCCGTCTCCAGGAAAAGAAGCTCGAAGACCGGCCCGTTGGCCTTGGCTACGTGAAAGAATAGTTATGAGGGCAGTATTGATTATGTAGCAAGAAATCAGAACCAGCTTCCAGGTGAAGAGAACGGAAAGCGTTGCAATCTTTTCGCGCAACAGGCAGGGATTGCGACACAATGTGCATGTGTGGACCAAGGACGTCGTGGTGGCACACAAGTTGGGCGGCTCCTTGACAGCGGTGCTACTGATCACAGGAGAGGTCGCACGAGGCGGCGGTGTTACGCTGCACCCGTACATGGCGAGCGACTGAGCACGTATCCACTGCGGCAGAAACGCCCCGGAAACGGCCAGGCGTTTCTGAAATCCCTCCGCGGAAAGAAGGTTGGCAGGACGTTGCATCCTCCACAGCAGTTACGGCCACACAGTTATGGTCTGTAAGAATAGGAAGACCATTTACTCGGCGCAGGAATGAAATCAGAGAATTCGGAGGCAAAGAATAGGCTAGGGCGTCGTGAAACTCGAATGGTTCGAGGAATACACTGTCTAAGAAATCGATAAAAGAAAGGAATATCGAAGAGGTCTTCGTCTTACAGTGGATACAAACAGGCTGCTGCTGCTGCTCCGGATGATGATGATGATCATCATCATCATTAGCACGCTGCCAAGTGAGCTCACCCAGCAGCTTGATGATCCTAGCACCACAGGGGCGGTTGAAGTAGCATGCGAAGGGTTCTTATGTTTTGTCACATTAAGCAAGTTAAATCACGGCGACGTACATTCTTTTTGTGTTTGTCCCCTTAAAAAAATCCCGCCATCTCCACGAAGTGAATGATGATGAGAGGGGCGAAGCTAAAATGCTTATCGGTAAAACCGTGAAACATTCGCCCGCACATCATATAAAGACTCGACACGTCAAGCTTTCCACCGCTCCGTTGAAAAGCCCGTCGACGACGTCGATGTTTGTGGTGATTATGTAGGGCTTGTTTGGGACGATGAGAATCTCCATGGGTAAGTTGGCGAATTCGGTGTGTGACATTTTAGCCACCTTGGTCGTCGCCTTCTGCAGAGCGTCTTCTGTCGCGTATACGTGCAGGCGACGAACGACAACCTCTTCTTCTTCCTCTCCTCCTTGTTGGGTAGCAAAGAACGCGTTGAACGTTTTGACCTCTTCGGCCAATCTTTGGTTGGCCAATCCCTAGGGGGATCCTGCCACAATCATCATCAATGTGCCGTGTACGGCCGGGACAGGGCCCGAGCAAGTGGAGCTTCGCTCCTAAAATACTCGCGGAGCCGGGTAAAAGTCCTGATTCACCTCTTGCATGTGATATTGGTTCTCCTGGGCCCTGTCTGCTCTGTCCATCCGTCTCCAGCCTCATACCGTATGCGCCTCTCTTCATTTCACTGGTCCCGCCCTATGGCAGGATAGATAAGGCGGCACCAGAAAGGTAGCATGATAACTTGATAAGGAAAGATGGTAAGAGCAGTAAAGAAAGATGGCACCGAAAACCCTTGCCGTTATTGCCTTCAAACTCATTGTTTTATTCATCCCGCGGCCGGTCAGGTGCAGAAAATGACTTCGCGTGCGATTAAGCCTTTGTAAGCTTCCTGCGCGCAGTTCAGGCCTAGTCCATATACTCCAACAGTGCTGAACATTGATGCTACGTGTGCTGCAGGACCATGCTCCTAGTTTTTAGCTCTCAAACCCTGCGGGATGTCAAAGTGAACATTTCGTACGTGTGTTCAGCATGTCTGCTATGCCAGCGCTGAACGTGTCATGCTCGCGTGTGGTTACTCCGCAGTTTGAGAACCCTGTTCAACTTGAAAGGGAACATTTTCTAGAGTGTATTTCAGCATTTCTTTTTTACACGCCGAAGTACTGAACTCTCTCTCCATACCTCAACTCGGCTCATTCCTCTTTCTTTTTTTGTTTGTTTCTTTCTTTCCATTCCGTTTTTTTTCCTTCACTCGTTTCATTTTTCACCTGACGAACGTGTTAGGCTCTCTGCTGGACAGACCTCGTCAGTATGATCAAACTACATTCTCTTCTCTCTCTCACGAACGGAGGGAATGTGGCGGAGCGTAATTGGCGGTTGTTGTCGAAAAACCTTAGGGCTGGCACGTCGGGCGACTACGTAGCCTTCACCTCAATGTCTGCGCCGCGGTCTCCGTCGCGCTGATCACCCTACGCCACCTCTCTCTGTGACAGGGTTTTTTTTTGTCTCCATATGCTGTCGAATTAGCACTCAAAACTACTGTGAAGACGTCAGTATGGGTCCGATTGTGTCGTGTGTTTCTACCAACACTACGCATTGTGCTCGTGCCCAAAGCATGCTGCGGAACGGACAACCCTGTCATCAGCAATGCGAGAGCTAGAGGCCCCACACACCAAGCTGGGCAACTTCTTTTCCCCAGGGAAACATTCGACATTGCGTAGGAGGCTTCGCGCTTTCCTGTTAGTTTCCTTCAGATTACAGAACTCGCAAACACATGGTGAAGTGGCCTTAATAATAGCACATTAGGTGCCACTCTGGCGGCGCATCTTGCGTGGCTAACACCGCCTGACCCAACGTTACCACCAACCTACCAACCAACCAAAATTGACAGCACTTGTCCGAGGGCAGCGCTCGAACTGCCCGCGGGCTACCCGGGATTCTAAAATAAGAAGGCTTGTCAGCATGCAGTAGAACTATACAGGCTGTCGATATGACGGCGCATATTAAAGGCCGCCAATCTACAACTATATGTCTTCGGGCGGCCTGTTTTATTGACGTATTGGCCTCCCGATCCCTGCGCATATAACCGAACCTTGGGAACTAACAGCATTTCTTCACTTAGTCAAGGAATACACGGAATTTCGTCTGGTCAGGCGTTATTTGAAGAAACAGCAAAGTAGTCACCGACCAAGTCAAAGAGTTAGAAGACATTTCAAGATATTTCTTACGGCACATGTTAGACGTTTGTTCACTTCTTCATTCCCATTGACGAGAGACCCACCTCCATATGATTGGATCACGGCAGTGACCTGCGCAATAATAAGCACTGGAGACAGTGATTCATGCTCACACGGGCTATGCTTCGCTCGTGCATCACACCGGCGTGAGAAACGTTGTACGAAGATGCTCTAACAATAGCTCTTCCTCCGTATAAGACAATGAGCGGCCGCTCCGAACAATCGGGAAATCGCTCTCCTCGCCTGGTGGTGGGCTGACGCCTTGCGCGTCGACATGGCAATCACTTCCTCGACGGACATCGACTCTCACGCGATGAGGAGATGCGGGTATCGTCTGTCCGCACCGCGCGCACGAGCGATCATTAGCGGGTGACGAAACTCTCAAGAACCTCACCTTAACGCTTCCTGGACACGTCATGCGCGCACCATCCCGAGCGTTCTCTCGCTCGGCGCTGTCCGCGCGATGCTGCGTCTTAACGCTGTCAGCATGTGGTTCAGGTTACAACTTTTGCAGTCTGACCAACAAACGTTCCCAGCGGACAGGAGTTGGCGGAAGGCCACCTGCGTGCGCGACGAGCAAGTACATGCGAGGAACTTTAGTATATTGAGTTTCCACTTCATCTTACAGTGGATGTTCACTGGAGATAGGCACATTCGCACGTTAAGCGTTACGCATGGGAACAGAGCTGTCTGTATTCGCCCGTGTCCGGCATGTATTTCTTTTATTCTTGCAAAGCACGGTCACGTTTCTTAATATCGCAAAGAATTCATTAAAGTACGGTATGTGCCACTTTTGTGCGCACGCCCCGTTGGAAACCTGTCTCTCCCTTCGAAATATGAAGACTTGGGTCTTCTTTTTTATCTTTTCACACCACTTGAATCTTGTCATTTGTTCTTTGTTAAGAAATGTGTGGACTGCAGTTTTTACAACAGGGTTGTTATGTTTCGTTCGGCTCCATGAGTACAGTTTTTTATTGCGTCCCCAATTAATAGACAGAGCACTAGTACATTTGGAATTTAATTTAAATGTAACGGGATGCAATTTAAAAGTTTAGTATTCGAAAAAATTAAGCATTGAAGAACAGCACGAGCAACGCTATTCCAAACATTTCGCACGAGTTTCGTGCTTTGAAGTGCAGTTTTTCAGCTCACTGCAGTTCCTTTGCAACTAATTACACCAAAGTTTGCACTTTTATGCAGGGTAAATTGTCACAGGATGATTATTGAGGGTTACATACATGGTTCTGACAGTGTCCATAAAGATCCCATGCTACCGAGTGTAACTGTATGGGAAGTCAATTACCAACCAAATGCACAAATATTCTAGAACGTCCGGCAAAGTATTTCGACGGCGTACGTGCCGAAGATGCAACTTTGCAGTACACGAATATCGTCATCATCATCGTCACCATCATCATCATCCTGCTTGCGTTCATTGCATGACGAAGGCCTTTCCACTGCTATCCACTGTGCCGTTCAAATTGACTTTTTTACTCATTTATTCCAAAAACCTCCAATGAATGGAACCACCTCCCCGCCTCAATTGCTAGCATAACCGATTTGTCTGCATTTAGTAATGCCAAAGTAGAACACTCTCGTTAATCCGCGTTTTTTACGATTTTCCTGTTTTGGATATCCTTTCCTGCATTTGTATTATGTATTCATTCCACTCCCTTCTGTAACGCCTTCGAGCCTTGAAGGTACAATAAATGAAATGAAATGAAATGAAATCCGTTCCTGTCGAGCGATCCCCTAGTTCATATGCTACCTCCGAATTTTCTGATTTCATCCCTCTGTCAACTAAATGGACTTCCTCTACTTCAAGTCCCACTCTAGGTAGCCAAAGATCGCGCTTCGTAAATGGTTCTACTTAACGGTTCTCCCTTCGAGCGATGCAGCTGGTTTTATGACAGACCAACTTCTCCGAGCCATCAACTGGGTGTCGCAAACGCGGAAATCTTACCATCTTTATATACGGTTATGCAACGCGCTAAGTGCACGATGGAAAACGGCATAGACCGTGACCAGAACTGATCGAGACGTGGAACTCTTACGACACTGGGTTTCCCGTATGCACGCATGTCATTCTGCGGTGTCTCGCGGCGACGTTAACACTGCCTCCTTGATCCAAACCCCCTTGGCGACAGGCAGCGCGGTTTACTATATCCAGCCACTCGTGCGGTCGCAAGGGCGCAACCCGATATCAGATACTGCCTTCCAAGAAACGACTGTGCGTGCTCTATAGCCGCGCGTTCTACGCCTAATGATCCTCAAAGGCGGTGGCCGGCATGAAAGAACAAGGATGTGCCTGCGGTGGGTCACATTTACTCAAGCACTCTCCGTAACGTTAAGGGCAGGACCTGTATTACACGGCGTCTGCGCAACGTTCCGTCCCTCGCCGCCTTTGTGGAGACGTGTCTCTATGGCTGTACCCTATTCACTCCGTGACGTGGTCAGTAGGAAAATGCGAACACACTAGGGCATGTGGCAGACTCGGCATCTCGACATCGTTACAAGTGTTGTGGACGAAATACCGGTCACCCATGCAGCCGCATAAATGCAAGGCCACGGGTTTTATTCATTTGTAATTGAGCTGGGATGAAAACGACCTTGCAGACGACGTGTCGGTGCGCGTTACAGGGACCCCAGTTTGTCTTAATTAAGGATGAGCGCTTTATACTTTGGTGCGCCTCATGATGAGCGCATAGACCTTTTCATCCTTGAGGATCAACTCAGATCTGGGCGTCTTATGGTCTGTTGTGCACGTGTGCAGTTTAATCGTACTGTGGACTGCGCAAAGTGTAGTACCGATAACATATCCCAGTCTAAAATAACAACAGGAATACCGCAAAACCGAACAAGAATTCCTGTCGTACGACAAAAAAACTTTGTTCAGACGACAGAAGCCTGTTGTTACGACAAAGCCATCTGTTCTTACTGCACACATTTATGTCGTAACGACAAAGCCAATTTTCTCAACGACAAAAATATCTGTAGTCACTGCAGAACTGCGTGTCGCTGCGACAGCCATCATGCTGTCGTGACATAGCCAGCTGCCAGAAACACGACACAAGAATACGACAAGACGACAGTACGACACGCAAAAATACGACAAACTACAGGAGTTTTTCTTGTCATCATTTTGGACTGTGCAGTCCAGTTGTCATAACGCAAAGGCTACCAGTACGACGAAGTTGAGAGAGATGACATAAACCTTGTTCACCCTGTGGACAAGATGAAAAGCTGAACAAGCGGAGCTAAAATTGCCTCAGTTCTTCGTTCCGGGATTAGGAGGGTTTTCTTGTCCAGCAGCCCCTTGGCTGCGGCGGCCGGATGGGCCCTGTTGACTGGCTGAGCTGGGTCCGAGATGGCCAGCATGCCGGCCCACTGGTCGGGGATGGGAGAGGAGGGAGGGTGGGGAAGAATCAATTTTATCATTTACATTGTGTTAGCGAAGCTACAAATGGTGCAGTCGAGCGGATGCACAAACTGTGCACATAGAACACATGCCCGCACCTCTCCAAGGTTCAAAGGACGAAAAGAAGAATGTGCACGTTGAAGCACCACAGTGCGAAATATTCTTCATTGCATGACATGCTGCTTATCAAGACGAACAACAACGAGTGAAGTCCAGCTAAGTTTTATTATGCTCCTATGGAATGCACTATTATATACCATAGTATATATTTATAGCTTTACAGTATATATCGTTTTCTTATATACTCATATGGAATACATAACATCTATCCAGTGCCGCCACGTTGTTATGAATATCAAATGTCATTGTTGAAGCCTTGGAAACCTTTAAAAAAACCATGGAACGAGGTTGCGCTACTCAATACCATGTGGTTAAAAACCCTATGAATGTCCCATACGTATAAAGCGACTCAGTCAGGGCGTTTTTTAATGCCAGGAGTTTCAGCGAGGCACTGGTATCCAGTATTTGTGCGAGTTCTGACAGAGCACGCTCACGTACCGGGTGTCGACGTGAGAACCAGCTCCTGCTTGTGCTACAGCATCTCGGACAGCACATGTGGACTCCTGGACTGAGTAACAACTCTCACATCATTGCTTATTAAGGTTTTTTTGTTTTTTGATCTCCTGGTCAAGCGATGCCCATTCTGCTTCCTCGTCTTGCTCCAAAACCATTGCGCCTCCCCTCTTTTTTCCCGCGTCATCATCATCATCATCCTTAATCTGGCTCATACTCATGGTTGCACAGGCACTTGACGCATACCAGGCACGTACCAGACGAATCTGCCTATACCTTCAGTACAATTATTCAATAAAACAGGGCACTTCAATTTAGGTGCCGGCCCACCGTGTTCGACTGGGCGTTTAATAGTGAGCACAGCCAGAATGACGCATGGCGCCATCTAGGGGCATGTTTGAAGCTACATCCACGTTCTTATGGCAGTCAATTTAATCGCTCAGAACGGTTTGGTCTCCCAGTGTAGTGATCCGCTCCTGCGTAGCAAACTTCCAAACCCGGGTTTGAAACCCATTACCGCTGTTTTATTTAATTTTCAATGCTTTTTTTGTACTTGAAGATTGTTATTTTTTATCCCGCATATAATCTATTTGTGACATCTTTATGCCTTAGAAATGGGATTTCGGGTAGTTTAACAACCTCTAAGTCAGTTTCAGCTATTGCTTTCGTGCGTTTTAAATGCGAATGCATTTATTAGCCGGGGGTTGTCTTGCTCCGTTGGCCGGCGTGCGCCTGCATTCCTCCAGCGCGAGCGCGACTGTAGTCGTTCGTCGCCTCGTGTCGTGCAGGCTGCTCTGCGTGGGCGCTTTCTTCTGTTTCGTCGTCGTCGTCGTAAATGCGAATGCATTTCTTAGTCGGGGGCTCGAGACGCCGTTGCCGCGCAGCTGGACGCGGCTATGGAAAATGTGCGCGTGCGCTCCAAACCCTCTGACCCCATAGTCTTGGTTGGCGACTTCAACGTTGACGTGCGCAAGAAGAGTGGCGAGTGGCTGGTCGAGTACATGCAGACCAGGCACTCTATGCATTGTCTCTCTGCCGGCTTCGACACGTGCCCCACTACCATTCACGGGAGTTGCATTGATCTGGTCTTTACGCGAAACTGTGACGCGCGTATGCTTCTCAAAGACCCTTTGACCGTGCACTTTAGCGATCACAAGGCAGTGATTGTGGCCGTCAGGTACAACGATAACACAAACAGGTGCTGATGAATAAATGATTACGTTCACACTCTCGTCATTAATTACGCCATTACTCGCAACACACTCATCGGTGCACCCAATGCATTCGCATTTCTGCACGATTCCCTTCGGGGAGGTGCGGGGGAATTTTTTGTGGGTTTTCCTCTTTTAGTTCGGTTTCGGCTATTTCTGTTGGATATTTTATACACTGTGGTTGTTTCCTATTGGGTGGGTTAACTGTTCTTTTCGGTTTTGGTGATTTTGCCCGCTTCACGTTGGTTTCGCATCTCCATATAGTCAGCAAAGGGCTGGCTGAGCTAGCTGTGGTGAGTAGTTACGTACATTATTTCTTAAAATTGCATTTTTTAGGTCATTTCAGGTCCGTTTTGGCTGTTATTTATATCAGTTCGGGCGTTTTTGTGTGATCAGGTTGGGTTTCTGCTGTGATATAACCTCCACAGCACGCTCAGATGATGGCTGGCTCGGCTAACACGGAAAGGCATATACGCTTCCCTCCCAGATACTTTTTTTTAATCGCGATAGTATGCCTTTGGCATATAGCTCCTACAGGGACAAGTTGACACCCGTTTCCCCGAGGAAGTCCTGAAGACAGCGGTGGTGGGACCCCCACAGCCATCGTTGGAGATCAGGGGGTCTCCCAGGATGCAGGCCTGTGCCGCGAAGGTGTCGGGCTCTCGCTGCACTCAGGGAAGGGCACGTCCATAGTAGGTGGTTGGTGTCGGCGTCTTCGGCAGGAGCCGTACAGAAGGGGCAGTTCGTGGTAAACGGGGCGTGGTATCGCGGGGGCCACGCCCGGGTTACCGCAGGAGAGAGGGCCACCCCAACTCAAAGTCTACGGAGCAGTACCTCCTCCCAGCGAGCGAGCCCACTGGGAAGGTCTGTTCCACACGGTGGGATGAGAGCGCGTGTGGCGCGACGCAGATCTTCCTTGAGTTGGACTAATTGTCCATGTGGGTCAGTTGACAGCAAGGGCAGTGGTCGTGGAACCGACGTAAGGTGAGAGGATCTATCCGCCGAAATCCGGATACTTGCTGAAGGGTACGCGCAACGCCTTGCTATCGATGTTCGCCGACGAAGAAGTAGAGGATCAGGGTAACGAGCCAGTGAAAGAAAAAGCATTCGACTGCGGAGGCTGAAACCATGAAGGCAGAGAAATGGGAGCTTTTCCGACTTGACAAAGAGCGACTGCGCTGAGGCAGAGCCCTGGTACCCACGGCGAGTATCACTCCTGGCCAGCCAATGAGTGTCGAAGCCAAGGAGTCCGACGGCGGGTGTCCAGTCTTCATGGACGTCACGCCGCAGGGTAACACAGAGGCATCTGGTCGGTCCGTGCGCTTGAAGAGGCTGCCCGAGGAGCTACGCACCGGAGATTACGCCAGCAAGGATCAGTGAAAAACCTCTGGAGGAAGCGCCCCACTCTTCGAGTAAGCGACCGCGATTAAGCGACGATGACCACACCAGCAGCGAGGCTGGCAACTTGGACCTCATGGAATTGGATGAAGGCGAGTTTGAAGTGAGTGGCACAGAGGCACCCGATCCGACTTCTAGACCGGCTGCAGCGAAGCATCCAGTGACTCCTTGCACTGCTCTTGAAGATACGAAAGCCGTTCAGCAAGATCGCAAGGGAGACGGCGCAGCCACCGGCACTGCAAGGAACACCTCTGCTGACCCCATTGTGAAAATGCTCCAGAGCCAGCTTCGCGAAAAATGTGCGAGGCACGAAGAGCTGATGGGGGAGTTGGCGAGGACCCTTTCACGTATTAAGATGCACAACAAGAAAGTGGAGGCCCTGCATGGGCTGATAGACAGGGTTGGGAATCAAATAACAGCCCTGAACAAAAAGTTCAGTTGAGACATGTCTGCTGATGGGAAAGGCTGACTCGGCACGCAAGACCTTTTTTTTTCTGTTTTCCTCTCTCCTTCTATCTTTTTCCCCGCTTCTCTTTTTTTGCAAAGGAAACTACGGGAGGTGATAAGTAAAAATAAAAAAGTAAGGAACAAAAAGGAATGGGTTTGATTGTTGGAACGTTGCAGATGTGGGTTCTGTAGTGCAGACGCGCTGCTTTTAGAGGCGAAGCCAGTTAGGGGCTGGGGCTGTTCGCGTCTCCTGTACTAAAACACTGGGACACTCGTTTACGTTTCGCGCTAGAGAGCTTCGTGCTTCAAAGACAAAATACTTTTACAGCAAAGCCGTATATCTCTACCCCCAACGGTTTCATCTCAGTTGGCAAAAACGCCAAGGCGCCAAGAATACACTTATACACTGCATGCTTCGCCCCTCCCCAGGTTTCACGTTAGTAGATGTGGCCCAGGGTTTCTGTTTTCTGTAGCTTGGCTCCGTTCTGTATCTCGTCATGAGTTTTGCACGGGGCTAACGGTTTCAGAATTCGGAGGTGCCGTCTCGACCCATTATTGAGCTCGTCCTTGCGAAGTTTCGAAGCTACTTTGTACTGAGGGTATCTAGAAAACGAAGTAGCATGATCGCCTGCGCAATTAGCACAGTGAGGTCGTCTAAACAGATTACAGTGCTTGTGGTCGTGATCTTGAGAGCAGATCGTGCATCGACCGTTTGACGGCTATTTTTACCCTTATGCCCGAATGGCCGACTGTTGTAACAGCGCCCTAATGGCTTGAAGTATCTTTCCACAGGGTGGCCAGTACATCCCAGGAATATCCTCTCTCTCATTGGCCGGACAGGCCTGAATTGTAGATGACAGTTGCCACGGCGTGAGGGTAAACCTAACCGTCCTCTTTGCGTCGGAACCTCTTCTGCCGACGAACAGACAGGACACCGAAGTAATTGAAGGAACTATCGATGAAATTCGGCGGAAAAGAATGGACTCTGAAAACTCGCGTTTTGAGTGGCTGGAGATCTTCGGAAGAGGTCTTCATCCTTCAGTGGACACACGAAGGCTGCTGCTGCTTATGATGATGATTAACATGACATTATCTGGCATGAGTTGAGTTTTCATTCGCAAGTTAATTCGCACTGCCGAAAAATTTTTGGTTTAGATAGACAGACAGACAATATAGATATATATATAGTATAGATATAGATAGAAGAGAGAGAGAGAGAGAGAGATAGATAGATGAGAGATAGATAGATAGATAGATAGATAGATAGATAGATAGAAGAAGATAGAACAGATAGAACAGACAGACAGACAGACAGACAGACAGACAGACGTTTATTTTAAAAAGAGCCAAAATGCATTGCGACTGTCCTAGGGGTGGTTCCCTCCTTCCAGGGCCTCAGACTGCTGCTCCTCTGCGGTCTCGAAGTATCAAGTCCTTCTGAATCCCGGAGTCGGAGCTGAACAGATCTGCCTGACATAGGGCGAGCGTACTTGTGGTGGTGTTTACTGAGGGCCAGCTGATAGGGCAGGTCCACGTTTCATGAAACAAGGTGGAAGGATTTCCTCCTTTATTGCATGCGCCTGTGCGGAGGATGTAAGATTGCTTTGTTTTTCAGGTGACATCGAACGGGGCATGCACGGACGAAAACAGGTGTAGTGCAAATACAAAACCAAAGCAGATGGGACAACCATGACTAAAAGCGCGAGAGAAACCTGTTCGTCCGCCCGGAGATTTACTGCACTGCAAGTTGCGGCGCTTCCAGAAGGCACGTGGAAGCGATCGCGCACCCCATTTACAGCGACGAATAATCACCGGCTTTCGCCTGACGCTCTTCGGCCGGTCTGGCTGGTGTGCGCAGACGGCTTGGCGCCAAAGGAAGCAATTATCCCCTCCTTTCCTTCTTTGACATATCGTTCGCTTGGTTAGAGGAAAAGAGCGCGGGGAAAGTGCTCGGAGCGATGAAGCGGCCGTCGCAACGCCGTTTCTTCCGCAAGGTCACCCCAGCTGTAGGTTTGCTTCATTCAGGGGCGGTATTCTCGATTTTTGTCCCTTTTGCGTCCCTTTCAAAAGTGTCCCTCTTGGAAAGCCCTGATTGGCTAAAAGCAAACAACCGGAAGTGACGTAACGCAAGCGCGGCAAACCTATTGCCAACCTTCCTTCATGCTGCCAACGTCCACTGCTGAACCGGAAGTACGTCACGATGAAAGGGACGCAATAGGGACGTTTTCAAAAGGGACAGTTACGAGAATACCGCCCCAGATCAGCAGCGCTTTTCAAGCGATCCTTTGCTGGAGCTGGCGGTTCCTGGCTTTGCCGCTGGCAGAACGTTTCAGTGTTTGGCATTATCAAACAGACATGAATCTGACGTAAGATATTTACGCTTGGGTCGGAAGGTTTAATTCTGAATGCGCGTCCTTGACGTCGAGCAAATTTTCCCTGTGTGACTTACTTTACGTCATATTACCATTAAGTGTGAACAAAATCCTAAATTTCCCCCTCTCCGACCCCTCTTCCCACCCCCGAGCTGTGGGAGAACCTGGTGCACGTGGCCAGCGGCCATCTGGACGTCCAGCAAATTTCCAGGCTTACATTTTTTCATAAGCTCTACTATCACCCGAACAACTTCACTGCCTCAAGAATAAAACCAGCCCAACATATTTCCGCACGTGTAGACCACCCTAACAAAGTGCAGTCTGAATTTTCGCGTACCGACCTGCACCGCCTTTCTTTTCTTCCCTTAGCCATTAGTGAATGGAATGCCCTCCCAGAGCGTATTGCCACAATTACTAACCACGAAAAATTCACCGAGAAAATTGTTCAACTGTTTCAGTGTGTGCAATAAAAAATAGACTATTCCCGTTTGTTGCCTAGGTCCTACTTTTGATCGGACCTACCCCGTGTATTTAGTTTGACATTTGTTCTGTTAATGAGAGTTGTAATACTTCCGCTTGTTTTTGTATGCGGTTTTACCTGTTTATTGTAACCTTCTGTGTACTTTTCTTAACACTTTTAGTGAATGTACTTTCTGCTGCTTAGAGTGCATTGTGCAAATCTCTTCTTCCCCCCTATGTAATGCCCGCAAGGGCCTTTAGGGTAATAAAAATGAAAAAAAAAACCCTGGCGTCCAGAGCGAAGGCTTTCTGCTCACTTCATGGATTCCCGGTCTAGGGAACCACCCCGCTTCAGAAGCTCGAACAAACGCTTTCTACCAACCTACATGCTTACTGCCGACCTCGTCGGGGTGCAGCGCCTGTGCATTAGAGATTTCGGAGCACGATAAAGATTCCCAGGTGGTCAAAATTAATCCTGAGCCACCCTCCACTACGGCCCGCCATCATCGCCCGTGTAGTGTCGGCGCGTTAAACCCCATCATCATCATCATCATTTTTCCAGCCAAATATACGGGCAGACAGCGTCTGCTCAAGCGTAGACACCATAAATGAGCACGGTAACCTAGGTAACGCAAGGTGTCGCACAAGGATGGTGCCATGCGCCATGCCGGTCTGTGTAGGTTAGGATGCTACTCAGGAGCCATCGCATCCCGTCTTCTTTAGGCTTGTGTATTTCCAGACGTATGATTAGAACCTAATGGCTGTGTACATCCTCACTGATGTGTGGAGGACGAGGAGGAGGTACATTAAGCGACCAGGGTATTCCGGGCGAGGTTCACCAAAGCCAACTGGCCCATCAAACGGTCCGAGGCTTGCTAAGCCCGCTACGTTGGAAGAGGAGTGCGCGAAACATATGGGGACTGAAAAGCAATGGGATAGGAGAAAATAGTGTTCTGAAGTAGCGTGTGGTTTGGAATAACTGGGGCATGCGGGGGGAGTGTCCTGTCAGGATGGCTGAGTGGTCTAAGGCGGATGGCTTAACGTTTGTCCTTACCCGAGGCTTCTGGTCCACTTGAGAGGCGTGGGATCATTGATGCGTTGCTTCTTTAAATAAATTTCTTCCCAGCTGTGCAAGTCTACACGCTGGTGCTGGGGTACACTTTTCTCACAACACAGATATTGTGCAATGTGTCATTATTCTTCATCACCAAACATCTTATCTCATCGAGACGTAACAATCACGACGGAACTTTGTGGTGCGCAAACTGTCACTTCATGAAATGGTCGTATACGCATTCCCCGCCGCAGCTGGATGTGTCAATGGGTGTGTCGCAGGGAGGCGCATTGTCTCCACCGACATTCACCATCAATATAGCCGATTTGGTTAATACTTCGCCCGAGCGCAGCAATTCCATTTTACACGATGGGCATTTATTTGCCCGTTCGTGCAGGCCGCCAAGCCAGAAAATGTGTGGATAACACTCCAACTCGCTTGATCCTGTCTTTCGCCGAACCTTTGCGACAACTTCTGGCTATAAGCTTAATTTGTAGGGGAAAAAAATTTTGTGCGGCCATTTCCCAATAGAGTGGTTGTGGTGCATGAGTGCGCGCTTGCACTGAATGCTCGAGGAAAAATTACGTAAGTCAGTTTCTTCATGCTGATGTCTGTCCATCGGCCTCTGCTCTCGCCCGGTTGGGAAAAGCGCGACACAGTAAGAAGCCTGCAGGCACTAGAAAGGACAAAATGGTTACATAATCTGGTTTCCGTAATGCTGAAGCGGCCCTCAAAAGTTGCCGTCTGTATGATGTACCTTATATGTTTCGCACTGAGACATATAATACGAGCCTCTAGATTGATTGTAGGGTTTAACGCACCGACGCAACGCAGGCGATGAGGTGCGCCGTAGTGGAGGGCTACGATTAATTTGACCACCTGGGGATCTTTAACGTGCGCCGAAATCCTCGTACACACGGGCGTTTTTTTGCTTTTCGCCTCCACCAGAAAAGCGGCCGCCGCGGCCGGGAATTGAACCCGCGACCTCGTGCTCAGCAGCAGAACGCCTTAGCACGAGCCTCTAGGGTAAAGCCTACGATTAGCTCTTGGAGTACTGCAACAAACGCCTGCATTGGGTTCCAAAAAAAGATGCTTTCCTGTCTGCCGTTCTGCTCCAAATTTCGCAAACTGTATGTCTGGCCAACTTTGCACATCAATCAAGGCTCTCGAACACTTCGAACACCGGCGGGCAACATCTTCTTGGCCGCCTTAACCGCATTCCAAATGACAAGCTATTGTTTCTTCAAAGCAGTTCAAATATGTCATCCTCGTTGCAAGATTCAAGTCTGCAATTTAGAAGTTTTGCCCGACCAAAAAAAACAAGGTGCGCCCTATTTTAAAGCAAGAGCCGTGCTGCCATCAGCCCTCACGTGCACGTACAGACCAGGATAGATCTGGTCATCGAAGATCCTTAAATTTAGACGTCAACCACTCTCGCCCGTACTCTGAACTCTTCGAAGGTAGTACCAAGTTCATCAGGATACCGACCGCTCTCCAACATGCAGTCATGGCAAGACTTCTGAAGGTGCACTCTTGTTCCGGGTACAGGCCAGTGTTGCGCACTCAACTAATGATCCCAATCTGTACATCATTTAGAATGGCTTACACCAGGACAGACAAGGTGAAAATTAGGATTCAGCGACACTGCCTCGTCAAAAATACTCATTGCCACTTTTTGTCCCTTTCCGAATCGGCGCGCCAACCTTGAATCACTTAAAGGGCCTATGCAACGCTTCCGATAAACGTTTCACTCTTTCCTTCACGTCTGGAAGCATTGTACAAGCTATAGTTATCAACAACACGGGGCGGCACTGCGTGATTTGCTCGTCGCAGCAGAACTACCCGCCTTCCGTTTCTGCTTTGCTTTGTGGCGGTCTTTTTAAAGTGGTGATCGAATGCGATCATTGCTGCAACAGAAAGGAAGCGGCCAACGCACGCTACATTGCTGTAATCACGTAATTCGAGCGCTTCAAGAACGCCAAGGGTTGGGAAAGGGAGAAAAATCTTTTGAGCAGGTTTCCAAGTTTTCTGACGGGCATACAGCAGTAATTTCTGGCTGAAGTACTTTGTGACCCATTATTCTAGAGCACTGGATGTGTCTGTTGACTACGTCCTAAAAGCATTTAAGATTTGGCAAATAAAATGGAGGAAGCGTACACTAACGCGTAATACTTGAAGGTAGCGAAGCTGTACGCAACCTTCACGACCATCACGACGGTCTAAGTCCACGATTGCAGCCGATTTGCTTCTCCTTCGCTGCCGCAATGACATTTACTCCATAACTGTTGCTATAAGCGTGAGCATCTTTCATTTTTTTTTTGGAAGTGAGAATCATTGGACATCACGTTGGAGGGGCGCATGCTGTGACGCGTCCTTTCTCGCTCCGAGAAAGTGTTGCCACGATTACGGCGAACGAACGCTGGAGTTTTTCTTGCCAGTCTTGGTCAATCTCCCTGAGTGAGTATGCTTAGCTGGGCAAACGTGCGGCGGGGACGCTGGGCGGTCTTCGCGAGGCGCGCGCACACGAGCGCTCGGCATTTTCTTGGTTTTGTTAACTGCCTTACGGTCGCCGCGAGGCCCGCGCTCACCTTCGCGCGCTCGGCAATTTCTTGGCTTTTTTTTTTTCAACTGCGGACACGAAAAATTACGAATTGCTAAACAGCTTCGCTGTTAAAAGTTGAAAAAAAAAAGTTTCAGGGTCCCTTTAAGGCTGACTCTGATCAGGGCTGCCTCACCCTCGGCTCGAAATTGGCTGAGTGCGTCTGGATGCCTGGTTACATGCCATAGCAGAGGCTAAGCTGTTGACTCTGTACAGCATGTGCAATGTATTTGAAGATATGCCACATTTTCTTACTGTTTCAACAGTCTACGGCAAGAAGAAAAAAGATCCTGGTGGCTAATGCAGACATGGCTGCGAGATGACACAGCTATTTTGAATTGACCTCGAGGCGAAATCACGTGTAGGATCGCGGCTTTCAGCTCGGCTTTATACGTTTTCAGGCTTTTTAATCAGCTTTATACGAGTGGCAGGGTAATTGTCACCTCCCACGAATGACGCCCCCTGGCGACGCAGACGCTGGCACGACTATGCAGGACTATAAGTCCGTACAACCATAACAAAACCAAGCCATATCAAACGCAGCTGCACCTGTCGATAAAGCATTCAACCTTAACGACAAGACACCGAACGAGCGCCCTACTGGGCACTGAAATGACGTTGCCTGGCGTGGGAACGTGAACGGCGCACAAAGGGCGATACTTTTTTCTGTATAGTGGCCACTCTTTTAGCATCCACGTGGACATATTGTGCCGAAGTTGAGTAAGCAGTTCGCGCATGCGCGCTACCGCGAAGTGTTGTTACCATTTCTGACATGTTTTTTTTCCCTTCAAAATGACGAAGTGATCAGGGCTCGCGCTGAGGCATACAACTTTTCGAAAAAGTGTACGTCTGTCTACTGCGCGTACAAACCTTTCGTATTGTCATGCATACCGTATCATTACGTGAGGTGTGGGCGCAGGATTCTTTCTATCTGAGCCGAGCGTTGATAATAAATGGAGAAAACATTACGTTTTCGCTGTTTACATTATTGGAAGGAAATTATAGGTTTGCTACGGCAAAGAAATCAAAGTGTTCGAACTAAACGAAAAGAATGAAAATTCACTGCTTGTATTAGTAGTACCTTTCAATAACCGTAATGTAGCGCATTTCAAATAATTTTTCACTGCTATGAACTACTCAAAAACGGTAAGTACTCACCCGTGGTATCAAGAATCCATCGGTGTCCTGATGTGGCCAATTGTTCTTTTCATACTGCGGTCGCCAGAAGGGAACTTTTCCACTCCAAGAAGAGCGCCAGGAGAGGCGAATACGAAAAACACATTGGGCGGCTATTTCAACCTGGGTTGCCGGTGAGGCTGTTGACCACTATAGCTAATCACTTGGCGCGCCCGTGGTGATGGCTAAGAGGCTTGCTTTGCATAATAATCGCGCTCCGCTTTCTTAATATCATGCGCAAAGATTGCCTTTTGGGTGCGCTGTTGACCAAGTTTTATGCGTTTCCCGATGTGAGTTATCAACCGTTTGATGAGTTAGCGCTCTAGCAGCGGCCGCCGAATGCCAAACAGAATCTCATTGAAGTTGGTCCAGGCGTGCCCCCGGTATCCGTCAGAAGCTGCAACTCCGATAAAAGAGAGCCACCAAAAGTAATGCCGGTTCGTGCAAGCGCGTGCGCAGGTAGAAGCTGTGGAAAAGGCCCATTAGTTCAGACCCCTAAAATTTTAGGGGCCTTACCATTAGTGGCATCGACGGGGCTGTATAAGTGCCCCAGATTAAATGAAAGACTGTTTTGTAGCGTGAGCTACACTAGCCGAGGTTGAGCAGTTTCGCGTGGCTCCTGTAGAGCCGTGCTGGGCATGCGCGAGGAGCAGTGACGTCTCACGGCGCACAGCTGGCGTGCCGGAGCCGCCGCCGCCGCCGCGACTGGATTGGATTGGACTGGATTAACTTGGATTGGATTGGATTGAAAATCGTTTTAGCAGCAGTAGCATGATAATCAGCAATCCTAGACAACCAGGAAACCTAAGAATAACCAGCTAAACCTTAGCTCACGCTACGTATATCCTGGCATAGCCGAGCTAAGCCACTGCTATTTTTTTTTGCTGAGAACCTTCAACGATATCACCAGCTGCTTTCGGGTACCAATAATGAGCCGTTCTGACCAGTGCGTGTGTTCATTTTGCTGACAAGAGCGAACAAACCAACTCTGGGGCATCGAAGACAGAACATCCACTTCCGTCAGCGACAGTATTCATTTGGCTGTCAAGACCGGAACCACCTACTTCCGGGTGAGCGAAGAGAACAATTCGCTTGAATGTATAGATGCAGGATGTATGCAGACGCGGTGCAGACGACTCGGATGACCGGAAACTGCGGCCGGAAGTAAACAGCAACGTTGTTTGCAAACAGTAAAGATGGTAGCATCTACGAATCCAAGGCAAGAAGTTTGAGCCCCGGAAGCAAGGGCCGATATACATTTCACAAAACATTCGCACACGCATTTTTTATTGTACTTTGGAGAAAACTCTACTCACTCATACGTGACAAAATATATATAACACACAAAACAGTATATAATATAATATATGCATACAAAACGCGCACGTTCATTACACTGCATAGACAACAGCTGCATAAACACTTCGATATAGTACCATCATGGGCACTGTTGTACAGGTTCTGAGTAATACCCGAGAAGGTCACGTGAGTACTCAAACCGTAAGTCAAAATGCCGTGCGAAAAAGCAGAACATGACCTCGACAACGACCCTACAGTATAGCCGAACTGGGAGGTCGTATGACGGAAGATGAGTTGTTCGTACCTGGCGGCGAGTCCCGGTCAATGCCTAAATTTACAGGTGATTACGGGTGACAAGAATTAAAGAAATGACTGTCCTACGATCTGAATGGCCTGTCTGATTGTTGTGATAGCCACGACAAGAAGCGGGCTGTGTCGACACAGCTAAGTAGAGCAACTCAAAGGACATATTACGAAACTTTTGGGCTTTGTGCTTAAAACCTCGTTCCAAATGCAGCAAAAAAATTGAAGCTCGATTTTACATAAACCTTTCCGCATAAGCTAGACAGCTGTCGTCTTCCGCGCAAGATTGTTGTTTTTTACAAAACCAAACTTATGGCACTAGATCTAGCAAGTTCATATCCTGAAGCAGTAACCTTTGAGACCACTGTGAATTTAACGATACCCAAAGAAACCACAATGAAATTCATTGAAAATTTCTAACCAACATTACGCATTTGGATTTCACCTGGTCTCATAACTTAGTAGATTTCGCTTCAGAAAATGAAACCTAGGACGAAGGTCGCGTTCAGTTGTTATGTGGGATTATTTCGCCTTGTGATTGGATTTTAACTGTACCAACATTTACCCCCTACTATTCCAAAACTTAGATTCCGAAACTATTTCCGACTTTCTTTGGTGTCCACACTTCATAGATGCAGAGCATTTTTCAGGTTTATGCTTGTAACCACTGGGATGCAGCTCTTATTTTCACTCAGTAATGCAAACTCGGCATAAATCGCGGATTCATTGACCCGTCGTCACAGGTCATAAGTATAGTGACAGATGAAATTTTACCAATGAAAGAGGCGTTAAACTTTGGTCGAACAGCTCCTTAGTCAATCTTTCGAGTGTCCTTTGGCAGGTTTGAACTAAATTTTAAATTGACACCACTTACTCTGACCTTTTTTTTTGCAAATTGCAACGATGGAAAATGGAGGAGTGATGACAGATTAGCGGAAGTGACGTGATGTGCATATAACCTGTGACTCACTTGGATATTGTGACAAATAAGATGCCGAAGTGATGTATCATGCAAAGTCTAAACAGGAAAAAAAAAAAGCACCACAACGATTTGTTCGACAGATTGAGATGCTGGTAGAGCGGTGTTGAACGCTGACACGTGCTTGCGTGTCCTATTTGCGCGTGCGGCGAAATTTCCATGAACGAAATTCCCCACTCACCCGTTTGTGGACCACTGGGACTAGATAAATATGTCTACAAAGTTGTGCGCATGGCAAAGCTCGAAAAACCGCGCATCTCATCGCCTTGGGACATTATCGTCGCACATTTTATTTAGCTTGAACACACGCTTGAAGTTTGTTTCTATGTGAAAGGATGGCACATCATATTAGGGATCAAAGGATTAGCAAATCAATAAATGGTGATAAGTTGGCTGTCACACCATGTCTTAAGCATGAGCATGGTCCTGTGGCGCAAATTTACGGTACTTCATCCCAAGCAGTTTCAGTGAAGTAGTAACTACAAAAGCTTTCGTGGGAACATTTTGTCAAAGCACTAATATGCCAAAATGCCATAAAGAAATGGAGGTGTTCAATTCCCATTTGAGACACGGCCTTCATCAAAGTGACAGGTTGATTACGAACGACAGCCTGAGGCAAGTTCGGTAACACCTAAAAACTATAAAAAAAAACACTGCCTCAAACATCGTCCCTTCATAAGGACTCAAATGACAGCAAATAAAAAGTGAAATAAGATACTCTCATTCGCACCGGCATTTCAAGCAGCAAATGTTGCATATCGACTGTTTAACATGAGTATCTTGGCCTCTTGGCTAAGATCAAAGTACGAAGAGTATTCCTCTTCTTGAGACAGAGAAGTTCAGGAATTTAGAGAAATGAACGAGCATCGCGGTTTCTAACATTCTAAATAGCGCACAAAACAAACGTGCAAAAAGAATTCCTAAGAATTACAACCAACACATGATAAAAAATGTCACAAACGTGAAAGAGGGTATATAACGACCTTATAATGACAGAAACGTGCAAGGGGCTGCCTATAACTACGCCTACCTTTGCACGTCCATGAGCTACACTCCTATGACTTCCCTGTGCAAATGGTACATGATATTATAGAGGAATAGAAAAAAATATAAGAAATTATCCTTCAAGAATGACCACGGGATGACTCTATTATTATTACTCAACGTATGATAAAAAGGATGACATCTTCAAAGGTGAAAAACCACACGAGGAAAGAAGTTAGAGCAATCACACTACTGCTGTGCAGGAGTTCAGCAACTGACCCTCCAAAGCAAGAAGGGCTACAAGGAAGGTCTTATAACTCTACACTGAGGCACACATCGAAAGGCACGTTTAGCTTCCGCTTTCTCCAGCGTTATTTGCACCAGGAGCATTGCGTCGTCGGAGTCAGGGTCGAAGTGACCGATTAAACAAGTCAAGTGAAGTCAAGTCAATGTTCAAGTCAATGCTCCGTGCAGGGCTGCGGCAGTGTTCCTCGAATGAAGATATATTTTAACCGTAGCAACGACATCGTGCTGGCTAGACTGTAACTCGTATTCAGCCATACAAAATAATGTGTACATTTTTTTTTCATTGAAATTTCTGTGTGCGGCTTCTTAAAAATTGCCTAAAATAGCCAATTTGCCTAAAGGTTCGTCGCAGCTGGCTTCTTGGAGACTGCGTACGCAAAAGCTTTACACCGTACCACATACACAGCGGATGAACGGATAAGTCAAGATGAAGACACTGTTGTAAGGCCTAATAGTCTAGCTTGTTACTGCTCGAACAGATACTCAACATCGTACTTGTTCTAGACAGGAGCTCCATTGGACCATGCAACCACCGTGACCAGGCTTCCATCAACGAGTGCTGAAAGCCTCGCCGCATATTTGGTAACGACCTCCAGGAAACAAGGAACATGTAATGGTGATGCTATTACCTTCTCACGCTACTTGGGTACCGCGAAACCCTATTCAGGGAACTAACGCTCCAAATTAAAATGTCCCCGGCAAGAGCCGCTGCGAGCAGCATAACATCTCAACCTGCAGATGCCACAACAACAACACCAGGCAAACGGATGTCTTCCCTGTAGGAAGGAAGTCGCATCGGTCTTCAGCAGACGCCGCCTCCTTGCGTATCTACCGTCTGTTGTCTTCAACTGCCTCGTGACGCGGCCTCTCCGTCGTGGTGGTGCTAGTCGAGACTTCCGAAGACTCAGCGTTCGCTTCCTCTTCTGTGCGGTGCTGCCGGTGGTGGTGGCTTCGGCCGTGGTTCGACGCAGACGACACGACCGTCTGCTGGTCAGCGTCAGCCGCCTGGGCGGCCCTGGCAGCGGACGTGTCGTAGCGGTCGCGGTCGCGGCGCTCCACGGCCACCATGTGGCAGCACTTGTGGAAGACGGTGCCGTGGTCGCCCACGACGCACGTCTCGAAGGTGCGCATCAAGCGGCGACCGTAGTCCGGGATCCGGTTGCGGCCGTAGAAGCCCATCTTGCGGTTGTGCGCGCGGTTGCGGTTGCGCATCAGCAGTCGCGCGGCGTAGAACCTGGCGAAGCAGTGGTAGCCCTTGTCGCCCGCGATCTGGCCCAGCATGCAGCACGTGGTGTCCCGCTGGCTCTCCCAACCTGCGCGCACAAAGACAAAAAGAACACGAAGACTATAATGAAACACGTACGTCGTGCTTGAGGACGCTGCACTATGCTTTGCAAAAGACGTGATGAAACTGCCACCCTTACTGGTATGGCGACCGCTTTCCAGTGCGGCCATCCTTTCTACTATGGCGACCGCTTAAGCAATAAATGTTGGTAGGATTATAGTTCCTCCCCATTGCTCACCGGCAATATAATTAATTGCCCAACAATTTATCCTGCCGTCTGCTTGCATCTGCCTGTTCAGTGTAATAGTTTAGTGGCAGAGCGTTCACTCCGCATGTTAGGGGCGTATTATGGTACCTCCACACGGTGACATAGCACCAGTTTTAAGCGCTAATACAAAATCCACTCGTTATGCTTGTTTTTGCCAACCGCGGAAAGAGGGTCGCACTAACAGCTATCGCTGTAAAATGTCATCTTAGCCGCAACATATCTCGCAGTGCAAATAGTCATTGTGACGTTCGGTATGCTGCACTGCAGCCCGAGTTTGAGCCAGGGAGTATGCTGGGTTTTGCCGCAGGCTGAATCGCGACAGCTGTTCGTCACTCATATGCGTGTGAGCAGCTTGCGCCGTTTTTACGTTTATTCACCAGTGGACACGCTAGTACGGCACGGCCCAGTGTGGCCCACTATCTCCACGTTCTCAAGTATTTCCTTCACGAGTTGTACAGAAACGACTAACACATGCTCAAAGGACAGACAACCGATTTTTGTCGAGCATATTTTCTCTATTCCAAATGAAAAGGCATCACTTAAAACACTTCAACCCGAAACAGTTTTGCTGATAGCGCCCTAGAACTTTTGAAATCGGAATTTTTAGATCTACCGGACATACTTGTCTCGCCAAAGGTAATGCTGGTAACCATGACAGCGAGGCGCGCGGCAACATACTTTTAACTGCACGTGAGATGAAAAAAAGGTATTTAAAAACTTGCGCCCCTTTAAAACAACAATACTGTGGAACGTTTTCTATTCCTTCATGCGGTTTTTGAATCACGCGTTCAAACCGACGGAGTTGTTTGAACACGTAACGTAGTGTCACGTTTAGACGCCGCATGACGCCACCTTCCATACCTCTGAAACTTTAGTGCCAAATTAAAGTTATTTCCGCCTGTTTATTTAGAAATTCCTTGCGCTTACCCCACTATATATATAGAACACTGGCTTTCATATGAGCTAGAGGACCCGCACTCCACAAAAATCAGTTGTCTGTCTCCTTAAAGGAAGCATAGTCAACAGCTCCACAGCCAGCAACAAGTACCGAAGGCTCGGTATACGAGGCAAATACCGCTCTCTGTACCTGCAGACGCGGTAGCTGCATACTACACTTATCACATGCCTGTAACTTGTCAGCGAGCAGATGCCCAGCACTAGGAATTACCAAGCGAGATACTTCCCATTTTTTCGGTTGTACGCAACCACCCTCTCACAGCCGAGTTGTCTTTCACATTGGGTATATAGACTCCTAGCAGGGAAGGCGGACGGGATGACTTCTACGTCGGGGCACTTGTCTCTCGGTCGTTGACGACGGGTGGTACTTACTCCAAGAGGGCTACGCGTTTATTTCGACCCTGAGGAGCTGTTGCGCGAGCGAACTCTCAAACTGTGCGCAGTCCCGCCCTGCCTGCATCGGCTACTATTTTTAGCCCCGTGGACTCCGCAACTGAACTCGTTGGGGAGCTCGATTAGTTTTTCTCACTCACTTGCGGACCGCCCACGAGGCCAAGGACCAATTAGCGCTCCTACGCGACCCACCAGCTGCTGGCGCTCTTCGCACAACAATAAGCACGCACACACACCAGCACTAATATGTATAAACAAAAATAGGGCCCCACAGACTTTAAAAATCAACAAACAATCAAACAAACAATTACACAAAACATTTAGTGCTGTTTTGGATGAGGAATCCTCCTTATATCCCACATCATTTGTGTGCTACAGGAGGCCACACCAACTCTCGCCAGTGCATCTCTGTCAGGTAGTAACACGAAGCATATCTGCCAGGTTTCCCGATTTGTCCGGGAGATTCCCGAATTTTAATGGCTCTGTACAATTTCACGGCCGAAACAAAAGTCTCCCGAAAATGCACCCGTGTCTGGTCAAACCTCTCTCCCAGTCTTGACACGTTGCGCCGGAGTTACCTGACAATCCAATCCAATCCAATCTTACAACAATTGACATTGTTATCAGCGAAGAGATTATAGAGCGCAGTCGGCAATGCGCACAGGATGAACCGGTCAGTACCACAGCAACGCTGAACGCTCGGAGAAGTTGAGCGTAGGAGAAAAAAACCACAACCGGTTTCGGGCATCGATGTCTGACAACCTTCAGCCACGTTCTTTTGCGAAGTGTAGCAGGGGCGAAATTTGTTGCGCTCGACAGTATTCCCAGGACTCCCTGATAAGGGTGGCGTCAGCCACGTTGAAGAAATTATGAAGTGACCAGTAGTTTAGCTTGTTAGTATAGACGAGACAGTTCGGTTCCTGCTATGTTGTAGATAAAATAAAAAGGCAAGTAAAATATTCCATTCTGATGCTACTAATCCCCCCCTCCAATCAGATCTCCCTGATGTCATCCCGGCGAACGTGGCAAGAATGACGAAGAGGAGTGATTTTTAGTACCACCAGTGTTGATTGATTGATGTATTGATTGATCTCAAAGTGAATAAACTCATTGAAGACATGTACTCCTGTAAGTTTTCCTGCACCCACCTCGACGCTGTTGAAGCGACTGGCCACAGCTAATGCACCTAACACTGCGCTACACTATCACTATAGGCGTGTTTCAAATGCCCAAAAAAGTCCACACTCTTCCGTAGCCCTCCTAGACTAGTGACACGACGTTGCCTTTCTTGAGGAGAAGGGATCACGATCTCACTGCCCATTCCGCCTTATGACACGTAATTCCTTCCCGAGGGGAACGTTCACGATAGGGGTGAATCATAATACTCCCCTCCCCCTCCACTGCCCCTCGTGAACAGCTTCTCTTCTTTCCCGGCGTTAGCGGGAGAGGGGTGACCCACGTGATCACATCGTGACCCAGCGCACTCCGTTAGGGAGGTACAAGTCAAGACGAGGCACCGTGACGTAACTACGCGCAGACAGTCTTCCTCAAAGCCTGTAGGCACATTAGCACGATAACAATTCTTCCACGCGCACGTTTACGCCACGATGTGACGTCATCACCATCAGCTGAAATTCCTCCGCCTCCAAAAAAGGGATCACCCTCCTTTCCATTACGAGGGACAGCGGAGCTATCTTCTTTCTTTGCGTCCCGCACCAGGTTTGGCACAGCGTGCACTGGTGGTGCAACGCTGGAGAAACAGAAGAGCTGGGGGTCGACCTAGCTTACGCATGCCTATTGTGCCACCAAGAAAAAGCCACCCTCTACCACAGCACATGGAAATTCCACAGCACAACGACTGTCCGCAAATTCAGAAACCCTAATGCGGAGCAATGGGAGGCACTGCTGGCCAGCGACTGGTGTGAAGGACCAGATCGGTCTGATTCAGCGGGCACGCAAAGCAGCAGAGGCCGTTGGAGCTCTGAACCAGGGGTACCACCCCTACTGACCCCGTCGGGAACTGTCGCACGTGGCACAAGAACCCGGTGGAGTGCATCCCAACCACTAAAAAATATAAATAAACGTTTTCTTTCCTCCTCCTTCCCACACTGACAGCGGATCCCACGAGAGGGAGTAGTCGGACATCAGCACTGCAAAGCCGCTTTGGGAGGCACTGCGAAGCAAAGACCATTGAAGCATGTTTTATTCAGTAGCAATCGTCGTCGTCTTCCGACGGCACAGCGGCGTAAAGCAAATCCTCTCGTAGCGCGTCCTCGCCCCGGTAGACCTTCACTACTTCGTCAGCTGGTCCGGCGGCCGTCTCCAGTGTGGATTGTGAAGCAATGGCTTGACAGATTCGTTGTAATCATCTTCGGCGCGGCGGACCCGTGGGCGTCCGTCGCTACGCGATGACGACGACGAAGGAGGGAGCTACTCACGTTGCGCAAGCACACGCGCAAGCCTGGACGACGCCGGGCGCTCCTCACGAAGGGCACGCTCACGTGCGCTCGGTATTTTTCGTTTTGCTCCATGCCATTGCGCGAAGGTCGTGCCGGGTGCCGGGAGCCTCGCGCCGTTATTTTGTTCGTATTTTTTGCGAACGCCAACTGACCAAGCTCAAGATTAAACAGATCTGCTGTTAAAAACAAAACACAAGGACTCATGGAAGGAATCGTCAATGCTATACTGATTAGTCGTGCAAGACGCCGCCACCGACAGCTCATCCCTGGAATAGAGAAGAGATCGAGGTGGGTTGACGAACCCGGCTTGACGCAAACAAGCCTTGATGCCCCGTCACGCACGCGTGCATGCAGCGGCGCGAGTTACGAGACGCTGTCTCCAACCGACGACGTGCGAACGGCGTCTGGTGTAGTGTAGGTTAACGTAAACATGTTTTTCTCTGTGTTTCTGAAACCTTTTTCAGTCGCGGCCGCCGCTCGATTAGAATGCGATGCGCTATGGACGGAACGAACGGAAGGAAAAGGCACACCATGCTGCACGCGGTCTGTCTCTTATTTCTGTTCGTCTCGTCCTTAGAGCACTGCATTCTAATCATGTCAGACCAACTAGCCCCTAAGATTGCTTTGGTGAACTCGCGCCGCTAGATTTGGCGGCTGACGAGATGGCACGGCGGAAATAAAGCGAGGAGGACAAGTGGTCCGTTGCGTGCACAGCAACGCCGCGAGGGTACGGGTCAAACACGCCCCGTCGCCAGCAACAACACACAGTCTTCCGAGCCCTTCTGACCAATCAGGATCCGTGCCAACGAAGGAAAGAAATGCATGTCAGTGACCGGAGGTGGAAGATGGCCGACCTGCGGGATAGTCGCTGGCTTCATCTCAGAATTTCCCAAACATTTACTCTTCAAGACCGGTCGTATGCACCCTCCTCGCGCAGTGCAAAAAACATTGGCGCAGCTTGAACTTCTGGTGCAAGGCTGGAGAGCCGGCAGCGCTGGCGACCCCCCTCCCTTCGTCGGACAACTGGATGTTGCACCTCACACGGCTTTCCGAATCTGCCGCTGAAAGTTCTCCATGACTGGCATGCCCGGATCGCTTTGTCCGCAGGCTTTCGCACCTCTCCCAAAGTAGACCACGCCAGCACGCGCTAGTACCCGCGGCACTTGGCTTCGCGAACTCGACGTCTGTGCTCCACACTTCAGGCGCGAACGCACGTGAACTGGCGAGGAGAACAGCACGCGAGAGATCACGCCACGAACGCTGGGCAGGCTGTTCTCGAAGGTCGAGCCGACCGACGCCGGGCGCTTGTCACGAGGCGCGCACTCACGTGCGCTCGGTGTTTTTATTGATACTTGTTTCGCGAGCTCCTCACGTGGATCTAAGTCTGGACAACACCGGGAGCTCCTCACGAGGCGCACGCTCACCGTGCGCTTGACTGGGCTGAGTTGTCTGGTAACGCTCGACGGCGGAACTACAAGCTTAAACAGATCTGCCGTTAAAAGAACCACATTTGTCACGTTCTTTATACAAACACGCGTCTGCACGAAACCGGAATGAAGACTTTACGCGCTAATTGGGCTTCTGCGGGTACTAACCGTCTCTCGGCGACAAGACGGCCAGAGCGAAAATGCGCGATGGAAACAGGGGCCACAGCGGAGATGGGGCTCAGCGCGACTCCGTCGACAACCGAGTGAACTGCACGGGGTCAGCGCCGACGTCCGCGCCACAAGCCAGAGAAGTCCCCCCGCATCCGTTCCATCAGCGACGCCACCGGGACGTCACCGGTGAGTGCAGGAAGGCTGCAAAGCCGCTCCAGAGACGGATGGGTGGCCGGAGAGCCGAGTCGTCGTCACGGATGGCTCATTTCCGGTCGCATCGCTCTTTTCGCGTCGCCCGCTGCGGGTCCTTCGGACGGGTGACGCGAGGCCCCCTCCTCGGCTGTCAACGACGCGGCCCCGGTTCGTTATCGGTCCTCCGCTGGTGTGGCAGCCGCCTTCCCGCGTTGCGACAACGCCCACCCCCGAAAATACACTTCGAGCGGCACGAGTTGGCCTTTCACGGTGAGACTTGTCTGACGCGGTCTGCAAGGAGACAGGGACACGCAACCGCGAAAATTCCAGACGGCTTCGAAACGGAACTTGAAGGCGTGAAATAATAAGAAAAGCAGAATAAGAAATAGCGTCGTTACACCTTGCGAATTCGAGATTGGGGCGAGTAGGGTGCCTCGAACGCCCGTCTCCTGGAACTGGAATCGAGGCACCTATGGGGACGAGAGCGGGTCGCTGCCTCCTGGTGATTCTTGAATGTTCGTGGTGCAGGGGCCGGTGTGCTCGGGGAGGAGATGTGGAAGGGAGAGAGCGGGAGGGCACTACTTTCCATTTCCAAAGTTAACCGCTTCTGGTATACCGATACCCCTCCCCGTAAATCGCTCCACTATCAGGTAGATTACCTAAATGGACCGATGTGGTGCATCCGTTTACAGAATTGTGGAATGCTGTTAATCGACCAGATTTAGGAGAAATTCCCAAGGTGTTAATCGAACGGTGTTAATGGAATGGTGTTAATCGACCAGATTTTCCCTAAATCTGGTAGACTAACACCTGTCCATCACTTCGAGTTGTTGATCAATTCGCTCTCGCGCTGCAAACGACTAGCCTCCCGGTTAGCTCAGTTGGTAGAGCGACTGCTCCGGTTAAGCGGTGGTCCCGGGTTCAAATCCTGGACCAGGCCGAATTTTTCTTCAACTGCAAGGTTTCTGAGAAAGCTGAGCCGCACGGCTGCGTTGAGGTGGATGTTAAAACTTTCCTTCGCAATTGTGGAATGGAAATGCTGAAGCTCATTACGATAATTTCGCCCGCGTTATATTACCGTCGCTATTGTTATTGTTATTTTTTATTGTCTTCACATTGTTGCGGAAGAGTCAACGAGAAGTGCCTCCCGTGTGTCCGGCTGTGCCCTTCGGCTCTTCGAACCGTATACCGAATCACCGACTGTTTCGAAGACCCTCGACTCCAGCGCTGGCGACATTGTTCCCAAAGGAGGGATGCTAATGCATCGAAAAGAAACTGCTGCCTCCCGGCGTACTTACTCGTGGTTGTGGACGGAGTCGTCGTGACTCTGACATCTGCGCCGCCGTCGGCGTCCGCTCGATTCGCTTCGTCCGTGATGACGGCCTGCGCCTCAGAGTCCATGTGCCTCAGGTAGTCTGAGAAAGCGGGAAGAAAAATACACGCCAGAATGAGGCTCGTGGCTGGACCGCCTCATTGGGCAAATTCGGACGCAGTGGTTTAACGAAGAGGGGCCGTTTTGTTACACAACGGCAACCTGCTGTGTGCCATATATCTGAGCAGAACTTTGCCCGTACAGACGGTCGCACGTCGCCGACAACCACATAATCATCATCATAATGATAAGCTTCATTAGCGTTTGAAAATGACTCAGCCATGTTGTATGGAATCCCCCAACGTATCGTCATCACCATAATCATGGTAAGGAGCTTTGGAGGAACCACCCTTATCTTCTAAAGAGGAAGATGCTTCTGCACCACTGCTCAAGCCAGATGAAACTCGAAGGTAGGGGATGTTTGGTTGAGGACAGGCCAGATGAACAATCTGTTACAATAGTACAATGGGGGCTACTGCGACTGAGGTGTGAAAGCATACGTGCGTATGTGCAGGACCCTCTGGTTCAAAGCTGCACGAGAGCCCAGCTTGGGATACCGTTAGGGTAATCCTTCGGCAACAACTCAGGTTCATATTGTTACGTCAGCAGGCCACTATCACGCACTTTTCAGAGAGGGAGAGAGAATGAGAGAGAAAGAAACATTTATATGAGCCGCTGAAGTGGGAGTGGCCAGTCCCGGAATCCACGAGGGCCTTCGCTCTGGACGCCAGTACATGCTGGACGTCCAGATGGCCGCTGGTCACCAGGTTCTCCCACAGCTCAGGGGTGGAAAGAGGAGGTCGGAGAGGAGGAGGTTTTGGATTGTGCTCACACTGTATTATAATGTGAGGTAGAGATCGTCGGAGCCCAATCACTCCCTCGTCGTCTCTCTGGCTACACCACCTCGTGCCAACGCATCTTCTTCCTTGATGTTGCTGAATACTAAAACCTTCCCGTGGCAATATATAAGACAGCTTCAAAAGTGTATTTTAACACCGCATCTGTGTGTACCAACCCACTCCTGCATACCATGGCACTTTTCTTGGCACTTGCCGCGAGCAAGGCATTCAGTGTTTGCGCACTGCCAACTCGACCGTATCAACAGCTAGAGGGGCACGCTCTCAGAACTCTCACGATACAGAGCGCCCTTCACGCAATCGGCGCGTGGCGGGTTTCGATGAAGGCTAAGTTTAGCCCGTTTTGTTGACACGGAGACGGCAGACAGTTCGAGCTGATAACCAGCTACGATAGGTTGGCACTGTCCAAGTTCAAAACACCCGACCGGCCGCTTTATGCGGCTTGCATGCTACACATATAGCTCAAGCGATCACCGTTGTGACCGATGGTTTCGTCAACAGTGCTTAGCGGTAAGTGACATCACACGTAGTTGAGACGATGCACCGAATTTTCGCGATTCTAATTGGATTGGATTGGAAAAACTTCATTGGGGCCTAAGCAGCCCCCGATTCTAGGCACCCTCCCATACTTTCGGGGAAAAACGCTGGACAAAAGTTCGCAAGAGAATCTAAGCCCCCCTTATCTAAACAACAATCACCAGGGAAATTTCATACGCGTGGAAGCTGGCCCGAGTTGATGTTCCGGCCAAGACATTTATGAAGCTTTCAATTACAAACCACTTCAACGGAACAGACGATGACCTGCTGGGTCATGCTGAGAGCGGCGGCGCAAGTAGCACAACGGATTCCAATGGTAGTTAAGTGACTGAGTATCAGGCTTAAGCAGTGGGCTCATTGTCTGTACCTATTTTTCTTTGGAATTTCTGCTGAATCAAGCATTATTCATTGCGCCCGTTTCGTCGAGATATAGCTACAAAAAAAAAGAAATCCCGCCATCCCCACGAAGTGAATGATGATGAGAGGGGCGAAGCTAAAAGCTTATCGGTAAACCTGAAACATTCACCCACACATCATTATAAGACTCGACACGTCAAGCTTTCACTGCTCCGTTGACAAGCCCGTCGACGACCGTCGATGTTTGTGGTGATTATGTAGGGCTTGTTTGGGACGATGAGAATCTCCATGGGTAAGTTGGCGAATGCGGGTTGGGTGACATTTTAGCCACATTGGCCGTCGCCCTTCTGCAGAGCGTCTTGTGTCGCGTACCCCCGGTACGTGTCTTCAGCTCGTAGGCGACGAACGACAACCTCTTCTTCTTCCTCTCCGCCTTGTTGGGTAGCAACGATCGCAGTGAACGTTTGACCTCTTCGGCCAATCTTTGGTGGCCAATCCCTAGGGGGATCCTGCACAATCATCATCGTCGTGCGTGTACGCAGCACCGATGGACGGGACATTGCCCGAGCAAGAGGAGCTTCGCTCCTAAAAGTGACGGATGGGGGCGGTAACTTGAAGTTTTTAGAATCTAAGCACGCCCCTCACTTTGGGCATCGCGATCGTGGAACAAAGAGGGTGCTTAGACTCGAGTAAATACGGTAAGTTGGGTTTTCCTGCATAAGCCAGCAAATGAATGACAGAACATGAATGGTAAGAAAGCAGAAACAAAATAACGGCGAGGGCAGTTGGCTTCACAGCTTAATCGAAACGTTGAGGCTTGCGTAAAGTGCGCAGGACTCCGCAGAAAATGAAATTGGACGGACGATAACTGAACATGAAAGTCTCGAACAAGGCTAAAGGGAAAGGAAGGGCGCACTTCGCGGCGGAAAGTTTGGCAGGGCGAAGACAAGCCTCGTTGAGGCGTTGACATCAGGATTGCTTATGGACACTGAAGGGCGTTGTAAACACTAATTACTTTACCGGATTGAAGTATAGAACGTGTAGGCCGTCTACCGAATTTCTTAAAGCTGATCTACCCACATTTTCCGATTTCAAAAAATGGCGTTTAGAAGAGCCGCCTCCATTTCGCGCCATTCTCCCCGCCCATTTGCTGACCTCGGCTATGACTGCGCACTGGCCACAGCGCATGACTAAAATTAAGGGAGACTCACCTGTTAACATTTCAATGGGACTTGCTATGTCACGGCAAACGGGCTTAAAAACCATCGTGCACCAATGCGAATAGTTTTGTAGATCCACGAAAACGCTCGAAACAGTTTAGTTTGCTCATTTTGGAAATTTGTCACTTCGGTAAAGAAATAAAAAAATAACACTCTCGCTTGCTAAGCTAACGCCATCTAGTGAAAACTTGATAAACCAAAATGTGTTTCTTGTTTATATTTTATTTCAGTAAAGATGAGCAATATTTCTAAAAAGCAAACTACGCCGTTAGGAGCACTTTGATGAATTTATATGAAACTTTTTTTATTGGCGCACGATCCTTTTTAAGCCCGTGAGTCAGGAATTTGTAAATCGCACAGGAATGTGACAAGGTGAGACTAGCTAGCACGTAGCACTTGTCGAAACTGTGCGTGCACATTAACGCTATGGCGTGAACTTAAACAGTGGGTCGATGTTAACCATACAAGGTGAAAATTTATATATTTATTGTTGAGACAGAATGTAACGCCATTTCAAAGTAGTGTGACGTCATCACGGCATGTTGTTCGACGGCCAAGAATAGCGCATTATGTCTTCTCGTCTGCCACTTATTATGGACGAGCTAAACTTTTTGAATACCGAAAAACAGACAAATAATGGATTGCGTGTCTTACACCGCACAACTCAGCCGCAAATAAAACTTCGGCGAATTCCCTTCGCCGTCTGTTAACGCTAAAGCTAATTTTTTGAACTCTTCAGCCGTTAGGTGCAAACTGAGCACCAATCCCACAGCTATTGTCTGTGCAAACCGCAGCCCGCTTGCACTTCGTCAAAATCACATCTCTCGCGCTGAAGAGGACGCGAGGAGCTGTCGGAGAAGGCGGATGTTTCAGAAACGGACTGCAGACCACGAGACCAGGCACCAGTTGCTTTCGGCGGCACAACTCCCGCAGCAATAAAGTTTGAGTGCTCCGATAGGACCCATGGGAAAGCTCTTCGCATTCACACGATGGTGGTATGAACTGGTCAGTTGACTCCGTACTCCGAAGCTACGAAAACAAGACCAACCAGTTACCACTGCATGCTTATCTGTTGGGATGAGGGCTGGATCCATTCCGAGGCCGTTCACAACTACTAATAAAACCCTGAAGTCGTTCTGCCTCTTTACGAGTAAATACGCATGTGAACTGTGCTTGATCGAAAGGGGTGTGGAGCTGTACTTTCGTTCAGTACTCAAAATCGATGGGCAAGAACCTGGATAGCGACAAAGTGAAGAGACACGGCGCACTTTTCTTAGAAAATCGATAAGCGGGTATTTTTAGTAAGATCTACCAAGAGAGCTGCCAGATCTTGTGGAGTTCAGAGGCCCACTGCATAGGCAGTTGTCATTAGGAGAGGAACAAAAACAACTTGCTCTCGGAAGAAAGGACGACATTTGTCAGCCACCGCCTGAAAACATATGTGGGACTAGGCGGCGGCAATCAGGTCATCTAGCTCTGCGCAATTCGTGACTTCAAGCGTCCGCGACCCGCGCCATACATGAGCCGCCCGAAAGCGGAATCTAAAGAGTCTGACCCACCATAAAGTTTCATACCGATATATGCTAGAGGGAAATCTGGCGCTGCAGTTGCGGTATGGTAAATTAGAATACTAGTTCACTGTAGTTGCGGACCGTCGTGGGCGCCGCTACTCGACTACTTGGCTTAGCTATAGCCACATGACTTCTTTATTGTCTCGAAGCCAAAATCAATAAAAAAGGTCAACATCTTTTTCGTGTTCATCTTGCATGAAGCTTCTCAATAATCCTTGACAAAAAATTACTCACACCTCCCCTCGCGGGAACCCCTGTGTAGATGCGACGCATAGGGGGTTCCGTTGTTGTTTCCGTTAGGTTGATTCTCCCATCGCGTGAAACGTGTCGTGTACCCCCTGCCGCGGCTATGACGCAACGTGGCGCGGCTATGACGCAACACAATCCACTTTAATCTAATCCAATCCAAATCCAATCCAAGCCAAGCCAATCCAATCGAATCCAATCCAATGCCCCTCGCGAGAGAGTGTTCGCTATGGAGAGGAGAGGGGGGTGAGCGGCGGAGAGCGCAGCTCGCGCGGCGAGGAGAATGGGGGAGGGGTGTGGACGGACAACAACAACGCCGTATGGAGGGACAAGGCGAGTGAATGAGATGCAGTCGCATCTAATAAATCTTTCTGGAACTTTAATTTTATAATAACAAATGAAATTCGATTAATCTTCTACAACAATACTGTGGATTTTTTTGCAGCCGGAGGCAATTTTTCAGCCTGTTCATGAGCCAGGCCAAAACAAGTACATGCCGGCTCTGCCTGCTCGGTACATGACGAACGCTCGCTAATGCGCAGCTCCCCTAGACAGCGGCGCCAGATTTCCCTTTAGCATGCATTAGTATGAAACCCTATGCGACCCACCGCTAGATAACGGCACACAGAAATCAGGCTTCGCAACGAGCTTGAGCAGGCAATCGCGCTAGGGGGTGAAAACAACAATTCGACTCTCCCGCTTTCACCGTAATACTAATGAGCTAAGCATTTCTTTTCTATCACGCCGGGTGGAGCCAGTGCCGTTGAATGTGGCGGCTCACTGCACAGCGATAAGAGCGGGTGGGAGCGCGTGGAGGGTATAAGATTACCGGGTGAAAGATGGCAAACCCTTCGTGCGATAAATTAGAACGGAAGATGCGAAGGCACTCGAAACGTTCGCAATTTCAGCCCCACATACCACTTGAAAGCGACCTAACACGTGAAAGAAGCACTTCAGTAGGGCCTTGGGACGATGAGCTTCCAAATGGAAGACTCAATTTCCCGCTTCAACTCCAAGACAAGGGGACTAGCCCAGTATGCAGGCCCTTTGACATTATAAAATGGGCTTTTCACAATGCTTCAGGGAATTGCAGTAAAGCCTACTTTACACGCATTGTTGGAATTTTGAACAGTAAGGCACTGGGTGCTCCTGCGAAGTCTTCTTTACGAGATCGGGGTGTATACGAGTGAAGCCGCGATCAATTTAAAACAGAAAAAAAGGAAAAGGCGCTCTCTGGGTTTTTAAAAAGGATTCGAGGAGAGGCGAAAGGTCTTCCTTGCGCTGGCACGAGTGGCACCAAAGAACATAAAAGCAAAACTAACTTGCGCCTAACAAGTGCGCTCGACTGGTCTATACACCGCATTCGTGAAAGCTATGCAGCTCTCTGCGGAACGTTCAGTGTATGAACGATAGCGCTTCCGTTCCGCCTATGCGAACTTTTTTCACCCCGTCCCGTAGTTGTCTTAGTTTCCAAAGCAGAGACGTCGATCCGCTACGACTACGAGCATGAATCGCCAGCAATCCCAACATCACACACTCTTCACACTCCCTCCAATCAACGTGCTCATTCATATGCGTCACGCAAAAGAGAGAAGAAAAAAAATGAAGGAAGCTCACACTAACGCGTAAGACTTCAAAGTAGCGAAGCTGTACGCAACCTTTGATGAAGAAAGGAGTCCGAAGCCGCCATACAGAAAGAAAATCTCTATTTACATCAGACTGAATTGCGTAATCTCGTACAAACATGGCGTCCGAACACTGCTCGCCTTCCTTCTCTTCCTTTCTGTCGACCCCTGAATCGTCCTCTTCTTTATTTTTATTCTTGCCCCAATGTCCCGCGCAAAAAATGCAACAACCTTAACGACCATCACGAAGGTTTAAGTCCACGATTGCAGCCGATTTGCTTCTTCTTCGCTGCCGCAGCGACCTTTACTCCATCATTGTTGCTATAACTGTGAGCTTCTTTCATTTTTTTTTTCGGAATTGTTAATCATTGGACATCACCTCGGAGGGGCGTACGCCATGGCGTGTCTTCCTCCTTCCGAGCAAGTGTTGCCACGATAACGGCGAACGCCGGAGTTCTTTTTGGCCAATCTATATATATATATATATATATATATATATATATATATATATATAATATAGGCCAATCTTCCTAAGTGGGCATGCTTGGCTTGACAAACGTGCGCCGGGGACGCTGGGCGGTCGTCGCGACGCACGCACACATGCGAGGCCCGCTCTCACGTGCGCGAGCTCGGCAATTTTTTGCCATTTTTAACTGTTGACACGAAAAATTACGATTTGCTAAACAGCTTCGCTGTTAAAAAAACGTCAAACTATTTTTGCTTCATTTTGCAACACTTTCAAGCGTGAATCTCCACGAGCTCGCCTCATTTAATTCCCACATCGGTGTTGAGAGTGCCCTTTAGGTATGCTCGAGCTTTTCTGCGTTCTTCATTTTTTCCCGAAGTTCAGAGCTTCGAGGCTGTGTCTGAGCAGTTTTGCTCTCCCGTCCCCCTTTGTTGCGCAGCGAAGACGAAGTATAGTGGATGCTTTCCTCGCGGTTACATTTTATACCACTGAAGGCAAAGATATTTATTAGAACTATTGACATAATAAAACTCACTGAAGTGAAAATAACGCGATGTAAAAAGTGGTGTACGTAAACAGATTTTCGGATCGGATGGCTAGAAATTTATGTATTTGTTTCGCTGAGAGAATTTTATTCAAATATACACTGTTTAGGGTGATATGGTTGGAAACAGATGCAAACGGGCCTGCCAGGAAACCAAGCGGTTACATGCCGTAATACATAGAGAGAGAGAACAACTTTCCGCTGAGCCCATTTCAGGTGGACGCCTTGCAGGCGTCAGACGGGGTGGAACCCTAGTCACGAGTCCCATATGAGTCCAATAGCTCCTGGCCCCTGGACGCGAGCTCTTGCTGCGTCGACAGGTCGGGGCTGGACATCAAGATCTCCCATCGCTCGGGTAGGGGGGGGAAGGGGAAGGGGGAGGGAAGGTAGAGGATTCTTGAGCTCAGTACACTCCGCTAGTATGTGCAGCACTCGGTAAACACTAAGGATCACAGCGGGAGGATCCGAGAGAAGACATTAAAACATATCGATTTCGATTAGCATCGACAATTCGCAAATGTTTATCCTCCGCCTCACGATCGCCAATAAGACGGCGTTTATTTTCCCCCCGGTTCGTCGCAGCTCGCAGTTTTCTGCGCGGACAAGGCAAATAAAGACTCAGCTATTTGCATCCTGGCATGAAAAACAGACCTATCAAGTTTCAATCGGCTCTTAACTGAGAATTCAAGCGAAGGCCATTTCCTTGTGCGACGACAGGATGTCCGCTTCTCCATGCACTTGGGGCGCAAGATAGAACGCGTGCCAGTCACCCCTGCCGATGCAGACGAGGAACCAAGGGCGGAAATTTCGGGCACGGAATCAAGGTCCGCTTTCCTTTCGCGGGCAATGGCAGCGCGCGGAGTTAAAAAAAAAAAATTCAGGGTCACTCAAGGTCAGTTCCGCTTTTGGTCGCACTTTTTCCTCAGTTTACTCTCTATGAGGAACAAAGTTTGATCTCTATGAGGAGTAAACTTTACTTACTCCCTGAGTATACTCTTTTCGAGTTTACTCTCTACAAGGAAGCAATGTTAGGGGTCGCTCAAGGTCAGTTCTGTTTTTGTCACTCTTTTGCCTCAGTGTACTCTCTATGTTACACTCTCTATACTTACTGTCTGGGGGAGTAAACCTTACTTCCTCTCAGAGTACTCTCTACGAGTTTACTCTCTATGAGGAATAAATGTTAGGGGTCGCTCAAGGTCAGTTTCGCTTTGTCTCTCTCTCTCTCTCTCTCTCTCTCTCCATCCTCTCTCTCCTCTCTCGTCTCCTCCACTCTCTCTCCGTCCGTCTCGTCTCTCTCTCTCTCTCTACCAGGAACAGATGGCACACGTCATGGCGTCACCCGAGGAGAGCGGTCACAAGGCAACAACAGCAGCGCAGAATTATCCGAGAGCAATTATCGGACACTTCAAAGCGCTGAACAACCGTAGCGCATCCGAGAACTGTGGACCAACCCACTTGAGCAGCGGTATTGTGATCCTCTTCACAACAGGGACTGTGCCATGTCACAGGGTCTTTATTAACGTCACGATATGATAAAAAGGGACGGTGTGCTTGCGTGTTTATGAATACATCTGTCATCACAATCAGTATTTCTGCCAATTGCTGCGAAAATGAAACTGCCGCAGTTTTTGTTGTATCTAGAATGCCGTCCGAGGGTAGTATAATCGCTCCATTATAGCGACGTCCACCGGCATTCCGATGAAAAAATTCCGCGTCTGGCAGTACTTCGCCCTCCATTAACGTAACGTAACGTAACGTAACGTAACTAACCTAAAATACCCTAACGAAGATAAAAAAATCATCATTTAAACACCCAAAAATAACGTAAACCGTGAAAGTAAAATGAAAACTGAAAAGTGAAATGTACAAAAAATATCAAGCCTCATAGGAAGCCTTAGCTGCAGAGGACGTCAGGTAAAAATCCCGGGCCATCTTCACTAACGTGAAACCTTGGGAGGGGCGAAGCATGCAGTGTGTAAGTGTATTCTTGGCGCCTTGTCGTTTTTGCCAACGGAGATGAAACCGTTGAGGGGTACAGATATACAGCTTTGCTGTAAAAGTCTCTTGTTTTTGGAGCACGAAGCGCTCCAGCGCGAGGCGCAAACGAGTATCCCGGTGTTTCTTTAGGACGCGTTACGTTCTAGCGCCAGGCGTAAACGAGTTTCCCGGTGTTTTCTTACCGTGACTACATGAAGCCGCCATTACGACGACAGGAGACGCCAACAGCCCCAGCCCCTAAGGGGCTTCGCCCCTAAAAGAAAGGAGCCAAGAGCCGGACACCAACCACCGCCCTTAGTAACAGGGCGCTGAGACAGAACCTCTACGCCACTACGGCAGGCGCTCTGGCCTCTCTCAACCCTGTAATAAAAATCAGAATGTCGTCAGTCGTCACTCTAGGCAGTGTTTTTTTTTTTTTTTTGAAGCGGGAAGATTAGCCCAGTATTTGTTCGACAGTTGCCATTCCCTCCAAAAAGAAGCAAGTAAAACCCCCCATTCATTTCCTCGCCCACTCCTTCCCGTTGTCTGTTTGTTTTTTTTTCCGTTGCACCGTCGAACACATTTCAAGTGCACAGCGACATACGCTACCTTTACGCACGCCATTTTCGTGACGTCACCTGGAAAAGGAAGCTGATTAATTTGAACGGCGACGACAGCGACGATCACGAACCTCGCCAGGCAACGAGAAAGGAAATTGACACGAGGATCGGCCGGGTGAGAAACAGGAAATGCATCTCCGAGGCGACCACGCAGCGTATACGTTCACCCGCCATGCCGGTTTTTAATTCGACGTTTATGTACGAGTCGCTTTGTGCGTTCCATTTTTAGGCATCCGCGTTGCATAGGGGAAGGCGCGGCTCATACAGCTCTGAATTGATCTGGCCCTTCGAATATGATTCGGGTGTTCTTGGCGGGCTCTCTTGTGTACCCGTATGGACAAAGACGCCTCGAAAAACCCCTCCCGGCTTTCCCGACCTCCACGACGGAAATGGACTCCTACTTAATTTTCTTCCAGGGTTCTACGCTACTCTACCCCACACGCTGCCCCATTCGCGCCTAGCACACGGGAAAGGCCCGTGACTCCGCATGGCTGGAAATATTCGTTTGAATTTCGCGTTTCAAGTCTTACCGCTGTAATCCGCGCATAGAAACAGCAAGGAATACTGTCCTCACAAATGCTTATAAACGTTGAAAAAGTAAATGTCTGTCCACTTATAAGTCATTTTTTGGACGCAAAGCTAGCAGCGAAGAACTGCGCAATGACACGGTGACTTTTAATATTTCCCGGTACGCATTACGACGTCGAGCGTATACGTATCGCGGCGATACAGCGCGAGTGATAGTGAGTCCGTCGACCTAGAGCGTTTCAAGTGCTCCTCACTCAAGCAAGCCGAGATAAGGAGGCAAATCACGCCTCCACGCTTGCAACGCAGTGTGCGTACGCTTTCCGGCATCCCACGACGGGTACAGTTCAGCGGTATCTCGGGAGCGCTAAGTGGACGTGCGGCACTGAAGCGGGGAACTGCATTCACGCGCCTTAAGCTAAGATTCCGCGAAGAGTGTTGCGTAGGGGCTGGAGGTAAAACACGCCATCAGGGACGAACAACTCCCAAGTTTTAGTAGAGCGCATATAAACCTTCTCTGTGCCCCGTCGGTACTCAGAAGTGAGTTCTATAGCATATATATAGCTCACTTACCGCCGCAAAAAAAAAATATTGGTTTCTCACCGTGTCTGCGTCAAAATTCAAGACGCATGCGCAGTCACACGGTCCTACTCCTTCGGGGTCCAATGCGGTAACGTCAGCTGCTCTAAAACAAACTCTATCTCTCCAAGTGCTATAAGTTAAGAACGGCAAGTGCTATATGTTAGGAACAAGTTAAGAACGGCAATAGCTCATATACGGTATCACTCCGCCTAAGCGACGGACCCGGATGTCAACGGGCGCGCGCGTTTTGAAATGAGATTGCTATGAATGCGTGATATCGCCTGCCTTTCCTCGCGTAGTTTGTTTGCCGTCGCTGCAGTACTTTTATAAGCATATTAGGTACAGAAAATTACGGAAACGGCTCGTGCCATGTTCGAAATATTCCCAGTAACGCACTACTTGCGCCGCGCGGAGTAACATCATGGCTGCGGTGATGAGGCACAACGGCAACTTCCGTTGCAGTTCTTAAGTTGTATAACCGAGTATAGTATAACACATAAGACGTACAACGGAGATGCGTTAGCAACGAGGGTGCGGGACTGCGGATTGAGCACTTCCTCACGCGTGCGCAGAAAGCTCCGAGAATGCGCATTTCATACCCGAAGTCTCACCCACTATCGTTTCAAGACTAAAGCTTGCATTCCGCGCTGGCTGCCACTGCGCTACACACCTGTGATTTTCTGCTTGGGGACCTCCAGGCGTACCTAACGGGTCGCTTCTCCCTACACGGTTTTCGCGAAGCGACAATGTATACCGTAATGTCTTAAAAACATTGCTACAAATAGGGGGAAATCACTAAATATTTGTTTTTTTCCTTGAAAGTCTCCGCAGCTTACTCCTACCGGGGAAAACTCGACTCGCTTAGCCCAATGCGCCTCGTTATCGGGTTCACTGACAGACCCTGCCCGACTCTCACAGGCAGTAAACACGCAGGTCGACGACTTGGACGCAAATTGAAAATAACGAGCTGGTCACGCACGAGTTGCCTTGCTACAAAAGCAAAAGCCCCATCTCCCTCCCAACAAGTACTCGGAAACGATTACTAGCCCGCACGCTGCACGCTCCGGCCGCGTTGTCACTCTCGCAATCACCCATGCTTCGACTTCGACACACGAGTTCCTTTTCCACCTGCAAGCCAGCGGCGAGGGTTCGGTCGGCTTCTCGCGAGGCGAAGCGATAACGACATCGGTAACGAGACGTAATGCCTATCGCCCGAGGAGGCGCTAATCGCACCTCGCGGAGACCTCTCCAGCGCGGTACCAGGCTCCCGGCGGAGCCGTGACCGCTCTCTTAACTCCCCAGAAGCCAATTATTGCGTCACGCCGGGTCGCTTCGAAAACAAGAGCAACCATCCGCCGAGTCGAAGGCGGGTCAGGCCGAGGTCAAAACATTTACGCGCTGCTGTCTGTTTCACCGGAACAGGAGCGGTTCGCTCGCTCAAGACCGGTAGCCTCGGTGAAGAAGTGGGGGGCTTCCCTAAGGGTTAGTTGCACGCAGTGTTGCGTATACTAGTCGGGGCTCAGGTACGAAACGCGTAAGTAGTACCCGCTACGCACAGTATTATTGCCCTATTATATTTCACGATTCGCGCACCGGGGAAGTCCATGTTCGCAAGTCGAACTTCTCGGCGCTCCCGGCGGTGGCTCAGTGGGCTAGGGCGTTGTGCTGCTGAGCACGAAGTAGCGGGTTCGATTCCCGGCAGCGGCGGCCGCTTTTCTGATGGAGGCGAAAAGCAAAAGCGCCCGTGTGAACGAGATTTCGGCGCACGTTAAAGATCCCCAGGTGGTCAAAATTAATCCGGAGCCCTCCACTACGGCGCGCCTCATCGCCTGCGTTGCGTCGGCGCGTTAAACCTACAATCAATCAATCAACGATCACAATCAATCATTCATCAATCAATCAATCATCATCTAATCATCAATCATCATCCAATCAATCATAAACGGCGTCTCCCGGCAAGACCTGTGCCCTCTGTGAGAGGCAAAACATTAGCCTGTAATATTACCCGTTCAACACATCTAACTCTCCTCTCTCCTCCCCTCTCTCTCTCCTCCCCTCTCTCTCTCTCGGGGCAGCATGTGCTAAGAGAAGGGATTTCATGCGAGATCAAACGCGTGACGGAAAGACGTACAAAGGCGAGAGGGTACAGCGAGCACCACATCAAATACGCCTTACGAATCTCGCATTACCGCGGCGCTTCGCCCAAATCTCAACGTGGAAGAGTAAATTTAATTTTTGGATCTGCGAAGCGCCGAAGCTACCCTTGGGTTATGAGGCGCGCCGTAGTGGAGGGCTCCGGATTAATTTCGACCACCGCGGGATCTTCAACGTGCGCCGAAATCTCGACACACGGGGTGTTTTCACTTTTTGCTCCATTTCAAACAGCCACGGAGACCGGGATCGAATCCGCTTCCTTGGGCTCAGCAGCAAAACGCCGAGCCACCGGCAAGATCGGGTAATGTGCAGGCCGAGTCAACGACCAGCAAAGGGGCCGCGTTTATGCAAGAGGCTTTTAATTGGTCCTTCTGAAGTCGATGGTCATTTCGCCCTGTCCCACTTCCTGCATAAATGTTCGCACGTAACTTATGGCGCAAGATGTATCTAGACTGCAGGCAAGAAGTTTCGGACGTCGGTCAAGAGGGTCGGGAACAGGAAGAGGATATTCAACACGGGCGAAGGAGGGGACGCCGCGCGAGCGAGGTCAGGCCACTTAACTAAGCACTTCCGATAACCTTCCTCCACCTCCCCTCTCCACTCGCACCACCCGCTACAGCACCGCTAGCATAAACGTGCACAAAATATGCCTGTCACGTGAACGCACGTGCTCTGATATGCACACGGCACGCACGGATGCTCTGCAGCGAGTCGTTATCTGGACAACAGACACGACAATCAGCGTAACAACTGACGACATTCAAATGCGTCAAACGAGGCAAAGATAAAGAAAGAAATGGTAAGTATTAGCTGCTGAACAAGTTGGCGTTAGAAGAATCCTGACGGACTATGCCCATACTGTCATATCCATGGGTCACTTCGTTTAACTGCATGTGATTCCGTAATTGCAATCCTCTCGTGGAATTCGCTTTTTACCTTTGCAGTGTCTTGGCCAAACCCCCGGGCAAACAGCAACCGCGACGATTTTCTTCTGTTGGAAATATACATCACGTACAGAACGCAATCCCGTGCCGGTTTCTAAAGTGGACTTTCCCTCATTACACATATTCATGCAGTGAAACATCCTTTCGGTGTAGTTCTGGAACGAACAACGCCCTACGCAAAAAACGCAGCTTTCGCTAGATAAATTCCGCATGATTGGTGAGAAAAAAACATGCGTCCAAAATTGTTAAATCCTTTCGAGCCTAAACAAAAACGCATTTGTGTGTGTGTGTGTGTTTTGAGCTCCTTTATAGAACCGCTAGCCCCGCTTTTCTCGTAATAAACAAGCCACGCGAGATCCTATCTGTTTAACCTGGCCTCCGATAATCGCCTCCCGCCACTTTTCAGGTCGTTTTCAAGCCACGGAAGACACTTCCACCAACCAGACCTAAACTATTTATAGACTCTCCCGAGGAGACTCCCGGTCATACCACGCCTCTTAGAAGGAACCCCGGCAGCCCCTGGTACCTGAAACCTCGGCCACGGTCAGGGGACTTGCTCAGCGCTTAAACTTACCGCACCGCATTCGCAACTTGCACTAGATAGTGTCCAAAAGGGATAACTTGTCTGTAATGCAGCTTGTATAAGCCAGCGTTCTCCTTCGTATACCGTGAACTACTCCACTACTCTGGAGTCTATACGTATAAGGCTTCAGTACCCAGAGTCTGACTGAAGAGTTTACGTCAGAACTTTTCGAATTCGGTCAGCTGAAATAGAGGTCGCTGTAAAGCAAGCAAACTCCTGATTTCTCTTGCGCCGGCGTTTATTGAGCCCTTCCACTGCTCGTTGGGCGTTAAACACGCACACCACCACACGCGCACACATACATACATACATACATATTTATATACATACCACATACATAATACATACAAATACATACACATACACAACATACATCATACATACATACATACATACATATGCGGAAAAGCAGAGAAAGAAAAGAGATATCGCGATACATCCGCAACGACGAGAAAGTCCTGACACAGGGTCCTCAAGAATGACGACGCAGCATAGCACGTGCTTCGCTCCGCACAATCCATCACAGGCAAGCATGCTTGCTGGGGCAACAACACGGCGCTCACAAACACGCAACCTCACGCGATATACATCGGGCGATACTCGGCCGGTACAAAGATAAAAAAGAAAAACGCCATGAGCGATGGGGAGAGCTAGAGAAAGAGAAAGAAGAAAATCTCTTCCATAGCGGGAGCGCGTGGCGCCCAAAACCCAAATGGCGCGCCACGCCGCCCACACAGCCGGGCAACGAGAAGGGTGGCGCAAGCTGATGTCACAAGCGTCCGGTGACGAGAAACATCTGCAACGCGCGCCGTCCGAGATTATTCCGCTTCTTCGGCGGTTGCGACATTCTCACCCCAACGCACAGCTAGCTGCACGCATTCCCGCGGGAGACCGCCCGTTGTCGCATACGACGCATATGCGCGAGGAGATTGGACGTCGAAATTGGTTTTGCTCACCCGATGAAAAGACTCCAGTAAGCCCTCGTAATAAGGAAATCGATTTTTTTTTCGAAATTTCGGTTAATTCGAAGTGTTTCACGCTTACAGAGTAGCAGAGTAATATAACATCGCACAGAGAGTAAATCATCCCCGCTTTCAACGAAGCATCGCTTATAACGAAGCCAGTTTCCTGTTCCGAGGACTTGGCTACACTGTAAAAAAATTTACACGCTTAAGGGTGAAAAATCACACCATTACACCCTAGCAAATAAAACAATGGAAAACACCCTTAAAGGTATTTTTCCATTGTTTATAACACTCTTACACCCTGGCAAAAACACTAGAATATACCCTTTTAAAGGCTGTTTTTCCTTGTTTTTCGATAGGTTGTAAGGGTGTTAGTTATAGACAAAAAGGGTGTAAATCAATTTGCAGTGCACAACGAAGCTATTTGCCCCAAACCAACTGTTGCGATAAGCTCCCCCGACGCGCAGGAACTCCGCTGTAATGCTTCTACACTGCAACTTACAAACTCAGTTAATAACTGAATGTGCACCCTGCTTCCCCGTTTTGCCCTGTCTGCCCGCGTACGCATGCGCAGTGTGGTGGGTCTAGGAGGAGTGCTCAACGCTCAGGGTTATGCCGCAAGCGGTTTTCCGGTTTGCTAATGGGTGTCCCACTATCCCACTAATCTCGACTACTGCGATCTGACACTTCTTCGTTCTGTTTCCCCTGGATTCAATTGTTTTTTTCTACGTGTACAATCGTCCTGCACGTTCCATCAACCAGCGCAGGAAACGCACCTGTGATGAAGCTGGAGCGAAGAATATCTGCACCATCTGAGTCAACGCACCCGGTACTCCTGCACATTATATATATATATATATTAATATATAATATATATATATATATAATAAGGAAAATCTGAAATACAGAAATAGTCGCATCTAAACCAAAGAATGGGGTGTTAGCTCTATTACTACGTTAATATTAGATTTTTTTAAATTAGAGAAAGAAAAAAAAACGAAGTGACCGAACCCACGCCTTTCATTAGATTCGAATGCCTTACCAATTCGGTTACAATAAGGCTTACAAATCTTAACATATAACTTTGTCGATAAATGTTGGTGCTAATCAGGGAAGCAACCCCACAACTGGGTAAAGTTCAAGTCATATAACCACTATCATCATTACCGTCATCACCAATGCCGGCCACAGCGACATTCGCGGTATGTACGACATTTCACTGCAGAATTGACCGCGGGAGAGAAGGTACGCGTGCTGGTCTTGTGTGCGTAGAAATTTCGCGACTTTTTCCGTGAACCCAACTATTGTCGCGCGCAGCTACAACGAAGTCAGATAAAGTGATACAGTGGCTACATCGAAATTTTTCACTCTCACTACTGCGCACTGTTTTTTTTTAGGGGCGAAGCCCCTTAGGGGCTGGGCTGTTGGCGCCTCCTGTCATCCGTCATCGTCATCGTCGTCTCATGTAGTCACGGTACTAATACTCCGGGAAACTCGTTTACGCCTCGCGCTAGAACGTAACGCGTGCGAAAAAAAACACCGGCACACTCGTTTACGCCTCGCACTGGAGCGCTTCGTAACGCGTACTAAAAAACATCGGGACGCTCGTCTACGCCTCGCGCTATAGAGAGCTTCGTGCTTCAAAGACAAGAGACTTTACAGCAACGCTGTATACCTCTACCCCCAACGGTTTCATATCCGTAGGCAAAAACGCCAAGGCGCCAAGAATGCACTTATACACTGCATGCTTCGCCCCTGCCCAGGTTTCACGTTAGTGAAATGGCCCGGGATTGTTTTTTTTTTTTTTTTTTGGGGGGGGGATCCCGAACACAAGCAAAAAAGGAGTAGTTAGGAAGCAGTTTGACTCGCGACATTTCGTGAAGTTACAATCCAGCAGCCTCATTTCCTTTCCCTACGCATACAGAATTAAGACTTCATGCAGTGGTGGTCTCTAAGCTGGACTTTTGAGAGAGTGGCAACGACTCGCAAAAACGCATGGCGTTGATACCGCGCCTCAGCCTGAACGCAGAGCATTGGTAGAACGCATCGTAAGTAGTATATTGCTCGCCTCCGAGCAGCGGCGAAATCTGCAGTTCACGCCACGAGTGAATGGACGTCAAGTGTCGCCCACTCGGCCCCTGCTATCCACGGGTGACGCGTCGACGACGGTTTGTCGATAAGGCCGATTCTCGCCACTAAGCAGCTGCACCTCGCTAGTCGAGTCTCAACCATTTTCCCCGGAGAGAACATGTTTACACAACATCCGAGGCGGATAAGGATAAGCCCGATTTGTTTGACGACACTCGGCAAGCATCGGTGAGGTATGCAGCTCGTCAAAGTCATAACTCTGTTAAGCGCAGTAACGAAAACACAGGACGAGGGAGACAAGTCCTGTGGTTTCTTTACTGCGCTTAACAGAGTTATCATGGATCACCAACTCGCTCGTACCCACACGTTGTCAGTCATCCGCTACTCGGTCGTGCAGAGGTGTTCAGCCATTGGACATAATGGGACAAGGGAAAGCTTCAGCCGGAAGTAGGCTCTAATATTTGTTTAGTGCTTCCGGTACGATTATCATAATCATGATCATCATTAGCATGTTCGTTTCCACTGTTCTTCCAAACATGCCTATCTTGCGATGCCTTGTCCGTTCTTTGCCTCCGAATGTTCCGACCTCATACAGGGTGTTGCGACGATAATTGGAACACTTTAAAAAATTTTTCCCCAGCGAACCGCCGCTCTGTTCGCGCTCAAACTTGCCACGAAGGTCGCATTTTGTGGTCTATTTTGTTTGACACCGGGAACAACGACGGTACTTACCTGTTTATACTGAAAATAAATAAAAACGATTTTCACCTATGGGAAAATGGCGGCTGATCTGGACGTGCGAGCCAGCGCAAGTTGATGTTGGAACGACGGAACCACCTGGGGTATGCAGAGCGAAACGCACGTTTGGGATTCACGATGGGAAGGAGCAAAACGGTGCAGCAGACGATCAGAAAACCCGGTTTTCGGGCTCGCACGTCCAAATCAGCAGCCATTTTCTCATAGGCGACAATCGTTTTTATTTATTTTCAGTATAAAAAGGGAAGTACCGTCGTTGTTTCGGTGTGAAACAAAATAGACCACAAAATGCGACCTTCGTGTGAAGTTTGAGCGCGAACAGAGGGGCAGTTCCCTGAGGAAAAATTTCTAAAGTGTTCCAATCATCGTCGCAACACCCTGTGTCTCCATCGTCTTGGTCTTCCTCTATGCTTCCAGTCCCATCTCTTGGTGGCCACCCGTCACAGTGACAATCCACCGGTTATTGCTTTTGAGTGCAGAGCCCTTTAGGGGCTCGCCGCGGACCCAAGAGAGTACACCGCCCGTCGTCGCGGCGTAATCCAGAGGCTTCGAAAGCCAAGCGGTTGTATATAGTAATAAGCGTTCGAAACTCGTGCCCGCTGGCGCTTGTCATACATCTTCCCGTTGTTTAGCGCAAAAAAACTGCAGGCACTTTTGAGGCAAAATATACGTAGCTAACCGGAGAACCCGGGTTCATTTAGTTAGGAACGCTCGTTGGTTGGTTTTTAAGACAGTGAGCAAAAAAAAAAAAAGTGGCAGTGCAACGTCGGCACGTGCGGGAAGAAAGGCAAGCACAAAAAGAACAGAACTCCCGCTGGCGCAGTTTCAGGCAGGAGGCGCGCGAGACTGCGAAGTCGGGAAATTTGAATTGCATTGGGTGGTAGCAGTGAGCGGATAACGGCGCAAACAGCCCATTATGGCGAATCACTGCTCTGCACTTCCGCCAGCTTTCACATTGAGTGGAACGGTTTTAAATTTTTTTCGCACTACATCCAGCCTAAGTTCACTTTGTCCGGTACGAGTCACGTGACAAATTTTATAGAACCAATAAAAAAGGTTTCCCCCACATTTTTTTTGTTTTTGTTCCTCGGGCACGTCGAATGCCCCCAAAAGCCAGATACACCGCAAGAACTTAACTTTAATTGTGCGCGGTACTAGACGACGTATCTTTGCTGCCTTGTCAAGGGGACTGATACAGACCTGATGACCCTAATCCTCTCCGCCGAAACGCGCCTAACTTGATCAACCGCACCGGAGGATTATAAAAAGGCGGGGAATCAATGTCGCTTAAAACAAACCGAAAAAGGAAAATGATTAGAACGAAAGCCTTTCCAGTCGGTGCTTCGCAAGGCTCTGCTCGATGTTGGAGGCTTTTCCTTGCAGGCAAGATTGGCACTAAAAAAACAAGAGCCAGGCCACACACAAACGCACTCAAGGACAGGGGTATATACACCGTCGGAGCGACTCTCCAACCGGTTCGCATAGGCGACACAGAGCCCCGAGAATTCCAATAAAGCTCACAGAGAGAGTGCAGAAGACGAAACGCAGCCTCCGTTGCGTCGTATGTCGCTATTTTGCTTGAATATCATGAGCCAGGGCGGCGAGACACAAGCTTCGCGATACGCAATGTGGACGATCTTCCCTCTTCTTTTTTTTTTTTAGGGTTTTCCTTGTCGGCGATGTACGACACAAGACATTTAGGCGCCATCTGCTTAAAGCACTTTCGCTATCGCTGTTGCCAGACCTCCCTGGCGTTGCCGGTGCTGGCGTAGTATATGCAGTACACGGGAGCTTTCTGAAAGTGCATTTGAGCGGGGTCCCAGCGCATGCCGATAAGGGTTTGCTTCGAAGAGATTTTTTTTTCCTCAGCGTTCCATTTTTTTACTTTTTTAAGCTGTCGCGGTTAACTTGTTTTCTTCATAGGTTAGTGCAAAGAAGCAAGAAAGGTTGCGACTTGAGGCGGGACCAACGTTAGGGACGAACAAGACCGCTGCGCCGCACATTACACTGGCGTCTGCGAAAGCTCTTGTCGCTATCCTTATAGCAAAAGGATTTTTGTGTGTGTGTGTTTGGCGTGTGAGCACCCCGGCCGTACAAAAAAGTGTAGCAGAGCGTCAGCCCGCGAGATTTGAACCCCCGGGAACCGCGGCTTACAAGGAACAGTTGCAAAACCTGTGGGAAACGCGTGCGCCCGACAGCGCACACATAGTAGGCTGCTCCCGCTTATGATGATGATGGATATCTTATTCAGAAGTAGCATATGAAGACAACGCACATACTTTTGTTTGAAAGAACTAGCCCGCCCAACTACAGTCCATGACCGAAGGACATCATATCGCGAATTACTGATAACTTAAATTTCCCGCTACACAATGTTATCAGTGACGTCGGCGGTAACGTTGTAAAAACAGAGTATTCAGCCGATTAACCGCACGACATCGTTAAAGTTTTGCGATAACACGAACCAGGAGCGCCACGACAGTTTTCTTTACGGGCGGTAGCTCTTATCGACCCCAACCCTGCACCGCACAAACTACTACCCGTGACGTCACAGGATCAAGGAATATGTGGATAGTGAACTGTTTGCAGTTCGGTGGTAATAACCCTATGGCTCGTTTTAAATTGGCATGACTTTCATTTTGCATGGATACATTTAGAACAAACCAAAGTTGCATTTTTTCTGTCTTGGCAGTCCTTTTAAACCCAGCAGCCGTTTCTCCTCCGGACACAGGCAGTAGGGGCCGACCATGTTGCACTCAAGACTGCAGTTCCACTTAATTAGCCAACATCATGGAGGAAAAAAAAGCTTAGGAGAGGCCCCCAGCTATCCCCGCGCATTGGCAAAGTGTGGAGGAAGTCACGTGTTTTCGGCGGCCATTGGAAGTAGCGTTAGCAACGGCGTCCTAGCAACAGCCCGCCCGCCGTTCGCCAGTCATGGAGGAAAGGCAGCGCCTGCCTTGTCGTCCGATTGCGAAGATTGCTGCTTCGCTTTGCTGCGCTGTGGTCTTGCGGAACTCGAAAAGGATGCTGCGAGTTGCGACAGCTGCGCCGATGTGAATATGTCATTTAATTTCTACTTGCAAGTGCACCTTGTACCTCGTCAAGCTATTGCTCCGGTTGCGATCACGACGCGCCTATTGAAGTGCAGATATCGTGAACGCGCCGTCCCGTCGTACGCGCGGACACCCGTCAGGTAGATTTTCGGGAAGTGATACACGGTGTGCAGTACGTAGGCGACTTGCAACCGAACGATTCGCAACTCAATTTTTTGGTTATCGCCGCTGCAATATATAGTTTGCTAGGCCGGCAATGCGCGGCAGTGCTTTGCAACTGTTACAAGGTAGATTCCCAGTTGATATAATTCCATCGTCCTATTACCTTAGTAGGTGTCCGTCTGTTGACTGGAAGAGTGCTGGATCTGGAATCTGGATCTTTTTGTGGTCTCGCTCTGGATTTCGCTTTTCAACGCTTCATACTGCGAGGTTAGTGTATGAACGTTTTCAACTGATATCACCTTGAATTTATTGACACTGAGACAAGTTGAAACTTGGCGAAAAAAAGTTTATTGACGCCACCCACCCTCTCATTTTTTTTACTCAATAAAACGTTTTGCCTCCTCCTCCTCCTCCTCCGCAAAAAATTCTATCGAAGGCACGCGAACAACGGTAAAAACATTCCACAATTTTTTAGCGTGAAATCTGCATGAAGTACTGCTTACCTATATATATAGAACGGCCGTTTAATTGACTAGTCATCTCTGGGATTGCCAGTGAAACTGCAACGCAAACTTGGGCACTTTCCAGTCCGGTAGCCGCACGGCGTTCGCCCACTGTTTGCGGCGTTCTCCATCGCTTGGGAACCTATAAACGGCGGCGATTGCAAACAAAGGATGAATGCACACCAATGTACAGCAATACTTGTCAGCGGAATGATGCACTAACCGGTGGAAAGTGACGCCCAATTCCTTGGGTACCGATCGCGACTTGCAGCCTGGCACCGAGCATTGCGGCATTGTTAGAGCGAGCCGCTTCGCAAACCTGCTGCGGCCACACTGAAGACGTGTAACAGTGTAACCGCGCGTTTAGGTTCACGGTCACGCGCTGCAAAACGGCCTTCTACCTGCCTATCAGCTGATTTCCGCCGGCTCGGCGCTGGCAGATGCAGACGACAAGAGAGGCGATACAGGACGGAGGAGGCGGAGAAGGTGCACCGAGAGAGAGAGGCAAAAAGAGCCCCCAATGGCATGGAGGGCCAATGGTCCGCCATTCGACTTACAGAAATGGCGTTTCCGGCTGCGCTGGGTGTGACGTCAGGGCCTCTCCTAAGCTTTTCTTTCCTCCATGGCCAACATGAAACAGCGCCCATTTCTCTTGTGAACAACAACTAGCCATGGTGGGCTTTGTCCAGAGGGCCGCCGGCAACCAAGCAGCCGGCCAAGCACCTGGACGACACGCCCATAGAACACTCCACTGACTCCCTGGAATGGTGAAGCTAAATTATACAGAAGGGCAAATGAAATTCACTTAATTCTCTAAACAAACTGCCCACGACACACAGATAAAGCAAGTTACGCAGAAGGGAGAATGTTATGGCAGACTAGCCTGTAGCTAGCCTGGAGCTGACGAAGACTAGCCTGGAGCTACAGATTACTAAATAAAGAGTCCATTTTTTCTGCGTCTAGGTACGATAATTTTCTTTTATATACTGGTAGGGGGAGCTGAAGTCGTCTGAGGTGAGGAATATCATGCGATCTCCTTATAAATAATCATCAGCCTAATCATCATTCACCGCAGGAGGAAGGATCCCCCCACCGGCTTCATATCCTGAGCTTTTGAATCCATTTTCTTTTTGCCAACAAATTTCCTCATCACATTCCTCCATCGAGTTATCGGACATCCCATACTTCTAGTCTCATCTCTCGGTATCCGTTCTGTTACCTCGGTAGAACACGGATCGTCGGTTCTCCGGTTTACATGGCCAGCCAGCTCTATTTATTCCTCTTGGTAACGCTTCGGGCTATGAAATGAGCGTCCTATACACACCGCAGAAGAAACTCGAGTGGAATACGTCCCTGCTCGAATTAAGAAAATGCAGTTGCTGGGCAAATAATGCAGAGACTGTCCGTACCCCCCCCCCCCCCCCAATGGTAGCGTGCGCGGGAATTCGATGGGGGGACCCCGACAAAACGGGAAAAGAAACAAAAAGTTCAAGAAAAGCAATACAGGAAGAAGCATAAAAGGCCCACAATTCAATGCTTAAAATTAAACCTCCGGCATGCCGTGGCATACTTCCGGTTGTTTTGTTAAACTTTTCCCCTCGGGGCCCGGGATATTGCAAAATTCCCAATTGACGGGTCAGACATCGATGCCGGATATGGTTGGTGCGTAGCTTGCGGAATAAAAATAATGATCTACGGTCCTTCTTCAGGTTAAGCAGTTGGTGGCCTTGAGCACCCCCCCCCCTCCTCTAGATAAAAAAAATATATATAAAAAACTAGTGCGGAGGGGGGGGGAGAAGAGAAAGCGGTATCTAAAGTCATACGTGGGTTCGACGAGATACGATCCTCACATAAAATTATTCAGCGGTTTCAAATCGGCGCGCGGTGAATTGATAGTTGTATATTTCCGCCAAATATTGGCTACTACGTCCAAAACTAAAAAGAAAATGTGCTCGCTGCTCATGCGTGCGCTGAGAAGCGATATTTGGTAAACGGAAAAAGGACAGATAAATATCATCGACCTATATTTTAGCCACGCACTGCGAATTTATGGCCGCCGAGAAACAAAAGCACAAAGCCGAACTTCCTCCAGCTTATAACGGGAAAGCTTCAGATACCAGACGACGAGCCAAAGCGAAGCAGACGATACGATCCCTGCAGACGAGAAGCGACCGACGTCTTCTGTGTTGGCGCGCTTTCGCAGAGCACGGTGGGAAACGCGGACCGCACTCCATCATCATTTCTAGAGCAAATTAGGAGGCTACGAAACTGGTCCAAGAAAAGTGCAAGGCGCATTCCCCGTGGTATATACCATCCGCCCCCTCGGCGGGAAACGAGGTGCTCAGCGAAGCGTAAAGCTAAGTAGGGAAAAAAAAAATCAAAAGAAAAATAGTATTTTTTATAAGTAATTTGCTTTCATAGAGACCATTTCACACGAGTGCCAAATATTCAGAAGAAACAAACTTTCACTTTCGAACACGGTTTCGACGACCAGCTGACGCTCCTTCGCCGCTGTTGCTATGGGGAGCTTTTCGTCTGCGAGAGTCGTCTGCATTTGTAATTTTTTCTGCTCGGGGCGCGTTCGCCCGATGGGAAAATTTCGAGCCACCAGCGGACGGAAATTCATGTAGCAGAAGACACTTCGGGTGGTCGCATATATGCTTGAAGACAGACGGAAATAAATTATAAGATGAATTAAATGAGCGTATAGCATATCCCGGAGAGAAGGTGACGATTGAACGTAGAAGCGGCACAACTCGGTGACAGCTTAAGCTCGTTTAAATGATGTGTTTCAACACTGTTCTGGGTGATAAGTTATGGAGTGGACGCTTTTAGCGATTCCTTTTAAAATACCCAGGGCTGCAGTTTGAAAGACAGCGAGCAATTTATAGACTTTGTCATATCCAAGACCTCTCGTGTACCATCCCCTCAATGTCGATGTCCAACCGATCACTGTGTTCACCTTTCGTTTTATTATTCCGGTTTGCAGAAAAGTGGCGACACACTGAATCCCCTGCCAAGTCGGCGCTCGGCGCATTTTCCTGAACGGCAGTACGCACACAATATATATATTCCCTGACAGCTAGACGCCGCGCACCGGCCGTAAAACATGCGCGCGCTTTGGCTCACCTTCGAAGTGCCGATAGCGGGTCACGCCGTTGTGTTGTAGTCCCGGGCACGGGGACGCCAGTATCGCGACCATCGCCAGGAGCCACACAGGGTTGAATAGCGAGCGGGATGCCATTATCGTAACGGGGGGCCTGGCCGGCACAGCAGAAAACGCAGGCACGATCGACCGACCGACTCAAGCGACCACACAGCGGAAGGGAACTGACTGACCGCGACGAGTACCTCGACGCGCAGCCTCTCAAGACTCAAACCGGTCTTATCGGTGTTCAAAGGGCGCTTGGGCGCTTTTATACGGCGTGAGGGTGAGAGTGGGCTGCGTCTCTCACACGCGCGTTCTCCCTCGAGCGAAGGGGCAAGTTTCCTCCGAGCCTTCAAACTTCTGTGAGCAAACAAGAGGCTGTTGACAGCGGCTGCCTTTTCGGCAGCTGTCCAGCACACGTGCGGTCGTTTATCTAGCTTGGCTGGTTGGTTGTGTGGGGGTGTGAACTGTTTGAGGAGGGAAACGCCGAAAACTGGCCAAAGCGCCGAAGTCCCGTCACAAAAAACGGAGCAAGCGCGCCGGCGTGCGCACACCTGCGCGCAAGTGGACGTAGCGCATGAGCTGTACACTAGGTGCGGAAAACGCGCTGTCGTCGGCAGCGCGGTGAGACTAGCAGACGACATTAGGACTGCACTTTGGTCCGTCTGTAACCTCGATCAGACATAAATGTTAATGGTGTGTGGGCTCATTTGTAGGTCGCTGTACCACCTACGAGCTTGCCCACGGCAAGTTTACCCATCGCTCGCTAACGGCCCGCTATATCTATTTACTGAAGAATATTGCGTAACTATGGCAGTAGCCCACTGGCGAGCCGAGCCTTGTTCCGTCGAATTGCACTGTACTAGTAGTAGTCATTGTTATATGCATTGTCGTATACGACAGCCGGGGCGCAGCGGCGGCGCGTACGTGCACGACGTATGCGTGGCGTTCCTGGAGTCGAGTCCAGATTCCGTGGACGGGTGCTGCGCCAGCTGTGTTGGTTGCTAGGTAACGTGAGGCGCTCCTCAAGGTTTTCGCCATTTTTTTTTTGCTAAAGCCACTGCACGAGCCGGGGACGCTCGGCGGTCGCCGCGAAGCACGCACTCACGAGCGCTCGGCATTTTCTTATTTTTAACGCGTTAGCCCTCATTCCCACAGCCGTTTTTCACCCCGTCACGTCGCCGTCACGTCTCCGTCTTACGTCATGGGCGCCGTTTTTCGGCCGATTTCTCGCCGAAAACGGTGCGACGGTGACGGGAGGCCAAGCTCTACGTTTCCGTCACGTCAAAGTTACGGGACCATGCCACGCGTGCTAAACCAGCTAATCAGAAAACAAATTTTTACGGCTAAATTTAGCGAAAAGTGAGAACAAACCACTTTCTTTACTTTTCATATTAAAAACGCTCAATTCTAGGCTAAACTGATCACTAGGCAGACGACCCTGTAATCTGACGGAGAGCTCCAGTACGAACACTACTCGTTTACGTCTCCGTCGCGGTTTCTTGACGTGGCGGTGCCGTGACGGAGAAGCGACGGCTGTGTGAATGAGGGCTTATGCGCCGCACATTACGGCCAGCAACACAGCTTTGCTGTTAAAATAAAAACTCTTCTAAACGCAAATCGACCTACGTTCGCTTCCTACACTTCCAAATATGCAGAAGTGTTGTTTTCCAAGTGTGCGCTCAGATGTGCGAGGGTGAGGGATGCACAGCTGGGGTGAAGAAGGAGGAGGCAATTTTTATTTTTCACGAAATCCCCTAGTCTGGAGCTCCCGGGATAGTCGGCAGGGCCATCTCTGCCCGTTAAATCAGTGTCCTTTGAATTTCCATGCTAGAGTCAGCCAGCCTCCTTTCCCATGAAGTGGGGGTAGGGTTGGGTATGGGGGGTAAGGTTAGGCTTCTGTGTACATGTCCAGAGAGTAATGCTGGGGTAGTCTCTGCAGTTAGGACACTTACGGGGACTAGGGGTCCCCCGTAATCGCTGGAAACGGTGGAACTGGTGTGTGAGGTGTACAGTAGTAGGTAGCATGTCTGTCCGATTCTGCATTAGTACAGCAGATTCCCAGCTCGAGAGTGTTTTGTGTGGTGTTGGGTGCTCCTGTCTGTGTTGACAGGCTGTCCGTAGGACATCTCTGGTGTCAACTGGTTCTTGATGTCCTGGTTGCATCCTATGTTCCCTTGAATGTGGCAGTGCATGCTCAGGCGCCCGGTGGTTTAACGCTCAGGCGAGTGTGTGCGCTCTCATTTCCTGACATGCCTTCGTGCCCACGTACATAGCACTTCCGACTTGAAGCGAAGACCTTGTCGAGTATGTGCACGGTATTTGTGTTACCTGGTTGCAGAAAAGCAGTTGGCACGGGGCCTGCGAGTCGGTGTGCCGGCGTCTGGCGCAGAATGGCAAGAGCGCTCTATAGCATGCGCAACTGCCCTTGTCTCCATATCGGCAGTTGTGTTGATGTCAAGTTCTGAATTCACTTCAAGAAATGTCTGCAACATTTTGGAAAGCTTAATAAAATCCTCAATTTTGATTGGTTTAATGTGAGATGTTCTTTGGGTACTTGCCCAAAATTCTTAAAGCAGCACACGGTGGCTTGTCGCAGCAAGCAGAGAGTGGGTCGTTGAGTGAAGACAGTAGTGATGTTGCCGTGGAAACTACAATTGCCAGGACGCCCTCCACATTGGGGGATGAATGGACGATTCTTGAAAGGAATCGGGTTGGACTGGAGTACCAGGTGGTAGGCATAACAGAGAAACTGGAAAATGCCAATGGTTTCAGCCACACATGCCATTGCAATTGGCTTTAACTGCCTAGCAGCAATTTGTCTGAATTCATTTTTTTTTGCATCTGCAACAGGCTCCCGTAAAGACGAACTACAGAACAAAAAAAATTGTATTATCAGATGATTATTAGGCGGACATTTTTTGCACAGTGCATGTTACCAGAGAGCAAAAGTGTTTTGTGTCTTGGTCATGAAATTTGTAATAGCTGAGTTCGTCTTAACGACAGTCTACGGCATTTACTTCCAGTTCAGGCATGACCTTTTCATTGTTTTGAGATTAAGGTGACACTACTAGAAAAGCAGTACGACGATTTTTGTAACAACCGCTGGTAAAACATCTTTATTGACGGAAAAGATAGGGACCCGCTGTCTGGACTGTTAATACCTCATGCCCCACATCCTATCCGCAACTCTGTACAACACAACAGTTGTGAGCACAGCTGGTTTATGTACATGCTCTGTGCCTAGCTTCTCCACTCCTCCTCTCTTTTCGACTGCTTCGAGCGGACCATAAAATGCACGCAGACACCAACTGTCTTCGCCTGCGATGGTCGGTGTCCAAAGGCGCCCCCGGGAGGCGGTGACGCAATGCCTAGTGTTTGGCGTTGACCAGCTCGTTGATCTGAAAGAAGGGACAAAAATAAAAATGACACAAGTAAAGCTCAAAGTTAACACCTCAACCTCAATGATCCATTCAGCATCTTAGGCTTTGCAGAAGCTAAAAGATGAGCGATGAATCAAAAGAAAACCAGGAGAGGCCATCCACATTGAGCCGAATTCATTTTATTCATTGGTCGGCACCTTTCAGCTTCTTCAATGTACAGCCCAACCAGAGAACATACGTCAAACCTCAATCCTTCATGCTCGGCTTTAAATATGGTAAACATATGGCTTGAAATGCCTTCTTTTCAAGCAAAGGGTCAGTTATGCCAAAGGCATACACTGGTGACAGTTAGACTTGAAATTTCTCTCTTTAATACAGTAGACTCTCGATAAACGGAACTTCAAGGGACCGGAAAAATTAGTTCCGTTTAAACTTGAAAGAGATGTTCTAAGGTGCAAATTTATGTGCGTACACACTTCTAAGGGCATTTCATGGAACTCTAACCACTAGAAAGTGACTGTAGCTGATAGTTTCTCAGAAAGCAAGAAAACTACAAGACACGCAGGCACAGCATTCACAGAGTTGATTTGGCAACAATGAGTCGCTGTGCACTACAAAATGCGTCAATTATTTTTGTTTGAGTCCTTGCAACTGCATCTTCACGGAGGCTAGAGGCCTCAACTTCGCGAGTGCTTACGAGCCACCGAATTCAGAAGACGGCAACGTGGTAATGAAGGACGAATAGCACAACGATGGCACGAACGAGGTGACAGGAGGTGAGCCCTGTACCCTTTCGGCTCTAGAATCGAGACCGAACGACTGGAACAAGAAACCGATGTTGCATTCGTTGCACTAGCACGGCTAACCACTTACGAGGTGAGGCTTACGAGGCCAACATGGCTAAAAAAAAATGGAGGATGAAAAAAAAAAAAAAAAAAAAAAGAACGAAACAACCGGAACCGTAAAAAGCTGATTCTGCTGCCAGTGGATTTCACAAGAAGTTCCATTTCTGGTTCCGTTTACACGGTGATGCGGAAATTTTAGTTCCGATTACTGAGAGTTTTTTTACGTTATCTGAATACAAAACCAACCAAATTCCAGGCAACTGTTCCGTTTACGCGGAAATTTCGTTTAAGTGATTTCCGTTTATCGAGATTCTACTGTATACCTGTTGAAAGTGTACCATCATCTTCGACAATTGATGCTGACAACTGTGTGGCTTGAAATCCCTCCTTTCCAAGAGTAGGTTCTCTTACGCCTGGTGATCATGAGGCTTGACATTACTCCTTTTTATGTATGCAAGCTACGGATGTCTGGCCTGTGGCCAGATGGCTTGAGGTTACCCCATTCCAAGTATACATTCACTTCCCTTCAGGGTGACATCTCAGCTCAAGCCACAGGAGTGCTCTCAAAAGGTGTTCGTTGACGCCCTTAAAGGAGTCAGCAAGTGGCACCCTTTCTGGGCTCCACACAGCCTGCCAAGCAAGCGCACCATATACACCCATTTGGGAGATAGGAGTACGCTGTGTGGTGTGCGCACCTGAGCCTTGTACATGGACTTGACGTCTTCCAGGTCCAGGCGCAACTCCTCCGCCTCCTCGACCTTCTCGCCGTACATCTGGAGCAGCGTGTTGTACTTCTGGTTCACGTCCTGGGGTCACCACAAAAGGTCAAAGGTCAAACATAAAAAGGGGGGGGGGGGGACTAAAGTGTCTACTGCATGTGATGACAGAAGGAGGAAAACACATTTGAAGGTTGGGGATAAGAACACGATCAAGGTTCTTTCAACTAATGGCCATTTAGACACTGCATAGTAGAGAAATAAATGCAGCGAAAAACTGTACCTTAGACACTGCATTCCACTGCTGTGCGCTAATTAAGGAAGATCTATGCACGACACAAATTTACTCCCTCCAATTTACACCGCTACTCTGTACAAATACACACATGCACATGACGACTCTGGTATGTGAAAGCACATGAATGCTAGAAGAACCTAACAGTATACATTGGTCTTGAGGTTTAGGAAATCAAACTTTTGTGGGATTTGAATGTACATGCTCCACCTTCTCCTCATAAGCAGCATCCTTACCGGAAGATCAATACAAATTGACTGCACTTTGGATTGTCGCCACAGAGGCAAGCAGAATTTTCTTTCCTCCTAATCCACAGTCAAATGTGTTCAAAGGAGAAGCAAACACACGGGAACCCCAAACCCCCTTCATTTTCTCCACAGAAATCACATCCTTCTGCCTGCGCATTGGGCTTTTGAAGAGCTCGCTCAGTTCGAAGTTCTGCAAATGTCAACACGAAATGTCAATGGTTAAGGAGCCATGAAGACAAAATACAAGTTGGGTTTATTAGAAAAACTGCTTAGTCCCGATAACAATGATACCAATATCATCGCAATCTTCGAACAAATAACGGAGATATTGAAGAAAACGTGTGAAGCAGTCGCGACCCCCTAGCCAATTTCCCGCAACTTTTCTATGACGTCACGGAACCTTGTTTGTGCGATTGGCGGCCGCCTAACTGACCTGTCGCGACGACACATGACTGGACGTCTGTAATGGGGCCTCTAGTTCCATTTGACCGCATCACTTGAATGCTAACGTGCAGTTAACGCACTGAAAATTATGTTTTATTGTTGGCCTGTATGACGTCATTCTTGCTCATAACACGTCACTGTGGTGCAAAATTTACTTCTTGCTTTTTTTTGTTAAAAAAACATCTTTTGGGGCTGTAATGGAGCTGAGTGAGATACTGAATCCTAGTTCTTTCAAATAAACAAAGTTGTATTTTCTCTTCATGGCTCCTTTAACGTGTCACATGGGTCTTTGGGACCGAAAAATTGCCCAAAAATGCACATTTTTAGGTATCACTTTTTCCTTGATTTGCAGAGTTTTTCCTCCGAAACTTCCGTACTTGGAAACGTACCAGGTACTTAAAAAAGCCATAGAGGCCTGATTTCAATAAAGAAATAACAATTTTTTAATAATTCCCCACTTCTTCGCCACGACTGGTATTGCAGTGATAAGCAATTCTCGGGAGGTACATCCCAGCATATAGTGCATCTATGAAGGTCATTTCTTTTGCACTGTGAAGCTGAATGTTTAAACCATGCAATAAGGGATGCAGTTCTTGCATTTTGTGTTTCAGTAGTTGTTTAATTAGCGTTATTTTTAATTGGTTAGCAGGAGAAGTTCAAACCTAGAAGTTATGATTGATGTAAACTTGTATGCGATTGCAAAAAAAAAAAAAAAAAAAAAATGCTCCCCTTATTTCATTCTCCACAACTTCTGGTAGCTATTCATGAATTACTGGTAATTTTTTGTTGAATATTTTTCCCTATTGTTCTCAAGAACAATCAAGGAAGATTTTTAGTTAACTCGGAAACTAATTACTTTACCTCAAAACTAATCAGATATTTGAAATCAGCTAAAAAAACTGAACAAGCCCACAAGTTTCACCATAATTCACTGGAAAGCAAAAAAAAATAATCGAGGACCAGTGTGCCCCTTAACGGACATTATATGTCTCTTGGGAACATGTTTCTGCAGACCACAAGTTACCGGTACGGCAGCAACAGTGCCACATGACCAAAAAGTTGCACTTGCCTCGTGTCGCGACCTGAGTGCCACCAACTCCTCGTGCTCCTGGTCCCAGAGCTCCTGCTTGGCCGACAGGGAGGTCAGCTCACGTGATAGGGACTCCCGGCAACGCTCCAGCAGACCTATCTGTGCCTGCGTTGTAAGAGTCACGCAACACACGTTACGTCGAGAGGCCCTGCAGAGGACCATGCCTGGTCCTTTCCAGGTCATGGCCATTTACTCGTCGTCGTCGTCGTCGTCGTCGTCGTCATCATCATCATCATCATCATCATCCTATCCACGGCCACTGTAGGGCAAAGGCCTCTCCCACATATCTCTAATTATCCCAGTCCTGCGCTAACTGCGACCAATTTATCCCAGCAAACTTCTTAATCTCACCTGCCCATCTAACTTTCTGCCACCCCCTGCCACGCTTGCCTTCTCTAGAGACCCACTCTGTTACCCTTAATGGCCAACGGTTATCTTGCCTTCGCATTGCATGCGCTACCAACGTCCATCTCTTCTTCCCAATTTCTACTAACATGTCCTTAACACACGTTTGCTCCCTGACCCACTCCGCTCTCTTCGTGTCCCTTAATGTTACACCTATCATCTTCCGTTCCATTGCTCGCTGAGTTGTGCTTAATTTAAGTTGAACCCTCTTAGTGAGCCTCCAAGTTTCTGCCCCGGAGGTGAGTGCCGGCAAGATGCAGCTGTCATACACTTTCTTCTACTTCAGCAGATATTTCAGTAGCGATGTTCAAAGAATGCAGCTGGGCTATGTTTCTGAAGCTTTCCCTTCCTTGGTGCCTTTTGTAGGCAGACGGATTGAAAGGACATTAAAGGCCAAATGCTTTTTTTCTCATAACTGAAGGATCATCCATTTCACAGCTCTCTCAGCTTTTGTTTGATAACCAACAACGCCTTGATTTCTGAGAAACAAATGCAGTGGACTCTCGTTAAGACAAACTCGGTTAAGACGATTACTATGCTTAGGACAAACAACATTTTCGCTCTCTTGTAACGTCCACAATGCAAAAAAACCTCTGCTTAAGACGAATTTTTGATAATATGAACAAATTGTTACGGTCCGTTGGAGTTTGTCTTTATGGGACTTGTAACTAAAAAATGAGCATTTCTTCCTGCCGTTTCCCTCCTATTTTTCTTTTTTTTTGTGACGTTTAAGTGAACATCATCCTCACCTGTAGCTGGCTCACTTCGCCTTCACGCATCTTCAGCTGCGCCTGAAGAGATTCGATGAGCGAGCTGCCGCCGATGCCGCGGAGGCTGTCATACAGCGATGAGTGGCGGGTCACCGATGTGACGCCAAACGCACTGTTTGCAATGCTCAAGTCGTCCGAGCCCTGCAAGCAGTAACCGGAAATTAGGCTTAACACAGAGTGCCTACTAACACTTTCCTGCCTGCAAAAAAAGGTAGTACAGTAAGACCTCGTTACAAGAGATACTGCTACAAGACACACTGTTACAAGAGACACTTGGTTATAAGAGACGTTTGAATGAAAGCGGTTTGGTTGGTTCTCTTATGTTTGCCATGTTAGCAACAGTGCATACAAGAGACCATGGTTACAAGAGACACGTTTCTTGGTTCCCTCTAGTGTCTCGTGTAACGAGGTTTTACTGTAATAACCCACCGTGGTGGCTCAGTGGCTAAGGCTGCTGAGCCGAGGGATGTGGGTTCGAACCAGCCATGGTGTATGCTTTTCTGACAGAGGCAGCCACCATGGCTGGATTGAACCCTCCTCCGTGGTCCTCCCAGATCACAGGTGGTCAAAATTAATTTAGAAGTGTCCACTACAAAGCGCCTCAGCGCCCAGATGTAGTTTAGCTTCGGCACGTTAAACCCCGCAATCAATCAAGAAGGTAGTGACATTGAGTAGTCTAGCAAACACAGCAGACTCCCGTTAAGACAAACTCGAAGGGACTGTAAAGATTTATACGTATTATCAGAAATTCATCTTAGGTGAAGGTTTTTTACATTGTGGATGTTTCAAGAGAGCAAATATGTCGTTCCTCTCAAACGTAGTGTTGGTCTTAACCGAGTTCGTTTTAATGGGAGACCACTGTATTTTTTTTTTATAGAAAAACAAGCCTGATACTAAATTGTATGCTATCAAACTGTAGAAGAAGAAATTTCGTTTGCAATGGCATCAGAGTGAAACAACAAGGTTCACTAAAAAAAAAACGTCCACGCAAGAATTTTAACAAAAAAAAAAAAAAACTGCGAGGAAGTTAACACTGCTTCACAACAAAAAAGCTACACCTAACCTTAAAGCTGAGCCATGAAGTGCACCATAGCAAAGGGCTACAAATTACTTGGAGCCTGTAGGGATTTCTAACATGCATCAAAATATTGGCACACAAGAGCTTTCATTTTTTGCCTCCACCAGAAAAATTTCCGACAGAATCAACACGGAGTGAATGAGGAGGTGTGAGAGTGAGCCTCCACATGCCAAAAAGTGGCTTTACTTGAGAGCACAGCTTGACGTCACCTCTCAGCTGTCAGTGGCAAGTAAGCTCTATGGTACTGTGCTGAATGAACACCTCAGTGACAGTTGAAAAGGGGCAAAAACCAAACCTGACTCACCGCATTGCAGTTAAAGGTGTCGCTGACTGAGCTGAAATGCGACGTGGTAGGCGATGGCGTCGTAGAGTTCTCAAGCCTCTTCTCCCTCTGAAAGACGTGTAGCATCACATCGAGAGTCAAGAAAGACGGCATACAGGCCAACTTTCAAACTGTGGAGAACGCACGTACAATTACGTCCAAGCCTTTCTGGCTTATCGGACAGCCACCACAAGGTTAGATCAGCACCCCTCACCACCCTTTCAATTGACTGGAAGAGGAACACCGCAGGGCTCAGTTCTATACCCGATCCTCTTTAAAGGGACACTAAAGGCTGAATGAAATTTTGCTTTAACTGAAAGATGATATGGTTCGTAGCACTCTCAGCTCTTGTTCAACCAGCAACGACGCGCCATTTCCAGAGAAATTCGTAAAGAAAGCTGGAATTTCTCTTTCCCGCTTCCCTTTCATTTTTTCGTGATGCAGAGATCGCATCAAAAAGTAGGAGCGAGGCACCGGTGCGGTCTAGAACGTAAACGTTTGGCGCTATCTCAGGCTGGCAACGGTAGCTTTTACGTCACCAAGGCATGGCTGAGCAGAAGCGGACCGAGTCGCAGACGGGGGGGAAAGGGCCCGAACTCCCGAGTACCTTTCGCGCACCGCTCACGCCGACGCCGGCGGGGCCTAGTCCCGAAGACGTCGTGAACGTGGGTGGGATGTGGAGGCTCTGCGCATCCCGACCTCCCACTCCCTGCTGGCCATAAATAAAGTATTTCTCTCTGTCTCTCTCTCTCTCTCCCCCCCAGAACATTTCTCTGGCCGATGAGGCTGCCTTTCACTTTTACTATTTGTCACCGACAGAAAAAGAAGTGCTTTTCAGCGGACTTCACCGAAATTTCCAGCGGATCTTAGGGCTTAAAGTTTATCAGGGATTACTGTATTTCTTGCATTTTATCAGTTCAAGAAAGAAAGCTTTCCAATATTTCTTGTGTTTTTTTGGTTCAAGAAACCATCTCTTGTGGCTGGAAGAAATTTGACTGCGTCAACAAAGGCTACTTCCTTCAAACTGAACACAGCTGTGTGTTGTCTTCATGGCCCCTGTAAAGCTGAAGCTTAATGGACTTTAGTAATGGAACTACCGTAAAATCCCGAGCAAGCGCCCCTACCCGGACAAGCGCCCCCCCTCCGTTCTCGAGTGATTTGAAATTTGCGCCAAATCCCGAGCAAGCGCCCCCTGCCTTTTTTTAACCTTTTCCGGCGCTTCACCCATTTTCACAAAACCTCTTACCTAGTTGTTTAGTATTTTCTTTTCTTTTTTTGCTAAATATTTGCATGTTAAATTATAGAATGATGCAATTTTTTGGAAAAATAAACTGTTTGGGCTTACGTATGTCTCGTGCAGTATCCGTTCCCCATGCGTAGCCAGCACACGACCGAAGCCGAAGCTGGCCGAAACGTGAGCCAGCCGGAGCCAGCATAGCTGCTGTCAGTCGCCATTTGCCATTATCGAAAAACGTGTGGACCGTCCCACGTGTGCGGGACGTAAGCGAGAAGGATGCATTCGTACACAGTGAAAAAAAAGGTTGAGGTTGTAGAATGGCATCGACAAACCGGCAGAAACGTGCACGCGACTGCGCGGCATTTCGGGATCGACCGGAAGAGAGTGCGCGAATGGGACAAGAACTTTGAAACCGTACTACAGCGCAGCTACGGAAAAGGAAAGGCACAACGGAAGCTAAGCAACGGTGCGCCTGTATTCAGTGAAGAACTAGACGACGCTCTTTTTGAATTTTTCGAGAGTGAGAGGAGCGCCGGTCGTGCCGTCAGCAACAGGCTGTTGGCCTGTTGGCTGAAGAGGCCAGAAAAATCGCGGACAACCTGAAGCTCGGGAACTTCGCAGCATCGTCGCAATACATCAAGAGGTGGAAATAAAGTTATTTCTTTTCTCAGCGAGTGTTTTGCGTCCATATTGAGTTCCAGTCCGCTACCGTAAAAACTTTCGCGGGATAGGTATTGGGGGAGGGGGGAGGGGGCGCTTGCTCGGGATAATACGCCGCCATTTTGAATTTCGGTCGACGACCGAGCAAGGGCCCCCCTCAAAAATTCCTCAAATTATCTGTTACCACAGGGGGGGCGCTTGCTCGGGATTTTACGGTAAACACTAATGGAACCCAACACTGTGCTCTTATTAAGCAAACACTATGTTGTGTTACCCTTTTCATTCTACTATTAGGTTCAGCCATGTTCCAGCAAGTACAGTAGCCGACTGATTTTCTGGACTTGTAGGGGAACAAAAAATAGTTCGAATAAAAGAACGGTCTGAAAAATCCCCGAGTCATTACTCCCACGGGACAACTGGCAGTTCCTCGGGAAAGTCCGGAATATCCAGCAAGTCCAAATTTTTGTAGTCCGAAAAAACGGTCGGCTACTGAAGTAATCAAACTCTCTCCACCACTGCCCTCACCTCGGACCGAAGTTGTTCCTGAAGCAGCGCCGTCTTGTGTTGCTCGCTGGACAACTCTTCCTGGACTGCGCTCAACTGTGTTGACAAGGTTTCCTGGTTTGATAGAGGGCAGAACAGAGACGGCGGTAGTATTAGTGCAAATGCGGTAGTATTAGTGCAAGTGCAGTAGTATTACTGCAGGTAGCATTAGTACGCAGGATGCCTTCACAAGCAAGGTAGCATGCTGCCTCGACAGGTTGACAAAGGCTCAACAACACAGGTGACAAAAATTGGTATGGTAAAACTCCGTTATGTGCTTCTGGTTAGAGTAAAATCTCGTTGCAACTAACTTGAAAAAGCTTTAAAAAATAACAATTTTTCTGAAAACTTGTCGTCTTTATGCAAAAATCATAAAAAATAACCACAGCAACTACATTAAACAAAGCAAATGTCTCATTTTTAGATAGGCACCTGTTTTTCTAAAAAATACAGAGACAATCAGGTGATGAATGTTAATTAGAAGTATGTGCAATCTTATTATAGTGTATGCAGCGAAAATTATGTATCACAAACCGTTCCAAATTGCCAACATTTGTAGCACTGAAATATTTTTGCGTTGAGACCAGGTTTCATGGTACCGTGCTTTCACGGCAGTCGCGTTGCGAAAGCTCAGTCGCACAGTTAACATTTTTATTTCAACATAATTTCGGATAACATGTTTCCCCCCTTTTCACATTTTTATTTTCGCAGCCCGTTGATAAATGTAATAACCCGGTTTTATTGTGCGCAGGGGAACCTTTTCATAACACTGTATACGCATTTCATTACCAAGCTAAATAAGTCTCAGAATAATGATTGAGCGAGCAAGCTGCACATGTTCCCAAACACTAACGCTATCTGTCTGCTTAGGCCCTTGCCTGCCATTTTACCTTTTCCACTCTGTCACAAGATGCGGTGAAAGTTTTATTAATCTTTCTCCACTTCGCAGAAGCCCCTTTCGCAAAGTGGAGGAAGATTAATGAAAATTTACTTGCCCTTTACTTGCAAACTGTAGTGGCGCACACATATACAGCCAGACACTACCTTCTATTCGGTGAGAAGCAAGTCCCTGCTTTATTAACAGCAGCAACAAAAAAAGGAATGCGGCAAGTCAATGCACACAAGTAACGAGCGTGTACAGAGATGAAAGTGCTGGCACAAATACAGGACTGAAATAAAGGGCACTCGCCAATAGACAAACGTCGGTAAGAAAACTGCTACCTGACTGCCTATTTCCAGCCTCAATAATTTAGCATCAAGCACACCACTGTGGGTGCATAGTTTTTTTTCGGTGTTGAAACCCAAGCCCGGGGCCCTTTATTAACGCCAGCCAATAAAAAATAAGCTTGCTGTTAATTCATGCCACTGGGAAAAACGGGGCCGTGTTTCATCATTTTTTGCAATGCTGGCTGCAAATAGAGGTACTAAATAAAGGGGAATTTCGCCACCGTCTGGGGACAAACGTTCGGTAAGCTCCCTCTTGTACTGGCACTTCCATTTCCGGCCTCAAGAAAAATTTTGGCTCAAGAAACACAAACTGCAGGTTCATCAAGTTTTTTCTGGTGTTAAATTCTCCAAAAAGATAGCCGGGAATACTACAAGCTTCATGAAAATGCAAAAAAACAATGTTCCCCGGTTCAATAAAAAAGAACCCTTGGGGCTGTTTTAGGATTCAGGCCGCTAGGAATGAAAAAGAGGCCTGTTTTCCCTCATTGCTTTAGGAAAATTTTGGGCTGCAAGACCATATCATGACTAAAAAAAATCCCAGGCCGTTTCCACTAACCTGAAACCTGAGAAGGGGCGAAGCATGCAGTGTATAAGTGCGTTCAAAGATTGTCAAGTCTCTCCCTTGCCACATGGCGCACACTCATTGGGCGCCCGAGAAGCGTTGGTGGGAGGAGCAATCGCACGCTTGCTGAGGTGGTGGCGCCCCCCCCTCTTGCATTGAACCAAAGTTATGCAATTAAATGAGACAGACTGGCCATAAGTTGTCTTCGTGTCACACGCCGCAGCATGCTAAGAAGTATGCTTTACAGGAGAAAACCCGGCGTTTGAAACCAATTGGCAATTTAGAGACAAAATTTAACAAACTTTTGTTATTAATGCAATTAAATCCCGATCATTCCTGCACTTTAAATTAGTTTAGATTGTGTTACTTTATTCTGAACTGGTTTTTATCTATTATACACTTGTTTTCAGACCATCGTTTGACAGCTTGATTTACCGTGACGACAGGAGACAACGATGACAGGAGACGATGACGACGACGACAGGAGATGGCAAAAGCCCGAGCCCCTAAGGTGCTTCGCCCCTAATATCAAGATTGTACGTACTATGACGCAACTGCCCGAACTTGTACCATTGTCCATGGGTGGCAAAAGCAAGTGGTACATTTATGGTTTCCGCTGCACCCCCCAAACTGAACATAGTCACTGCCCTCTCACCTTCTCAGCTCTGAGGGCCTTCAAGGCCTGCTCAAGTCTGGCCTTGGTTGCCTTCAAGTTGCTTTCCCTGAAACAAAACAAAAAGAAGAAGAAAAAAAGAAGTAAAAGATAAAGTTATTGTTGGTGGTTGCTGCACCCGTAACAACAGACATCGTGAACAATGCCTTTTTTGCTTAATCACTCACCAAACTGTGTAGTACTCCAGAATTGCTTGTACGAACTGCAGCACTTACAAACTTGTAACAGGAAGACTGTATAGAATGGCTGCGTTTCAGAAAGGTTGCTTATATTTTTGATAAAGGTTCGTGCTCTTTTGAGACAGCAAAACACAACACAACAAATTCGGAAGCCCTTTCTCAGTGAATTCACCATCGTAGCCTAGAAAAGTTGAAATTCCCTTATAGCGTTTGCATTTGTTCTAGTAATGCAGGCAACACACATCTGAGCACTGGCAGTTGCCTTGAACCTGCCTTGACACTTCAATGAACAACGTTGTAGCTGAATTAGAGCCTCTATCTTGTTTCTTGTCGTCACCGGTCCCTACAAGGGTATTTTAGCTAGCAGTGTTCCAACTAAACCCTGACTGCAATGAGCTATTCAAAACATCAGCCAGTCCCGTTGCAAATCCCGCAAAAAGGTTGTGAAGTATACGACCCAAGGGCAAAGCCAGGGGGGATGTTTCGGTGTCAGAAAACTCCCCAAAATTTCTGAGTGGTGCATCCCACTTTCGGCCTTTTTTTCGCCGGCCCATGCTTCTTACCCACTTCACCTATAAATTTAAAAGTAGATGAAAATAAGATGAGAAATGAAACATAAGATATTGCGTGGGCGCAGACCTGCTTCTTTCAATTTTGTTACTGGCGCGCCAAAGCACCCCCCAAAAATATTTTCTGGCTACACCACTGAGTGAACACTTGTGACAACCTGTGATGGTCTGTATATCCTAACAAGGGGAGTTCTACATCTGCTCAGCATTACTGCAGTACAGACAGCACATAGCAGAACACCACCGTGTCAAGGATCTACAGAAAAGCATTTTGCTTGGGAAAAAAAAAAGTGCAGTGCGAGAAAATTTAGGGACAAAAGGGAAAGAGCCTACTTGGACCCTTTAACTCTGCTTACGTGCTTTGAAGGCAAAAAAGCATTACAGCTTTCCCTGGCGATACTTCTCAAAGTCTTCGTTATGGCCACATCGCAATTGCTTCCCTTTCTTCGCTTTCGTCTGTTCGTACTTTCGCTCAAACTACTTCCGATTGACAGACTGGTGACGCTATCCTCCATAGCTGGCATGCCGCTGCCTGTTCACCTGTCACACGATATGACGTCAGCGTCGCACACACTAGGCAAACCCAACTCCTGCTCTGAAAAGGCGGGTCAAACCCCTGTGTAAACTCAAATACGTTTTTTTTTTTTTTCAATTCACTGTTTGCAGTGGTGGCCATTGTCTGCAGCGGACAACAGCAACAATAATGCCCGGTTATCACATGACAGGCCACGTAAGGCTTCCGTCGTAAAAAGGGCCCACATAAGCCATCACTAAGCTTCGCGCAAGTGTTGCCCAAGTCAAAAACTTTACAATCCCTTACTCAAAAAAAGTTGAGAAAAGCACGAAAGCTAAAAGCGCATTCAAATCGGTCGCCAACCTCCAAAGATGCACATCGCATACGAAGAACGGATCCATGCGACGATTTCCACGCACTAAGTAAACACATGTATGAACGATCTAAATGTATACCGATACGTGGTTTATGAGGTAAAGGTGGCACTCTTTCTTCACGATCGATGCACGTCTAGAACTTTTTTTTTTTCACGATTTTTTTCGAGTAAACTTTTTGAAATAATGAAAGAAGAAGCCCGCTTTCATTGACGTGCCGTGTGTCTAGAGATCTTAGAGCTTTTCGGTTGACCAACCGGTCTATGGGGAAATGCATTAGTTGTTTGACAGGGCGCCATTGGTCACACTAATACCTGTTCTACACGAGCATCTGAAAGGACATTTGAGTCAAATGGCCTATGAAATTTCAAATGCCATTCAGACTGGAAAGAGTTTCCGCCGACCTACACAACACTTTTCAAAGGCAGTTGAAGATTTACACGTTCACCCACCAAGTTTTGGTGTCGGCCTTGCTGCCCTGTTTCGTTTTTGACCAAAATTTCATTGTAGAGTTAAAATGGCCAAAAAACACAATTATTAGTGATTACATTAATAACAATAATCTACAAGTGTGCACAAAACATTCACAAAACAGAAAGCTGTTTTTTATTTTCGCACTGCGGTGTTAAAGAGTACCAAGTTCCCTTGTAATCGTAGAGCAAGTGATGGAGGTCAGAAACAAGTGATAAATTATGAAGATTGTGCACTTCAAAAACAAAGTTTTACTGGTAAGTAATTGTTTTTGCAGTTGCGGCATGCAGAAACTGCACCCAAGAGTACGAGCATATGCGCTTCAAAGGCCCTCTAGAACCTCAGAGGTCGTTGGTGGTGCCCCTCTGACTCAAATGGCACTTCAACCAAATGCCTTTGAAAAATGCTCCGTAGCTGCTCAAAGGCATTCCACTCAATTACGTTCAATTACATTCAATTCATTCTGCCTGAATTTGATTCAATCACATTCGACTCAAAGGCCTTCGAAACGCTCGTGTAGCAAGGGCATAAGAAAGCTTTAACTCTAAAAGAGTAGGCCTGCGCACCTGCGCTCGAACTCCTCCAGGCTTCCGTTCTGCTCCCTTAGGGAGTCGCACTCAGCGGCCAGTTCCTGCTTCTCCCGGCGCAGCGTCGCATTCTGGGTCTCCAGCGCCGCTAGCCGCATTTGCAGGTCCGTGCACTTGTCACTCAGGGCCCGCTCGCGCTCCGCCAGCAAGGTGGCATGGGTCTGGGACTCGTCTGCGTCAAACAGGATGTAAGGAGAAAAGAATTATTGCAAGACACATCGGTGGATCTTCATAAGCATCTCTTCCCTCTCCCCGATGAACTTGAGGCACCAGCTTCAGGAGACTGAATCCCAACGCAGCGTTTCTCGCATACCACTCGCACGCCATGCCAATCGTGTTTTTATTTTACCTTATTTTCGCGATTATAACCCGCCGCTGCCTATAACCCGCACCCCCACTTTCTGTCGGTGAATAAAAAAAAATACATCCTCATGTACTGCCCACATATTTTATACATAAAAGGATGGACCAATGCTACTATTCAAGCAACATTACAGATTTGTTTTATGCAAAAGAACTTACCTAGCTGACTATGTAACTAGATGACTTGCCGCATGCATTTTTTCAGCTTAGTATATTGTTGAGCTGTGTGTTCAAAATAAGCACTGTCAGTGGAATAACAGTGGCTTAGTTGCTATTACTGCTGTAGGGGCATCACGGCCCAACACGCATTGCAGTGAAGCTGCAGCAAAGGAAATACCTCGCATATAATCCGCAGCTCTACTGCATCCACGAAATTTTCGCATTTTTGGTGCGGGTTATTTGTGCGAAAATACGGTATTTGTTAAGATGCTCTCACGGCTCCAGGGACATTATTGAGGGAAGTGGTACATGAGCAGTACGAGGCACACAAACATAACAGACATAAAAACTTTGCAATGCACATACAAGGCAAAAAAAAAAAAGGAAAATGAAAAAGGGAGGAATAAAGCACAAACTCCAAAGCACATTTGTATGCCTAGTAAAAGAATATACCCACAAGAATGCAAGTGTGCACAATGACAATGCAAGTGCGCTCAAGACAGCAGCACAGTCACAGTATCCCTTATTCCACCCTAAGTTTATTATTCCCTAGGGCAAGGATACGTTCTTTCTTCACTGCTGTTCTGTGGCGCTATATAAATATTCATTGTAGTACAGTCGAACCTCATTATAATGAAGTAGTATCAGGACGGCAAATTAGTCCGTTATATCTAATACTCGTTGTAACAATAGATGTAAATCTTGGCTCTAACAAATCGGCAATCTGGCATGCGCAAAAATACTCAATACAAAACTTCATTTTTTAGGCTTTGAACCCACTGTAAACAAGGTAACCCTTACCTTTTTCATTGATGCATTTTAAGCTAAATAAATCGGAACACGAGTACGCGAAATTACAACAGAACAAAGTTCACTTGACAAAACAGGCCTGCGTGCTTATTTATTTGTGAAGGAGGTGATCTTCATCTGGTGGCTACTCACAGCACTGAACAGGATGAAGTTTTTCCACAGTGTCCATGAAAAAAGGGCCTTTATACTTCTGCATTTTGGATGCTGGAGAGTTTTTTTGGAGGAAAACGAATTTGTATCAAAACTGCGCATTATGCGCAGCTGTCTCACCCCTGGAAGTGTCGACCGCCCCGTTCCCGCCGCTCGCAAGCTCGCTGTCAAAAGCAAGCAGTAACTTCGCATTTTATAACAACGCAATGAGTCCGAAATTTCACTTCAAGTGCGAACCGCGCCTCACACGAAACGCAGCGAATTCGCGGACACCGCGTTGTTTTCTATGAACTCCATCTTTTGAGTGGCGCAACTTCCCGTAACTCAAACTAAATGTAAACCTGCCACCCCCCTCATAACCAAAAGCACGGTAGAAATCTGTGAAAGAGCGGTCTGCCTGAACTAGAGTGACTGGCCTGGAACTAGAGCAACTGCTTCACCCGCTGGCCATGTTTCCGATCCTCACCATACCAAGATGACGTCGCCCCGTATACGTACGTAATGTCGTTCCGGAGATACGGCGCTCAGAAAATTGCTGTTTTGTCATTAGCTGGGACAAGTTTTGTCGCCTCAGTAAACATTAGTATTTTTATACAGGACTTTGCAATGATTTTCGATGGGAAAGCTTTAAAAACGTACAGAATAGACACATGTGCAACCGACATTGTGACTTCCGAAAAAAACTATTTCGGGGACCATTTTTATGCGGGTTTTTTATGAATGATCAGTCAATTAATTTTTACAACAGCATCACCTTGGGGGTAATGGAAAATTATGCGGTCAGTAAGCATTTTTTCCCACTGAAACTGATGGGAGCGTCAAAATCATTGGGTTTCAGACTGTTTTAGAGCAGCTTGGCGCAATTTTACCAATTTTCAAGCTTTTGGAGCAGCCTGGCGCAAGAAAACAAATTTGTATCAAATCTGCACAATATGCGCAGCTGTCTCACCCCTGTAAGTTGCTTCTCAGCCTCTTGGTCAAACGTTTCTTCTTTACATCCAATATCATGTGCGGCTCTCACAGTTTCAGTTTCGTTTAAAAGAATAAGTGTCATTGAAATAAAGCGTGACCAACCAAAGTTTGTATTTAGGTAGTTTGCTACAGCTGATAACTCGCTATATCAGTGTTCGTTCTAACGAGGTTCAAATGTATTAGGCCAGAAGTGAAGTAGATAAAATAACACCCCATTTGTGTAGCAGGCCCACCCGTAAAATATAACAAACAAGCAGGATAGAAAGAGATATAAAGGTTCCTACAACCCTGACTCCATGACCTCAACGAAATGTCATTATAGCTTAGTCAGTAGTACTGTTTGAATGCATATCACCGATGTTGATAAGCCTATACTGGTGTGAAAACGGTTATGCATAACAGCCCCTTTAGAATGTCACCGAGCACGAGTGCGAGGCAGCGAAGCAGCAGACGACTCACTGAGCCGGTCCGTGAGACTCCTTTCCACTCTCTCCCAAGAGGCGGACTGGACGCTGAACGTCGACTGGAGATTCTCGATCTGACGAAGCAGGGGTCGCGTTGCTGTAACAACGGCAACACTCAGTCAGCTGCGTGGTGACACTCGGTACGATAGTATTACGCATGAAATATGCTACACCCATTGTTTGGGTGCGTACTGTATTTTCGTGCGTATAACCCGCACCCCCACTTTCTGTCGACGAACAAAAAAAAAATGTATCCCCTCGTATTGCCCACATATTTCATACATAAAAGGATTGTTGACCAAAGCTACTACTCAAGCAACACTGCACATTTGTTTTATGCAAAAGAACTTACCTAGGTGACTTTTTAAACAGGTGACTTCCTGCATACATTTTTTCAGTTGGTATATTGTTGAGCTGAAATAAGCACTGCCAATGGGATAACAGGGGCTTAGTCGCTATTACTGCTGTAGGGGCATCACGGCCCAACGCGCATTGCAGTGAAGCTGCACCAAAGAAACACATCTCACACATAATCCGCACCTATACTTCACCCCTGAAATTTTCTGTTTCGGTGTGGGTTATACGCACGAAAATATGGTACTTCGTTAGTGAGGTGCCAGAAGCGTTTTGGAATACAGCTTTGGGTGAAACGTTGCTCACTATGCTCTCGAAGCAGTCCCCCAGCAAAGGGGACAAAAAAAGTTAGCACCGAATGCTTATCTCTGTGCAGGTTATGCATGTGCAATGATTAGGGTTAGACGTAACACATAACACTACTTGGTGACCAAAACAATGTTGCTGCATTTATAACTAGCTGCAACTTCACCGGCCCACCTGAGGAAAGGTTCTGAGTGATCTCCTGGTTCCGTGCCTCAGCCTCTTGGAGTTGCTGTGAAGATTAAAAAAGAACGGCAGATTCTCAAGTTTGGAACAAGCTTGACTGTACACAGACAAACTGCTAGCAGCAAAGCACTCAAAGATTGGATTGAACACACTATCGCATTGATCTCTCTTAATTTGTAATAACAGCAGCTGACAACGCACCCAATTACTAATCATTTTTCAATGTTTCTCGCTGGTTTTCAACGTCCCCGTTTTGGTGTTTTACAAGTTTGCAATCACCCCCCAAAAGTTATAGAAAAGATGCCCATAATTAATTGGGATGCAATGAACAGGGCAAAGATTGGAACACTTTCTCCTCTGTTTTCTTTCTTTCCCGTCGCCAGTATTAGGCATCCACCACCTCACATACCATATTTACATGATTGTAACGTTCTCCGATTGCAACGCGCAGGGAAATTTACGTAGAAAAATTCGAAAAATATTACTTCGCGTTGGCTCTACTGCAAAGATTTAAAATTCTATTTTTTGGGGGAGGCCATGTCCATGGAAATGCTGCTGGCTGCTTTGAAGTTGAATTCAGCTTTGAGCCACATAGTAACGCGCACACAAATTTGAAGGCAAATTTTAATGAAAACGGGTGCTTGTTAGAATGGTGTAAATACGGTAACAGTCAATCCCTTGAAGACATGCCACGCACCATTTCATGCTAAAGGCAGATACGCATCAACTATCGAATTGGCTGAACAAGAAAAGTGCACACAGACGGACCTGCTGGAGTTCGCGCACGCTGGTGTGCAGCAGTTCCTCGCGCCGCTCGCTCCGTTGGTCCGCCATGGCAAGCGCCACTTGGAGTTCCTCGATCCGCTGGAGCAGGGAGGCCTTTTCCATCAGCGCTTCGGATCCGCGCCTGGTCCATGGCCCTGCAAGATGTGCCACCACAACGGTTGGGTCGTCCAAACACTTCTGTGGTCTGGATATAAACTCTCCGGATTGATCCAAATCATAGAGATAACACCCAACCGCTGGTTTGAATCCGGTTGACAGATTCAAACCCGTCGAGCTGACTTAGTGCACACACTGTAGGCTCCGAAGAGGAGACTCATGTTAGGTTCAGCCAACAACAGACCGATTGAAACACATCACTTACTGAAGATGAAAATGCCGGATTGAAACAAACTGAAAACACCGAAAGTGAAAACACCGACAGCATGCTTAGAGCACTCGGGACAAAAAACGCGGGACCGACCTCCGTGCCTCCTCGCCGGCCGCCATCTTGGCACTCAGCGACGCCTCCTCAGCCTGCTTCTCAAACTCAGAGTTGTTGTGTCGCAACTCCGCTATCTCGCTGCAGAAGAAACGAGAAAACGAGACGAAGGTGATCAAACGCAGCACCTGCCCATGAGACAGTTGTGAGCTGAACAAGACACATCTATTGAAAGAGATTTTGACAGCAGAAAAATTCGCTGTCTAAAAAAACAATTATGCAAATGCAGTAGCGCCAGCCTGCAAAACATGCCATTTACTACGCAAGGTTGGAGCACAGAGCGATAGCGTAAAACTTGCTGCTCTTTGGCTTTGTTGCGAGTATTTTTTTTTTTCGAATGAATACTTATGGTGTAAAAAGGAACTAGACAAAAAGGAAATGGGCTGAGTCTTTTTTTTGTCTTTGCACCTTTTTGCACTGTAACGATTTCAGCATGACCTACCAACCTGCCCAACAGTAGACCCTCGCTAGGTTTCCTTTTCAAATTGATCGGCAAGAATTTTCCCCTGTTCATGAACCCTTGAGCAATGGTAAGATAGGAAGCATGCACACAGGACACACGGGTGTTAAAGCGTAAATCAATTGTAGTTAAAAAAACATGCGCTCAAAGTCAAATTGCATAACAAGTGGTGTTTTTTCTGCACGCAAGCTCAACCTGCCACAGCACTGGAGGAAGGCAGAATTCATAACTGACCTGTAAGCAGCGTCCAGCTTCCCAGAGCATCCTCCAAGTTGCTGTTCACCTCGTTGAGGGACTCCTAATTGGGCACAGAATGAGAGGACAGGCCATCTTAGAAAGGAGGGGTCAACAAACGCATTGCATAGGCTGACGAGTTGTTAGGATTGAAACACTATATTCCTTTATTAGAACAGCAGGGGTTGACTTTTAGGTACTAGCCGATAAACATAACTCCTGAGATCAACTTTTACAGAACGCGTACCAGGACATAATAATGCAAATGCCCCTTCAAGGGTACCCTTCAGAACTACCAACTTAACTAGCAGCTCTAGCAATGCACCGAATTCGACTAGATGGAACGGGACATGGCTTCGGACAAGGACCTTTTAGGGCTTGCTCACGGCACGAATCATGCTCATGGCGCGATTCTGACGACTGGAGGAGCACAACTTTGTTATGGTCACACGATATGCCTCACTTCTTCACTTATGCTGGAGTCGTTTAGTGATGACAAAATGAGAGATAAATTGTACGCATATGGTCCTGCTAGGGTTGCCAACACGAAAATGTCTAAAAACAAACAAACAAAAACACTGCAACGCAAGTTCTCACAGGAAAAAAAAAGAAAGGCAGGGAAGTGAGGTGAAAGAATTATCTACGGTGCGTAACCTTCTCAGCATTCAAACATAACCAAAAAAGGAAAAAAAACATACTTCCACTGTATAACTTCCGCAGAATGCAGCAAGTTGTATGAATACTGGTTGCAGCATTTGCTTGCAAGTGTGGATCAACGTACCAAATTGCATGGGGTTAATGTTTCAGGCAGCCAGCTGCTTCATTCATTTGGACACATGCAGGGCAATTTCAAGAGACTAGACAAATAAGAATGACCGCATACAGGGTGCCGTAAATTTGTCCTCTTCACTTTTTATCAAGCAGTCATGACTGTACATAGTGTACCTCTAGTACACTACACTCACCGTGCTTCCCCTCTGCCGATGGTTGTTTAATGTTTCAAGGAGCTCCACACTCGCCCCCTCAACAATATGCACGGCAGTTTACCTGGAGGCCACTGCACCCTCCTTCACATAGGAGGCCCAATTATGGGCCTCATCCTAGAGTTTACGCAGTATGATTCCGACACAAACTACCTTCCAATCTTATCACCGGTTGTTTCCCCACCTGCAGAGATGTCGCTTCTCTCTCCAACTTCTGCGTTGACGATGTCAGGTGCCGAATGGTGTCTGAAGAAGAAATGAAAGAGTGAGAGGAGGAAAAATAAGTAAAACCAAACAAGATTTCTGACAAAAATAAACCTGAGAGATGACAACTCTAAGAAGACTCGCAAAAAATTAGCTGTCGCCTTGTGGGAACATTGTCACAGGACATTGCCAACCTGTGAGGCAAGTTTTAGATGAATGGCATAAGACAGCATTTTGCCTTTTCCTTCGTAAAACAAGCAAGATCTTCAGCAAGAAGCGTCTGCCTAGCATCAACTTGTTCTGGACTGGGGTTACAGCCATTATGAACTTTTATTGAGCTAACCCAGTCCTTTCTGGTGTACTATAAAGAACCTAACGACGTCTAGACCTCCCCTACAGACACCTTATAGGCATGCAGTTTCTTAGGCATGTCCAACCAGGCATTTGTATTTGTGAACAGCAACACTGTCCTGTCACTTGTTTTGTTTATTCTAATTGATATGTAAGCAGTGCCGATTGGTGCCATTTGAGCTCATCAATAAGCCTGTTGTGCACAATGGCCTATCCAAAAACTCTATGTCAACAGACTCACAAGCTTTGTGAACAGTTTGATTCTCACATACTTGAGGCATTTCTTTTAACAAGCCGTAACAGCAATCAGTGCACTGCTCCTCTGATACAAGCTACTCCCATTCCACTCACAAAACTTCCTTCCACTCGCAGCTGGTTTGAAACAGCCGCACATATTTTAAAATTCTTCTATGTCATGTGCCAGTGTCTTCTCAGGAACAATCTTACAAGATGCCCGATGTAGGCCTGTTGCAAAATAATCTACAAACCAGGCTGACTGTCAGCTGAATGCCAAAAAAATTTCTCCCACCTCCCCTTGCGGGAAACCCTGTGTAGATGCGACGCAAGGGTCCGTTGTGTCCTAGTTGATTCTCCCATCAGTGAACGTGCCGTGAACCCCCTGCCGCGGCTATGACGCAACTGGCCGGCTATGATGCAACACAATCCAACACAATCCACTTTAATCCAATCCATTCCAAATCCAACCCAATCCAATCAAATCCAAGCCAAGCCAATACAACCCAATCGAATCCACTCCAATGACCCTCGCGAGAGAGTGTTCGCTATCGGAGAGGAGAGGGGGTGAGCGGCGGAGAGCGCAGCTCGCGCGGCAAGGAGAATGGGGGAGGGGTGTGGACGGACAACAACAACGCCGTATGGAGGGACAAGGCGAGTGAATGAGATGCAGTCGCATCTAAAACATCCCTCAGTGCACTTCAGTCTGCTTACACGCTTTGAAGGCAAAAGTTCCTGGCGATTCTTATTAAGAACTTATTTACTGCTGTGTCATACTTGCGTTTCTTGCTTTTCTTTCATTGCTTTGTCTTTTGGCACAAATCACTTCGACCAGCTTCTTTTCTCCTACACCGTGTATGCATCTCACTGTTTTTGTCTCTTCGTCTAACAGCATGAATAATGTCAGCAAGCAGACTGGCACACGACAGCTTCCCAAGAATCAGGGTTCTCTGCGTCTGGTGTGCGCACCTTTTCTACTACAGTAAAACCTCGTTACAAGAGGCACGGTTACAAGAGACACTTGGTTATAAGAGGCATCTGAATGAAAACGGTTTGGTTGATTTTCCTACGTTTACCACGTGAGCAACATTGCATACAAGAGACCTTGGTTACAAGAGGCATGTTTCTGTTGTATGGTCAACCTCCAATGTCGATTGGCATCCGCAGCAATACCGCGGGCAATGCGCGTGAAGGGGCAGCGCGAGAGATCTCTAGAACAGTTCGCTCTTGTAATAAACTGGTGACGCGGAGCTCCCGGGTCTGCCTCTTGCTTACGGCGTGCACCTGCGACCGTCCTTAAAACAGTTTCTTGGGTCCTTTGAGTGTCTCTTAATGAGGTTTTACTGTAATGTGCCGTCACGTTCATGTGTCACATGGAACACACAATTCTACAACTTCTGCGTTTTCAATTTATAGTTTTGCGAATTTTTGAAGCGGGCAGAATAGCCCCTCAAACCTCCAAATTCCTCCAAACACCCCCAAGTGTGTATGTGCCTTGAAGAAAGGAACAACAGCATCGACAGCAACTTGTGTTCTATGCTGGAAATGCACTGGGATAGCACAGTTGGTACAGCACTGGGCTGCTACTGTAAAGACCTGGGTTCAAATCCCGTTAGATCACGTATTTTTTATTTATTCACTCTTCACAGAGGCACCAGACAACAACCACCATTTTTTTTTAAGGAATGAGACACTTAAAGGGGCCATGCAGACAAAATACAAGTTTGTTTTATTCAAAAGATTTCGTGTTTTATAGTGCTCCCAGCGCTTGTCTGGAAGCAAACGATGCTTCATTCACTGAGAAATTAATCAAGTTAAAATATTGATTATCCCACCAAATAGGGGCGCTTCCGCGACTTCTGCAATGACGTCACAAGAACAGGTCTTCAAGTGAAACCTAGTGCGCCATTAGGCTCGGCAGCCGACTGCGGAGCCTTGCTTACCGCTAGTCGACCTAGATGGAGCCACCATACCGCGCTGGGCCGTTTTCTGCTTTGCTTTGTTTCTGACCATATTTGCGCCTGGTCTGTTTTTGCTAAGGTAGAAAATCTTTTCATGAAACATGGCGTTCGCTCAACAAATGCGGTCCCGTAAGACCGTTGCTTACGTCAATCGGCTAGTGTCGTCTGAGACAATTCCAAAGCGCCGCAGTGCTGCGCAGCTAAAACAGGCATAGTGCATGCAGTACCAACCGCAGTACACACTGGTACTTCTATGTTTAGATGTACTTTCATAACTCCCATTGTTTACCAATCATTCTTACAGCTATAAAAGAATGTGCCCTGAATTTAAGTGCAAATAGCTCGTCCGGCAAGCTTATCAGCCCTGCCTAATTTGCGTTTGCTTTTGCCGGCTTCGGCCGATCACAGAGCTGGGCATACAACATCATAGGTTCTGTTGCAGGAAATGAGCTAGTGGGCTTGCGTGGCCATTCCCTTTTTTTCTACTTATATAGCTTATTTGAGCCACGTTTACGTTAAAAGTGGTTTCAGTATGACTATAACGAGGAAATATTTCGAATGAACCAAACCTTTTTTTTTGTCTGTATGGCCCCTTTAAGGGAACTCTTCACAGCAGCCAAAGCCACCAAACACCAGCTCAGCAGTTATGCCCAGGTCTTCGACCCGAGATGGACAGTGAGGGAAAGGTCGAGGATGAGAATGAGGATGCTCACCGATGTGCTTCTTCTCTTGCTCATCCTTAGCACTGAGCGACCGACGCAACCTGTCCAGCTCCTTGCTCTGCTCTTCAAGACGCTCTCTGGGAACAGCCGTGAAGAAGAGACCCGTCAAGTGATACGCAACAGCTTCTAGTGCACTAGATCTCGCGTTGGTCATCAAGCTCATTAGCTTTTTTAACCACAGCGTAAAGTGCGCATCGCAACCCTTTTCAATAAAAAAAAAAAAAAAAAACAGCAGGAGAAAACGTTACTGCTGTACGGCAAGGTGCATCTACAGAGGTGATTACTTGCAGACAGCTGATAGGTTGTAAGAACCTCCCCTCTCACTCAATATCAGAGGTGTAGCCTGTGACCTGATACTCCTCGGTACATTCACTTCTGCATGGCAGCATCTGACCTTGGAACGGCAAGTGCGCTCGTGATAAAGATACGATAACGCTGTGCCCAAGACTGAACCTTGAAGCACCACTTTCTCATTGATCTCGAGGATAAGCCGGATAGAATTTCACGATTGGCTTGCACAAGTTGGTCCTTTTGCAGCAGCGGAAGGAGAGAATGTTTCAAGCAATTTTGGTGCTTCCACTACTCGAGGACATGTGAGCTCACAGCTGTTCCTGAAAAGGCTATTTATTTGACTCAGATGAACCTCAAACACGTGACATCACAATTGCGCGAAGTTACAACAAACCCTCACTATCCGACAAAAAAAGGTCTGTTATTTCAAAAGGCAGCAGTATCTAAACCAGGAGGTAGGTAGGGGGGCCATAGTATAGCTAATAAACAAAAAAATCAGAAAGATACACAGAATTTCGGAGGGAATGATGATGATGGTTGGATTTTTATGGCGCAAGGCTAACTGGGGCAAAGAGCGCCAATCATTAGTTATGTATGAGGGGTGAAGATGTAAACGCTAAAATCGCTCAATAAGGCCAAGAGTGAAAACAGTTGAAGACAACGGTGGTGGCTGGTGTATAAGGCCAGTTTTGATTACACATGATAGGAAACGAGGTTTAGAAACTTAACATCCAACAAATACTTAAAGACGCGTTTAATGGAAACCACCATAGCATCGTCACAATAAAAAAAAATGATGGGTGGAGTGGAATGTGTTGTCTGTAGAGCTGGGGAAAGTGTTCATGTCATGTTGTGTCAAGTGCCTCGCATTGAATGACAATGTGAACTACGGATGGGGCCTCTCCGCACCTGCTGCACTGGGGTCTTGAAGAATTTTGGAGGGAAGTTTTTGGGATTAAACAGAAACAAATGACTGCTCTTCCAAGAATTAGGACGGTATGACGGGATAGCCAGCACAGTTTTGAGAGTAGACTCACTTGTGTGTCTTGATGAGGTTCTCCATCTCCTTCTCCTTGGTGCGCAGCTTCTTGATGATGGTCGACTGCTGCAGATGCTGCTTGGACAGCTTCTCACCTGAGGAGAACGAGAAAGAAAAATGGTGAGAAAATAGGAAATCTGACAGTGGACCATAAAACCTGCCGAACTTCACTGCTTGGCACTTTTTTGGCCTGCAAGCTCCCTCCTAGGCATTGTGGGTATATGCGTCGTGATGGTTGTAGCAACTACTTGTCCCTAGATTCCATTTTTTGTCTGATTAATACTTCAGAAAAGCAATTTACAATAGCTTGCAACAAGTACAACACGAAGGCAATGCCTATACATAGCCATGTACGTATTGCACCCCATTGCAACCAAGAGCCTTGTGTTAAAAACTGGCAGTTAATACTCCTACACTGGACCTACAAGACCCCACAAGTCACACAGCAGAACACGAACTTTCCCTTGGTTGCTACCAAGTTTCGACGTAGCCATATGACATATGCTGGCAACTTGCTGACATGTTTATTCATTCCTTTGAGTTTGAAATAAAACAAAACCTTAGAGACTATGTAATCGATGAATTAAAGACAAGGGGCAACACATGTACTGTCTGCAATAATTTCCGATTTAAATAACCAAGTTACGTAATGCTTTGCATTACATGAGAGCCGAAGAGTATTATTATTTTTTTTTTGCATCCAACATAGTTGAACTTCTGGAGGTTCAGTTACAACCTTCAAAATAAATTAATAAAGTAATTTTTTAAATTCGTTCTGCAGTGTACAAAAATTGTCTTGAATTTCTATGCATTTTTTTACATTCTTTTTAACAACAGGAGAGCAGTTATGCAAGTGTGGTTGTCACTGTCCATCAACAGGGTTCCGTGAATCTCATTGAAGTGGATAATCATCGTAGACATTAGCCTAAAGAACTAGAACGGTTAACTGATTACTTTCAAGCAAACGCTCCCAAGGTGGGTATTATGAGTGAACTAATATTTTTACTTGCTCGATTAAAGAATAAAAAAAAAAACTCTCCTCTTCGAATGTTGAAGCTTTCTGGAAGCTTTTACAGCTGGAACCGACATCCAAGTGGAAAATATCTAAAAATTTTGTTTTCAAATAGATATTTTTTAGGCAAATGAATGTGACAATCGCTTTAACATCCTCGTTACTGGTGGTTGCGACAGCAAGTAATTGCACAAAAAGAAAGACCAGACGCACGTCTTCAAATCTATTCTTTCATTTTTAAAGACAGTATGAGTTAAAAAAGAAAATGAAAAGAAGATAGCTCGAAGGATACGAGACGAAGATAAACACAGAGGCAAGCAAGAATCTCACCTTCAGACATAAGCTCGGCGATTTGCTCATCCTTTTCCTTGAGGCGGACATCCATTTGGGAGATGCTGACTCTGACAGAGTGAGAGGTGGAAAGGGAGTTGAAAGCAGCTTTTTTTGCAATATGCAAGCTCTCTCTCTGGCATGCTGGTCAGTGTTTGGTCTTGTAGTAGTAGACCAAACCATATTTACCAGTGAAAGTAACACCAATCAGTAGTAGCACAACCAACAAGGACCTGTCACATCCAACAAATTCATATCATAAGACAACTAAAAGTGCCATGCTACTGCATCTAGCCCCCTTCACAGTTTCAGAAAAAGAAAGAAAAGAAGAATGCCAGTGCTATTTACTCTACTACCATTTTTTATAAATTATAACCCTAAGGTTATTTTCATCAGCGAGACTAAAAGAAATTTAAATTAGGAACGTAATTTGTCTCGCTAAACAAGCACAGTCACAAACAGGAATAACAGAGCCCCTTTTGCTTAACAACTTCAAAGCCCCTCAAAAGAAAAAAAGTGATGTGCTAGGCAAGACTTACTTGGAACCAGCTTCTTGCTGGATGGCTTCGAGCTTTGCCTTCAAGGAGTCCCGTTCCTGCAGAAAAGCATTGAAAGGCAAGTGAAACAAACTTTAAAGCTGCAAGTTCTGCCGATTCACTTGCCTTTCATACGCTTTCATACGACGCTTTCATAGTTCACTTTCATACGACGGAATGAACTCGCAAAATCAGCGGTACCGTAACGCTGCAACATTGTGTAAGTCCCACGTCTTATTCCGCGGTTCCCCATGGCATTGTTGACAACCAACTAATCCGGGGCTGGGCAGTGGAACTCAATGTATCCTCCGTACAGCACTAACGAAGGAGCGAAATCCACCCCCCAAATACCCCACCCAAAAGAATGTTGCGCACAAAAACGGCCCTTGTTAAGGTTTTCGGTACAAACAATACCAAACCAAACTCAACTTATTTCAGTTCCATCAACTGAGCCGTGATATGCAGAATGGACACACCAATCGATAACTCAAGCTGCTAGTACCTGCTCTATTGTCTCCTGTCATGGTCAAAGTGTTGCAGTACGGAGATGCTAGGCCATATTAAGTCTCCACATAATGTAGAATATTCCACATAGTGTAGAATAAGTCTCCACATAATGAAGAATAAGTGTAGAATATTCCATTGTGTAGAACGAGTCTCCACACATTTTAAATGCTGAATTCAATTTTGTCACAGGCCTACAGAGTGCCTCAAGTGTTTGAAAACTTCAACATAGCGATTTATGGCACCCGCTTTCAATGCCGACAGAAGAAATACAGAACACCACCAAATTCCAAAAAGAGTGCGAAAGAGTGTCACACATTACGTTAATTCCCAATTTAAAAAGTCAAGGTGGAAAGAACATCTCGAACCCAGGTGCCACGGCAAGCAAGATGAACTTCTACACCACAAAACCAAATCGGCTGAGTCGATTTATTAACGCAAGCGGAAAGGACACCACATGTGTTCAAACCATGCCACTAGCTGACACAAGGCCCCACCGTTTAGTGCCTCTAACAAATTGGAAATCCACATTCGAAATACACTCCACGATGAAATAGGGGGCCATTGGCAATAATAACAAAAACTGCCTTGGTAATAACAATGACCGAGCACGTCCTCATAACTCCATACTTCTTGTTGCTCTATTCTTTACCTGTTGATCAAGTGTGAGCTCATGCTCAAAGCATTAATACATAAAGATGCCCAGCCACAGAGAGGTACTGCTTGACCCTTTCATTACCGCGGGAAATTGACCGATTTTCAGGGGTCTACGAAGACATTTTTTTCTTCTGCTAAACATACTGGTTAGGCACTGATTGCAGTGACATAAAATGCAGATGATTTAACACCTTTTTTAACAACACCAGTTTGTTTTTATTACGTTTTCATACATCATAGTTGCAAAAAAAAATAAAATCAAATCATTGCCTGGGGAGTTGCCGCTGCTTCATATGTTTACTTTAATATCTCAATTATTTGCTTGCAGTTTGCTATAACAATGGTGTCATTGTTATTGGTCACAAAAGCAGTCTTTATACCGCATTTACTCGCGTAATGATCGCACTTTTTTCCCAAAAATTTGATGCAAATTTAGGGGTGCGTTCATTACGCGGGTAAATTTTTCGCGAAAAACTTTCGAGCACAGAAAAGGCAAGCAAGTTGCGGTCAAAATTTTTACGATAGGTCTCGTGAACATAATAAAAATAATAAATAAAAACACAATAAACTTCCGCACACCGCTGCCAGCCGCTTTGCAGAGTGACGCAAAATGCAGTGTTTTCATGAATTACGGAACGCGCCGGAATGAGTTTGCTGCGAGGTGACAACAGGGCGACCTATAAGTGGCTGCCGCTGTCACAGTGCGGGACATCAAAACAGACATGGGGCCGACGCAGCAAGCTGAGTGCATTTTTTTCTTTGTCTTGCGAGTACATTATGTGCATTTAGTGAGAGTTTCTTCCTCATCAATATTGAACGCATGCTTGCCGATATCGCTAATATCGGCAGGTCTGCGGCAATAACGTAGCCATGTACGCTTTGAAAGGGAAGGAAACAGAGGTGAGCACGATCATCCTCAGCTAGACTTGGCTCACACACACGACAATACTGCTGCGGCAAGTTTAGGGTGCGTTCATTGTGTGGGAAATTTAAAAAAAAATCGAATTTTGATGACAAACTTCGGGGTGCGATCATTACGCAAGTGCGATCCTTATGCGAGCAAATACGGTAATGAACTCAACTTTAAAACAGCCACGGCCCCTTTAAAACAGCCAGTCCCCCCCCATAAGCCACCACAGAAATGTCCTCGGCCGCTTTCTCACCCTGGTTGTGTCCATCATCCTGGTCTCTAGCCGAGCGAGACGGTGGGTGAACTCCTGGGTGAGCAGCGAGGTGTCCTGGTTGTCCTTGATCCTTTGCTGCTCGGACTTCTGCAGGGCACTGCGCGGTGCAAGAACGAGGGATATGTGCATGAAACATTTGGACTGCTACTGCTACAAACGATCACTCCTTTTTTTTGATTTTTCAAATTTTCGAGGGAAACGAATGGAAGCTACATCTGGGATATGAGGCATGCCATAGTGGAGCGCTCCAGATTAATTTTGACCGCCTAGGGATCTTTAAGATGCGCCGAAACCTCAGCACACAGGTGGTTTTGCTTTTCACCCCCATTTTAAAAGCGGGCTTCGCGGCTGCGATCAAACCTGTATCATCCTTGGGCTCAGCAGCACAATGCGTTAGCCACCATTGCAGGTACAATCGATCCCTTCCTGCCCCCGAAAAAGACGCGGGAGTGAATTTGTTTTACTCTTACTCAAGGTGGAATCGTACAGCTCAACTCACGCAATGACTTAATTCAGGATGTAGCACCAGTCTAGCTCTTTCGTTATGGCGTAAATACGGGCGATTTTGAGTGCTTCCACAAAACTATCTTTTCTTTTGAGCTAGTGGACACATTTAGCATTGCTATGAATGTAATAGTAGCTTATAGATTGCTCTTACAACATTTAGCATTGCTATGAATGTAATTGTAGCTTATAGATTGCTCTTACAAACACAAGGGTAGTTTTGTGAAAGGTACAATTATTTACAGTTTATTAGTCGAATAATAAAAAGAAATGCACACAAAAATTTACACGCAACGTATATAGGCGATTGTAATGAGCCTAAAAATTATTTTAGGAATTCCAAGATATACAAAATGTTCCTACATTTTTTGGCTATGATTCAATATATATATCAACGCTGTACACCAAGTTTGGTATTTTTGTGAGCCCGTCAACCTAGCGGAACTGATGGCTGTGCCACTCCTCGAAGCCACTCGAGTGTAAGTTGGCCATGCATCCAAGCACACTTTTTTGTGTTCCGACACAAAATCCTTTTCACTTTAGTGGTAAAAAACTAGAAAAAAAAATCCAGCGCTCTTGAGAAGTGTCGCGCATCGCTCCGTAGCGGTAATCTAACATGAGTGCCAGGCTATCATGAAGGTAATAACGCGATATGACACAGCGTATTTGGCAAAATATCCCCACCGTACGTTGTCCAGACCCTACACATCAATGCGAAGCCACAGTCGTCAGGTAGGAAGCCCGTTTTGTTTATAAATACAGCGGGACGCCATTTTCACACAACTTGCCACTACCGCGGGTTCGAATTTCACTCTTGGCGCGGTCTCTGCACGCGAAATATCAACAAAACATGATAAAATCGAAAAATGAGTTGTCAATAAATACGCCAGATTGGCGTTAGTTGTCCACCAGGCGCCGTTTTTAGCTTTCGCGGGACGTTTGAAATCATCGGACACCGCCGTCCGATGGCCTATGGCGCCGTACTGAAAGAGCTAGAGCACTAGTTGATTGACTTCTTACAAACTACAAGCATGTAACACAAACTTGCAGTCTCATTTGATACTAGTATATCAGTACTGTAAAATTTAGATGTACTGATATTCAGCCACTGCTTAATCACACACAGCCTACACAATTAAAGATACCCTGCAGCCCATTATGAGCAGTGCAAAGAAACCTGCACGACGTTTAGATTACACTGCTAGGAATACTTGAGCCAAATATATATGACACGTGCATGTAAAGCAGTAAGCTCGCAAATCACTGTTGGAGATGCAGAAAAAGCAACTGCGCTCTCTTGAACTTCCCTCAATATGCACCGCTTTAGCTGTGCCATCGCAGCGTTGGCTGTCCTATTGGCTGTTGCTGCTCAGCGTCACAGTTTATTTCTCGCATTTCAGGTGACAATCCCCCGTCGTAAGTGCTGTGCACCAACCCCTTCTGTACCTGAACCTGTACGTACAGTTTTAGTGCTTCTTTTGTGTTTTGAATGCGCACGGAGTTTGAGTGACGAACTCAATACTTCCCTTTAAACCAGTCCACTTGGCAACAAACGTTTATTGCTTCAAAAATGCCCTACCAGCCCGAGTGCACATTTGCGAGCAGGCATGAATGCCTGCTTTTTTGTTGCACCAAAACCAGAAATAGACCCCTCCACATTGCGGGGAAAAAGAGAAAACTTCCTGTCCTGTGATACATCGAAGGGCGCCGAAGAGAACATCACAAGCCCTCCCCTAAACCACGCGCAGCCTTGGTCACGTAGTCCACGGTCGAGTTGAGAGGGAATGACTACGCGATTTTTCATCTCACGTAGCTCCAGTGATAGTGAACAAATTTTTATCATTCTTGTGGGAGGACATTGCTGGGACAATAGACTTTACTCGAAAATGCATTACGAATAGTCAGTGGTAAGTTGATTGATTGATTGTAGGGTTTAACGTGCCGACGCAACGCAGGTGATGAGGCGCGCCGTAGTGGAGGGCTACAGGATTAATTTTGACCACCTGGGGATCTTTAACGTGCGCCGAAATCTCATACACACGGGCCTTTTGCTTTCGCCTCCATCAGAAAAGCGGCCGCCGCAGCCGGGAATCGAACCCGCGACCTCGTAGTCAGTGGTAAGTGCTGCAGGGTCCCTTTAAGTGCGGTTGTATTCCGCTTGATTCTGTCCGCTGGACTTCTGGGCGCATTGTGGCAGGTTATGTCACCACCAAACTGATAGCGACAATGGTGCGAGGGAAACAGCACTAAAGAATTGCACCTTTCGCACAAGAAAAACCGTGTGCATATCAGCCGAAAGAACTCAGCCCACATGCTCTAGGACTCCACATCCATTACAATATGCTTGCAACTCCTTTGGGTGCTCCCTCCAATTCCAAGCTGAGAAGGCGAGAAGAAAGCAACGGTTTAAATGTGCGTCGCCATTTGAGTACTCATCTCAAAAGAGATGCACACCTGAAATTCTTGGATGCCAAGTTCTTGAGCACTGAAATGCCCTAGCTTTAAGTCCTCTCACAAAGAGAAAGGCCAATTCTTTGTTCCAGCAGCGATTGAACGAATTCTAAACGCATTAGTGCTGACTTTCGCTCTCATGTGACGAGAATGAGTATGCTCTTTTTCCCTATTCAGCGAGCAAATCAAGCCACAAACAATGTGATGGCAACAGGTGTTTAGCATATAGCAGAATGTCAGGCATAAAACTTAACCACAGCGGAGGGATGAAAAATGTGCTGAGAAACGGAGGTCATCTTCGGGACGCACCTCTGAAGGGCGGCGTTGGCATCCGCCATCTCGGCCATCTCCTTGCTGAGCAGGAACACCTTGCGCTCGCGAGCATCCAGGACACTCTGCAGCTTGTTCACCCTCTGGAACACAGAGCACAGGAACAACGGAACACTCATCATCATCATCATCCATATCATCAAAGAAGGTCTCCCATGTTCCTATAACTGTTCCACCTTGCGACACCCCAGCTAATTTTTTGCCTTTGAGTTAATGGTCTTCCCCTACCACTAGTCCCGTTTCTTGGTAGCCACTCTGTCGACCTGGGTGGTCCTATCGGTCGCGAGTTCTTCGCATTGCATGCCCAGGCCATGTCCACTTCAATTTATTTGCCTACCCCCCGAGTTTGTTCTCTGACTCACTGCCCAAAATTTCTCCAGTACAGCTCTTCCCACCCTCTGTGGCATGACTGTGGGCTCGCGAGCGGTTTCTTCGTGCCCAATATGACAAGTTCACAGGGTGTCTCGTTAAACCAGAACTTGGATGTGCGAACACGGTGCAGTGGGTGGCATGCAGACAGGGCTTTCAATTAGGTGATTTTACAAGCGAGAAAGGCTACTCTGCTCTTACCTGGCTACATCTGTACTCAGCAAAACCCTGCCATGGCTAGCGAAAAGTCATCTCGGAGCCTTACAGGGCAAAAGGACTAAAAGTTCGGCAGGCCAATTTATCGCGGATATTCACGAGGGAACAGACACCACGATTGCTGCTTCTTGTACATTTTCAGTATTTTTTTGTTGTTCTGCCAGCTAAGTTCGGTAAAGTAATCATTCTGCATTTGTATTTCCCGCTTTTTTTAAAATTCCTGTAAAGCTTTTGATTGCAAAGAGGCTAATGCATATGCGGCTTGTCTGGTTAAGCTAGTCGCCTCAATTTGCACCACTGAGGTGAATTTTAACATAGGCATCATTTAGACCTTCCATCTCAAAACAAACTATTCTCCCTCATTTTGGTAGCTATATATGCCCCTAGAAGTAATTAAACCCTGCCAGTAATTCAAAAACGTCAAGTCTTGCCAACACGACCGAACAATACTGGGGACAACAAAAAGCAGCTCAAGTGCCCCTTTCGGCCATACTACATGCTGGGTAGTTCAGACGTAATAGTGCACTATAAGAGTAGGGTTGCCATTTTTTCCCCGAGAAAAAAATAAATAAAAATAAAGCAGCCCTCTGCAAAAGAGGGTGGGGGGAGGGGGGGGGGAGGGACATGGTAAATAGAAGGTTGCATTTGTGCTGAAAAAAAAAAAAAAGATGCCATGTTTGTTGAAATGCAATGCCACTCATTGTACGGTTTTTCTAGAAAGAAATCAACATAACACTTGTATGAAAGTGACTGAGATATTGGTTATTGCTTTGAATGTGTGGGCCGCACTGAACCGTAATCGCACATACTTCGTCCATTAAAAGCCTTCATTTGCATCTCAATCCACCAAACAAACGTTAAAAAGTATGCAACATGCAGCCTCTCGACATGGTTATGGTCGTCGTTACTGAATTGATGCTTATGAAATGTAAAAAAAAGAATAATAATAATAACAATCGCTGCACGATGGCCAAAAAGAAAAGAGAAAAAACATTGGCCAAAGACGGCCAGTTTTAGGTCAGGACCGGTAACCGGCTTGCTGTCCTAAAAACTGGTCAGGCCGGTCAAAAACCAGGCAGGCGGCACCCCTACATAAGAGATTGAAGCAATTACACAATCAATCAAACACACTCACCGCTCGGAGTCCCTCCTCTTCAGACATGTCCTCTAAGTTGCCAGCAGCACCACCTACAGTGGGCAAGACAAAAACCTCACATAAGGCCCCCACTTTCGAGTCTTTCGTGTCAGCACACTGGGCATCTACATTGCGCGAACAAGGGCAGAAGGATCTACTGCAACATCGTTGCACTGAGACGTGATATGGAAGCAAAACAACCGTGCATACGAGCAGACCGTTTCAACTCAATACAGCCAAAACCTCAACAGCTGTGAATGTCAAACATGAAAGCATTAACTCTTTCGTTACCACGCCTATTCAAATCGATCACCAGTGATCGATGATTGATACTGCCTATTTAGACATGTTCTAGTCGTTTGTCGTACACCTGATGCGGCACTGCACTTCTGGAATCAGTTTAAATTTTCCCGCGCCGGCGATATTGAGATTTTTGACGGCGTTTTTTTGCGAGCAGAGGTGCGTGTGTTTTTGAGGAAGGGGGCGTGGCTGATGCACTACAAAAAAGCATGCCGCTCGTGGTTAAGCTGCATTACCTTATACATTTTTTTTTATCAAAAGGCTCCTGGCAAGTCAAGTACCGAATAATGCTGTCAGCTTTGTAATCCGACAGCAATGAGAGGTGATAATTACTTGAAAATGACACCAGCTATTATTCACTAGTTATCTTTGGTTCGGAGAAAGGGTTGCTTCATTCTGCCAAAGCTTATTTCTGATGGTCCCCCGCATGTTTAGCAAGTGTGCCTGGCATTTTCAGCCAGTTTCCAACAGTTTCAGTTTCATTTTTGCGTTGCGAAATTGATACTTGGCACTACTACGCAGTTACCCAACTACAAGCTCTTTTGCCATGGCGCCTCCGCTGCCCGCTACTGTTCCTCGAAACAAGCATGCCGCTCGTGCTTCCACTTTACTTACGCCTTACTTTTGCCATAACACCTTCCGCTGAAAGTCGAAAGATAACACCAAGTCGGCGGGTATCAGTCCAGATGAGGAGAACGCTTCCAATTGGTCTTGAACACCGCCAACTGCTCACCGGCCAGTTTCGTTTTTGTCCGAGGGTATTTTCGGAAGTCTAGTGTCGCTTCTTAGTAGAGCTGTCTATTCTGAAAAGTCTCCACCAGCCTTGCAATTGTTTCTTTTCGGAACTGTTAGGTGGCGCTGCAATGTAGTAGGCTCGTAGTGCTGAAATCACTTCATAGCACGACGGCGGCTTGGTAAAAGCTTGCTGGGCACGATTCTAGTGCATCGAACCTTATTCCTGCAAGAAGGGCTACCATAACGAGTCAGAACATGATAATAAACTGCAAATTAAAGTTTTGACTGATAAGTGATGGTCAGAACGTCAACAAACATCCACCACACAGTTTGGTTTTCAACTCCAAGCGGATTTTTTCGTATCACTTGCTTGCCTTCAATATTGTGCTGGTCATAATCATTGACAAGGTGTTTTTACATCACGTGGAGGCTAATTGGGGCCTTCAATGATGTTAAACCACCAGATTTCTTCTAGAGAACCATCCAAAATAGCAATTTTTGAAGTAGAGGTAGGGCTTCACCGCAAGGCACGGGCACCACGTGTCCTAACATTTTTTTTTATATCTGTCAAATTGTACCGTGCAACTCAATTTTTTTCTAGGACAAGTTTATGAAACGCTTACCTACAAAATGTATATATTAAATTTTTTCTACTACTGGTGGTTTATTATACACAACTTACTTCCTATTTTTTTATTTTCTCCGACGCCTGGACAAAAATTTTGAATTTGATAATTTTTCTTCACAATCTTTATTTATGAAACCATTATTAAAACTGGTGTCGTTGTAAAGCACATGGAATCGTCTGCATTTTATGTCACTGCAGTGTGTGCCTAACCAATATGTATAGCACAGAAAAAATTTTCTGTTAGACCCCTCCAAATTGGTAAATTTCCCGCATTAAGCTCCTAAGTAGTAAAGTTGTCATTTGTGTTTGAACAGCACATACTCAAACGGTTGTAAGTGGCATTTCCCTCAGCAGTAACTCAGTACTGCTGGTTGCGAAATGGTTACATGGGGCCCTACGAACATTCAGATTACAGGCCCTTGTTGGATATAAGTGACCACATTGCAATCAAGGGTCGCCAGAGGCCAGCCTTGAGGCATACCGTATTTGCGCGCATATAACCCGCACCAAAAATGCGAAAATTTCAGTGGCAAAGTATACGGGTGTGGATAATACGCAGGGTTTCCTTTAGTGCAGCTTCACGGCAATGCGCGTTGTGCAGTGAAGCTCCTTTGCAGCAACACTGACTGAGCCTGATGATGATGATGATTGCTATTGGTTTCCCCTTTGAAGTGGGGTGATGACATGTCATCTTACCAAAAGGGACTAATATAACCATGTTTTACACTCTTGGTTTAATACTAGGGCTGCTTAGGGCAGGCACTAAAGCTTATTAGGCCCGAAATACTTTCTTTTCCCTGTTACAGGTGGTAACTGTCCTAGGCAATATTTCCCTCTCTGCTTTTCGTCCACCAGCATTCTAATCTTCTTTTCGTCCCCTCGACAGCCTTGAAGTTAACTTCCTCTGTGATACCCTTAAATCCTAGGGCTTCCGAAAGCCCAATATTCCCTTCATGTAGATTTGGATGGATACCCTCACATTCTAACACTGTGCCGCATAGTTTGTTTCTTTCCCGCAGACCACACATACCCCATCATTTCGTGAATACTTCCCCACAAAACTCTTAGTTGGCAGGCAACCTGCTCTAGCCTCAAAAAGCAAAGCACTGCCCTGGGAATTATCGTAGAAATTTTCCTTTCTGATGTTCATTTTCTCCATGGCAGCGATTTTGCAAAACATACAAAAACAAGGAAGAAAAAAAAAAAAAACAAGGACGAGCGCACTCTAACAACTGAATTTTATTAGTAAATTGTGACTTTCTCCTTGCAGCCAGTGTATTCTACTTGCTAAATAGTATACACTTTTTTTGTCTACATAGTACGTGATGTGTTGCTTGAGCAGTAGCTTTGGTGCAGCCTTTCCTGTATCAAATGTGCGGGAAATACGTGAGGATTTTCTTTTCTTTTCCAGTGGACTGAAAGTGGGGGTGCAGATTATATGCAGGGGCGGGTTATACGGGTGAACATACGGTACGGCTGGCTGCCTACGATTTGTTGTGTCAACATTGGCGTAACTCACATTAGCAAAGCCACTGAAAGACAGGTTGCTGTAGAGCCAAAAGCAAAGCATCCAACTGAAAACAGACTGCTATATATTAAAGAAAGCCCGAACATGGAAGCTTGTCTCAAATGATACAGATAGAAAAAGGTACAAAGGCTACTCAAGCATGCAGGAAGCACAACCTAAGTGACTTCCAATTCGCTGCCACTACCACATCAGCTAGACAGATTCTTTCCTAACGCCACAGAAAAGTGAAACAAGGTTAAAGGTTAAATTCCACTTACCCAGTGGATCATTCGATGCCCCTTCGGCTGGCTCTGGACTCTCGGACCGCTTATCGTCATGTGCGTCAGGCTGCATAGTCCACAAGTGTCTTGCCGGCGACACCGCACTGAACTGGTCGATGCTCGAGCCCCCGTTGACGGACGAGATGATCTCGATGTCCGACGACGACACGGTCTCCCCTTCCTCATCACCCGACGGACTGCTCGACTTGCGCGAGTCCTCCGTCTCCTCCGTCGAGATCCGAACAAACGAAGCCGAAGAACTCGTCTCCGCCGAGTGCGCGCTTCCGGCGACGGACTGTGTCTCACACTCCTCCTTGACCGAGACCGACGCAGCGACATCCGCTTTCTCGGGAAAGGTATGGTCGTCTGCTTTGTCACCGCACTCGTTTGCCGCCATCTGCTTCACTTCCACAAACGCCGGAATCTCGTTTGGCGTGTCGACGGCCACAGACGCAACGACGACGTCACCACCCGCGTTACGCACGTCAGCATCATCATCTTCCCTCTTCTCGACGAAATTCAGCGCCGAGTCGACAGCCACCCACAAATCGTTCGACAAAGGATCTCCTTTACTTGCCGTCAACTCGTCTGGATCTGCGAGTTGAACTGGAGGCAGCGTGGCCTCGCCTCTTTCGATGCTACCCGTTCGCTCAATCTTTGGTGAACTCGGCACCTCAACATCCTTTTGCAGATCAACTGTAAGTTCCTCTTTAGACGACGAACTGGAAGAAGCTCTAAGCGTGTGTGACGAATCTGAGGCCGTTGCAGGAATGGCGATTGCACTGCTGCCGTCATTGTCATCCGCACAAGAGGTTGCGGACTCTTGAGCAGACGACACGGCAGGATATCCGGAGCTGGTGACGTGCTCCGGTTCGCGGACGATGACTCCGCTGTCTTTTGGTTCCTTGGAAGTGCCTTGCCAGTCTGAAAAGGACTCTCGGCTCTGACTCAGCGGCGAAGAGCTGCCCGGGAGTGAGGATGTCCCGAGCAGGGTTTCCGTCGACCCGTCGGACTCGGCAGACTGCTCCAGGGGCCGTAAGGGAGGGAAGTCTATGTTGACGGGGCTCTCTGCACCTCCAGTCACTGCGGTAGCAGGTGTCGTGTCTGCCGTGCCACTCGAAGCCAATCCTGCAGCCAGAAACAAATCACTCGGCATCACATTTTCAACGGCTTCAAGACATAAGAAAAAGAGGCTCAACACTCCAACTGCTCGCTAATCAAGTTTGGCACGGGTGCATTATTTATTAGTTGGTCTGAAATAAAACTAACATGACTTTTTTTAATAAAAAATCTCTCTTCTTGTCTCGTCTTTTTGTTTTAAGTGCCGCATTTTAGTGGAAAGTACTCTGTTACTGGCTGGTAGACTGACCTCCGTCGTCTGCTGGCTGGGCTTTGGTCGGCTGCAAAAGGACGGCCGTAGCGTCTGCCAACGGCTTGGCCACGACAGAAGACGTTGCCTCGAGCAACGACTCCCAGGATGTATCCCAGCCCGATGACAATTTGGTTTCCGCCTCTGCAGCATTTGGCTGGCCTTCAGGCTTTGGCTCGAGGCGAGGTGGTGTCTTCGGCTCGAGGCGGGACGGTGTCGGCTGTTTAGATGTCGGCTGCCTGGATGTCGACCCGTCATCGCTAAGGCCAAACGACAGGAAGAAGGAATCTGCATCTGCAGAAAAATGGTACATGGTGTGCTTTAATGCCTGCAAACACTGCACTGAATTATGTCGATCATCAGGAACCATGCAGAGACTGAAAATTCAACGACGGCGTAAATGAAAGCCAGAATACCGCATTAAGTTTAGTCGCTGCTTCACACAGATATGGATAGGAACAACGTGAGGACTCGGATCAAGTGCCAAATAATAAAAAGTTGAGAATGTGCCCAAATTATTTGACTGGGTTCTTTGCTGAAACAACTTATAGAAAATATACAGTTATAGAAAAATCAACGACGCCTGTATAATCATTGCCTAACGCGTGAGCAGAAAATGGCCAAACAGCCACTCTCCTGCTGCTCTCTCCTACCTTTTCCTGCTCCGTAGCCTTCCTGCGTGCTTCCATGTCCGCCGGCCAGCGCCGCTTCTCGGAAACTATGCAAAATAGTTGAAAGTTTGTTTAGCGCTCCCCAGGCGGCGCTCCTAAGCCTTCTAGTTTTTCACCATGCCTGTCTGTCTTGGTCTGTCGCTGATAAAACCGCCTTTTCCTCGGAGCAAAATCACTTGTGCTGCCGCTGGCTGATGCCGGCTTTGTGCATGCTTATCTACTTGGATCACGGGCCCCGAAATTTTCTGAGTGGGGCGGGGCATCCCCCTCTCTCTCCTCCGCATTTCGGTCTTGTTTTGTCCTCGCTGTTCGCACACCGCTTCGGTACGGACTTTTAAAATAAGGAACTGTACTATAGAAGCGCCCAGACAGCGTTGCCGGCTGTCAGCTGCTTATACTTTTGTTTTCTGTAGTCTTGTGAAATTTACAAGCACGTGATATTTTTGGAAAATAATGGTAGAAGTGAGCACCGGAACAAAAAATGTGAACGCAATTGTTTCTTCCCTAAATCCTCCGGAGAGAAAAATATCAGTAAAATAATGGCTGCACCATTCGAAGATATCGTTTTTCTGTTCGCTATTTGTCTACCCGACAATTAATATGTTCTTACACTATTTTAGTTCCGCCTCCATCAGTTACCTTTGGGAAAATGAAGCAAGTATGAAGCAAGCGACACGTTGAACGAGATCCCCAGCGCGCCCCGAACTATCGCACCGTCGCGGCTAAGATGTGAGCGAAACAGCTGTTTAAACCCAACAGGCAAGCTGACAGACACACGCCGTAGAAGTGGGTGCAGCGTTCGCGACTCCCGAACAGTGATGTAAGGCGAGATGTCCGCCGGCGCGCGCCACATAGCGGATGAGTGCCTGAACTAAGCGTCCCTACCCTTCCCATTGAAAAGTGCGCGACGCGTTAGGCGATGTTAATATACAGGCGGCGTTGGAATAATGTGCAGTACAAAAAATATACAGAATAGAAAATATAAAAAATGTTGCAAACAAAATGGAAACATTCTAGTAACTTTCTTTCAAGCGGATAGTGAGAAACAGACTTTGTGGACGTACCATTGGGGAGACTGAAGCTGGCCGACTCGTCGGTCTCGATGTCTAGCGCCCGGTCGATCCGCTTCTGAGCCGAGTTGAGGGCAGACTTGGCGAGGTTGGCAATGCCCACAGTGTCAAACCAACTCATGGGAACACTGCGGGCAAACAATGAACAACACTCTTGTTTTTTTAAAGGGGCTCAATTGGTTTGCATTTCGCTACGCAGTACCGCAAGGCCTGCCGAGATGATATCCGAAGTCAGTAGCTGTTCACCCCTCAACGGCTATTCCTAACAGCTTTACTCTGAATTTCAGAAAAGCGGATGCTGTTTTTGCTGTACCCACAGCCATATCTAAACGCTGGTGACAATGTTCATACTTGTCAACATTGTTGAACAAGAACAACCATTATGTGAAAGTGAGGCACAAAATCAATACATAAGTGATATTTACAGTGTTCCTTTACAAAAAATTCATGAATGCTTGATTTCTGCAATAGCAAATGAAATACTACATCCACTGCAGAAAAGAACATTCACTCCGTCGCCTGCTGTCACCAGCGCCACTACAGCTTCTGGCGGCCGCTTGTAACGCACGTGGAGAAGGGCAACATGGTTCTATAAACGTTGTACTAGTAGGGTGCCTTGATTCACGCGTGTCTCTGCCATATGACAGCGCTGGCATCGAGGCACTCGACATGGAGCAGTGGAACACGGTAAATTTAAATTGACTTGAGCAGATCTCCAGCGTGTTTACCTTGGGAGGAGTGCGACGAAAGAGGAACAGCACGAGAGGTGAGCGGGAAAGCGAAGGGAGGCATTTACCTAGCAAATGTCGACATTTGCAATGAAAGGAGCAGATACGCGGCCATTTTCTCGTTTTCAATTTTGGTGTTCAACACGGCAAAGCTACCCCTGGGCTATCAGGCGCGCTGTAGTGGAGGGCTCTGAATTCTGACCTCCTGCGGATTTCTAAAGTGCGCCAAAATTTCAACAGACGGGCGTTTCCACTTTTTGCCTTCATCTGAAAAGCGGCCACTGTGGCCAGATTCAAACCCACATCCTTGAGCTCAGCAGCACAATGCCTTAGCCACTGAGCCACCGCGGCGGGTAGATGCCGTTTTTGTATCGTGAACTAAGTGTAGCAGGGTACCACTGTTACGCATGGCACTTACACTAGCCTTCCAGATAAGCCTTGCATGGTGGTTTATAGTGGTTATATGCCAGTAATCTAAATGTCTTCTTTTAATTTTTTGCAGCTAATGAAAAATTGTTGGTCAGCAGCGCCGAAGATATAACACTTAGGGCATTTCAAGCCGCTGAAACTTATTTGAATACCTTGTTTTACGACGCCACAGTTTAGCCTCATCTGGTTTAACTCGGACACAAGTAAATAAAAACACGTAAATAAAAAATAAAATTGCGAATGAGGCCCAAGATTCAAGGCATGGCAACACAAAGTATTTGTGGAAGACAATCAACCAGAAATTTGCTGTGAAACTTACACCTAGCAGATAACAGGCTTCTCCCCGTGAAAGAATGTGTAAAGATCACACAACAGCTCACACTATATTCTTCCTACATAACATTGGCAAAAGTATTTTTGTGTGTGTGTGTGTGTGTGGTTTCGAGGTTGATGGCCCCTAGTTACCAGTTAATAAAATGTTGTGCTAAGTGACTATGATAAAATTATCGCGACACACGCAGATGAGGCTCCCAAGACAGCTGTGAATACTTCTACAGATGATGCATTCATAAAACGACGTCAATATTGAGCTCCTTTCAAACACTCGGATAATTGAGGAACGCAAAAGTGAGCCAAAGAGGGGGAATCGGTTTCTCGTTATATACACACGAACATGGAAGATACCCAATTCTCAATATTCGGCGGTACAAACTAAGTTCAGTATGAATCCAAGGGCGTAGGGTTTTGACATCTTTGACGTGCCTCAGCAGAGCGATCAAAACAAAACAACGGGCTTTCAAGTCAAGTACTACTCTAATTACCGGTAGGTACTAAAATATAACGGTAAAGTATGAAAGGGTGGATACTCGATAAGCGGCAACGTAAGCTCACAACGAAACCGAAGAAGAAAGGGAACGGTACATGTTGCATTACCGTGCGCCATAATTACGATCAAGCCATCTTTCGATGCGTACAAACCACCACTACGCGGGCTTTCAAGACGGCCAAAAAACGTCCCACAAGACAACGTCCCTGTAAGACATAGGCAAGTTCATACAGGGACAATACGTAGAGGGACGTGTAACCGTAAGGAGCTATAGTACTGTTTTGGACGTAACCTATGCAGTGTCTCGGCTATTGAGACGTATTTACACGCCGTTCTGATTGTTGATCACCGAAGAAACTAACTGCAAGCAGTCGCCGCCGCGCCCATAGGGTCCAGAAACGGGTATTTCTTCAGAAATAAACATGAGCGCAGACGGAGATCGACGATGTCGACGCGAACATGAAGTAAATAATCACCTTGGCAGGTCAGCAACAAAGCATTACTGGAGAACGGCTGCCTGGTCAAGCGAGGCGTTGGAATGTCTCCGGGTTGGAAAGACGGGGCTTTTGGAGAAATCCTTGGTCCTACATTAGGACAGAGAGGTTGCCACGAAACCAGCGATTATAAAGTTTAGTACACATACTCGTCGACGACGGAACTGACGGAACCCTGGGAAGGGGGACGGGCGCCCACATAGTTGCCAGCGTCCCGCGCCAGCTGCGCTGTTCACAGCGTCTCTCCAGTCGATCGCGCAGTTCGCAACCTTAGAGGCGCGCTTTTTGGTTGTTTCAGTAGTTTTTCGGGGCGGTCGACGAGATGGACGCGGCGGACTGTGAAACTGCGTCGAGTTTTCGACCTGCCGATGGTCAGCCTCGCGACGGCAGCAACAGCGGGATCAAGGAAGGAGGTGCATGAGCGGGTGCAGAGCGCTGAAACCAGGAAATGGCAAGAGGCATGCCAGCAGAAGTCTTCCCTAGCAGTCTACTGCAGGGAGAAAACGGAAATACGCAGGGAGTGGCCGTACGACAACTCCAAGGGGAGCGGTTTCCTGGCGGAGGCAAGGTGTGGTGTGCTGCGCACGCGAACGTGGAGAGCGCGCTTCACAGCTAATTTGGCAAGGACCTGTGCGCTCTGCGATTCTGCGGAAGAGACGACGGAGCACGTGGTGGTGGCATGTCCGGGTATTTTCCCATTGCCCGTACATCGTCGCTGTCAATTGCACTAGGGTTCAGGAAGCCGAGGAAACGGAGACTGCCGGGGACGGCAGTGGTGACAACCCGGGTGCAGCCACGGCCACTACAAAACGGCGGTTGGAGTTTTGGTGGCAACACGGGGCAGTGCAACGGAGTGCTTGAGCTTCATTTGGGGCGACAAACGTTCTCGAATTCTTGGTTTTATTTTTTGTTATTATTATTTTTGGCTCCGCCGCTCCACTAGGTGAGGGCGACCCGTTATAAAGGGCATAGCCACCATCACCATCACCATTGTCTTGTGGTATGCGTTCAGAATTTTCCCGTGTTCCTGAAGTGCGCTTAAGCTGTGAATAGGCAAGATCTTGCAGATAGGATCCTGCGACAGACCGAGCGTAGACCAATTTTCAGCGTATAAATAAAACATATAAAATAAAAACAGGTCTTAGGAGTTTGATATAAGATGGCTTATGTCTTCCCAGCAATTCAGTCCCCAAATTACAGGTGCCCTGTGCCGAACGCCGCCTAAAACATCATCCTACTCCAGCTAAGTAAAATAACGCTGAAAAGTTTAACAGATTCTTAACAAACTGTAACAGATTGAACAGGTGGCCATTGTAAAAAAAAATTCACGAAAAGGTGGTCCTTGTAAAATAAAAGATTCCCGGAACTGGGAGTTGTTGTTGTTGTTGGTAAACTTTATTGACACACCACACACACAAAAGGCCCCCAAAGTCCGGGGTTCTGAAGGGGAAAATAATTATCTATACAGATGGGAGGACCTGACAAATGTGGCCACCAGAGCTCGCCACCAGGCCGCTCGGTCCGGTCCCTCCGGCGTCTGAGGCTTTACCTCGACACCAGAAAGGCAAACGGCCCTCCCAGCACTTCCAGCGTCGTGTGTGTGTATACACACGCACAGTGCACACACAAACACAACACGAGTAGGCAAGGAAAGAACACCTGCACCGGGTTTGAATCGTTTCAACGTTGTGGCGAACATCAGTCTGGCAGGAAGCTGTGACCGCTTTATTGGTCGTCTGCGTTCAACTGTCTGCCGTGTGGCAGGCAGTCCCCTGGTTGTCGACAACCACTTCCACAACTTCCGGAACCAAATCAGCACGGCCATCCTGCAGTACTACGTGGACCCGGCTAAATGAATGTGGACCCGGTGAAATGAACCCTGAATTTAGGACCTGGACTTAGGTCCTACGTAAAATAAAAGTTTGTTCTCTCTCTCTCTCTCATTCTACAACAGAGATAACAGAGACAGCGTACAAATGAAGCGGATGCGCACGCATCCCACAGTGCGCATTCACTTACCTCAACTGCCCTTCGCTTTCTTGGTGGGTCACCACACCAAGCTTTTGCATCGGTGCGACGTCCTCTTTGAGACGCAGATGCGCAACGTCCAAACCGAAGCTTGTACGCACTTCAGGATTTGTCTCATAGTCCTCCGGGCGAAAGTGCTCTGAGCATGTATAGCCAAACTTCCCGCCGATGTCAGCAGGACTGCAATCAACCGCTTCGAGCCCCAAAGACCTTCGGTGAGGGTCAGTGGAGGACAGTTTATGGAAGTGAACGTCACTAGATGACCTGTACTTCATGACATGCTCTCACGAATGCCGACAAGAATATTTTACGAATTAAAGAAGTACTGACACGAATTTTCGAAGCTGAGACAACGATGTAAAAAGCTTCCTTTGTATATATTCAGGTATCTCCCAGGAAGTTCCTACAGTAACCGTTCAGTATAACATATTTTAAATCAATTTTAATTTTGCATGCACCAGAAAGCTCACAACAGATACCTATTTGACATTGAAACAGGATGACACAATGAGCACCTCGCCCCAAATAGCTGACGTCAGGGCTCCCGTAATGTAGCCAAGGTGCTGGCTGCTATTGGCATGCACTGCTCCGCCTTGTATATCCCATCACAGTTTTGGGACTGCCGTCATGCTTCTCAGATGTGTGCGACCCCGTCCGGTTTGGATGCGCTCAATCGCTTTAACAGGGTGCGTCCAGACCGTCTGTGGTGCGACGACAAGAACGATGTCAAGAGTGCCCTCCCATCACTGGCAGCAGCCTCAGTGTTCGTTTTGTCAAAACCGAAACTGACACGAATAAATGAGGCTGTAAATAATTATTTCCGCTGCAATCGACCATCTCAGGTGCCATTTCATGATTACAGTAGCTCGACCGATTTTTTGGGCCTGGAGGGGAAAGAAAAATAGTCCGAGTAAAGGAGCAGTCCGAAAAATCCGTGAGTCATTACTCCTATGGGAACAACTGGCGGTTCCTCGGGAAAGTCCAGAATATCCAGCAAGTCCGAATGTTTGGAGTCCGAAAAAAAGGGTCGGCTACTGTAGTGGGCTGGTAGGCACCCATAGCAGTGAAAAAAAAAAAACGTAACGCTAGAATTTCGTCTCAGAACTCCTTTAATCCTGTGTCAGTGATTTGGCATAGAAACAAGTTAGGTAGTAGCTGGAAATGGTTGCAAAACAACGACAAAGTCTCTGCAACGCCCCACCAGTCAGTGTTTGAAGGAGCTATGATGACAAAATACAAGTCTGCTTCATTTAAAAGACTGCTTTGTCCCGATAATAGTGACACCACTTTTATTGCAAATTTCGAAGATATAGTAGCTGAGATACTAAAGAAAACATGAGAAGCGGTGGCAACTCCCCAGCCACGTTCCGGCGATTTCTGTGCGATGTCACAGAATCTTGTTTGTGTGATTGGTGGCCGCACACCTGAGCCAGCACAGAGAAAACACGACTGCACAACTGTACTGGTGCTGTACTTCAGTTGCGCAAAAAAGGGAACGAAAACTGGAGCGAGACGACACGACACAGAGCGCAGACACAACACAGAGCGCTCTGTGTCGTGTCGTCTCGCTTCAGTCTTCGTCCCCTTTTTTGCGCAACTGAAGTACAGCATGGATTACCAACTCGCACAAACCTACAGCCTACTGTACTGGGGCCTCTGGTTCCGGTAGATCGCGTCACTTGAATGCTGATGTGCAGTTAAGATAACTGACAAATAAGTTTTTTTTTTTTTTGCTGGCCCTTATTACATCACTCGCGCCCGAAAATGAAACACGTCGAAAGAGGATTGGTTTTAACGTTTCGACCGGGGAACCGGCCTTCGTCCGAATGCCCCTACTGCGTAAGTGTAGCAAGAAAATTGACAGTTATTCAACATTTCTTGTGTTTTTCGGTTAAAAAAAAACCTTCATGGCTGGAATGAAGCTGAGTGAGTCAGCATGCGGCTAGTTTTTTTTAAATCAGACAAAGTTGCATTCTGTCTTGATGGCCCCATTTTTAAGGCTGCTGTCTTTGCAGCCAAATATGAGTGGCCCCACCGCAGCAGTTTTTTTTTTGTCAGAATAAGCTGCACAAAAAAAATTTGTTCTTCGCCAGCTAAGAAGACTGCTTCCACCAGTTGTGGCTCCCAGTGCTACCTTTACATTTGTCCAAGAATGATCTCGCAGCAAGACTAACTGTTGATTGCAACCATTTATTACAATTTAACAAAAGTTGTTTAACAGCTCACACATTACATCAATTTTGTTCCGAACATTACATCAATTTTGTTCCGAATCTTAACACACTTGAAAAAGCTAACCGTTAAATCAGATCAGCTTAATTCCGTGAAAACTGGGTATGCCTGCACACGCAGTGTTGCAAGGCTACTGTGATAGCATTAAAATTGATTCTGTGAAAATCTCTCTCATCTACATTTAAATTTGGCACAAGCTTTAGTTTGCTGTCTGTTTTGTTTATTACCGGGACCGGCAACTACATTTACCTGGTTATTCTAAACCTCAGATGAAACAATTTTTGCTTACTGGGGCAGCTTGCAAAGTAACCATCTTTGGGGTCTACTAGAACAACAGCGACTTTCAATGGTGGCAGTAGAAAATGCTTGGCTAAAGTCTGTAGCATGGTGAAGTGCTTTATTGCGTCTTTTTTTCGAATCGGTAGTTTAGACAGTTGCTTCAAAAGCAGCCCTCGTAAGCAAAAATTATTTGTTTCCGAAATAACCACACACGTGTTGTGCCGACCAGGCCACAAACTGCAGGTTTTCATGCAAAAGTTGCGTGTGAACAAACAAGTTCCGGTTCCAGCTCAATGCACTCTTAACAATTTTCCCAAGCTGAAACATACGCTGCCCTTACAGCAGCTGTCAAGTATAAAGACATTTAACTCAGCTGGCTAGGCACAGTATGACACTGACACCGAACCAAGCACTTACGAAGCCCGTATCTTTGGACCAGTTAAGCAGTCACAAAGGTTGCTTCGACACTTGTGCGCGCACACACTACTGCCTTGAGCTCACAAATACAACTTAATGAGTTCATCACTAACAGCAGACGGCGTCAAAATACCCAGATCCGTGAACAAGAGCGTAATGTACGCCGGCGGCGTATAGTCGACCATCGGGTGCTCCTTAGAGAGGTCCGTTCCGCCGTTAAGCTTGTCAACAGGGTACTTCTGCTCGTCAGGCAAGTCTCTCTGGTTCAGAGGGTACTTCCTGGCAAACTTGAAGCTCTCGGCGAGCACGTACAGCGGAATGTTCTTCTCCTTGGTGCACACCGCCATTGTATAGGTGCCAATCTTGTTGATTATGCCACCGCTTTCGACGACGCCCTCGGCTCCCAGTAGGACGACGTCCACTTTCTCCAGAATGTAGCCGACGGCGGAGTCCAGGATCAGCGTCACGCTGATGCCCTTCTCTTCGAGGGCGGCGTACAGCAGCCGCCCGCTGTAGTCGGGTGCCGACTCCGTGACGTACACGTGAAAGTGTTTTCCTTCGTCGGCCGCCAGAAACAGCGTGTCCCGCACGACGCGAGAGAAAGAGTGTGTGAGGATGGTGCTTCGATCCTGCACGAAGGGGGCTGCCAGGGAGGCGATCTTGGGCCGCGCGGCGCGCATTTTCTCGAGGAAGGTTCGGCCCCGCGTGGACATGTTTGTCTTGCACTCGTCGATGGTGCCGTCCAGGGTGGTGAGCGTGGCGAAGCGCACGAACAGCTCGCAGGCGGACCTGACGCAGGTGATGGAACACTTGGCCGTGCACATGTCGCCGATGACGCGCTGCAGGTTGTCCTTCATGCCCTGGATGGTGGTGTAGTCGTCCTTTTCGATGAACTCAAGCAGCAGCTGGAGGGAGGCCACGGCCGGCGACAGATCCGAGTTGTTCTCCAGCATGGTCTCGAGCTTCGTGTGGTTGGAGTCGGCGCTTACGCACTCCATTCTGCCTGCGCACAAGAAGTGAATGTGTACACTTGGAACGAAATAATGTCAGGAGAAACTGGTGTAGTTGCTGAAATTATACAGCCACGAACATCACACGCAAAACATGCCGCGTTCGCCGGAGTGCATGGAGCAGCCGGAAGTTGTCAACTGAAACTCGGCATAGAGCAACGCTAGAGAAATTAGGAAAGGAAGCAGACGAAAGTCACACATGTTGTGCGAATACAAACCGACTGGCTTATTTGCACATCGTGTGCAAACTATTTGTTCGCACGTGACGTGCGAATAGTGGCACCCTTGTCTTTGAATGCGTTACCCCCGTTTCAAGCGTAAAGCGCTAACCACATGGAGCGATTTTTCCGGCGACGCGACGAGCGACGCGACTAGGATCCGCAGTCGCCGAACCGAAGTCGCTCGCCGAGGCAACCACATGACAGCGACTGCTCGAGCGACTGAGGATGGCGATTTCAATGTTGCCGCACACACGCGCTTGGTACGCTGGTTGTTTGCAAACATTTTTTTGTTCATTTGTCACGTTCCTTTCCTCCGTGACACCACCTTATTACCGCTTTCATTTCCTTGCATATTTGACGTTCATCTGCAACTTCTACCAGCCTGTCAAGCTGATTTTTCCATCCTTTTTTTCCCTATTCCCACTCATCAAATGGATGCGTGTGAGTGGTGTGTGCGGGTAATCTGTGATAAACGCCAGTTCTCTCACGATGTACTGGACCTTTTGGACATCACATGTTTAAAAATCCAACCAGATCAATTTATTTTGTTTTCCTGCACCGCGCACGGGCCAAAATTTTGCTAGCGCCTAGCTCGGATTTGTCATACGACCCGGCCTGTTCTGTGTCTTACAAGTTGCTGTAAATTAGCAAGAGATACACATCTAGTGAATCAAAAGGTTTTATTTTACTATGCACCTCGTGAGGTTCAACGCTTAACAATAATTGGAAATGAGGCAATAACGATGGATATTTCTTCACGGAAATGTATTATTCGCTTATGAATGCTAATTGTACCCCAGATGCCCTTAGAGGAGCCAAAATAATAATTAGGAGGTGATGGGATGTAGATTCGTTCTAGTTGAGCAAGCAATGAACATGTGCCTTGTTTTCTTTGACATGTATCGGCATAAGGTATCCGAAACATTTTTTATTTTGACATAGGATTGGTGGTAGGTCCCCGTATTCCGGGAACCCGTAGGATTTTGTTGCCACGCTTGCCTTTTAAAGCGAAGCTGTCTATGCCCCAGTGATGGCGTATGTTGCGTTGAAAACGCCCTACAGGAAAGCCAACTTTCTCTGCCAATGATGATGATCGTGGTTAAAGTGATAGAAAAAAAAACGCTTCCTGTGGTCGGAATCCAACCTGAGTCTATCCGATCGTGCCATCATTCCCGACACGGTCGAAGCAGTTTGGATTTTGAGAGGGATGCATGGACGCGCGAAATTAGACAAAAAATTCAGGCGCCCTCCGTCTAACGACGAACGCGAAGCTTTCTTCGTGCGAAATCAATGGTGCGAAGAGTCAAAGTCAAAGCCACAGTGATCAAAAGTCGCACTACGGGTGAGTCAAGTCTCGAAGAGTCTAAGTCCAAACCGTCTGCGAGTCAAAGTACAAACTCGACGTCAACCACGCAGTACCTCACGAAGAAGCTCGATACGTGTTGAACCGTCGTCATCGTTAGACGAAGGGGCGCAGAATTTTCGATCACCACTTGCTGAACTTACCTGCCCACATTCCTATGGGACGTACTATTTCATGACCGACGCGCTTAAAAACTATCGTTCATCAATATAATATGGTGCGCAGGTTCATTAAAATGTTCTAAACGGCGAAGTTGACTTATTTTAGGAATATGTGACATCTGTACTGAAATAAAAAATAAAACACTACATCACCATTTCTTCATAGAAATGCACGGGGGAGCTTAAAATATATTTTTTACAAATTAGGGTGACGTTCACATCAATATTAGGCTTAGCCACGCCGTGAAGCTTGTAATTCAGATTACAGAGGTCAAACAGTATTTTTTCAAAGTGTACTTGTAAATCATTTGGTTATGAAATACGAACGCGAAGATTTTAGTTCGTCTGGTTTGCCCTGGATGGCGCTGGGTGCCTACACCGGCATCCAGAAGCTCATAGCGTCCTCGATAAACACGCACCGGGTTTGCAACCAGCGTGGTGTACAGTGCCCCACGACGGTGCGCACCGGCACGGAGCGTTGATCTAGGACAAACTGATAGCTTCATACTACCGCTTAAGCGGTGGGATATAATACAATCGCACAGGGTAAGTTATATGTAGCATATTTTGTCGGCGGCAATACCTATCGGATTAGCGGAACAGTTCGTGGCGATCCCGCTGACGTGCAAGCCCTGTGTTCGTCCCTTTAGCACTAGTATAATGCTTACCGAATGGCCGAATGGGCAGCATAAAAATGAAATAGACCTCATAATATGCGATAACACTGGCATCGTGCAGAATGGGGAAGTTGCTCCGGACGGGTAAGGTGTAGTGACCACCGTTATGTAAGATATCGATAAGTTCGAATAAGGCTAGATTTGGGGAGGGACCGTAACGAGCTAGTACGAAAGAAGCCGATGAATGAGCTAACAGTAAGACGTAAAGTTGAAGAATTCAGGATCACGCTGTACAACCGATATTCAGATCTTACCGAGGAAGCAGAGTTTACGACGCAGGAAGCCAGCGACAATCTGACACGCATTACCACAGAGTGTGCAGTAGAAGTGGGGGGCACGATGGCCTGACATGTGATAATAGTAAACTTTCCCAGGAGGCGAGAGATCTAATTAGGACACGGCAAAAACATGACATTCTCCACCTCAGCTGACAGGAATAGAACTAGCGGAGCTTTCGAAGTTAATCAATAAGCGTAAGACAGCTGACATACCGGAAGAATAATATGGAGAGGATAGAATATGCTGTAAAGAACGGAGGCACCCTGAAAGCAGTGAAGAGGCGTCTAGGCGTGGGGAAAAGTCAGATGTATGCACTTAAAGACAAGCAAGGCAATGTAATCACAAACAGGGATAAAATAGCCATAGTAGCCGATTAATTCTATAGAGAGCTCTATAGTAGCCGGGACATCTAGGATAATGCCGAACGAGGAAGTAGTTCAGAGGAGATAGACATCCCACTAGTAACGACAGAAGTAGTAAGGAAGGCTTTGAAAGAAATGAAAGGGGGCAAAGCACCTGATGAAGATCAGATAACAGCAGACCTCTTGAAGGATGGCGGGAAAATTGTACTAGTAAAACTGGCAAACCTGCGCACGCAATGCCTAATGACCGCGAGTGTGCCGGAATCTTGGAAGAACGCGAACATCATCATAATCCATAAGAAAAGTGACATGAAGGACCTGAAAAATTACAGGCCGATTAACTTACTGTCAGTCGTCTACAAGCTACTTACCAAGGTAATCGCTAACACAATTTCTGCAACCTTAGATTTCAATCAACCTAAAGAACAAGCAGGGTTCCGTAAAGGTTATTCAACAATGGACCATATTCACACGATCAATCACGTGATAAAGAAGTGCGCTGGGTATTCTGAACCCATATATATAGCCTTCATAGATTACGAGAAAGCATTCGACTCGGTCGAAACCTCAGCAGTCATTCAAGCATTACGGAACCAGGTAGTAGAATAGCATTATGTAACAATACTAGAGGATATTTACAAGGGGTCCACAGCTACTATCATCCACCATAAGGAGAGCAGTAAACTCCCTACTAGGAAGGGCGTCAGACAAGGAGACACAATCTCTCCAATGTTATTCACAGCATGTTTACAAGAAGTATTTTTTTTATTGCGATAGTATGCTCCTTTGTCATAAGGTCCTACAGGTACAAGTTGGCATCCGTTTCCCAGAGGAAGTCCAGAATACAGCGGTGGTGGGGCCCCCACAGCCATCGTTGGAGATCGGGGGGTCTCCCAGGGTGCAGGCCTGTGCCGCGAAGGCGTCGGGATCTCGCTGCACTAAGGGAAGGGCACGTCCATAGCAGCTGGTTGGTGTCGCCGTCTTCGGCAGGAGCTGTACAGGAGGGGCAGTTCAGTGGTAAACGGGGCGTGGTATCGCGGTGGCCACGCCCGGGTTACCGCAGGAGAGAGGGCCACCCCGACTCGAAGTCTACGCAGCAGGACCTCTTCCCAGCGAGCGAGCCCACTGGAAGGTCTGTTCCACACGGTGGGATGACAGAGCGTGTGGCGCGACGCAGATCGTCGTTTAGTTGGAGAAACTGGTCATGTGGGTCAGTTGTCAGCAAGGGCAGGGGCCGTGGAACCGACGTAACGTGACAGGAACTATTCAGAACATTGGATTGGGAACAGGTGGGAGTAATGGTTAATGGAGAATACCTCAGTAACCTCAGATTTGCTGATGACGTTGGCTTGATAAGTAACTCCGGGGACGAATTGCAAAGCATGCTTACCGCACTGGATAAACAGAGTAGAACCGTGGGCCTGAAAATTAATATGCGGAAAACTAAAGTAATGATAAATAACATCGGGACAGCACAGCGGTTTGAGATAGGTGGCGAGGCAGTGGAAGTGGTAAGCGAATGTATCTACCTAGGCCAAGTTGTGACCCCTGATCTCAGCCATGAGGCAGAGATAATTCGAAGGATAAGAATGCACACCGCGTCTTCTTGCGGGGAAGCAACTTTTAGTACTAAAGAGCATTGTATACTTCGCGTTGTTCGTTTTCAGGTTTTATGTTTTAACACGAAAGTGTTTTATGCCGGGACACACCAACATTTCACTGACGTCATATCCATTCACGGAAATGACGCCAGTATACCTTTGCCGAAGCGACCCAGCCAGCAGGACGTCGCTCGCCAAGCACACCCACAAGACAGCCGCCGACCCACAAATGATGCTCAGCTGCAGGTTTGGCTGCACATTTCACTTTCGTGTTTTCCCGATTCCTATGAAAGAGGAATCAACCACAGCTTCTCTATTTTTTAATAAACGTTTAATACCAACTGGCTTAGTTTGTTGTTCTGTGAGCGTTAATCCATCACAGCTCTACACTTCTGCGGACAAGTTTTCCGCAAATAAAGATTATTATTATAATTATTAGTCGTAGTAGGGCTCGTGCCTTCGAGGTAACCAACTGGCAACGGCTGTCCATTTCTTCTCTCCCGCGGCTTTGTTGAGATGAGTTTGGAGAAAATCACCTCAAGGCGGCAATAAAAGGAACATAGTACAAAATGTGGCATGCACGCACAGCTAATCCACGTTGATTATGCCTCCTCTGTAAGATACTTTTTGTATTATCTGTCGACGGAGGACGTAGCCTCACCGCTTTGGCTTCATTTTTGCGTTTGAAAAAAAGAAAAAAGAAAAACCGGGTACACGTGAGAGCTGCACTACAGAAACCTACTGACCCGCCCCAGGGTAGATGAGTTTAAATACTCCCTCCATGTCGCTTAATACCTTATACAGAGATATAGTATACCTTCTGTCGCATGCGTTCTTCAGCTTAAAAAGAAACAGGTGTGCCGAACAATTCATGATGCGGCGGATTAGTTGGCGCAGCTGTTTCGCTTTCATTGCGTTGCGCACAATTACTTATCATGCATAGCTACCACCTGACCCTCTACACCAGCCACCTTCACTCTCATGTTTCATTTCACGTTCATGTTAGGGTGCAGCCTTTTGGCGGCCGTCTCTGGGCTGAGCCGCGTCGCCGTCGTAACCGAGTGAACGATGGCAAGACCGACGAGTGAAAGAAAAAGCGAACGATGAAAGAAAGCAAAAGGAGGAGAGTGTCGCGGAGTTGGGAGGGGAGGGCGGTTCGCCCTGGCGGCCCGAGCCAGCGCTCTCCGAAAGTGTGCGGTGGGGGAGGGGAGGGGGCAGTATGCTGTGCCGACGCGAGGCGCTCGACGGTGCGACGCTTGGAGAAAACGTGAGGGGGCCGTGCGTGTGACTATTATGTATGTTCGCTTAAGACGCAGTTCGCGGTGCCTTCCTGAGACGCACTTCGCGCCGCCAACGCAGAGGCTCATCATGGCTGCCGTCGAAAGAACCCACGAGTGAGTGCGGCCTCAGCGCACTGCTACTGCGCCAAAATATCGCATTATGGAGTATCGTAAGAACCAGCCAATTTTTACAGACATACTTTAGTCTGTACGTGTGCACCACACTCATTAAGCAACTTTTGTTTGGCGCTCTTTGCCCAGTTGGCCTTGCGCCATTACACACAAAAATCACCATCATCATCACGAAATAAAACACTATTGAGCGGTGGGCAGTCCAAACGAGTGCAGGAGCAAAATTTTCGCGTATAGGTAGCAAAAAAAAAAGAATATATCGTCTTTAAAAACACAATTAACGGCACTTGCTTCACGCCCCGCCTCAACAATAATTCCGATGCGTGAGGACGTACGAGTCACTTTTTCAAAACGCCCACCCGATCCACTAGTGAGTGAATTCCAATTTCAAAAATTCACATTTTTGGGTTTTAACTGGCGTAAGCTTCCCCCGGGATATACGAGGGGCGCCGTAGTGGAGGGCTCCGTATCAAGTTTGACCACCTGAGGATCATTAACGTGCGCCTAAATGTCACACAATGGGACAATAGAACGGAATATGATAGGTGTAACGTTATTAGTAGAAATTAAGAAGAGGAAACGGACGTGGGCAGGGCATGTAATGCGTCGGCAAGATAACCAAGGGTAACCGAGTGGATCCCTAGAGAAGGCAAGCGTTGCAGGGGGCGGCAGGCAGATGAGATAAAGAAGTTTGCGGCAATAAATTGGTCGCAGTTAGCAGAGGACCGCGATAATTCGAGATATATGGGAGATGCCTTTGCCCTGCAGTGGGCGTAGACAGGCTGGTGATGATGAAATGTCAGACGGAAGCTTTCCTTTAACCGGAAGCTTTCCTTTAAGAAGGAAAACGGACAGCGACATGTTTGTAGGCGAGAATAGAGCTCATGGGCTTCCAGGATTTAAATCGTTATGGAACAGATGCATGCCGTTCGTTTGGAGGAAGAAGAGCAAGAATCGAAGCGTTGGCCCGAACACAAGCGCGAATGAACGCAAAACAACGGAAAGCTGCTGGCACCGCCGTTATTACTGCCTCAAGTTCAACTCGTTGAGTAGCGGCGAACCCCTCCCAGATGAACAGCAAACCCGCCTGGAACACCGGCGTGAGCCAATATCACTTCAGAGGGCTTCCAGGGGATATTTTCCATGGTGTTGTCACTTCTAAGCACGCGCACATGACCGGTTGCCGGTTTATGCGTGCGCAGGTTTGCAGTAGAGAATAGTAGGAGGGAGGAGGGGCGTACACGCGCAGCTATAGGTTTCATACCCCTACTGATGGATGGAATGTCCGTTATGCACGTACGAGGTTTAAACGCGGACGGTAAACCACCCACTGGGACCTGTCCGCAGTCCGTAGTGGTAGAGCGGATTGGGTTTGTGTGTTAGGCTATGTTCAGACTACTGACGCAAAAGCCGTATCGTGATCTATGGACATAAAAAAATGGCATGTCACGCAGTTCTGTTGGCTGAGACGAGAAATGGCGGCATTCTTTAAAGTTATTACGACAGTTGCGGCAACAGTCTGAACCCGGCCATACACAAACAGTAACATGCTTACGACGCGGGAGAACAAGAACAAAGCTTGGATCCTTCAGAAGTTCATTCAGATAATTAGCTAGGAAGTGTGCTCCATCTGAAATGAGAATAAACGTGTTTTGTTTCGTGCGCTCCGTGGGCTGCGGCCAGCTTTGCAGGTCATCCTTCTTCACAGAGTGGAAAGGCACTCATTTTTTTACTTTCCTTTATTATACGGGTATGTTTGGATACGGGTAAACCTTGTAAACGCGCATATTATGGGTAAAATATGTTTATTATGGGTAAACGCGCGTTGCATGACATTCAAACTTTACGAACAATAATACCAACACCGGCGCAACAGCATTTACCATTGCGCATTGGCAGGAACCATGGCTTTCACGTTAGCTTGACCTGTTGGCGTGGTGAAGCACCAGTCATTACAGAACTCCCACATTGCAATATCACCGGTACAGTCGACGATTCCCTTTCGTCCTTCTCATATGCTACAGTTGATGTTCGCAGTATCAGGCGCTGGCACATCCGACCACGAAAGGAAGTTCACATTAACAAAGGAAATGAATGCTATGCGGATATAAAAATGTTTAACAAACGTCGATTCTACGTTAAAAAAATGTTCTCGTCAACACGGACAACGAGACTTGAGATATTTGCTTACACACAAATTTCGTAACTCGTTCATAATGGCGGTGTCGAATATTGAAGCGCGAATCATAGCGCTATTTTATATATATACAAAAATGCGCTCTTCTAATGTGGTATCATCCCACAAGGACGCCACGAGGGAGACGAGCAGTCCGCATCGTGGAGTCCTCGCGGCTGCATCAGGAGCAGTCGGCCTTGTCCAGCAGCGTCGGTCCTGGGTCACCCATGTCGGCGACTTGAGACGCCATCCCGGGGCAGTGGCGCCTGTCGGCAGACTGGCCCAAGCACTGGCGGTACTCATCCTTCACTCTGAATGGGAACCCACGGAAACGGAAAAGACCAAGGTAAGATTGGGGTTTGAAAAAAAAAAAAAAAGCAGAAGCTGTAATAACACTCTTCCCGCAGTTTGAAGAAAACCTTAGGAGGTAACTTCATTCTAAATAACCATTCACAAGACAGGCAACGCTGGACAGTTAGTACATACTGCTTGAACAGAAAAACACCGCAAAAGACTGGACCAAGGAGCACTAGACAGAGGCAGTGCCGAGTGTGTGTAGTCTTCCTTGGTCCTGTCATTTGCGATCTTTCTCCGTTCAAGCAATGACCTTTCACTTGCTTTATTTTTTCCCGTCAGAATACATAGGGCATTGGAATAGTAGGGGTGGTGGCTGACGTTGAAACTGGCTAATTGTATACCTCATTCTACGCAACTGCGTTGTCATCTGCCCGCCCTATACCGGGAAAATTAAACTGCACGCATGCATCCTCAGGTGTTAAAGTAGGTGTTATTGTCACTTGGAACCAGTAATTTTTCGCCTGATTTGAGTGGTCACGCTTAATGCATGCACGTAGTAACTTGATAACTCCGTAGTAACTTGATAACCCAGGACGAGGAGTACGAAAACGACACAGGTCGTACTCGTACACCTCGTCCTGTAACAGCACTCTGTTTTGTGTATGCTTGCCACCACTGAACAGAATGGAATCGGTGTGGATATAAGAATTAAAAACAAACTGCCCCCATGCTCACTTGCAAAGTCTTTTCTGTACAGGAATGCTGACTCTTCTCTCGCTAAGATCGGAGCCGACGAGGTTCGAAACTCGTGCGCCGTCTTCCAGGAACAAGTCACACGATTCCCAATCCTGGACGAATTTCTCCAGCTCGCAAGCTGAAATTAGGGCGGAAAAAGCAGGTGGCCTTTGTTGTAGCAGAATTAATATCTCGTACTCTATTTTACGACCGCTTTATACGGTAGCGCCTTACTACAGTGTTCAACTGTGGAAAGCTGCACAACAGTAGTACACACATTGATATCGAGTCATTGATTCGACAAGACTCATTGCACCTTGCCGAGATTCAAGGCTTCGCGAGCCACATTGCGCATCTTCTGCTACAACTTCGACGTCCAATTGAAGGACACTATAGCCGCCACTATTTCCTTTCCTGCAACGTGCAAGATTCAAATGTTTTTCGCATCTGGCATACATTTCCGACACAGAGCTTCCAGTCGATTTTAACAGCACAGTCTCCATCATATCGTGCGTGACATGTAGGCGTCGCATCAGGAAGTTTTGTTTTGATTTGTACCTTTTAGGCTGCGTTTCGCATTTGCCCACAGCGTGCCAGCTAGGAGGCCACACGTTTCATCATACTCGTTCAGCAATTGCTGCTGAACCAGCCGTGCGCTTGCGCTGAGATGAGAGGCTCCGGAGCATCCGGAGTCAATGGTGGCTGTGCGAACACACTTTTTCATTTCGTCCACGAGCCTGAAAAGTGAACGTAAACGAAAAAATTATTGTTCGAATATAACCAACCGTTAAAGAAAGCACAAATACCCAGTTCCTTCCTGTATCCAAGTAAATGGCGAGTAGTAACGGCGTTCGAAGTGCCGGAGGTTATGGGCAGAGTTCGTAGATGTATTCATGGGCATGCAGACGCGCATACACACTCTTTCTCACTCTTAAATCGTATTGCCAACGTTACGAGCGGGTGGTTCGCGGCTTTCTTTGTCGGGCCACTGATGAAGTCACTGTATCTGATGAGCAGAGGGACAATTCTTCTCTGAGGCCTCAAGTTGGACGGGAGTGCGTCATTTTGCCCTTCCAACGACGCCCCGGCCACTGTGCTATGGTAGTGGGTAATAAAGGCCGCCAACGGACGTTGCTAACATGCACAAGAACCGACGATTGGGCGAGTTGGTACTGCTTCATGCTGACTAACAGCGCGCACACACGAAAGACAAAGGCAAAGAAGGCGACGGGACGAGCGCTGACTCACAACTACGTTATATTGAAAGAAAAGATGAGTATTTGAAAGAAAGCATGAGTATATATTTCATGTTTTCTTTCAATCAAAAGTAGTTGTGAGTCAGCGCTCGTCCCGTCGCCTTCTTTGCCTTTGTCTTCGTGTTGTGCGCGCTGTTAGTCAGCATGTTGCTAACATTACACACGTCACGCTAGTCCCGTTACAGACCTTACGAGGGAAGTGGTTTCCGCTACAAGACAGCGGCTATTTGAGCGTGTTCCTCTTCCGCATAGCAGCCCCACAAGTGATCACTCGAACAATTGAAAAGAAGAAATTGATTTCCAGACATCGGGACTAAAATCCCCCCCGAAAATCTCCGCAGGAAATTTATGGGATTTGCTCATGGCTATAGGTTGTATTCACTGGCGAGGCCACGCATGCAGGCAACCATGTGAGTGCGCCGTCACTGACTACATTGGGCTCTGCGGGGTGGCGGTACTTGTCCGTGCTAAGCACATGATGTGTTGGATGTGTTGGACGTTCCAAACTCTACCCCACCGAACGCAAAGGAATGGCTCGACTCTAACGTGAGTGCGATTTATAACACCTTCCGTTGACACCAGCGTTGAGAATCGGATGTAAACGGAGCGGACGACGCACGCCGGTTTTTTTTTTTTTCGCGGCGTGCGGGTGCAGTGGCACAAGACGTGGCATGCACGTGGCGCTTCGGCCATGTTTATGGCCGTTTCCAGTGTTGCCAAGCAAAGAAATTGACAGCTAAACTTTTCAGTGAATACCATCTATACGGCAGCCTTTTCTGAAGTGCTCTGCGCGGAAGACAAAGTGAGGGGGTTAGCAGGAAGACGAGTAGGAGCTAGAGAGACTGTGTACCTAGCGCCACTAAATAAGCTACGCTGGTGTTCTGTCCCTTGGTGCTCCGTCTTTTGTTTGCAGCGGAGCAAGCAGATGCGCGTTCATTTGCTTTTCGTCATCTACACAAAGCATTATACAAAGCGGCTCGGTGTTGGTGCTAAGAGCGGAACAGACAGCATTTTCGCTGATTGAAAGCTCTATCGCTCAAGGTACAAACATCTAAAATACGTCATTCATATAATGGAGCAATATGACCTGAAAGCTCAGCCAATGTCATGCTAGCGCCTTGTGCGGTTCCGGAGGGAAAGCGGCTAGTCACTCGTTCGTTCCGATATGAGGCGCGGGAATAGGGGGAGAGAGTAAGGGCGGCTGTCATCGGGAAATGACACAAGGAGGCGCTGGCTGCATCTAAGTTCACCGCCCGTTCGCGCCTACAGTGTCGTCTGCGGAGAGCAGCGTCTGCCATCATCATCATCATCAACAACAACAACCTATCTACGCCCACTGCAGGGCAAATGCCTCTGCCATTAATCTCCAATTATCCCGGTCCTGTGGTAACTGCGACCAATTTATCCCCGCAAACTTCTTGATCTCATCTGCCCATCTAACTTTCTGCCGCCCCCTGCCACGCTTGCCTTCTCTGGGGATCCACTCTGTTACCCTTAATGGCCGACGGTTATCTTGCATGTCCACACCCATTTCTTCTTAATTTCTACTAATATGTCCTTAACATGCATTTCTTCCCTGACCCACTCCGCTCTCTTCGTGTCCCTTAATGTTACACCTATCATCTTCCGTTCCATTGCTCGCAGCGTCTGTACCGGGGTACAATGGTGTGCGCGTTCACTGCGCGCTCTCGGCGGGAAAACAGAGCTATCGCTCGACAACCTTGCTTCAACCGCGTTAGACCACAGCAAAATGTTTTGGCGACAACATTCTGTGCGTTTTGACAGCGGAGCTGTTTAAGCTTTTAGTTCCACCGCATAGCGATACCAGAAAAAAAATTCCAAGAAAAAATACCGAGCGCACGTGAGCGTGCGCCTCGTGAGGAGCACCCGGCGCAGACCAGCTCGACCTTCGAGAACACTCTGCTCAGCGTTCGTGAGCGCGATCTCTCACATGCTCTTCTCCTGGTCAGTTGACGTGCATTCACAACTGACGTGGGGAGCACACGCGCCAAATTCGCCCTACAGACGCCGAGTTCGCGAAGCTAGCTGACGCGGGTTCTAGCGCGTGCTAACGCGGTACACTTTGGGAAAGAGTGTGGAAGGCTGCGCAGAAAAACGACCCGGGCCTGCAGTCACGAAGAACTTTAATCGGCAAGTTAGGATTCCATGTGAGGCGCAACAGCCGGGTCTCCGACGAAGGGAGATGGGCTGCCAACTCTGCTGTTTCTCCAGCCTTGTACCACTAGTGCAAGCTGCTCCAATTTTTCTTTTTTGTTAACACGAAAGTGTTTTATTCCCGGGTACACAAAGATTTCGCTGACGTCATATCCGTCACGGAAGTGACGCCAGTTCAACGAATCAAGCGGCCTGTAAAGGGTGCACCCCTTCACACAGGGTCTTCTTGCGGGGAATCAACCTTTAGTAGTAAAGAGTACGTTATACTTGTGGTTGTTTGTTTTCGGGTTTTATGTTTTAACACAAAAGTGTTTTATGCCGGGATACACCAAGATTTCACTGACGTCATATCGGTCACGGAAATGACGCCAGTAAACCTTTGCCGAAGCGACCAGCCAGCAGGACGTCAATCGCCAAGCACACCCACAAGACAGCCGCCGACCTGCAAATCATGCTGAGCTGCAGATTTCGCTGCACATTTCACTTTCGTGTTTTACTGATTCCTATGACAGAGGAATCAACCACAGTTTTTATGCAAAATTCTAAATTTGTGTTGGATGACCGAGGAAGAAGACTTGACGAAAACTAACAGCGAAAGTATTTTTCCTTCATCCAGCTAGAATCGCCTATTTTTACGCTGTAGCAGCTTATAGACTCACGGGCACACTTCGTGTGAGAAGGCCACGGCGCGGGAGTTGTTCTCCGCAGGTGTCAGCATCCGGTGGAAGGCAACGCCGCACAACATGATCCTCCTTATGGCCTTTAGTTGGTCGCAGGAGCTTTGGCGGGCGATGTTTGAATACCGTCCTCTCAGCCTCCGCGAAGATCTCGAGCCGGCTGTAGTGCGCGCACGGAATGGAAATGTAGAAATCAGTAAATGAAGTTTAAATCCCCCGCGTTACGCGCAACACACGATTTTTAGAGCAAAGAAGTGCTTAAAGGGACCCTGCAACACTTTCGATAAGCGCTTTCACTCTTTCCTTCGCATACAGAACCACTGTGTAAGCTATAGTTATCGCCAGAACGGAGCGGCACTGCATGATTTGCTCGTCACACCAGATACGCCTTCCATTTCTGCTTTGTTTTTGTGGCTGTTTTTTTTAAAGTTGCTATCGAAAAGCGTTCATTGCTACAACTGAAGGAAAACCCGCCAACAGCCGCTACACGGCTTTAGTGACGTAATTCGAGCCGTTGAAGAACGTCGAGACGGGGAAGTGAGAAAAATCTTTTGAGCGAGTTTACAAGTTATCTGATGGGCATAGAGCGGTAATTTTTTGGCTGAGGTACTTTGAGACTCCCTAAGTACTGGGTATGTTGAGTCACTACGCTCTGCAAGCATTTAAGATTTCACAAAAGTTGAAAAAAGTGTTGCAGGGTCTCTTTAACCACCAGAGTCAAGCATTTGCTATAGGCACATCTTTTCGTGTATTTAATAAGTCTCCAAGCGTCTTCTGCGTAAGTGATCACTGTCAGTACCCATTCTTCTTACCGACGAAGATAGAGATAGCATTGTGTTCATTATGTGAGTCTACATGGCTAATTTGTGAGCCTAGTGATTGTATTCTCGAGGCTGAGATTTCCACTGGCAAATTGTTGAAGCTTGTTATGTACATGCTCTTCCAAGCATTTCAGTACTTAAGCTCATTAAAGTAGTAGCTTCTGTATAGCCTGGTGAACATTACTTTGGATCTGTTCGCATAGATCGTTAACACTACTGTGGGGCATTCCAAGTGCAGTTCCTGAAGCAAGTTATGCAAGCGTTGTCCAGATTCGAGGGCGATGTCGTTCGCAAATATCAAGTGACTCGAATGTTCTCCATCGGGTCGTAACCCCGACTTCTGCTTAAGCCTTCTGAGTACTCCTTCCAGGCAGCCTATAACAATTTCGAAAAGAAATGTGACTTTTTGTCTGAAGCCCTTCGTTATCGGAAATATTTTACTTCTCTGAAGGATTATCCTGTCGATATATTCTCTACGCTAAAATATTCGGCGCAATTTCGGTGCCCAATTTTAAAAAATAACAGTACCTCTAGAAATTATAAAGACCAACGTTACGAACATCGGGCTTTAATTACGCTTATTGGTAAACTCAATCAGGCAGCTTCAAGGACCAAAAGACAAAATACAAGTTAGATTCATTAAAAATACTGTTTGTTCCGATAATAATGACCGCAACCCAGTCGAAAATTACGACAAGGAAAATTTCTGTAGTTCGTCGTATTTTCGCGTGTCGTACTCTCGCCTTGTCTTATTCTTGTCGTGTTGTGATTCTGATGTGCATGCCGTGTGTCGTATTCCTGTCATGAGTTTGATGTTCAGTCGTGCCTAATTTCTGTCTTGTCGTGACCATTATGTTCTATCAGTAGTTGCACATGGTTTGAATGTTATTACCCATTGTGAAGAGTAGCGTAAGTGGCAGTTCTGTTGTGAACACAGGAATGTTTGTCGTTGAAAAAATTGTCTTTGTCGTTACGACAGAAATGTCTTAACAACAGATGGCTTTGTCGTAACAACAGGACTTATGTTGTCACAAAAAAGGTTTTTTTTGTCGTATGATAGGAGTTCTTGTTATATTTTTGCGGTATTCCTGTTGTGATTTCAGACTGGGAATTTCATTGGAAACTTCAAAAAGCTTAGGTTGATTTCTCTGTTATAGGAATCGGTAAAACACGAAAGTGAATTTCGCAGCGAAATCTTCAGCTGAGCATGATTTGCGGGTCGGCGGCTGTCTTGTGGGTGTGCTTGGCGAGCGACTCCTTCTGGCGGGTCACTTCGGCAAAGGTGTACTGGCGTCATTTCCGCGACGGATATGACGTCAGTGAAATCTCGGTGCATCCCGGCTTAAAACACTCTCGTATTAAAATTTAAAACCCGAAAATGAACAACCCCAAGTATAACGTACTCTTTAGTACTAAAGATTGCTTCCCCGCAAGGAGACCTGAGTGCAGGGGTGAACCATTTATAGGTCAGTTGCTCCGTTGTACTAGCGTCATTTCCTTGACGGATATGACGTCAGTGAAATCTGTGTATGCAGGAATAAAACACTTTCGTTTGAAAATACAACCGAGATATTAAAGAAATAAAAAAAGCCCTAACCAATCCCCAACCACTTTCCGATGATTTCTCTATGACGTCGCAGAATATTCTTCGTGAGTTTGGCGGTCGTCGACGTATAAGCCACCGCCAAGAAACACGACTGTGCGATTGTAGCGTGGCATCTATACTCGGGGACAACTTTCTGTGGCAATGGAGAGAAAGCTATGGGGGAGGGGAAAGGGGGAGATTACCGCTTTGTGTTACTGCGCCAAAATAGTTCAAAATAAACTAGTTTCGGTTTCAGTTTCGGCGTGACCGATAGCCATTTGATACTCATTTATTCGCATGAGCTCCTGTCGTTGAGTGCGTTGAAGCACACGCACCGAGCATGCAGGCATATTGGCGGCTCTTTCAGCACGTTTCGTTTATTTGTAAACACAAGCCAACGTTTTGACTGGAGAATTCAGACCGACCGTGAACTATTGGTGTATTCACTGCCATGGCACGCATGCAGGCAACCATTCGAAGTGCACCGTTACTGGTTACGTCGGGCTCCGCGGGATGGCGGTACTTGTCTGTGCTGAGCCCATGATTTCTGTTGGACGTTCCAAACTCTACCCCACCGAACGCAAAGTAATGCCCTCGAGTCTAATGTGAGTGCGATTAATAACATCTGTTGTCACAGCACCGTTGAGAATCGGGTTGAAACAGAGCAGACCATGCACGTAAGTGTTATTTCTTCGGCGTGCGGGCGCATTGGCACAAGCCGCGCCGTGTCCGTGGCTGTTTCAGTGTTGCCAAGCGAAGAAATTCACAGATGAACTTTTAAATGAATGCCACCTATACCGTCCAACTCTGTGTCGCTCAGAAGTGAAGCGAATTTTGTCAGCGCTGCAGTGTTGACGGCTGTTACGAATCGGCCAGCGCCGCCGTACTTTCCCGCATCACTCCTCGGCTGTGCGGCGTGTGCCTTTCGTCAGGCGCCACCATGTCGGTGACTCATCATTCAAGTTTCGGCAAGCCGGGCCAGACGCCTCGCTTTCAACACGCTTCAAACTCCGGCGGTTGTCAGCGGCGCGCCGAAACTTGTTCAAGGACACAGAGGCCCCGCGATCTCAGCGAAGTCCTCCTCTCTCCCCTCTCACGAACTCTGGAAAGAGCATTGTGTGTGTCTGTGACGTTCGTGGCGTGTTGCCGCTTGTTGGCGTTTTGACCGTTACGGCTTTTGGGTATAAATAGAAGCCGCCCAAGCGCTGTAATCCATTCCTGTTTGAGCAGCGAATCCATGCTGTCACTCTGCTCGAGTCCTGTATTGTAACCTCGCCCGTCGGGTCATTGTTCGTTGGCTTCGGCTCACCTCTCGCTATGAAGTAAACAGTTACGTTGCCCTCTCAGCTCTGGACCTCTTACCGGCTGCAGTCGGCCTTCACGGTCGCAACAACTGGTTGGCAGCGGTCGGATGGCAACTTCGTAACACCTGGAGCCAGCGGTGCGAGAGCTAACACCACGGACGTCAAGGCGGCTTCGGACTTCGCAGAATTCACGGCGGTCGTGGTGAGTGCGGGACTTGTCTTCACTGAGTTTTACCAGGCTTCTGAGGATAGCTGGTAGGGCGTGTGTTTTTGTCGCGTAAGTTATTCGCGCAAAACATTTTTGGAGCAGTGGGAAAGCAGTACTCTACACCGGCCATGCATTTGAAGGCGTTGAAAAAACCGCAGTTGTTGGAGCTTGCAAAAGAGTTGCGCTTGGATGTCACGGACGCGCTGAGAAAGCCAGAGCTGATACAGGCTATACTCGCTGTCGGCGCTGACGATGAGGAGCTGTCGGAATGCATTGAGCGGATCAATGGCAGGGAGACCGCGAAACGTCATGCCGCAGAGGCAGAGGCAGAGTCTGAGCGCCAGCGTGAGGAGCTCGAGAGGCAGAAACGAGAGCAGGAACGCGAGGAAAGAAAACGACAGCACGAGGAAAAGATGCGATGGTACGACCTTGAGATCGAGCAAATTCGAACGGAAATAAAGAAGCTCGAAAAAGAGAGACTGCAACGGGAGAACAAGAACCTAGAGCACGAAATTAAACTCGAGCAGGAAGAAGTGAAGCCTGAGTTAGAATTGTTCCTCGAAAAAGACCTCGGTTGCGAGGAAAGCACCGTGCCAGCGCTGCCAGTAGCAGACGCTCGGGACCGCGAGTCTGAGGCGACCGTTGTGGCCCAGCACCGCGACAAGGTTGCTGAGAGAGATAACGAAGGCGCATTAGCTCAGACTTTCGGCAGAGGCGGCAGAGGGCAGTGCGTGTCCACTGAGTGCGATAATGTGTCTGCGTTTGTTTTGGAGATCTCGGCAGAGTGTTCGGACGGTTCAAATTCGCGGGAGGCCTTAGTAACGGCTATCGACTTGAAGGTGAACATTTCGCGAGATAGCGACGTTTCGCATGAATGCGTAAACGATGAGACTGAGAGGCCGCACGAGTCCGCTGAAACGGAGGATGTTCCTTCGGACGGTAGTGCAGAAACGAGCGACGTGGTGGGAAAGCCTGCAGTCGAGGCAGCAAACGGTTTGCACGGTTCAGTTGGGAATCATGACGATCTCGCCACTAAGCAAGCCGATTCCGTCCTACCAGCAGCTCAGGTAGCTGACCTCGAGCAACGGCCAGCCGAGCTCGTAGAGATTCAGGTGTCTGTGGCGGCTGAGCCGTCTTTTGAGACAGGGCAAGCTTGGATCAAGCGTGGCCTTGACAGCCGCAAAACAGAACGAAAACACCCTTCGGTGTTCGCTTAGTAAGGACGTTGTGGAAAAGGCGAAGGACGCCGAGATAAGGTCTGTGGGGAGCTACGAGGTGTCTAATGAGCACGTCGTGCCCTTGTCACTCTCAGCTAATGCACCCGAGGATGGGCCAACATCAGCTGAGCTAGTTGAGGTTCCGGTGTCGCCTGTGGCTGAGCCGAAGTCGGGAACCGACCAGCCTAGAGAAGAGAACGTGAACGCGTTCCGATGTTCGCTTGCCGAACGCGTTCGCGAAAAGGCGAGCAACGAGGAGAGAGAAAAAACTTCCGCGCGTACTTGTGGCGCGTTTCAGTGCGGGCATGCCGAGGGGCAAAGCCGTGAGCTCGCATCGCGCCAAGGGAACGCCGCCTCCAAAAAGGAGTGCGCGCCTCTCCTTTGAACGTCGGAAAATCTCGTTCGCTCCTCCGTGGGCTTGACCTTTGTCGAAAACAACGACTGGTGTCCTTTCACGCGGTCGCAGCAGTCGCTTTCAGAGAGCGGGGGTACCTAAAGTGCGGTACAAATTGGGGAAAGCTCTGGGCAATGACGAGAGCTCAAATCGCAGCTCTCTGCGGGAGAAGTGGCCTGTAGACGCCTGACTTTCTCAATTTCATTGCTTTTCCTGACGCAGGTTTCGCTCTGTACGATTACATTTCTTTTTGTGTGGGACATTTCCAATCACGCGAAATGTCACCTTTCAAGTTTGTGCACTTGTCTAAAGTACTGCTGGGCTAAAATGTAACTAGTGTAGTTAGTTATTAGCGTATTTTTTTCACAACTAAAAGGCTGGTAGATCTTCAGTGTGGATTTGTCTTCGCACTTGCCGGCGATGCCTTTGTGTCGTCCTGTGTTGTTTTGTTGCTTGCCTGACCAAGCCAGAGATGTTCTTGGGGAGCCACTACTCGTCCAGTGATCGGCCCTGTGAAGCTCCAGCACGGTGTCATACAGCCCAGGCCTGGAGTCCAGCGTCTGCCGAGCACTTCACTACGAAAGCATCCCTCCGGACAACGGTTGAAGACCCTTATCCATCGGGATCTCTGACCCCCGGCGGAGAAGCTGTTACGAATCGGCCAGCGCCGCCGTACTTTCCCGCATCACTCCTCGGCTGTGCGGCGAAGCCACTACGTGCGCCTTTCGTCAGGCGCCACCATGTCGGTGACTCATCATTCAAGTTTCGACAAGCCGGGCCAGACGCCTCGCTTTCAACGCGCTTCAAACTCCGGCGGTTGCCAGCGGCGCGCCGAAACTTGTTCAAGGATAAAGAGACCCCGCGATCTCAGCGGAGTCCTCCTCTCTCCCCTCTCACGAACTCTGGAAAGAGCGTTGTGTGTGTCTGTGACCTTCGTGGCGTGTTTCCGCTTGTTGGCGTTTTGACCGTTACGGCTTTTGGGTATAAACAGAAGCCGCCCAAGCGCTGTAATCCATTCCTGTTTGAGCAGCGAATCCATGCTGCCACTCTGCTCGAGTCCTGTATTGTAACCTCGCCCGTCGGGTCATTGTTCTTTGGCTTCGGCTCACCTCTCGCTATGAAGTAAACAGTTACGTTAGCCTACGGCTTCTGGACTTCTTCACGGCTGCAACAGCGGCTGGCCGCTCGCATCATACACGCTGCCACTCGTATGTCGGAGGCCACGGAGCTCGGATCGGGTCCAGCCCTCCCGGTCGCAACAACTGATGTCAGCGTTGGGATACACGGTTGCAACACGGCATACATTCATTTGTGAACTCTTCTGGAGCTCAAAACTGGGCTGCACCAGCGATATGTTTATCGTACTTATATTTTGTCGGCGCAGTATACCGAAAGAGCAGCACGCACACGCGCTTACGCACCCACTTGCTTACGCCAGCAAACTGGCTAACCAAAGGGATTGCGGAAACGACGGAGTCCCGGTTGCGTCACCCTCCCTTGGGCGTACACTTTGCAAACCACTTGCTTCGTTTGTTTTGGCAGCTTTTGCTTGTCGAAAATGGCCGCGCATCTGCTCCTTTCGTTGCAAATGTCGTCAAAAGACGATAGTCTTTGTAGACATTTGCCAAGGAAATGCCCCCCTTTACTTTCCCGCTCACCTCTCATACTGTTCCTATACCGTCGCGCTCATCCCAAGGTAAACACACTGAAGGTTTGCTCAAGGCGATTTGAATTGACCGCGTTCCATTGCTACTGGCCGGGTTCTTTGATGCCAGCGCTGCAGTACGGCGGAGAAGCGCGTGAATCGAGGCGGCCGATAGAACCGCGTGGCCGTGCTCCACGTGCGTTCCACGCAGAACGTAGAACCTAGCTAGTGGAACTTTTCGTTGCTGTTGCCGCGTGATTTTTTATATGCCGCCAGGAGGGTGGCGCGGGCAACAGCAGGCCGGCGGTTTTCTGCAGTAGATGTAGCATATCATTTGCTATAGAAAAACCAAGCATCCATAAATTTTTAAATAAAGGAACACTGTAAATATCCCTTGTGCACTAATTTCTGTCTTATATTTGTGTAATGTCTTGTTCTTGTTCAATCAAAGTTGACAAGTATTAACATATGAACCGGGCTTAGACGTTTACATTTTGCTGTGAGTATATAAGACTATTGCGCAATGTCTATTTTAATTTGGCCGGGTGGCTGAATCGAGTCACAGACAGACAGACAGATAGACAGACAGACAGACAGGCATACAGACAGACCAAAATTTCTGGGTAGAAGTAGCCCAAGAAAGACTATTGTCTTTAAAATGCTATGCGGAGAATGAACTGGCGAGCTGCCGCGAGCTGCAGAACATAGGGTTTCATACTTAGTATGAAACTCTATGCTGCAGAAGGCTGTCGACGAGGACGCCGTGTTTTTGCGGAAGAGAACCATTGCAACGCCAGTGGCGACAGTCGCAAACAAAAAAATCCGAAAAAAAAAATGCTATCTGTTTTATATATACTGGCTAGTAAATTAGTGGCACTATCAATCCAAGGCTAAAACATCAGACCTATAGATATTTTAATTGCTTAGGTTACAGTCAGGCAATTATTTTTGTTGAACTACTTTCAGGTGCGCAGCGAAACGACGTTGTTCGGCTCTGTAGCCTTGACTGCATTACCACAGAAAGTTGACCCCGAGTGTAGTTTTGTTTGCTTGCATCACTAGAGCGCTAGCATGCAGTTAATACACAGATAAAAATGTATTTAGGGCTGTGCTTGCATCACTAGAGCACTAGCGTGCAGTTAAAACACAGACAAAAATGTATTTGTGCTGTGCTTGCATCACTAGAGCGCTAGCGTGCAGTTACACACAGATAAAAATGCATGTAGTGCTGTGCTTGCATCACTATAGCGCTAGCGTGCAGTTAAAACACAGATAAAAATGTATTTAGTGTTGTGCTTGCATCACTAGAGCGCTAGCGTGCAGTTAATACAGCGATAAAAATGTATTTAGTGCTGTGCTTGCATCACAAGAGCGCTAGCGTGCAGTTATCACACAGATAAAAATGTATTTAGTGCTGTGCTTGCATCACAAAGAGCGCTAGCGTGCAGTTATCACACAGATAAAAATGCATTTAGTGCTGTGCTTGCATCACTAGAGCGCCAGCGTGCAGTTAACACAGATAAAAATGCATTTAGTGCTGTGCTTGCATCACTAGAGCGCTAGCGTGCAGTTATAACACAGATAAAAATGTATTTAGTGCTGTGCTTTGCATCAATAGAGCGCTAGCGTGCAGTTAACACACAGATAAAAATGTATTTATTGCTGTGCTTGCGTCACTAGAGCGCTAGCGTGCAGTTAATACAGCGATAAAAATGTATTTAGTGCTGTGCTTGCGATCACAAGAGCGCTAGCGTGCAGTTATCACACAGATAAAAATGTATTTAGTGCTGGCCCATAATACGTTACTCCCGTCCGTATTACGTCACTGCAGGGCGAAATATGAAAGTTTTTCAACGCTACTTGCGTTGCTTTAACTTTCTTTGTTTCTTGAATGTAACTTAGTTACCAAATGCTAGTTTTTTCAACATTGTATTTGGTCTTAGCCCCTTGATGATACGCCTATTGCATTGGATAAATATTTATACGCTAAAATATATCGCCTGTTGTGTGAGATCCCCAAAAGGAAGGAACGCCAGCTGTAATCTTGTACAGGCAGTAAAGGTCGGAAAATTACCGGAATCTTCTGCACAGTTCGCACGTTCCTTCAGATTGAACTTTCGGTGAATGTAGCGCCGGATCGCCTCGAAATTCTCGAACAAGGCCTTAATTTTAAGGTCCTTACAGTCGCTTTGTGAGATGAAATTCTTTATGCACTTGTTGAAGTCATCCAGGGGCCTGGAGCGGGAAAACACAAATTATGTGAAGAAATGAAATAAAGGAAGTGTAAAAAAATACACGGTTGATTCGTTTTTCGATACGCCTGGGCATGATTGAACGTACAGTACAATCTCGATAAACAGAAATCGCTTAAACGGAATAGCCGCTTAAACAGAACTATAGCTTGTAAGTTGGTTGGTTTTGTATTCAGATAAAGTAAAAAAAAACTTTCGTTAATAGGAACTAAAATTTCATCCTCACCATGTAAATGGAACCGGAAATGAACCGGAAATGGAACCCATGGCCAACAGCATCAGCTTTTTCCGGCTCTGGCTGTTTAGTTTTTGTTTTCGCTTTTTGTAAGCCTCGTTGGCCTCGTAAACCTCTTCTCGATAGTAGTAAGCCTGTTATCCCGACGAATGCAACATCACAGTTCTTGTTCTAGTCGTTCGGTCTCGATTCAAGTCGCCGAGGTTACAGGGCGCTTAGCTCCTGCCGTCTCGTTCGTGGTGGTGCTATTCGCGCTTCATTACCGTGTTGCAGTCTTCTACATTGGGTGGCTCGTAAGCACTCGCGAAGTCAAAGCATGAGGTGTGCACACCACGTGCTTAGGCGACAAAAGAAAGGACATAATTCTTGACTTTGAAAGCGGCTCTTTGATGCATTTTCATGCATTTTTTAGGGCACAGTGACTAATTCTTGCCAAATGAACTTTGTTAATGTTGAGACTAAACCTCTTGTAGTTTTCTTGCTTTCTGAAAAACTATCAGGCTCATTCACCTTCAAGTGCCCGTAGGAGTGCGTACGCACATAAATTTGCACTTTTCATCTCTCTCAGTATACGGAGCTTCTGTTAAATGGAACCAATTTTTTCGGACCCTTGAAGTTCCGTTTACCGAGAGTCTACTGTATTTGGGCGTATTAATGTCGCAGCTCCTCAATGCAGCTCGTGTTCTGTTGAAGGTCCACCGATACAGGCCCTCCGCAAAAAGCCAGCCCAGAGCCACGGTGATGAAGCTGTTCACGGCAATAGCGGTGCGTTTTACCGAAATAATGCTGTCTATACGTCCGACGTACGCATGTAAACAGCGTTTCGGAACGAGGCCATTTCACGGTAAATCGGAAGCCGAGTTTTTCCTCGCGACGTGTTCAACGTGTGTAAGAAGTCCAAGGTGGAGCTTGCCACCACACAAACCACCAAACAAACATTGCGGGGTTTAAAGCACCGAAGCTACGCCAGGGCTATGAGGTGGGCTATGAGGAGAGGAGGTCTGGACTCCCGCTGAAAGAAATCTTAGTGCCGTGAACGCGGCCTCGGTTCTGCAGCCTAACCGGACCTGGACGTCGAACGAGGGGCTGTCCTGGATCAGTCTTCGAACGACTATAGGAGTAGACAAGGGCGAAAGCGCACGGTGCTGGTGTTGGTGACTTCTTTCGGTCCGTGTCAGGCACACGACTGACGGGTTCTTTGGATAGATTTGGGACAGTTTCGGCGGCTGGGACGGACCCCACCTCGCCGCGCAGAGGGTAACCCAAAAACAGAGGGAGGACGCCCATCGGGCCGCGTGCAAAGGGTGAAGCGGTGTTTTCTTTTTGAACGAACGAAAGGTATACAAGTTAAGAAAGGCAACGGAAGTTGCCGCTGTGTCTCATGACCGCAGCCGGATGTTCCTCCGCGTGGCGCAAGTAATGCGTTACTGGGATTATTTTGAACATTGCACGAGCCGTTTTGGCGTAATAAGCTTATAAACTACTGCAGCGACGACAAACAAACTATGCGAGGAAAGGCAGACGATATCAGGCATTCATAGCATCCCCTTTCAAAACTCGCGCGCCGTTTGACATCCGGGTCCATCGCTTAGGCGGAGTGATACCGTACATGAGCTATTGCCTCTCTTAACTTGTTCCTTAATATAGTGTGATCACTGAGGTTACAAGCGCACGTACAGTTTTTGTCAATAATTTTCAGGCCACGGCGACCATATATCGGAGCAGGCGCATGGCCAACCAAGGGCGCTCGGGTGGCCGCTGTTGGCTGATTGCGTGGCTAAATAGAGCGAGGGGTACTTTTGCTCATGCTTTCGTTGTGTGGCTCATAGAGTTTCATACTAATATATACTAGAGGGAAATCTGTCGCTGCAGTCACGGGCCGCCGTTGGCGGCGCCATTGCCGCTAGCGACTTTCCTCGCCTACTTGGCTTAGCTAGCCATAAGGCTTTTTTGTCTCCAAGCCAAAATCAACAAAAAAGGGCACCATTTTTTCCTTGTTAATTGTGCATGAAGCTTCTACATAATCACTGACAAACTGATCTTTTGGAGGTTCAATTTTATAATAACAAAACGAATTTCATGAACCTTATACAGTAATACTCTTGCTTTTTTTGCAGCCAAAGCCAACTCTCAAGTCTGTTCATGAGACATGCCAAGGACAAGTGGAACGTACCTGCTAGGTACATGGCGGAACGCTCGCCGAAGCGCGGCTCTTCTAGACGGTGGCGTCAGATTTCCCTCTAGCATATATTAGTAAGGAACTCTATGGTGTCGCTGTCGCTATGAGTGCAGCGCGCGGCAGCTTTCTCAGAACACCTAGGTGCACTTCGCTTCACCGCAGGCACTTCGCGTAGCACTTTTCACGCCAGTCACACTAAGAAAGCAAGAGCAAAAGTTACCCTCGCTCTATTTCCGCCCCACAATGAGCCAACAGCGGCCACCCGAGCGCCCTTGCTTGGCCACGCGCCTGCTCCGGCCGCGGTAGCCGTGGCCTACAAAATGTTGGCGAAGACTGTACAAAGAATGAACAAATAGCCGGACAGGAATCATGGGCGCCGTCCCTTTGGCTTGTATTTTGCAGTCAAAGCTGAACAGACACGACGCGAAGTGGGGGACAAGTGGGACAAGCAGTGGTGTGAGCTGAGTCCGGGTCGCAAATTCCGCGTAAGACTTACTTGCACACTGGTGGCTTGTTGTGCGTGTATGGCGACGTGTACATCGCGTATTGCTGGTGAAAGTCGATGCCGCAGGAGAAGAATTTGTTGAGGAAAGTCATCTTGTCGCAGGCGACTGCGGCGAAAGAAAAACATCAAAAAAGCCTCAATCAAGGTGCGGACTTAACGTTCCGTTGTGGGTGCATCTGCCAACACTGACCCTTCTGTGCACGCATAGGTACACGCCGGTCGTATAGCGTACCCTAATTCTACGTTCAGACTACCATAGAGTTTCTTAGTAAGTATACTAGAGAGGAAACTGCTCCTTGTAAGCCATGTCGTCGTGGGGGTTCATGGGAAGACCCCCTTTTTTACTTGGCTTGGCATGACAATTGGATTCTTAAACGGTTTTTGGGATTTGCTTTCTTCACTATGCATTAACACGTTTACGAGCTACAAGGAAGCCGAAATCCTTCCTGTTCTGTGGTAGCCGTGTTCGGTGAAACAGCAGGCAGTGCGTGATCGCACCTGACGTTGCTCATGCCGCAGTCGAAGGACGCATGCCTGAGCGGGTAACATGCCGCCGCGAAATTTTTAGCCGACGGAAAGAAGAAACAAAACGTACTTCGACGAAGACAAGATACGACCACGGGGATACGACAGATACGGGAACTTGTATGCGTCCTATCTTGTCCATCGTGCACGACTGGTTTAACGTCAGTTTTCTTTTTTCTTGTTAAACTAGTTGCGTTCGGTGCACCGGTTCACCACGAAGGCAAGTTTTAATAGGCACGCTGAAAAAACTTTCCAAACTTTGGAAGCAACTTATTATCTGCAATAATCGTAAAATTATAAAATCAGAGTCTCTAATGAGTCCCCCCCCCCCCTCAAATATTAACTTTGTTCGTAAGTACAACCTTGGCCTGCGGAATAGCAGGCACAACCGTTCCGGCAAAGATACGCTTTACTTCCTTTTCCTTAGTTTTAAAAAACGCCTGTTTTTATTTTCCGCTTACATAATTGCACACTATTCTTCGCGTTTTTGTGGCACTTTGTTTAAATTTGCGGTCACTAACACATTTCAATCCAAGCCAATGATGTAACTAAGGCGAGCACGATGTGTAATGACAGTCCATGACGACACAGACGGCCTTGATGTGAACCGCATAGACGCTAGCGCCAGATTCCTCTCTAGTGTATATTGTAAGAAACTCTATGCAGACTACCGCCGCAACAGCCATAATGTCGCGAACCATGCATTGGGTTTGTTCGTTTATGTCTTGTTTTCGCAGACCGGCTGCGCCGTGCTGTATTATTCCGTGAGCCCGGTGAAGCGCGTGTTGCATTCTTCATTTTTTATGCCGCAAGTGTTATCTCCTTTGATAGGAAGAGTGTTTCGAACTAACATCACCAGCCTAGAAGGATTGATTGATTCATTGCAGTGTTTAACGCGCCGACGCAGCGCACGGCGATGAGGCCCGCCGTAGTGGAGGGCTACGGATTAATTTTGACCACCTGGGGATCTTTAACGTGCGGCGAAATCTCGTACACACGGGCGTTTTTGATTTTCGCCTCCATCAGAAAAGCGGCCGCCGCGGCCTGGGAATCGAACCCGCGAACCTCGTGCTCAGTAGCGCAACGCCTTAGCCACTGAGCCACCACGGCAGGTCACCTAGAATAATCATCTTTGATCTACAGTGTTCTGGATGTAATTCGACGGTTCTAGAAACACTTGCGCCGAGAGATAAATGCCCGCAGAGCAGACGCCGCAGTATTCGATTCACCGACAGTCGCCTGCGCACGTCACTTTGTTGACTGCTGCTTCGCCGCCTGTGTATTCTTTGAGTTGTTAGCGGAGCACAAGATCGCCCCAATAAACTTGTTTTTCCTTCAAGCCAACCGCGTCTTCTTTCGCTACATGACATCTGGTTCAGGTGCTGGGTATACATGCACCCTAAACCCTCTTCAAGTCATCAACCAAACCCAATGCATGGTTCGCGGCAAATAGTGAGCTATGAATGTGAGAAAACGGCGGTTCGCGCAGTTTAGTTGGCTGAGACGTGAAATGACGTCATATGTAAAGATATTACGACATTTGCGACAACCGTCTGAACCTGGCCTAACGAGTTCAGAGGATGATAGGGACCAACCGAATGCACCATTGTGTGGGTTCCCCTTTCTGGTGCGTTCAGTTAATAATTATGCGCTGCAAACAGAAGGTGGTGGGGGAATTGAGGGATGTATTATACATATATGCAACCGCAACGCATTGCCTCGACTGATGAGCACATACTTGGGTGCTGGATAAAGGGTAATTTCCGTGTGGTGCCTGCTGAGACTACGTACTAGAGAATTGCGTCGATTCAACCACATAACCAAACCAGTACGCCGGCGGTGCTTTGTGGGATTTGGTAAACCTTTCATTTCCACTGCGGACTGTGGTTTTATACTAACCGGCGTTGTCGGTCACGGTAGCTCCCTGTAGGGTCTTTTAGACCAACGGCGCCAACGTGAATCCACTTATTGTGCTTTCATTTTAAAAACAATAACGAGAGTTCTACTGCTTATGAAGGTTTCACGTTGAGGCTCATTTGCAGTACTGGAAACTTGTAATGTTCTGAAAAAAGTTCCTGAACTCTCTTTTCGAAACATTGATAAACGCTAACTGTAACGCCAGTACTTTTACTGTTGCCAGTTACGCCCATGTGTCGAGGCTTCAGCGTACGTTAGAGATCCCTAGGTGGTCAAAATTAATCCGGAGCCGTCCACTACGGCGCGCTTTATAGCCAAAGCGTAGCTTCGGCGCGTTATACCCCACGAATTTTGTAGTTGCTTGTTTTAACAGCAGAGTTGTTTCAGCTAGAGCTTGGTGGAGTTCGCAAAAAGTGTTCGAAAAAAAAAAAACTGAGCCTATGTGAGAGTACGCCACGTGAGAAGCTCGGACAAAAACCCCAAGGAAAACAGTTCCCGTGCGTCCGTGCCTGAAGTGGGGAGCACAGACGCCGAGTTCCCGAATCCGGTTGCCGCCGGTTCTAGCGCGTGCTAACCCATCCCACTTTGGGAGAGATCTGAAAGCCTGTGGACAGAACGATCCGGGCCCGACAGTCATGGAAAAATTTCGGCGCCAAGTTCAAAAATCCAAGTCATGAGGTCTCCGGGTCTCCGACGAAGGGAGACGTGCCGACAGCCCCGCCGTTTCTCCAGCCTTGCACCCCTAGTGCAGGCTCTGCGCCAATTGCGTTATAGAAGTGTACATGCTAAAATCAAAGCGGATATTTGCTAACCCTTTTTTATCTAAGTTAAAAAAGCACTTCTAACGCAACGTTGCATTAGCATCTCAAAAACAGGCTCGTACTCTTTATTCAACCGGAGCGGGTAGGAAACGACGGCCAGTACGATTGCACAAAACGTTCTCAAGCAGCATACCAAGCGCGTAGCAGAGCCACTAAAAAGTTGATTAGCACACTTCTTCAACAACAAAAAAAAAAAAAAGAGAAACAGAAAACACAAGGGTGAAGTGGTAAAAGGGGCTCCGCGACAAATCGGCAGCTTTGAATGAGGGATCCATACAACGGCTGGTTGCACAAGCAGGTCATATATAGGTATGACTCACGAAGTATCTTGACATCACTGCACTGATCGTCGAGTCCCTTCGTCAGCTGCTCCGTGAAATAATTGAAGGCAGGCGTTATATCGCTTTGCGTACGGCACATGATGAGGAGCCCGACGCATTCGCGGAAAGCCTGGAAGTGCCTGTGAGGATAAACAAGGCCGCATTGCAGTAAACACTCTCCATGGTTTTTTTTCAAAATTTTTACGTCTCATTGGGAAGTGACCTCGAATGACCACAGCGTCCAAACGAACAGTATAAAGATCCAGGTAAGACCGAAAGCGAGCCAAAGCTTGCAGCCGAGTATGCGAAACGGATGGTTACCTTAGTTAACGTGCGATTGTATAATATTAGTGCAGTGGGATTAAAACAAATTAATAATTTGGCTCCAATCCACGCTGTGAAGGTGGTTGGAAAGCAAAGCTGTAAACGACACCCACAACAATTGCCTATGCGACGTCACTTGAATTCACACACGTGACGCTACAAAGAGTGAACCAGAGATTCTGCCTGCCGTTACCTAGAATTCCCGGGCGGCGTCCCGAACGCAGAAGCGTCGGCCACGGCTGGGCTAGTGCGCGGACGCCGCCGCTGTAGCCCGGACGTGCGTCGGTAGAAAGACAACGTCGAGGAGCGTCATTCGAAGGGTGAGACAGCGGAACCTAGCCATCCTCGTGTGCTAGCTCGGGGCTACACCACCGCGCGACACAAGCGCAGACACCGAAACAACTCGGCATGTGAGCTTAGGGATTCCCATTTATACCGATTTAAACTAGTTAGTTTAGTAAGTTTGAGAACTTAGCGAGAAAGCTGAGGGAACTCTAATCATCGGTATTTATCAGAACCAGTTGCTCATTTTGCCTTTTGTAATACCTCTTAAAACACAACCGAATCGGTATTCAATTTAGAAAACGGAGACCCATTCGTGGCACGCAGTGCGCAAAAGGCAGTGTTTGTTTAGCGGCCAGATGTCTGTATGTGGTCTCTACATTTTGTTTTCGTGCCCTGCAAACCAATCTTTAACGTATCATTGCCGTACGACCACTTAATTCCGTCGTGTCCGGGTTGCCCAGAAGGTGCTATTTACAATTTAATCAAGCCGTGCGAAGGTAGCGCGAAATGGACGCGAAGCTGCGCCTAAACAGGCCCACAACAACCGTCCCTAAAGCAGCCGACAGAGCCGGGTCGCGCCGATGCGCCCACCGGCGTGAGCACGCGGGGAATGCTGGGTAAAGTCGCCGCGCCATCTACACTGTGCTCCGTGAGTGAAAACCGCTCTTCCATGGCCTACGTGATCGGCTGCCGGCGGCGCGCCGTCGCAACGGCGCGCCGCCGGCAGCCGATCGCGTAGGCCATGGCTATTCCTTCCGCCACCGCGTTGGGAGTTTCTCGTCCCGCACGCGACGAAAGAACCGTTGGCTGGCATAGGTAGAAAGCTTTGCTTTAAAGGAGCCATGAAGACAAAATACAAGTTTGTTTTATTCGAAAGATTTCGTGTTTTATAGCGTCCCCAGCGCTTGCGCGGCAGCAAATGATGCCGTATTCACTGAGAAATTAATCAATCTAGATTAAAATTTTGATTCTCTCGCCAAATCGTGTGTTTTGGTGACGTCTACAATGAAGTCATAACGGCGCGTATACGAACAAACTTCCACTGCGCCTTTCGGCTCTGCAGCCTTGCTTCCCGTCAAACCTCCCAGGTGGCGCTAGCATACTCAGCACTCCGCCGTTGCTTTATTTTTGACCGTGTTTACACCTGGCTTGTTTTTTTGTTACGGTAGAAAGTAATCGCTCCTTGAAACATGGGGTATGCGTGACAAATAGGGCCACGTAAGGCAACGTCGCTTACGCCAATCGGCCAGCGTCGTATAGGGACCGAGCAGCTGGACGGTTGCGCCACCACTCGGCGCTCCCCTCGTCAGTGGAATGAGCCGGTGCATTGGACTACACAGCCTCCCGTTGTTTTTGGCGTGTTTGCTTCGGTTGTTTTGAATGTTTTGGTGGTGTTCTGAGCGTATATGTGCGGTGAACAAAGTCTAGACAGATGTGTTGGGTTCTTAGATGCAGTAATGACTACGTAAACTTGTCGGACGCTTCTAAAGTTGGGTATCGGCTGCAATGGCATGAACGCATTTTGCAGCGATTGCGCTTGGCTACACCCGTTCTGAGTACGAATAAAACTACTATTAGTAGTATTATTTTCTTTTTAAATGCACTAACGGCTACGCAAACTTATCGGATGCTTGTAAGGTTGGGAATGGGCTACATTGACACGAGTGCTTTTTGCAGCGCTCTGCGCCTGGCTACGCGCGATCTGAGTAGGAATAAAAACTATTAGCAATATTATTATTCATTTGTACAACTTTAAATTATCTTCACTGGTTTCAATGACTACGGTTTCCACGCCAGCCTTAGCGCTGGGATACCTCGATACATGTGCTTTAAATAGAAAGGCACCTGCATACGAGGTGGATTACCGTGTAGCCGTATGTTGCGGTAGTTTACACTTTCTGTAACCGTGAGCTTTGTACCTTCGGTTTTGGTGAGCGACAATGTGACAGCATGGGAGCCTGAAAGCTGAAGTGTAAATCCCACATTTGTGGTGGTCATTTTATCAAGAGCCAAAGTTATTCACCAACTCAACAGCCCAAGCTGCAAACCATCCACCATCCCTCCTCCTCCTCCCGTTTTACCACCTGCGTAGAATAAAGGCTGGCACCGATAGTTAAAAAAGGTATACCAGCGTTAACGTCAGCCGGTGTTTTTTAATGCATAAGTATTCTTTACAGAGTACCTAAAAACATCGTGTAATGCCTGGTGAAGACACCAAAAACGCGCGATTAGTTGCCTCAAATATGGGTGCATCAGCCCGAGTCCTCCAGCACAGACACAGTTCCGATACGCTGGACAAAGTTTAGATTTGGAGAGGGGGGCATGGAAGTTCAAAATTAAACAGCAATATCATCTAGCCCTCCGTCTAATGATTATGATGGTTGAACGCAAAGCTTTCTTCCTGCGAAATCGAATGGGAAATGGTCAAAGTCAAAGACGCTGCGATCAAAAGACCAAAATGCGTGCTGTTCAAATTCGACGCTCAACTAGTCGAAGTTTAAATCCAGAAGGCAACCAAGGAAACCATACGATAGAGCTTTGCGATCAACCCTCATCGTCATTACACGAAGGTGTGCATGATTTTTGAAGCGTAGGTGGCAGCTTCTAAACCGACTGCAGCAGTAAGTTGTGAAGCTGAGTACAGGTTTCGGGCACCCTCCTGTCTTGCGTCCTTCAGCCACGCAGGAATTGATTTTTTTGAAAAACCATTTACCAACTAGCCAGCAACCATTGCAATTCTTGTAAAGCAATGCTTCTCCACGACAAGCAATACGTTCTACTATCATGCGGTATTATTCTATCAACGATTCCCGATGACTGTAGTAAGAGCATTTCTGTGAAATTAAACACGTTCAGCCGTAGGTAATGAAGTTACGGAAGCGTCGTCCATCCCAATTTCTGTTTTGAGGTAAATCTTAGAAGACACCCCCCCAACTTTGTCTTTCGCTTGTGCACGACGTCGACGCCATTTCGTCATCAACTGCCCAAGGCCAGCGCCGCAGCATTCCTAGATCGGTTGCACACACCGGCTTTGTGGGAGCATTTAGCTGCAGTATACTCCTCGATACGCGAAACTACATGCAGGCACCAAAAAATTGCATGAAGCAACGAACTTTCACTTCCAGCTTGACTTCCAGCTTGGCGCATTGAGCGTCGTCTGCTTTTTGTAAATACTGAGTATGGGCGTAAATCACACACAAGGCATGCCTCGTAAAGGTCACATCCATGCTCAAGATTTACCGATCTGAAAAATGCACGTGGGGTTACGTACGCTTTTCAAGCCGCACCGCAGAAAAACGACAGAAAGCCATGCACAGTTACGCTGCGCTGACCGCCACCGGCAGTCCACTGACGAGCGGTTCGCCACGGGCGGCGCTGTTCGCTGAAGCGACGGTGGTGCCATACAACGGCCGCCCGGTCCCTATATGACAACTCCAAAGCGTCGGTCTGCTGTGCAGCTAAAACAAGCTTAGTGCGCCCAGTACCAACAGCAGTGCGCATCGGTACTTCTCTGTTTACGTGTGTTTTCGTAACTTTTGTTGTTTACCGCACCATTCTTACTGCTTTAAAATGGATATGCATTGCATTTAGGCGCAAGCTTATAAGCTCGCCTAAATTTGCGTATATGCTTTTGCCCGGCTTCAGCCAATCGCACAAGCTGGGCCCTCCATATGACATCATAGGGTTCTGTTGACGGGAAATGAGCTAGTGGGTCGCATGGCTTTCCTTTTTTCCCTAATTATAAGGACTTATTTTGAGAGAAGAGTACGTTAAAAGTGGTTCCAGTATGATTCTAACGATGCAACCTTTCGAATGAGCCAAACTTGTGTTTTGTCTTATGGCTCCTTTAATATGCATCAATGGTTGCTTAGTGATTAGTAGAAATTAGTGCTAAGTGCGGTGAAGCCGGATCATGGAGAAAAGAAAGCTTAGTAGAGGCCCCGCTGATCATTGGTGCATTGGGAGTAGGTAGTGTGGAGGAAGTGACGTAATTTTTCACGTTCATCGGAGACCAGTGGCAACCGCGTCCTAGCAACGGCGCAGAAGGCCGCCCCACCGAGGCCCTACGTCACTGCGCGGCCCCGCCGGTAGCCAATGATCGGCAGGCAGAGGCGAAGCAGACGATAGTGGAGCGAGAGAAGGCGGAGGATGTTGCGGTGCGCGCAGAATACAAGAAAAAACTGTGGTTGATTCCTCTGTCATAGGAATCAGTAAAACACGAAAAGTGAAATGTGCATCGAAATCTGCAGCTGAGTATGATTTGCGCGTCGGTGGCTGTCTTGTGGGTGTGCTTGGCGAGAGACGTCCTGCCAGCAGGTCGCTTCGGCAAAGGTGTACTGGCGTCATTTCCGTCACGGATATGACGTCAGTGAAATCTTGGGGTATCGCGGCATAAAACACTGTCGTGTTAAAATATAAAACCCGAAAACGAATAAACCTAAGAATAACGTACACTTTAGTACTAAAAGTTGCTTTCCCGCAAGAAGACCTTGTGTGCCGGTGTGCACCTTTTACAGGCCACTTGCTTCGTTGTACTGGCGTCACTTCCGTGACGGATATGTCGTCTGCGAAATCTTCGTGTATACGGGAATAAAACACTTTCGTGTTAAAAAAGGAACCCCGACATGCCCCCGCGGGAGGGGCACGAGTAAATGCAGAGCATTAGCGGCGTTACGCGCGTGGCGGTTGCGATGGGGTGTTGTAATGGTGGTGGGTTGTTGTTGTTGTTGTATGATTGGGGAGAGAGAGAACGAGACGAGTATTAGGTAACGTCAAGTGTTATTATTATTATTTATTTGCGGTAAGATGGATGGGTGGATTAGATCTTTATTGTTATTGTTGCATTGTTGTTGTTGTTCTTCTTGTTGTTATTCTTTCTTCTCTTATTTTCCTCTTCCTCTTTCTTCTTGGGACGGGACGATTGGGAGTTGCGTCGGACGCGGTAGATGCCTCTCGGTGCCGCCTCGCCGCCTTGTCTTTTGCCGACGATGCCGTTGATCCGAAGATGAAATGACGATGGCACGATGTCTTGAACTGGTCCCGCGACGCTGAAGTTGGATTGCGTCGCGGTACTAGTTGAAGGTCTTGCTTCTATCGCTTAGCAACTGCGACAACCGCGACGAGAAGAGAGTGAAGCAGAACTGGAGTGCGGCTGACGCGCCGACACCCGGGTTATATTCCCAACGAACCGCAGTAGATAGGTGAGAGGAGGCGGAGAAGAGAGCGCGCTATCACGCCACCGTCACGCCACGACGCTGCCCGCACCTGCTGTTGCTACGGTGCTTGCAACGCGGGAGGCGCGCGTGCCACCTGTTGTTGCAAGGTGTTGAGGGGCGAGGAGGAGTGGGGGAGAGGGCGCAGCTGCCGTGGTGCGGACGCCGAGTTACGGACGCATAACATCGTGAGTTAAAGAAATGCTCTGCATTTAAAAGGGCGGCCTCCAGAAATGCGTTTCCGACAGAGTGACTTTTAGATGCAGAGCATCTGATTCACTCGCCTTGTCCCTCCGGCGTCGTCGTCGTTGTTGTCGGCGTTGTCCACCCCTCCCCCATTCTCCTCGCCGCGCCAGCTGCGCTCTCCGCCGCTCACCCCCTCTCCTCTCCGATAGCGAACACTCTCTCGCGAGGGGCATTGGATTGAATTCGATTGGATTGGATTGGATTGGATTTGGATTGGATTGGATTAAAGTGGATTGTGTTGGATTGTGTTGCGTCATAGTCGCGGCACGTTGCGTCATAGCCGCGGCAGACGCGCTGGGGCCGGCGCATGTGCAGTACTCTCTCCTCCGCGGTTTCCTCTCCTTCGGGCGTGCTGCGCATATAACCGGTGTGCCCTTCTCCGGCGAAGCAACATCCACGCTTGGCTCAAACACATAGAGTCCACGCCGCTTTACAAGTAGGCAAACGTCGTCATCGACTGGGACCGGCTTACGCAATCCCCTCAACGTTATGCGCGCTATAAAACGCGGTCCCTTCGCCGCTCCGCCAATGCGTCGCATCTACACAGGGGTTCCCGCGAGGGGAGGTGGGAGTTTTTTTTTTCTGCAGTGGATGTAGCATTTCATTTGCTATCGCAACAATCAAGCATCCATGAATTTTTTTTATAAAGGAACACTGCAATTATCACTTATCTGGTGATTTTCTGCCTCACATTTGCTTAATGTTTCGTTCTTGGTCAACAATGTTGACCAGTATGAACATTTCCACCGGACGTAAACATCTAAAATTTGGCTGTGGGTATATAAACCTATCACGCAACTTCTGTTTCACTTTGGCCGGGGGGCTGAATCGAGTTACAGACCGTCAGACACGCCAAACTTTTCGCGTTCAAGTAGCCCGAGAAAGACTGTCGCCTTTTTTAAAATGAGTGAACGCACAAAATAAGGCGATTCCTGTGCACTGATCTTTCTTCGCGAATTGCAGCACAAGAGCAGCGACTGTTTGGCTTACTTGCAGAGCTCTTTGATGGGCGGATCTTTCGGGTACGTTCGCTGGATGAAAATTGTTCCGCACGTGAAGTACGAGCCCGCGTACTCGCGCACGTGGCAGCGCGGCTGGGCCGCCTCGAAACGCAGTCTCTTTCCTGCAAGGAGTACGAGCCGTCACTCGAAGCTGCACGGCTTCGTCGCTGCAAAGACACCGGCGAAACGAGAAAGGAGACGCACCGGAGTGCCTGTGCCGGCTGGTGGAGCACTGCTCTTCGCCCGAGGCCCGCAACTGGCTGTCGACATAATCAAGATTCGCCTGAATGTCGGCAGTGTCGCTGCCGCTGCAGTGTGACATTTGGCTGATCCCACGGAGGCATGCCTTGTGCTCCTCAAGTACACTGCACAGGAAAAAAAAAAAGGTTGTTTGCAATAGTATATGGTTATTTTTAGGGGCGAAGCACCTTCGGACCTCGCTCTGTCCTGGGGCGGTATTCTCGTAACTGTCCCTTTTGAAAACGTCTCTTTTGCGCCCCTTTCATCGTGACGTACTTCCGGTTAACCAGTGGGTCTTTGATTCAAATAGCGTAACTGTTCTTGCAAACGCATTTTAAATAACTGAAACCTATCAGAGTATATTTTATATGTTTATTGTTCCGCGAGCGAACCAACAATAAGGCGACGAAAAATCGTCTGCTCCAAATCGTCTGCTCAGAGTAGCCACGGCTCATAGCTCTGCCGTGCTTGCATGACGTCACATCCGGGTGTTCGCTTTTAGCCAATCAGGGCTCGCTCAAAAGGGACACTTTTGAAAGGGACACAAAAGGGACAAAACACGGGAATACTGCCCCTGGGCTTGGCGTCCGTGCCCACAGTGTTGCGCATGCGCAAGGAGCGTTGGATTGGATTGGATTAGATTTAAACGAATTGAATTGGATTGGATTGGATTTGTATTGGATTGAAATGGATTGGATTGGAATTGTATATATTGTACACACGCGTTGTTCCTCATTTACATGCGCGAGTGGGCAATGCCACGGGTGATGTACGGTAAGAACGATCCCCAGTGCTTCGCCCACTCGTCACGATTCACTTCGTGGAGATGCGTGAATTTTTTCTTCGCAGTAGCTGGTTAAGGCGTAGGGTATAGTGAAGTGTGCTAGTTGGCGGCCGAGCCCAGCCAGTCAAAGCCGCTTTGATAGTGAACATGATTTTTAAATTTTACTGTAACGCTGAATAATTTAAAAGGCAAATTGTATTACAATGAACCTGAATGGAGGCCGAACAGCATAATTTAAAGGAGCCATGAAGAGAAAACACAAGTTTGGTTCATTCAAAAGATTGTCTCGTTAGAATCATACTGACACCACTTTTAACGTAAACTTCGCTCAAATAAGCTACATAATTAGGAAAAACGGGAATGGTCATGCGACCCACCAGCTCATTTCCCGCAACAGAACCTATGATGTCACATGAGCTAAGCTCTGCGATTGGCGGAGGCTGGCAGAAGCAGACGAAAATTAGGTAGAGCTTACAAACTAGACGAACGAGCGATTTGCGCTTAAATTTAGGGCACATTCTTTACAAAGCAATAAGAAGGATGGGACAAACAGTGGAAGTTACGAAAGCACATGTAAACATAGAAGTACTGATGCGTTCTGCTGTTCGTACTGCGCACAGCATGCTTGGTTTAGCTGCACAGCACTACGGGGCTTGGGGTTGTCTCAGACGACACTGGCCGATTGACGCAAGCAACGGTGTCTTACGTGACCCCATTTGTCGAGCGAGCATTGTTTCAGAGAACGAATATTTTCTCCCAGAACAAAAACAAGCCAGGTTTAAATGCGGGCAAAAACAAACCAAACGCTTGCCACGGTATGGTGGCGCCATCTAGGTTACGGAACGTAAAGAAACGCGGGAACAAACCAACACCGCTGTACAGGGTGGAGACCTTTGAACGGTCCCGTGCCGCCGCAATTGGGCCAACGGGCTCAACGCGTTATTCTTTTCGTTTCCCACGAGACCTAGCAACGCGAAACAGACAATATGATTCAAACCACGTTGCGGCGATAATTTTAGCGCGGTATTGACACAATGACTTGCTTCGGCGGCGAGCGAGCAACCGAAAATGGCGGCGCCAGCGTATACGTGTCTCTACCCTGTACGGCGGATGCGTGAATGAAGGTACTCTAGGCTGCAGAGCGGTCGGTTCCTGTGATGTCATTTGGGACCACGAAAACGCACGATTGAGCGGGAAAATCAAAAATTTAACCTAAGTTGTTTAATTTCTCAGTGAATAAAGCACCGTTTGTATCCGGACAAGCGCTGGGGGCACTATAAAACACGAAATCTTTCGAATAAAACCAACTTGCATTTTCTCTTCATGGCTCCTTTAATTGTACAACACATTGAAATACAGAAATACAATATAATTAACAATACAATACAATAAAGTACCTATGTGAAGAGATCAGTCATCATCATCATCCTGTCTACGCCCACTGCAGGGCAAAGGCCTCTCCTATGGATCTCCAGTTATCTCGGTTCTGTGCTAACTGCGACCAATTCAGGCCCGCAAATACCAGTCATAGCGTACACCTATTCTGAGCTTCGATCCTGGGCACATTGAGTTTAAATAAAAAACCCTTTACACGCTGTGGAGAAGTACTGGGCGAACATTTGTGGAAACTTTTTAAACCTGAATAACTTAGGTGCAGCCATCCTTTCAGTGAGGTAAAGCCAGGCACAGGGGCGTCAACTTCTAGCTTGTTCGTTGAACCCCCTTGTTGCGAAGTCGATCAGGCCATCCAAGTAGTCACAACCAGCCTTCGCAGTGTACATGACATCACGTTCGCAGAAATTGAAGCCAATTTGTGAAGACGTGGCTGAAGCACCGAAGAGCAACACCCTTCTGCAACGCCTCGTCGCCGAAGGGAAGCCACCTGTTGACACCATCGCTTTCCTAGGCATGGATTTTAAACAAAGAATGAGCCTTCTCGTTGGGTCAGACCAGGTCTGGAAATCCATTCCAGAAACGAGCCAGGTACAGCGGAAAGAAACGAATCCTGCTCTGGTCGCTGTGAATACAAGCCTAGGATGGATCTTACAAGGACCGTTGTCTTTGAAAGATACCAATGGAAGCAAAGGCGGTGGCCTGGTCTGCGTTATCCGCACGGACAGGCATTAAAATGGAGACCTCTCTTGCTGTTTTAGGCGGTTTTGGAAGGTCAGCACGGCTGGTCTCAAGAACTCTACGAACTCGCATCCCGATGAAGATGCATTGCGCAAGTTAAAAGACTTAACTGGGTTGGAAAATGGCCGCCCTGAAGTGGAACTCTGATGCAAGTCCACACCAATAGCTACGGTAGACGACCGCAAGAATGCACTTTCGTGTCCTTATAGGTTACCTCGACGACATTATCCAAACGAAGAAGCGACGAAGGCATCCCTCAAGGCGGAGAGGCAATACCAGAAGGACGGCCGCACAAAAGTAGTGCAGCGTACCTTTTGTCCATGTCCTGCCCGCTACTTGCCGCACCTTGAGGTCCTACGAGAGGCGTCAAGAAAGAGAACCACCCGATTTCGTGTCATTTATAATGCATCCTTACATGCTTTCGGAGCCTCTTCCCGGAAGAGCCACCTTAAAAAGGGTCCGAATCTCAGCGTGAGCTCGGAAGAAGAAAGACGCGCAGTACAACTGCCGGAAGATCGTCGTTGTACCGACGTCATTAACAGCGCTTGTAAGCGACTTCCTCATCGTGGAGTCAGCAATACTCTTGCTAAAAGACGCAAGGGTGCCCAGGTAGTTCTAGACGCCGACAGTGTGCGAAGAAGATCTTCCGATCTGTGTTAAGCTGCAACCTCCGACAGCTCTCGTTTCACTGTTACCGAGGCACGGAGTCAGCTTTCATCATTACCGAGGGACGGAGTCAGCAATATGTTTGCAACGCTTTAGAAACTTGGACAATCGGTGAAGTGTAATAGAAAAAAACGGTAACACTAGGACCGGGCAAGTGCAGCTACTGCAGAAATGGGAGTAGACACCCTACTCATCAAGAAAGATATTATTCGGCGCTCCACGCGTGCCCTTCTCCCTCCGCGTGGGTCTGACCTTCCTGGCGGCTTAACCCGCCGTGAAGAGGTCGTGCTTCGAAGAATCGCCTGGGCGTCGCACTGACGCCTGCTGTGCGAGCAACGTGGACTTCTAGTCTTGCAGATCCCTCCCCGACCTGCCCCTACTTGCCCTGTCCCTGTTGCTGAAGCGACATTGGAACACTTGCTAGGGACGTGTCCAGGGCTTCAATCAACCCGAGCTCGACACATGGGGCCCACAGGACATCGCCCAGGCCGACCTCCCGATATTCACCGGTGGGCGCACGGCCCACTTTACAGGGAACTGTTGGAATTCCTTTCCGAAACTGGACTCTACAGTTTCCTGTAGTGCGCCCGACTCACATTGTGTTGTCTTTCTTTCCTTCGTTTTTTTTTGCTTTCCTTCTTTGTCGTTCCCCTGTCCTGTTTTGTCTATTGATTTCCTGTTACCTATGCCCTGTGGCAAAATAGCGCAATAAAAAAAAGTGCAGCTACTGTGCGTTAGAGAATGTGCTTAACTAGTGCAAATGTTTTGACTGCCTTTGTATCTATGCGAGTGAGCATTTGGTGCGCGCGGAAAAATGTTGCGGATTTATATTCTGCCGTCAACATGGACAATGATGATGATTGTAGAGACACTGAGAACGAAGTGGCGCTGTTTTGCACAAACGAGGACTGCGAGGACACGCGCATGAGTTCGGAAACGCGGCGCGTGGACTAGCGTGAACGGCTTTGCGTCGCTCTGTTCACGGCGCCAATAAACGCTGAAGATCGGCTTTACCGCACCGGAGGCAAAAACGCACCGCGATCTCATGAAACTCAAAAAGTACTACAGGTGCATTAATGAACATCAAAAACACTGCAAAATGAGCGATGGTATCGTCTTTGCGAGCGCCTGGGTCAGGAAAAGAGCCTCTCTCATCTCTGGGCTATTTTCCGTAGCCTCAGTGGGAAAGCCAAAACTAAATTGCCAGTGGTAGACGCCTCACTCCTGAAAGACACTCCAGCAACGGTAGAATTGGAGATTCTGACAACCTTCTTTCCGCATGCGACTCAGGATAAGTCCCGGCTTCGTACTTTGCCGGTCATTACAGTTGCGAGCCCGCAAGAGTCGCTTGACTGTCCTTTTACCCTAGCAGAACTACAGATCGCCATCACGCAAGGAAAACCCCGCTCGGCACCAGGACATGATGGGGGTTACATGGCAAGAGCTCCGAAACCTACCCACCATTGGTCACGAAGCCCTTCTTTCGTTCATCAATCAATCGTGGACAACCGGTATCGTTTCGGACCACCTGAAGACAACTATTCTACACCCAATTCCTAAGCCAGGCAAAGATTCCAGCAAGATTGAAAACCTCAGACCAATATCCCTTACACCAACAATCTGCAAATTGACTGAAAGTATGATTAACAACCGGCTGCAATTCCAACTTGAAAATACTTCTTGGTTTCATCCTGCCCAAACGGGATTTTCGACCCCAACCTCGGCACCCAAGATTATCTTCGGCTTCTCCGACGCGTGCTGAATCGCAAATCCCGCAAGCATTGTTCGGACTACTTGTTAGCCCTGGACCATGCGCAAGGCAATTGATAATGTAAATCAAGAAGGCATTCTACGCGAACTAGCGCTTGCCTTCCCCAGCCAGAAAGCACAGAATTGGATTAGGAATTTCCTCGAACACAGGCCGATTCGCCTCAACCACAAAGGCTATCAAACCTGGTCACCCTCAACATTCTATTTGGATAGAGGAGTCCCCCAAGGATCTATTCTCTGACCTATCCTCTTCAACCTCGCCATGAATCGGATCGCGAAGAAACACTTGAACAAGGACAAATCCGCACGTTTCGCGATCTACGCGGATGACATTGTTGTCTGGACGGAAGCTGCCGATTATCCTGACCACATGATCATGCAAGCGGAGCTTCAATCGGCTGTACTCAGCATAGAAAAATCCCTTTCTGACTTCAGTCTTCACCTATCTGCACAAAAGACTGAATTTCTCATGTGGATGGCCAGCACCGCAACAAATCCAGCTTCCAGATACCATGCAAGATAGGTTGACTCCACCATTCAGTCCAAAAATGGGACAATCCGTTTACTCGGAATACAGTAGGTAGCTGCAATAGTCCAAACGCGTGGATACGGCAACTTCGTTCCACATGGCGACGCTCCACCTCATTACTCGGATGTCCAACAAATACGGAGGAGTGACCCAACGGACCTGTCTCACACTCGGCAGAGCAATAGGCCTGGTAGACTGACGTACGGGTTCCCTGCATATGGAATTTAGCACTCGTCACGTCAAGGATCTCCAGATACTTTACAGGTCTCTTGTTCGTGCTGTCACGGGCCTTCCTCTCACACCCCAATAACTACCCTTGAACAAGCCCTGCCTTTACCTCCGCTTAATATATTGATCGAAGAAACGCAAGTACGGCACCGACATAGGCTTGAACTCACTCATCAGGGCTATAAGCTACAGAAATGGGACCAACTCGATAGCAAGTCGGATTTGGACACGCTTCCGTCTCTGCTTCCCCCCTGGGAAAGGCAGCGGTTGGGAATTATAAGAAAGCGGCCGATTCCACGCATTCGACATGAGGCCCGTGAACAGCTTATCAGCAAACTGAGCGCAGAAAGCTTGTAAGATGAGTTGGACATCTTCACAGATGCTGCCGTAATGGGTAATGAGGCGGGAGTAGCATGGCGATGCCCAGACCTTCCGCTTCTCAATGGATCAAATCGTGTATTTAATCATTTCGGGCTAGTGGAAGAAGCGGAATTGCTTGGTATTTTCGGCGCCCTTCTAAGACTTCAGGAGCGGGAACCCCAACTCACTGCTCATAGTACCACTCGCTTTAGGATCATCACCGACTCCCACGTGGCCCTTCAAGAACTGAACAAGTCGTACAGTCGCAATGGCGTTGCTAATAAGATTCTTTCACTAATTAAAAACGCTACAGCAGAAAACTTGGAAATTAGATTGGCTTGGACACCTGGCCATTCCACCAGTGCTGTTGGGAATCAGGTGGCACACGACGCTGCCCGGGAGAGTCTTCAGTCCTCTTCACCTCCCACTGACCCACACTCGCACGAAGAGCAAAACCCTCCAATACCTGGCACCACAGCGTCGCCACTGCACACTGAGAGCCGTAGGCGACTACACGATGCCGATCTTCCCTGGCTTCTTATCCCTCATAAGCCGGGACTGTCAAGATCGGCTGAAATTTTCGCAAACAAAGCCCACGCGAACGTGGCCTACACCCCGGACATTCTTAGTAAAATGGCACTTTACAAACGTCACTTGGTCGGCCTTCTGCCCTTTCGTTTGACACGGACACCATTCCGAACTTGGTGTCACCTAATCTGGAGGTGTCCTGCCTTCCCCAAAGGACGTGATAAACTGATCCAAATTCACCCCCGCAATCTTCAGAGCAAGATCACCTCGACCTACTTAGATCGGACCCCTCCGCGCTTGCGTGTGTGGCGAACTACGCGATTGTGAGTGGCCTGTTCAAGGAAGTGTGATTGCGTGTTTCTAATCTATGTGCCCGGACACAGATGTGAAAGGAGCTAGGGCTACAGCCATGACTTGAACATTGAACAGTGATCTTTTAACTGTAAACTTTTTTTTCTCCTGACCCAATCCCCAACCAGGGCCTACGGCCTCCTGCTCAATAAAGCCATTCATTCATTCATTCATTCCCTTTCCATGACAGTCCTATTAAGACGGCGACGAATCCGTTCATCTTAACTGGTACGTGCACCAGGCAGAACAAATCTTTTGATGTGACGGAAGGGTGTTACTATGAAGCTACAAAAGTTTTATTTGCGACTGAAATGTTTTAAGCTTAATTGCTGCAGTTCAAATGCGATATTGCGTGTCGTACGAAGGTAGCCGCGATTTTAGTACTTGCACGTGATCGTTTAGATATCTCGTCCGATTAGATATCTCGTCTCGGCAGCCGGCACATTAGCTGGTAGGTATATTTTGCCGGCACTGCCTTCTGATTGGCTGTTCGGGCTTACTACAGTGTGAGTGGAATGTCTGCGTCTGCTAGGCGCCGTATCCGCTGTGGTTACCGTGGCGCAGTGGTTGCGCCTCCGGTTTCGGATCGCGGAGTTAACCGTTCGTTCCCGCGCTCATCCATATTTTGTTTTTGTAGCGTAAGCTACACTGGCTGAGGTTGAGCAGTTTCGCGTGGGCCGTGAAGGGCCGTTCTGCGCAAGCGCGAGGTGCATTGGATTGGATTGGATTAGATTGGCTTGGATTGAATTTGGATTGGATTGTTTAAAAGCGGATTGTATTCGATTTTGTTACCTCATAGCCGCGGCAGACGCACTGGCGCCGGCGCGTGCTCATGTGTGCGCCTCAATTGCGCAGTAGCCAAGTCTGACGCTGCACCGGAGCCACTTGATAGCCGTTTCGCGTGGCTCGTGAAGAGCCGTGCTGAGCATGCGCGAGGAGCAGTGACTGGACAGGACGGGACTGGACTGGATTAGACTGGACTGGACTGGACTGGACGGGACTGGTCTGTATTGGACTGGATTGGACGGATTGAACTGGATTGCTGAACCTTAGCTCACGCTACGTATATCCTGGCATAGCAGAGCTAAGCGGCTACTAATTTTTATTTTTAAAGCTTTGTTCCTTGACATTTTCTTCGCCTTTTCCACTGCTCAGAAACTCGTTTTTTTTTTGCGAAATTATGTCTATTATTTATTCGAGAAGTGCCTTTATGTGTTGGGCTATAGGTTAAATTAGGTTGTGTTGGACCTGCCCTTAGAGGTTTGGTTGGGTTAGGTTAGATATTTGCTTAAAATACATACGCGAATAAAGCATGCATAAGAATAAATGCATTTGCGCGGGAGATAGCAAAATGTTGACTGGCGGCAAAAAAATGCCAGCAGGATGGTAACATAGTCACGACCAGCCATTGGTGGCGCAAAATATCGTGTTCGTTGTTTTTGAACACAATATTCACTAAGTGCAATACAGACGGCACAATATCTGGGGCAGATAAATTGCCCGCTACCGGCACAATATCTGGGAAAGGTAAAATGACGGCTGCCGGCACAATATCCACACCTGGCGTCACTAAATGAGATACACTTAAGAGTACCGCCACTTCGTGCACCCGGAAGCGTCTGGGGGCCATTTTGTTTCTGGCTTGCAGTGTTGCCGTCTCTCCCAACGAAACCGCCGCCGGCTGTGACGGGCAGAGTGCGACCCGCCCGCTCTAGCGTCCGCGCAGCAGAGAGAGAGTAGAGCACAAGGTCCAAAAGAGGGAGAGAGAGCGAGAGAAGAGAGAGATGAGAGATAGAGGAGAGGGAGGAGAGGGGAGAGGAGAGAGAAAGAGAGAGAGAGGAGAGAGAGAGCAGAGACGCCCAAAAACAAAATGGCTGCGCCCTTTGATGCCGACCGACCAATGAAAAACCTGGCGGCACATAACAATAAGAGAAAAGGGTGCCGATACTCTAAACCAAATGCGTTTATTTAGTGACGCTATCCACCCCCTCCCACCTAAAAAAAAAAAATGCTCTACTTTCAAGTGCTTTCACTCACCTGCAAGGTACCCGGTTGGTTCGATTGAAGTCCCCGTGAAAGGCGTCGCGCAGGTTGAAAATGTACATGACACCGCATTCGAAGTACCTTCCGAGGTGAACGTTTTCGTCGCACTTCGGCGGAGGCGCTGTCATCACGGGCGTGATGGGGCCGGGTGTGAGCGGTCGAAACGTGATTATCTGGACGCCGCCGTCGGAGTCTCTCGGCACGAAGCCTCGGCAGTAGTCATCGTAAGGCGCGAGCAGCACGTCCTTCACGTGGTTCACGTGCGTGAAGAGGTCTTCGCATCCTCGGCAGTGCTGGTGAAGAGTGATGGTGCAGTTGTCGAACTCCTTGTACGCCCTGGACGAAACGAAACGCAAACACGAAGAGGATTTCTTGCAGATTGATGGGAAAAAGAAATTCCCCTCTCCGCCTGCCTCACGCACTACCGTCTCCACTTCGACAGGGTGCAGTCAAACTTGGAAGGAGTAAAACCGATTTATTGGTTACGCCCGTATAAAGCGACACCGGTAGGTGGCTAAAAAACCCAGTCTGCGTTGCGTGCTGTGAACAATACGCCGTCTGGCCATCATGTGTTGCGAATTATGTACAACCATCCGCCTCATCACATCTCGGTTAGGAAAGGCAGCAATGCAAAATGGGGCTGTTTATGGAGCAACATGCTCAGTCGTCAAAACTGTTAACAACAACGAAGAACGAGGTGCCACAGAGCGGCAGCTTACGATAGCGCTCGGGCTGCTAAGCCAGGCTGTGCGCATGCGCTGAAGCACCCGAGTGCAGTAGGGCAGCATCGTGAGTGCCGATAACCAGGCTCCGAAGATGCGGCTGTAGCTATCACGAGCGTCCACTCTGTGCGTAGGCAGGCACCTCATGTTTTGTTGTTGTTAACAGCTTTGACGACTGTACATTATAGCGCGAACTGATTTTAGGCGCGGAGCGCCTTGGGACCGCACAAAGTCCGTCCGCGTCCGTGCGCATAGCATTTACAATCGCAAAAAATCGCACAGGCACCGGCAGGATTCGAGCCTGTGTCTGGGCGACCAGACAGTTAGTGCCAGTCGTCTTACCCGTTGGGCTACGACCGTGAGTTAGTACCCGAGCGTCAAACGGCTTACTCCCTCGCCTGTAACGGTGCGGAGTACCTTAGGACCACTCCATGTCCGTCCACGTTCATCCGTGCGCCCACCACCATCAAGCAAATTTTCGATTTGAGCCGTGAGTTGCAGTTTCATTTAGGGAATAATCAAGGTGTAACTCACGGCTGAAATCAAATGACGGTCGGGGCGCAAATCGGATGTCGCTCGGGGCACAACTTCGACGTCATTTCGAGCCCCCGTACTCCGCACCCTCGCCATCATCCACGGAGTGGAGATGCTGCCATTTTTTTAGAACACTTTTTGGTGTGGGCGGTGTGGGTATGTCCTCTCTAGGGCGCCGATTCTTTGTATAACTGTTGGGAGTTATTATCATATTGTATCAGGCTTTTCTCAATGTCATGTGCTTAAAGAATTTCTGTACTCGTCTTTTTGAAACCAAAAATGTGGATCTGCCATGTCAACTTATACAGGTCGCGGCCCTTGTCAAACTGTGTTCACAGCTTTTTGTTCCGCCTGCTCCTTTTATGAAAATAAAGATGATGATGATGATGACGAAACTCCCTGCAAACTGTCTAGGCTCGCCCTATAAGTGCACCGACCACACGTACTCTGGCGTCTGCTTCTAGACCGGAAATAGGCGCTGAGGCATGTGTCTGCAGTGGCTTGCCTAAGGGGAGGCGGGAGGGCCCTGGACCCGGGGTACCAGCCTCTCGGTAAAGTGAGGGGGGTGCCACTTGTGCTTCTCTAATGTGTAGTGCGGACGTCGAAAACTGGAAGACGACTGTAACGAAACCACAGCTTTGGCCTGTTCAATCTACGTCCCTACAGCCTATTCAGATTTGCTTCCTGTCTCAGCTGGCTCCGACGCTACGCAGAAATCTCTCCGTCGAGAAACGGGAACGGTCCGCCACGGGGCCCTTAGCCTCACTCAACACCATCGGAGCTGCCGCCCGAAGACGCGAAGAACGAGCGCAATTTACGGCCCCGGCCGCGCTGAAATTCGTGCTCCTCCAGAGCACGAACGCGCCCCTGACTCGCGACTGTTTATGTTCGTTCTCTCTCTCTCTCACGTCTGCGTGCTGTTCGCCCAGAGAGTCGCCCCACGCCTGTGCCCCGGCGTCAGGACGTTTCTCCCCGTGTCCTCGTCCTGATCCACTGTAACCTAAGTTTTTCTCTATTATTAAACCTTTTAAACTCTCAAACCCTAGCTTCTCCTATTCGATCTTCATTCGAGCCACGACCTAGCTCACATGGCGCAGCCGACAGGATCAGGATTTGAGGCCACGGAACGAACGGACGAGGAGACGAACGACGCGGACGAACTGCACCACGACTACGAGAGTGCACGCAGACGGGGGGCAACGCGGACTCCACGTCAACTGTGATCGACTGGCTGCTGATTTCAACGGAACGCGACGTCCTGTGTTCAACGAAGAAGCAGCAGTTGGTGAACGAACTACGATCACGAGGGCTTCCTTGCTCTGGCCGTAAGGACGACATCGTCTCGCGTCTCCTCGAAGACAACGAAAAACGTCGCCAGCTCTCCAAACGAACGAATGTGCCAACGATACTTCAGGCTGCCTACGACGACGAACGGCAGACGAACCTGCAAGCGGCGCTATTCGAGAACGGGAGGCTGCGCGAAGAACGAGAACGTCTTCGGAGACAACTGGCGAGAGTCGGCCACACGTTTCCCACGGTGCCAGAGCCAGCGGCAAGCCTTCAACGACACGACGCACACCTTGGTCCGGAGACGCGCAGCACGCACAACGGCATGCACAACGACACGCACACGAACGAAACGACGCATGCAAAACGGTGCACCGCCCCCTCACCGGACCTCTCCCAGGTGATCGCCACGATTACGGAAACGCAAGCAAAGATCAGTGAATTCCTGGCGAAATCGCGGACACCGGCTGCTCTGACAACGAGCCAACCGACGAGCTACATCACCCACGCACAGGTCTTCCCGGCAACAAGCAACGAGACGCGCAACGTACTCAGCGCGCACGAGCCAGAACGCAGCACGTACCTGGTACCCGCTTCTTCCGTACAGACCTGGCCCACGAACGGTACCGTACCCGAATTGGTGGAGCTCACGAACGAAACGCCCAGAGCACCGAACGCAACCGAGCCAGTGCATACGAAATTTTCCGCACATGCTGTCCCGGCCCCAGTCCACGCAACCAACGACAACGCACCTCGATTGGTGGACATGGCCCTGACAATCGAGACGCAAAGTGCACAAAACGCACCAGTAGCAACGAACGACATCGAACCCGGACTCGTGGAGCTGACCACTACAGCCGAAACGAACAGCGCACGGAACGCACCCGAGCTGGTACGCACGACAACCCTCGCACTCGCTGTTCCAGTCCAGGTACCGCCCAAGAACGACATCGTACCCAGACAAGAGGAGCGCTGGCCACGACCAACGAAACGCACGGCCGCACGGAACACGACCAAGCCAGCACGCACGGATGAAACGCTATTCATGACACCCTGCGGTCCCGCTGCTGCCTTCCGGACTTGGCCAGCGAACGCAACCACCACAGGAACCAACCTTGCCACGAGAAACGAAACGCCAAGAGCACGTGGTTCAACCCAGCCGGAACGTACGAGCTCTCCGGCACCCGCTGCTCCAGCCCGAGTTCACCCAACGAAACACATCGCACCCGCGCAGGGTGAACCCGTCTACGAGCAACTACGCACCCAGCGCACGCGGCACGTTCGAGCCGGAACGTACAAGTTCCCTGGCCCCGCTTCTCCGATCGAGTCTCATCCGACAAACACCACCATGGTACAGGAGGATGCAGCCGTGAGCGCACGGGCACCAGGCAAACGAGACGGCATCGAGCCTGCTTGCACGAGAGGAATGCCGACCGCACCACTTTCGAACCAACCCACACGCGACGAGAGCTTGAACGGCAACACGGACACGGCGAGAACGACAACGAACGAGGCCGATCCACACGAAGGCATCGAATGCCCTACCGAGGAAGCCACGCCTACGGCGCCAAAGATTGTGGGACCGAACGAGCGAGACGAGCTACGTCCACTTACCCACCACTTCACCTCCGAGGGAAACCACGGCGAAGGCGAGCAAGGAGTCGCAACAATTTGTCCCATCAGCCACGCCACTTTACGACAACTCCACGCAACAGCAGGTCGGACGAAAAGGCAGACGGCTCCCGAACCGCACGAAACGCACAATCTCGAGCGAAACAAGGCCTTCAACGCACCTAACTCCGCCATCTTAAGAAAACGCATCTCGCCACCGGACAAAACGCACGTGAACGCTCCCACGCGCAACAACCACGCGGACACTTGTGCCTGAGGACAGGCACAAAATTAAGGAGGGGCGTGTCAGCTGGCTCCGACGCTACGCAGAAATCTCTCCGTCGAAAAACGGGAACGGTCCGCCACGGGGCCCTTAGCCTCACTCAACACCCATCGGAGCTGGCCGCCCGAAGACGCGAAGAACGAGCGCAATTTACGGCCACGGACGCGCTGAAATTCGTGCTCCTCCTCAGAGCACGAACGCGCCCCCTGACTCGCGACTGTTATGTTCGTTCTCTCTCTCTCTCTCACGTCTGCGTGCTGTTCGCCGAGAGAGTCACCCCAGGCCTGTGCCCCGCGTCAGACGTTTTCTACCCGTGCTCCTCTGTCCTGATCCACTGTAACCTAAGTTTTTAGATGCAGAGCATCTGATTCACTCGCCTTGTCCCTCCGGCGTCGTCGTCGTCGTTGTCGTCGGCGTTGTCCACCCCTCCCCCATTCTCCTCGCCGCGCCAGCTGCGCTCTCCGCCGCTCACCCCCTCTCCTCTCCGATAGCGAACTCTCTCTCGCGAGGGGCATCGGATTTGATTCGATTCCATTAGATTGGCTTGGATTGGATTGGCTTTGCTTGAATTGAATTGGATTGGATTTGGATTGGATTGGATTAAAGTGGATTGTGTTGAATTGTGTTGCGTCATAGCCGCGGCACGTTGCGGCACATTGCGTCATCAGGTGGGAGTTTTCTCTATTATTAAACCTTTTAAACTCTCAAACCCAAGCTTCTCCTATTCGATCTTCCTTCGAGCCACGACCTAGCTCACACCTGGTATAATGGAAGAAAGCGAAGGAGAAATTTGGCATCCAGTAATGCCGCGGGGCTCGAAGATCTGAGCGGAGGCGAACAAGGAACGACTCTTCCAGAGGGGGTGCCGTCGGTATGACTGCGACGCTCGGAGGGGTGTAGCGAGCGAGCTTGTTTTTCAATGGGGCGACAGTGGGGCTAACAGAGCCCCTTCATCACGTCCAGGACCACTGTTAAGGCGGCAGACGAGAAGAGTACGGGGGAAGGCATCAGGGCCAACGAGACTCTGGTCATGTGTCCTCAGCGGCTTTCCACGTGGCTTTTTTTTTTTTTTTTTCGCGCACGTAATGAGATTATGTGTCCGGGCCCACGGTAAATGGTGAAACGAAGCGCGGAGAAACAACGACCACACCAGGAGAAACAGGCACAACGGGACTGAGCTCTGATTTGTTCCTCTGGATTGGTATTCGTTCCTCCTGGTTGCCGTTGTTTCTTCGCGCTTTGTTTCACCATGAACCTTTACCAACTCTCCCAGCTTTCTTTGTTACTTCATGGTAAATGCCCAGCCTTCTCTGGCGCCTTTGCGTTTGTTTGTCATATTTTCAGGAGGAAACCAAGGCTGAAATGACTTTAAAAACAAAATGTGGGGAAGATTGAATCTTGAGGAAGCGGAGACAAAGAATGAAAACAAAATGAAACTTAGTGTTGAAACATGAAATGAAGGTTGGTGCGGAGGGGCTAACTGTACAGATTAAGTCTGCGTTGGGAGGCGGGTGGGGGGGCACACGTGGGAAGGGGGAACAGCTCAGGTGTCCAGCAATGGGTGAGACGGTTAAGCCGTCGCGATATCCCTTACACGTGGAGACACACGGGAGATTGCGGTGCGGGCGAAATTCGCTTTGTTAGTGCATTTCGCCAGCCGATTTTTCAGAAAAAGGCGAAAGAACATTCAGTCATCAGCGTAGCGAATTCGTAACATCCAGGTTAACCATCGCAGCTTCTTCGTTACATAAATGACGCAAACCCATCGGCTTGAATGAAAGTGGAAAAAGGAAAACGGAAAACTTCGTTAAATCCACGAATTCGTTGCATAGAGGTTCGCTACATACAGGTTTAACTGTATGTGTATTGTATTACACAGCGCGTGGTTGCGAAGGGGCTTTCTGCGCAATGCGGAACCCACCTGCACATCTTCTCCTTGTTCGGCTGGCGGCTGGCGATCTCGTTAAACAGCAGGCCGCACGCGAAGAAGGATTTAACTGTATCGTACGCGTCCAACGTCTGCTTTGGACCCGGTGTTGCGTCGCCCTGCCTCCAAAGGGATCGGCGAGCTGCAAAGAAGAAACAGACGCAACGTTATTCATTCGTCCACGCTGCCAACCCACGTACTCTTCCTCAAGTGACGTACGTAGATCAATGGCAGCAACTGAGCGGTCACAAGCTTGGGCAAGTGAGGGAGAACTCGGGGAACAGGATATGGTTCAGTTGTGAATAGGCTACGAGGGTGCCAGCTGGGTAATGTTCTAGGTGCAGAGCACTAGGGGCTCGACTTGCCGACGTAGCTCGCTCGCTGCACCCAAGTGGAGCCACACGGCGTTCCGTCGTAACCCAGGTGCTTCGAAAGCCAAGCGGTTTATATTGTCATAAGCGTTCAAACTCCGCTGGCACTTGTCATACATGCCCCCGTTGTTTAGCGCAAAGAAAACTGCAGGTACATTTGAGGCAAAATATCCGTAATTAACCGGCAGCGCGGCGTTCATTCAGTTAGGAACGCTCGTTGGGCTGGTTTTTACGATAGTAAGCGAAAAAAAAGTGGCAGTGCAACGCCGGCACGGGCGGGAGGAAAAGCAAGCACGAAAAGAACAGAACTCCCGCTGGCGCAGTTGCAGGCAGGGGGCGCGCGAACACGGCGGAGGCGGGAAATTCGAAATGTGTTGGGTGGCAGCAGTGAGCGGATAACGGCGCTGTAGCCCATTATGGCGAATCACTGCTCTGAACTTCGGACAACTTTCGCATTGAGTGGAACGGATTTATTTTTTTTATGACTCCATCTGATAGTGAAAAATAATTGACATTGGTCCCCGACGAAACGGTATTTCGGCGGAGCTTTAGCGGAGTGACTTGGAATTGCTAGTGACGCCCGTTTTCAGTGCAGACGATTTGAAGGTAATCATAAACGCTGGATTAGAACCTGATCGTTTTGATTAAATTCGGATACGCACAAGATGGACGCAGCAAGTATTCAACACGCCACATAAACGCTGATTGATTGCCCCCTGACTGCGGTTTTTAATTCACGATACTGATTAGTCAACGCATTCTTGTACTGCTCAGGAACAGTTCGTTTAAGGCGGACTCACCTGTTAATATTTCTATGGGAGCTACTGCTTCATAACCCACGTACCTAAAAACCATGGTGCACCAAAACGAAAATCTCACAAATACGTATCAACGTTCAGAACGGCCTAGTTTCCTTATTTTACTGATATGTCACTTCTGTACTGAAATAAAATAAATCTCTCACTCGCTGAACTGCTAACGCCATCTAGTGAAAAAGCGATAAACCAAAATACGTTGCTTGTTTATTTTTTATCTCAGTAAAGAAGTGATAATACTTCTAAAAGAAGCAAACCAGGCCTTTACGAACATATCTACGAATTTGTAGAACCTTTCGTATCGGTAGCCGATGCTTTTTAAGCCCGTCAATCATGAATTAGCACGACCCATAGGAATGCGATCAGGTTAGGGTAAGTGCGACTACGCGACGTAAGTGTCTCGTGGCGTCCTTTTGCCAGCTTATTGCACTCAAACTCATCCACTTGGCATCGCACGGTTTTTACATTGATGGTAATAAGAGCAACTAAATAAACTACCTGATCTAGTGGCTCTAATGGTAATGTGTTACGAGGAGGGCCGGAATAGGCCTGGATCGCTTGAGGTTTGTTTTTTACCTTGTTGATGCCATTTCATGCTAATGGCCTGATTCCATTGAGTCATCTATCGCTTTGATTTCCTTTTTTTTGGTGATATGACAACGACGCGAAAAATATTGAGGAGGATGGCGCTGACGGCTCTGCTAAAGTGAAGCTTTCCACATCTCCCTGATGGCATATGTCGCATCAAAAACGCACTGCAGGAAAGCCAACTTTGTCTGACGATGGTGATGATCATTAAGTGAAAGCAAAAGACACTCTTCTAGTTGTCAGAATCAAACCGGGGTATTTCGCGTTATGAAGCTGACATCTCACCGATCGCTGACGGTCGGAGCAGTTTGGATTTGGAGAGGGGGGCACTGTCGTGCAAAATCAGCCACAAAATTACGCACCCTAACAACGACGACGGTTTAACGCGAAGCTTTCGTCGTACGAAACCAAATGGCGAAGCGTCAAACTCAAAAGTCGCCGCGATCACAATTACAAACTGCGTGCCTGTCAAAGTCAAAGCTCAGAGGGTCGAGGTCCCGACAGTGTGCGAGCCAAAGTTCAAACGACAACCAAGTAATCACTCCCGAGAAAGCTTAGCGTTCAGCTATCGCCGTCGTGAGATGCAGAGGTGCATGATTGTTTTTTATCACGAAAGTGTTTTATTCCTGGATACACAAAGATTTCGCTGACGTCATATCCGTCACGGAAGTGACGCCATGACAACGGAGCAAGCGTCCTGTAAAGGGTGCACCCCTGCACACAAGGTCTGCTTGCGGGGAAGCAACCTTTACTACCAAACAGTGCGTTATACCAGAATGCTTTGACGGACTCTGGTTATACTTAGGGTTGTTCGTTTTCGGGTTTTATATGTTAGGACGACAGTGTTTTATGCCGGTATACACTAAGATTTCACTGACGTCATATCCGTGACGTAAATGACGTTAGTACACTTTTACCGAAGCGACCCGGCAGCAGGACGTCGCTCGCCAAGCACACCCACAAGACAGCCGCCTATTCGCAAATCATGCTCAACAGCAGATTTCGCTGCACATTTCACTTTCGTGTTTTACAGATTCCTATGACAGAGAAATCAACCAGTTTTTTTTAAATAAATTTGTCTTAACCAATCCGAAAGCTACGTCGTAAATGGTGTAGTTTGACTACTTACTCAGAAGCTCGAAATCTATTAACTCAAAGTAGTACGACTTCAATGATACTTCGCAAAGTAGTGTGATTTAAGGTTGTCCTGATTTTTTCCGATTTACAAAGAATTTTGCAGTCCACTAAACTGTTCAACTTTATCTACTTCAGCGGATACACGGCAATCTAGGCACAAAATCTTCGCAGGTGCGCGATAGGGTCTGCAAGTCCGTAAACGATTTATGTCGTCTTCGTCCCGTATAATAGCACGCATACCAGGATATCTTGTTTTGCATCTTCTCTACGTAGGGAATGAAGTATACATGATTATCAACAGGTCGGGTATTCGCAGCGCAAATCACGCCAACGGACAGGCGCGAATTACCTTATTTTCGCGCGTATAACCCACCCCCTTACTTTCCGTCGACGAATAAAAAGATATATCCCCGCGTATTGCCCGTACATTTTATACATAAGAGGATGGAGCAGATCTACTACTCAGGCAACATTACACATTTGTTTATGCAAAAGAACTTGCCTAGCTGACTACGCAACTAGATGATTTGCCGCCCACATTTTTTTCAGTTGGTATATTGTTGAACAGTGTGTGTGCAAAATAAGCACTGTCAACGGGATAACAGTGGTTTAGTCGCTGTTACTGCTGTAGGGGCATCACGACCCAAAGCGCATTGCGGTTAAGCTGCGCCAAAGGAAATACCTCGCATATAATCCGCACCTCTACCTCACCCCTGAAATTTGCAAATTTTCGGTGCGGGTATTACGCGCGAAAATGCGGTACCTTCTGGTTTCTTGCCAGCACTGATGCCATGGCGTCCAGGAAAGCAGAGCTCTCGGTACGTCTTGCTGAGCGCATCGTTTAGGCGTCGCATGCGATTGCCGAGTACCGCGTCACTCTCGCACACGTTGCGGTGGCGTTGGGCGTTTCGGCAGCTATAATAGCGCGACAGGGGCCTGCATCAGCCAAAGTACACAAAATTAGAGAACAACGTGTGCAGAAAATTCAGTTTCAGTTTCAGTTTATTTGCATTTCTTACACAGTACAAAAAATATGCAGGGAGAGGGGACAGAAACCTGATGCTATAGCAGCTTGACTGGGTCCCATCCAAGGCAGTGAGCTAGGGCAGAGTGCTGCTCTTAATGGAATGAAAAACACTTTGTACAGTATAGTAACAGGCTGTGTAAAGTTACTTAAAACAGCAATGATAGAAAACATCAGCTACAGGAATGCAGAAAAAACACGGTAGAAACACTGCTAACTTACATATTTCTAACAAATTACTGCAGTGACACAATTCAGGAGAGAAAGAAAGAAATCACGTATGCAAAAAAAAATCAAGTAGCCCAAAATATTGAAACATACGACAACACTGTGATGTACGAAATGCGACCCGTATCATGTTCAACGAGAAATAATGGGATAGTAGTCTTACCAATCAGTGAAATAAAGCTATGAATTGGAAATGAAAACCGAGCAAAAACACAGAAAATTTGAGCGAATACATTTATTCACGTGTCACTACGTGTTTAACCACAGTGTTTATGTACAATTCAAGAATGGCAATTTATAAAATAATGCTTTAATTCGGATATGGAAATTTCGTCTATGTTAACACCTTCTGAATCAAGCGCTACGAATGCGCCTCGTTGGTCTGTCACGGCTAACCAGTTGCTCTTTACTAACGCAGTAATAGACTAGACTTTGGGGTTTTACGCGCCGAAGCTGCGCCTGGGCTATTACCGTATTTTCGCGCGTTTAACCGGCCCCTGCACCCCCACTTTCAGACCGCCAGAAAAAAAAAATACTCGCGTATTGCCCGCTCATTTGATACAGGAAAGGCTGCGCCAAAGCTCAAGCAACACATCAGATACTATGTAGACAGAAAAGGAGTATGTTTAGCAAGTAGAATACACTGACTGCAAGGCGAAAGTCAAAATTCCGCAAATAAAATTCAGTTTTCAGAGTGCGCTCGTCCTTGTTTTTTCTTTCTTGTGATTGTAGGTTTTGCGCAATCGCGGCAATGGAATGCTTAGTCAGTGTCACTTCGTAGGAGCTTTACGGCACAACGCGCATTGCCGTGAAGCTGCAAAAACCCCGCGTATTATCCGCACCCCTACTTTGCAACTGAAATTCTCGCGTTTTTGGTGAGGGTTATATACGTGCGAAAATGCGGTATCCACGCGATAGTGGAGATCTCAGAATTAATTTCGACCAACTGAGGATCTTTGACGAGCGCAGAAATCTCGACACACGGGCGTTTCCCCTTTTCGCCTTCTTCAGAAAAGCATCCACCGCGGGCGGGACCGAACCCGGACCTCGCTCCCAGCGGCAGAACGCCTTAGCCACTGGGCCGCCGCGGTGCGTAACAGGAGTAGACGTACAGCGTTGTGGATGCAGAGCGTTGGTTTGTTAATTGCGAGGGAGAAGCTTGGCAGCATGATTTCTGAAGTTGTTGCGTTATGAGAAAAAAAAAAATTTGTCGTAACAGCATTATGTATTTTGTGACTCGAATGTAAAAATGATAAATTGGGATTAAAATCGCAGTTACGGATCACGTAAACTTGCAGTACGATGCTACACCGATTTGAGCATGGAAACGTCGTGAACTTGACCAAGGCTCTAGAAAGCGCTGGTGCGTTCTTGTGTACGCAGGTAAGTTGTTTGGCAAGGGAATTGTAAACAGCGGAGCTGCTGTTGCTAGCCGCAATGTGTGCGGCGGCATCAGAAAACCCCGGGTCATAGTTACTCCCGCCGTTCACCGTGCGCGTGAGCACGCGTCTTACGAGGAGTTCCCGGCGTCATCAAGAAAACAGTTCACATGCGTCCGCGCCTCAGTGGAGCAGCACTAGCACAACTCTCGCTACAGAGGGCCAGTTCGCGAAGCCGGTTTCCGCCAATTCTAGCGCGTGCTGACGCATTCCACTTTGGGAGAAATGTGAAAGACCGCGGGCAAAGCGGTCCGGGCCCGCCATTCACGCAAGGTACGCACGGTAGTGGAAGCATAGCAGCACACAACGCCCTGAGCTAAAAGACTCGGTTCGACGCATGCACTTTATTCAACTTCAATACAGTCAAGAAATGGCTTCGAACAGACACATCGTCACGGCATGCGCTTTGAGGCCGAAGCGCGAAATTAAGAGGCGATTAATTCCTTTCTGCCCGTCGCAAGCGCAGCACTCTCTTTTTTTTATTTACGGGGCCGAAGAACAAGTCACTTCACTCCTGCGCCAGCCGAGAAGGTTTTTATGGCGCCCACACTACATATCCGCTGCGGGGTTGCATCATCGCTAGTGATGATTCCGAACATAGTAAGCACAGTCCACCCGTCGGAGCACGCCGTCACATTTCATCGCGAAGCTAACGCGACCACAACACACACATCATCGGCGCCTTACCAAAAGAATATGCACCCTGAACCTCACCCCAGCCGCCGAAAAGCCCGAAGTCAAGCGCATGGGAGTATTTTTGGAAAGAACACATGTCGCCTTAGGGGCGCCAGTACCTACTCTAATGGTCAACACAAAATAGCCACAGTCACCACAAAGACGGCCCTCATCACTCGTGCATCAACAAAGACATCGTCAACGTGGGTCGTTGAAGGGTTACATATCCCCTTATCCGCACATATACCAAGCACGCTATCATTACCACAGACTCTCAAGCTGCCTGCGGAAGCCTCTTAGCCGGGAGGGTGGACCCTGCTACCTTCAAGTTACTCTCGCTCAATCAGCCCTGCCGGAGAGTCAACATCATATGTACTCCTGGCCATTCCTCGCTGACGCGCAAACAACTTTGCTCATCAGCAAGTCTGCGCCCTCTCTCACCTGGCTTCCGAGGAGACCGCATCGTCAATCCCTTTTGAAACCTATCAAGACATAACGCAATATTACCGGTCGGACAGACAACACTTTCTTCCCCCTCACCATGCACTCTCCAAAGAAGGATAATCGCTACTCCGCAGAATACGAACCAGTATCTTTCATCACCCAGTTCGCCTGCATCGTATGTTCCCAACTCAATACTCTGGTGAATGCAGTTCTGTTCCCAACCCGGTACTCTACCTCATATTATACTATAGCAGTGAGCGTAATGGACCAAATTTGGAGGAAATTTCCAAGGTGGAGTAAGTTTCTGCGAAGGAAAGTTTGGCATCCACCTCAATGCAGCCGTGCGGCTACACAGGAAAGCTGTACAGCTTCTCAGAAACTTCGCAGTTAAAGAAAATTCGTCCTGGTCCACGATTTGAACCCGGGACCACCGCCGGAGCAGTCGCTCCACCAACTGAGCTAACCAGGAGGCTAGTCGTTTGTAGCGCAGGAGCGAATTGATCAACTAAAAGTGATGGACAGGTGTTAATCGACCAGATTTAGGGGAAATCCCCAAGCGGAAATACACTTTTAGTTGTTGATCAATTCGCTCTCGCGCTACAAACTGCTAGCCTCCTGGTTAGGTCAGTTGGTAGAGCGACTGCTCCGGTTAAGCGGTGGTCCCGGGTTCGAATCCTAGACCAGGACGAATTTTCCTTCAAGTGCGAAGTTTCTGAGAAAGCTGTACAGCTTTCCTTTGTAGCCGCACGGCTGCATTGAGGTGGATGTCAAACCTTCCTTCGCATAGCGGTGAGCGTAACCCAAACTTCCTCCTTTTACGATCCCCTCTTCACACCCCTGAGCTGTGGGAAAACCTGGCGACTGGCGGCTATCTGGACGCTCAGCACCTCCTGGCGTCCAGAGCGAAGGCCTTCTGCTCATTCCATGGACTCCTGGAGTGGGAACCACTCCCACTTCAGGAGCTCAATTAAACGTTTTCTACCTAGCTACCTAGCACATATATTCGGCTGCCGGTCTGGCTGCACAGCTTCGTTCGGACAGACACCGGTGTCACGGCAATTCAGCGTTACGTGAGGGCAACGTGCAAAACACGCGGCGCATTTAAAAAGACAGGAGCAAAAAATTTGTTTTATCAAATGGTTGTCCACAAAATTAGAGCGGAACCGCGGAGGGACGACGCGCTAATTGGCACCACGGTGTAAACAAGAAGATACGTGATCCCCCTAGAGTACGCGCGAACAACGAAAAGAAATTTCGTGCGCTAACTCTTGGCGTATGGCTGCGTAAAGTGAGATAGGGTTACGTAGCGAAGCCTTGGTATACGTAGATTTGGTGGTAAGAGGCACGTGACTATACGCCAAACCTGCGATAACCATCGCAACCGCCACCGGCGCCGCTGCTTGACAGATTGCGAATATAGGCACGGCTTGAATCATACCTGTACATTTGTAATTGTTTATGACTTTTTAAAGCTAACGTGCAAAGTAAGATTTTACGGGTTTCTTGGAGAGCTTGTGTGCGCGCTTCTCGTTATTTTGTTCCTCACGTGACCCTTGACACACCGACTGAGTCGTCGTTAAAGGGACCCTGCAACACTTTTCAGCTTTTTTTTGAAACCTTTAATGCTTGTAGAACGTAGTCACCCAACACACCCAGTAGTTAGATTGGGGGGTCGCAAATCACCTCAGTCAAAAATTACCGCTATATGTCCATCACATAACATGGAAACTCGCTTAAAAGATTTTTCTCCCTTTCCGGTCATGACGTTTTTTACGTCACTGAGGCCACGTAGCGGCTGTTGGCCGGTTTTCCTTCAGTTGCAGCAATGAACGCTTTTCGATAGCAACTTTAAAAATGAAGCCACAAAAACAAAGCAGAAACGTAAGGCGTATCTGGTGCGACGAGCAAATCACGCAGTGCCGCTCCATGCTGGTGAATACTGTAGCTTTCGAAGTTCTTCCAGACGCGAAGGAAAGAGTTAAAGCATTTATCGAAAGTGTTGCAGGGTCCCTTTAACGTCATCCATGCTGGACGATTGATAGCTTCATTTTTTGTTTGTTTACGAGATTATTTTAAAGGTGTAATGCCATCAAGACTGGTATATTCGTTTTTTGGGGATGTCAATCTATCTATTTAGACCAGCTTCGGTTTTGTATTTAGCGTGTGCTTGACCCTTTAAAGGGTCAAGCACATCTGCGGAGAACGACGCGTTTCCGCACGCGTTTTTCCTCTCCGAAAACTGTTCTGGCAGCGGCGTGACCACTGCCAGACCGGAGGCGCATGAAGGCTACAGGACCGGTTTTGGAGAGGGAAAAACACGCGCGGAAGAGCGTCGTTCTCCGCCCATGTGCTTGACCCTTAAGCCGTTGATTGATTGATTGTTTGTGGGGTTTAAAGCGCCGACGCGCCGTAGTGGAGGGCTCCGGAATAATTTGGACCGCCTGGGAATCTTTAACGTGCGCCGAAATCTCGAACACACGGGCGTTTTGTAGCGAAGGCTACATTACGCTACCTCGGGCAGTCTTCGCGGGGCGACCAGTTTTGACCTTGAGAGCTAAAGGTCAAACCACACCCCCTTCCGCAAGCGCGCGGATTGGAGCAGCGCCCGATGGCGGGGAGAGATAGGCGAGGAGGGAGCGGAGAAGCGCGGGACTCGTGCGGCCACCTGGCGGAGGAAGGCGATGACGCCGCCGCCGCAGCGATGAGGGCGCGCGACGAAGGAAGGCGACGTGTGCGCAGACCCATGTGCGATGGAGTAGGACGAACATCCAGCTGCGGTCGCTCGTACAGCGGTGACGCTTAAACAACGCCGTGAGGCGAAAAAGAGGAAACACGCTACTGTTGCGTCCAGCTTCGCTACCTTCAAAACTTACGCGTTAGTGTGAGCTTCCTTCATTTTTTGCTTTTCCCCTCCAGCAGAAAAGCGGACGCGGCGGCCGGGAGCCGAACACGCGTCCTTGGGCTCAGCAGCACAATGCCATAGCCACTGAGACACCGCGGCGGGTCCTTAAAGGAGCACTGACACGAATTTTCGGCGCTAATATTATTGCACAGTTCACTTCCTTCTCTCAACAGAATACCCTGGTTAAAATATGAGCGGCCTGCGACGCGAACAACATAGTTCAATTGGATCTCATTTATCGCGCCGACGGAGCAGCGCGCGGAGCGGCACTCAGCAAATGGACATCAGCGTGACATCACCCCGTGTAGCGAAAAGAAGTGACGCGACAGCACTCGTCAAAAACTCGTGACGTCACTTCACGCGCACGGCCCCACGAGCGGCGAGCAGGCGCAACACCCTCTCAAGCGGGCGCCGGTGACGCATGCACAAAGCGGTGAGGTCAGGCCGGGATTCTGTCATATGCGCCGTTCGGGATGAAAGCACGGGAATTTGAAACAAACGATTTTCAGTCCGTTCAATGTAATTAACTATCGCGCGCTGAAGTATATGAAGTGCTGTTTCAGGTTCGCCAGACCATTAAGCATCGATAAAAGCAATAAAAGTGTAACATAAAATTATCGTGTCAGTGCTCCTTTAAGCCATCGCGCTTAGAAGATTGATTCATTGGACCCTGATGCACTGCACCCATTTTACCGATTTACCACCTACCGTGTGTTTATTATTGAGTCCACCAATAACAAAATTACTCCAAGCCGAAATGCGCTAACCTGGAGATCCACCGAAGACGCACTTGAATTACAATTTTCGTCCCTATACGTCGTGCACACTAATATACGCAGTGCAGCAGGTCAACGGTACAGCTGCAGTTAGAATCACCGCATGTAAAAGAAAGTGAGCTGAAGTATATACACATATCGTCTGACGACATTGTTCTAACACGAAAAGTGTTTTATTCCCAGATACACTAAGATTTCGCTGACGTCATATCCGTCACGGAAGTGATGCCAGTACAACAGAGCAAGCGGCCTGTAAAGGGTGCACCCCTGCACACACGGTCTTCTTGTCGGGGAAGCAACCTTTATAACCAAAGAGTACGTTATACTCATGGTTGTTCATTTTCAGGTTTTATATTTTAACACGACGAAAGTGTTTTATGTCGGGATACAGCAAGATTTCACTGACGTCATATCCGTCACGGAAATAACGCCAGTACACCTTTGCCGAAGCGACCCGCCAGCAGGACGTCGCTCGCCAAGCACACCCACAAGACAGCCGCCTACCCGAAAATCATGCTCAGCTGCAGATTTCGCTGCACATTTCACTTTCGCTGTTTTACCGATTCCTATGACAAGAAATCAACCACAGATTTTCAACTAATACTGACCACAAACAACAAGCATTCTTACCTGCATATTGCGCGAGATCGACGCATGCGTATAGACGCAGCCATTCGTAGGTGAATCTGCAAGTGTCTGGCACACACCAGTTGGGCCTCCCGAGCCTTGTCTGGTGTGCATAATCCGGGCTTAGTGGCAAACAGCTTGAGCACTCTCGTTCGGAGTGGGGCTGAAAGGTAGGTCAAATTGCGTGACTTGAGTGGCGAGCCCCAGCTCTTTACTGAAAAAGTGTTTTCCGTTCATGAACCGTCTTGCGCTTTCACTTTGAATGGCCAGTCTGGCTTGCCTAATCATGATTCGGTACGTGCACTGCGTTAGGCTATTTTTCCATGCATTTTTTTCACGACTCCCGAGGCTCCACTTGTCTTTGATGCGCGAGGCGTTCAGTGTACGAGGCGCCCCATAGCAGGCGTTTTAACCCCACAGTTACGAAAGAAAACGAGCATCGGCGCAGACGCGTAGGAGACAGACAGAAGCCACTCGAAATCGTGAGGTGGAAGAGGATCGTGTCAAGAGGAAAGGGGACGACGCCCTCCGGGAACGCGGGCCGGAAGCAATATCTCAGGCGTTAAATTGTACATTGTTGCTTCCGCATTCAGAGCACTTAAGAAGTCTGCTTAAAGGGACACTGAAGTGAATTTGTCAAGCTCCCGGTTTTGCTTGCACTGCGTAGACTGGCTCAAATGACCACACTTTTCATCGTTATCCGGTTGATAAGTCGGTAATTATTTTATAAAGCGGGAAAGAAGAGAAAAACTAGCATGCGCGGTCTGTGGCGGCGCACCCAACTAAGGCTGTGACACAGGAGGAGATGCACCGTGATTGGACGTGTCCAAGGTTAGTAATTCCAACAAGTTTCAGTTTCACGGTTCTGTAAAACAAAAACATGCTTGACATCCGATGGCATCGTTGGAGGGCCATTCTCGACATCTCAGTAATCGTCGTACCGCGCTTCTGCCATGTTGTCGGCTGCAAAATGCCTAAGATAAGCTCCCAGGACGGCATGGAATCGTAGCAATCACTAGCCGAGGCCTACGCAGTGGATGAACGCCCTCCGCGTCACCGCAGACGCTCAAATGCCATGCGCTTTTTCCACATATCTGGAGCTTGCCTCACTCATGCCTGTATCGTAAAAAGCGCGTTCGCACCAGGTCAAGGGTCTGCTGATTCTGGCGTGTGCCCACTGCCCGCAAGTAGCCGGTGCTTGTGGCAACAGCACGCCAACGAGAACTCGCTAGCGTGTCAGTGTCAGTCTGTGCGCGTTCTGCCAACTCGCTCGTGGAGCAGTGAACGTTACGGCCCAGAAATGGTGAACTCAGTCTTAGAAAACATCGGCCGCAAACGATAAAATCAACTTACAAAAAAGCATCTACCCTCGAGGATTCGAACTTGCGACTTGCAAAACAATCATCCTGGCGCTTCAGACCACTCGGCCACGAGCCAGCGCTGTCGGATTTGGATATATGGGGTATATAATGTATAACCAGTTTACACTTTTATTTAGTTTTAGCATTTCAAGTACGTTAAGTGACCATTTGTTGTATAGCGCTAGTGCAGTAAGCGTCCTCCAAACTTCCACAATATATCACGTCTCAACCTGCTAGATATTTTGACGCGCCGCGTCGGAAACGGGATTGCTCGGACGATCATGTGTCCCCCGATTAAATATTCGGTTTAAGAGGCGCGCTAAAACGCATCGCGCTCCGCCCATGTGTTTCGTCCTCGTTGTCGGCGTTGCGCCGTGCTAGGGCGCAACGTTCGCTTTTCGAGTTGATTCGCAGTTCGGGATAGTGGCAGATTCACGAAACGAAATCAGACAACGGGATTTTGGTGCATTTATACGAAGCGCAATCGCTCAAGGAGGCCATAGTTTTTGTTTAAAGTTTCGTGGTATTTCCACGCGTGCATGTCTGAGTGGTTAAATTTTCTCATGAATTTTATCATCTTCTTTGGCTTGTAATTTTCCGGGCAGATATTTAAAACTCTATCTTCGCCCCAATTCTCAACGTGGCCACATGCAAAAGCTGAGCCAGAGTCCTTAAATGCCGAACCCTTCAATGCTTTACTGGTCACGAAATTCTTTCGTAACTTAATGGGACAGCTTCATATGCTGCGTTTGCCGCCTTCGGGCGGCGTTGGGGTGGCTCGAACGACGGAGATGCGGCAAGTTGTGGTTGGTTTGTGCGGGGGAGAAATGTAACGTGCATCTCGCGCTATTGTGATGCGACTTAAGTGGTGCAACAATGATGCCGAACACGTGTTGTGTTCCGCTATGTCGTTCCGGGTACAGGCTACAACAGAAAAAGTTTCGTTCTGTTTTAGCGAGCGAAGGGGAGCGGCGTGAGAAATGGAAGCGCTCCATTCCCAAGGCAAGAAAAGGGAAATTTCAGTTTCGATTCCAAGTGTGTGAGAGTGTGAGAATGCAATGTGTGTGAAAATGAAAAAAAAAAACAAAACAATGTACCCTTTTGAGAGCCTGCTGGACCTATAACTGTACAAGGCTAAACTTAAAGCCGGATTTTTGTCAGATCAGTCAGGTAGTAGCTGTGCTTCATTACCTGTTTTGCAAACTTGTATTACCTTGCGCTCAGGCTGGCATGTAAAAAAAAAGCTTTGTGATGTCCTTGTGCTATTACTTTTCATATTTCCATGAAATATCGTTTAGGATTCGTTTTGTTTATTTTGCCACCGCGCGTGGCTGCTTCTGGTTTTCTTATGTGGTGTTTCAACCGGAGCGCCCGTTTGCTCTTTTTGTCGTACGTCGTGTCGGGCAATATTGTTTGATATGAAAAGGGTGTCACCTTGTCACTAACTTGATTTTTTGTTTCTTCGACAACGTTCTCGATCCCATTTCTATGGATCTGAAATTAATAACGTTCCGAGAATAATGCATGCATAGCAAACGCCGCGCAACGCACTTTATCGACGTTCATCTGTGCACGTCACGCTGCGGACTGCTTCTTCGACGTTTGTGTTTCATTCTAGTCTTTTTTTTAAGCAGGAGGTCGCTTTAATAAACTTCACTCAGTAGAACTTTGCGTCGTTCTTGGCTACGTGGCAATATTCTGTTTCCTGCGTGGCAGCACATCACAGCGAAAAAAAAAAAGAATTTAGTAGGCTCACCATGCTGTTTTGTCTCTCTTCGTAACATTAAATATTTTTGTAGCGTGTCATGAAATAAGTTTTATTTTTTTGCGCTTACTTTTTTGCACAGATTGAAAAGCGTGGTGGCGGAAAGACTACACTGTGTAACATATTCTTTTCATGACTTGATCCTTTGTCTTTCTGCAGCGTTTTTAAATGCTCTCAAGTATGTACCAACCCATCCAAACGACAATATTATTGGGCTATCTCTTTGAGCGTTCTGTGCATTTCAGAGAAATCAACGGATTCATTAATATCGTAGTCTGACCGACGAGTGCTTGGTTCCTTTCAGTTTTTTTTATTGTACTATCGATAGGCCCGCAGCAGTCCATGACTACGGAGCTGCCGTAAGTGCAGTGGTTACAACTTTTGATTTAAGAAAAGAAGCAATAGAGATTTAAAAATGCGTAAACACGATGGCGCAGCGCTTGTGCCAGAGGACGCATGAAGCAGTTGCTGTTCGCGGCCGAAGTCTACGGGAATTTATTTGGAAAAATAAAACCCCATTGAAGGCTGGTGGTAACACAATAATCGGACGATTCGTCGCTAACTACTACGAAAAAAAAACACAATCAGCGAAAAGAGACAAAAAGCAGCGAGCGTTTCCACGCTAACAGCTGGCAAATATGCCGCACGAGCGGCGCCTGGATGCCCGTCGTGCGGAGGTGGCTCCAGTAGTGGCGCCCGCGGCCCCTATATGAAACGAGCGCCGAAGTGGCGTGACCATTAAAGCCTTAAGGACTCTTGCTGAGCGTTGTGGGGCCAGCTCAGCGTCACTACCGAATAATAAATACTTGAGTAAATGGAAAACTAACTGATCATTATTGGGTTCCCCAATTTTATGCCATTGTGTAGGTTTATTGTCACACATGTACGCCTCGAAATGAAGGTGCGGCTGTAAAAGCCATTAGCAGGGCTACGTGTACACTCTTACATTGAAGGGCTCGGTTATGGGCAGTTCCAACTGAGCTCACCTCCGGATATATGGGAAGTAGCCTCGCGATGGGCGAGTAGAGAGCCAGCACAGAAGGTGAGGCACAGTGCAGTCCCGAGGATGCCTCGCATTGCTTGAAGCCGGTCAGCGTGAATTCCTAGGACAGAAAGAAGACTGATGACATAGAACGGCCCCTGAGCGAAAGCTTTCCTTTTATTATAAATGAGAAAAACTACGCACTCCAACCCAATACAATCGAGAAGCGGGTTGACCGGCAACCGGGCCATATAAGGCGCAGTGGCGGATCAACCCACTTCCTCACGTTGATGAGGAGCACAGCGAACAACGAGATAACGCTCCCGTCTGTCATTAAACACGGTGGATGAGTTGACCGAACAGACGAAGGATAAGAGGACGACTAGTGTCACTAGAACAGGTCACAGCGAACAACGAGATAACGCTCCCGTCTGTCATTAAACACGGTGGATGAGTTGACCGAACAGACGAAGGATAAGAGGACGACTAGTGTCACTAGAACAGGTCACAGCGAACAACGAGATGAGTTGACCGAACAGACGAAGGATAAGAGGACGACTAGTGTCACTAGAACAGGTATCAGAGTACCGCCGTGGAGGCCCGCAAGGCAGCAACGGCGGCCATTTTGGTGTTTATCAGTGTTGCGTCATTGCCGCATCTACGGCGTCACCGCTAACTTCGACCGCGTCGTTTGTTAACACTGTCGAAGATGCAGCAAAACGGCATCTTTAGACCCACTTTCTGCGACAAGAGTTATCTTTGATTCGCTTTCGGAACTACATCAGTCCACGCGGCGCAGCCGTAGAGCAGGGAGGACAAAGCTAAGTCTGCCAGAGCTGACCTACTAAAAAAACGCATAAACAACAAAATGTTGGCGCCCATGAACAGTAGCACTGTAAAAAAATGTCACGTGATGCGAACTGACCAATGATCATGGCGGTGGTACGGAACAATAGGAGAAAAGAGTGCCCATACTCTGTAACCTTATCTAGTGACTCAGAAGACGACAATGTTGAGTACAATCATGACCCACGCCCTCAAGAGGAAGGAACATTTATGTCATCTGCTTTAGGTTAGTAGGGACGTGCTGGAGTGTGCGGGCGTATGAAAACATGCATAACGTGCCGCCGTATTTTATTTGCCGTCGTAAGTTAAGAACGGCTACAGTTGTCGATCTTAAGTTGTACCCGAGTACGATTGTGGCAACAAGTACGGAAACAAAATTAAGCCTATTTTTGAGCATTCACAATCGCATCAAAATATTGAGCAACCGTAGAGAGGGAGAGGGAAACTATTGACGTAGTGAGAAGCGGCAACGGTGTCATTAATGTTGCATCATGGCCGCCATGGGAGCAGTCATAGTTGATTTCACTCCACTCGGCCAAACGGCTTGCCCTCAATGACTAGCCAGGGTCACTTAATTATGGATAGTGACGCTTGCTACTCAGTGAGCGGAAGCTGGTTTGTCCGTTGGGTAAAATCAAGTCAGACTGATCACTTGATCACTCGCAGTTTCGAAAAGACACCAGAGAGGATTGCTGTGTTGGATTGGAACAGTCTCTCTTGACTTCTGCCCAACCGGCCAAACCGACTTTCGCTCACTGAGTATCCAGCGTCCCTATCAGATAATTAACAGTGACCCTGGCCAGCCAGTGAGGGGAAGCGGTTTGGCCGGGTGACTGAAAACTGACTGCTCCCATGGCCGCCATGATGCAACACTAGTTAGGTCAATACCGTGAGATATTATAATGCACGCGTACAATTTGTCACTAAATTAATAAGACGGTAGCACAGGCGCCAATTTAAAGTCTCCCTCGGCTCATGCGTGAAGCTGAACTGTCCCAGCAGCGAGTACGGCGAAGGACGCATGTCCTGCTCGTGCCCCACTGCTAACACTGCCGGGTTAAAGGTCAGAGGGAGAGAACAGGTAGATCTCTCTGGCGAAGCACTTAGAGCTGAGGGGAGGACGTTCACGAATTACCTGCTATCGGGGGTAAATAGAAGCGGTGGTTGCAGCGCGGACGCAAGGAGGGAACCTGGCTTCGACCTGGACGTCGATCGTGGAACCGCTTTGTCTTCTTCAGCCGCGAGCTCACGTGGGCAGCCATTGGCGTCATCGTGTGGCGCTCTAGATAGAATGATGATGATGATGATGATGCCGTCAAAGTTTTAACACGAAAGTGTTTTATGCCCGGGTACAGAAAGATCTGTCGGCGTCATATCCGTCACGGAAATGACGTCGCCAGAAAAAGTTTTATTGACGTGGCTGCACTCGGAATAGAGCCACGAACTCTCACGCCGCAACGGGAGGTACACAGCGCTCTGCCCACTGCGCTACGAATTCAAGCCGAAGTAGTTCGACGAACGCGCCTTGTATCTTTCCCACTACTTTCTTCAGTCAGAAGCCGTCTAGGAGATGCTGCCATCTAGGAGAAGTGAAGAGAAGTAGTTAATAATGACACTAATGAGCGCCGACATAGGGCACCTCGATGCCAGCGTCTTCGTGTACGCGGGACGCGGGTGAATTGAGGCACCTTCCGCTGCCTATTTCTTTCGGTTTCGGTTCCGTTTTTTTCGCCCGGTTTTCAAGGAGCCTGTGCTTTCAGTCGGATTTAGGCAATGTTCCGGCGCGTGCAATCCCGTGTGTAACGTTGATGCGTCTAACGGTGCCATGCCGTGTAATATAAATAATATAAATAGCGATGTGCAAGTTCACATGGATGCACAAAAAACCATTAAATGCTCCTGTGAAGGCACATTTCACTTGGGTGTTTTACCGATTCCTATGAAACAGCATCAACCACATTTTTTTTGGCGTACCCACAAGGAGCCCAGGGCTAACTCACTTGTTGCAAATTGGCTACGACCTCAAAATGCTGATTTAATTCCAGAAAGACAGAGCCGTGAAATAAAACTTGGTCATGGTTTAAACTCGAATTACCAATTAATTGGTACCCTTCAGCAATTCAAGCGACCTGTAGCAGAAGGGAAAGCTTGAATAGAAATATATATGTCCCGTTTTCCATACCCCAAATTTGTTGCGCCAATAGATAATAGAATCTCTGCGGAAATTCAGTGGATTGTCTACAAATTCTTAGTATTTCTATGCCGATTGTCTACATTGCCAGTTTTTTAGAGCCAGATTTGTCTCTGGGTAGGCAAGGACGTTGGTGTATTTTATAGTTCATAAGCGTCATTTTGTTTCATTTTTTCGCCAATGATGTAGATTTGTACTGTTATAGCGTTTAAATGGCTTCACTTTGGCAGATATGTATTTTAAGGACGATGCAAGGCGTAGTGCATGAGGGTTGGTTCGTTTTCGCAACATTTTTATTCGTGGTTCTTCGCTGTTTTTTAGGGTATTCATTTTATTCGTTGTTCGTTGGAGAAGATACATAAGCTGGAAGAGCGAAAGCTTGAGCGAAAGAGAGGGACCATAAATTTATATTTGAAAAGGGTGATCCAAGTCGAGCCGTCGCGCTGGCTTGCTACGCGAGATGACAAGAAAAAACGAGGAAAGAAAACAGATGTCGGATGACGCGCACAAAATTCTCGGTCACAAACAAATTTTTTTTAACAAACTCTGTTCACTTCTGTGCTCCAAAGAAACCGAAAGGAGCTTTGGTTGCACATGCAGTCTAATTAGGACCAGACCAAGGGCCCAATCATCATCATCAACAGCCTATTTAGGTCCACTGCAGGACAAAGGCCTCTCCCGTTGACCTCCACCCGCTGCTCTCCTGCGCTGCCCGAGTCCATTCTTGGCCTCTGAATTTTCTTATTCTGAGTCCAAGGGCGCGGGTTTGATTCTCCCGGCCGCGGCGGCTGCTTTCCTGATGGAGGCGAAAAGCGAAAGACGCCCGTGTGTTCGAGATTTCGGGGGCACGTTAAAGATCCCCAGGTGGTCAAAATTATTCCGGAGCAGTCCACTACGGCATGCATGCGTCGGCGCGTTAAACCCCACAATCAATCAATCAATCAATCAATCAATCAATCAATCAATCAATCAATCAATCAATCAATCAATCAATCAATCAATCAATCAATCAATCAATCAATCAATCAATCAATCAATCGGATTTTCTTGTTACGTTTCTCAACCTGGTTAATGGCCTTCACTTTCTTCTAGTCCTGTCTCTCGGCGTCCATCGTGTTACCCTCGTGGTCCCCCTGTTGCCAGTTTGTCTCACTAAATGGCCAGCCCATTTCCAGTTCTTCTTAATTAGAACTGCGGTATCTTCTGCTGTAGTTTGCTCCCAGATCCAGGACGCTCGTTTTCAGTCCCTTATTGCTACTGTTACCATTATTTGCTCCATTGCTCGTTGCGCCGATCTAAGTTTGCTTTCCAGTTGTTTAGTAGTGCGCCAAGTTAATGCTACATATGTCATGACTGCTAGACCGCACTGGTTAAATACTTTTTCTATTTAGGGATCGTAATCATTATTACACCATCAGCCTGTTTACGCCCGCTACAGAGCAAATTCCACTCCCAAGGATTTCCAATTATCCCGGTCCTGTGCTAGGCACCGCTGATGATGATTATGGCAGGATGCCCCTAGGGGTTAGGCCAACCAAAGAATCCATCACGAGACAGCTTCGCGTGCAACCAACGTCTTTTTCCCGCTAGGGGAACCCTGGGTACCACTCCCCCACTGCGCATGCCTGGCCAGGCACCGCTGATGATGATTGTGGCAGGATACCCTTAGGGGATTGGCCCAACCAAAAGAATCCATTCCGAGATAGCTTCGCCTTCAACCACCGTCATCATCTTCCCGTAGGGGAACCCCGAGTAGTATGCGAGGCATTCCTCCTCTCCTATCCGGCATTCCTCCTCTCCTCCGATAAACGAAACAACATAGCGGCAACACAATAGAACCTACACGGAACCCCCATGATGCTTCGCATCCTCCTCATGGTTCCCCACGGAAAGATGGTGTATTTTTTTTTCTTGGAATTTTTTGCAAGCTCCTCACGTGGGGCAAGCCCACGCACAATCCAAGACAACGCCGGGCGCACCCCACGAGGCACACGCTCACATGAGCTAGGTATTTTTTTGTATTTATTCTGGTAACGCTGCAACGCGGAACGAAAAGCTTAAACGGCTCAGGTGTTAAAACAACGTCGCAATGGCATACGCACGCGCACTGCGGTGAAGAGGGCGGCGAGGGGCCGCGTTTCCGCGGCCTTTCGAAATTTACTGGTTTCTTGAGGAAGAGCAGGACGAGGCTAATAATCAAATTAACGAGCGCAGAACACGATGACAGGTTAGGAAAACTTTAAACGTTCCACACGCGTAGGATAAAGCAGGCATCCTTCTAACCTAGCTTCACTTTTCACACCCCCCTGAGTCCTGCTCGTACCGAACTCAGCGGATATTCACGCGGCCTTTTTACAGCACCACTGCACTGAACAAGCTTTGGAATACCGGGCTCTTAGAGAGCCCGATAGCTGAACAGAGCGTACAGAGCATGGGGAACGTTCGCCCTGAAAAGCTAACGTTGTGGGAAAATGTGTTTCTTTTTAATATGCTGATGACGTTGGTGATCGTGTGGACGCCGTGATGTGCGTACGAAGGTATGCATTAACGTTGGTACGGGAACATTCTTCCTGGGAACCTTTCGTATCATATATAATGATGGACGGTATGCAACGAGGACGGTATGCAACAAAAATGTGCACTGATGTTCGCCCTAACGTCAACCTCACTTGCAGCCCCAACCTCGCTCAACCTCAAACTGGTTAGCTGAGGGTGAAGTTGAAAACCCCGACAGGGTTCGTGTTGCATTTTACAGCCGTTCTTTTCACCCCTGCTTCACCTCACAAGGTTAGGTTGAAGTCGACCTTCTGCGGGTCAATTCCTGACGAGGTTGTCCGCCCCTGCCAGTTTTGCCTGGAACTTTCGTTCCTGCTACATAAAGCTAAGTTGATCCGTCACATCAAATAGCCGAGGGCGAAGTCCCTGAAGACGTTTAAAGAATATCTCATTACGTCCTTAAAAGAAGCTCCGTCGCTTGAATCTGCTGTTTCTAAAAAAAGAAGGCCCCGGGGAAACTATTTTCGCACGCAGGCGCAGACGATTTTCGTGGCTTCATATTCGTCTCGAGGATTACGCACAGAATACAAATGAATTTCCGGACCGGCAAAAAAACCATAAATATGGCCAATAGTATTTAAAGAGATAGGTATTTGTACCATTACTGCGCAAAAGTCTTTCAGTACAAAAACAAACTGTTTCAGCTCGCTAAGTGGTGCCGTAGTCTCGCGTCGGTCAGTGTCTTGATGGTGGACCAGAGATGATGTCGGTCTTCGACTTGCGCTTCTTCTTGCTTTTGCTTGTGCCCGAGGAGGTGCTCGATGAGTGCTTCTCTGAGAAGTCAGTCGACCCCTGCACACATACGCGAATGAAAACGACGCTACAGGCTCCGTTTCACCGGAGCGTAAGAGAAGTTACGGTGAGCGCACTTCCACACCGCCAGTTGCTGATCGAATGTTTGAAGCAAACGCTCTTTTGTAGTGTTGCATGCTAACAGTATCCGCCAAACAAAAGAAATTTCGGGGCATGCTTAGAACCTTTTAATAATCCAGAAACCAAAGCCTAGTTTGACCTTGTGTCCACCTGCTCTTGAAATTTCGGTTGAACTTTGGGGCTGCGCACGTCACCACTTGACCAGCCCCTCTCCCTTGGCCAGCACCAATCCAAGCTCGCATTGCTCACTTGCCATGCCCAGGGAACGTTGTTTTCCACTGTCGGTACACTCACCCTTCACGGTGAATCGTACTGCACGGAGAGTAGTGGCCTATACTCGATTACAACTCAAGAACGGCACCTACCTCATGTAGTGTATCACTCCGCCAAAGCGCCGGACCCGTGACGTCAGTGCGCACGGGTTTTGAAAGGGGTTTGCTATGAATGCGTGATATCGCCTTCCTTGTCTCACGCAGTTTGTCGTCACTGGAGTCGTTTATAAGCATATTAAGTACAAAAAATCACGGGAACGGCTCACGCCATGTTCAAAATATTCCCAGTAGCGCCCTACTTGCGCCGCGCGGAGAAACATCCGGCTACGGTGATAAGGCACAACGGCAACTTCCGGTGCCGTTCTTAAGTTGTCACCGAGTATAGCCTCCTTTGGCGCAGCCGTTTCCATTTCCCCGGGCTCGTTACGCGGCCGTTTCCCATGTCCTCTCTGACCTCCACTTCTGCACTTCTGTTTTCTATCCGTACGCTCGGTAGCTTACGCTCCCACACTCGGGCAACTTAACTTTATTGGGCGATTCTACGTACCTGACAACTATTGTAAAGGGAAACTGGATTTGCTAGGCGAAGGCGGTCCTGGGTGCGCAGAAAACGTCCTTCGCAACCCGATAAACACGCGTGAAGAAGCCACGTTGGTTGGGAGTTAGAAGTAGAAAAAGTGGGTGTGACGGGTTTCTATCAACGGGCACAAAACGGGCTACTGAGTGAAGCACGCAACAAGCCATACGGGCGGGCAGGGTCTTTCAGTGGTTCGAGCGGAGCAGTGCCAACGCTACAATGGCACACGCCGGCCGCGAGCGTCGCTACGAAATGAGAAGCACACGCGTCATGCGTAGTTCCGAGAGCAGGCAGCGCGGGACCAGCAACGCCGCCAGGGGGAACGGGAACAAAAGGAAATACCACGACCACGCAATGTTTAACGAGAAAAACCCTAACGAACCACTTAAGGAGAAACCCACGCGTAAACACCGATCCCCCGTAACCGCTCGGCTTGATAACCATGCCTACGGATTGAAGCGCAGTCTGGCAGCAGTAGGCGCTTATTGTGTTAAGGCCGTCTCCTCGCATCACGGTTTATTTGAGCTACCGGAAGCGATACTCGCCGTGGTTTATGTTTGTTCCTTGCGCTACCACCCGCCATGTCCGGCTAGCACCTGAAAATATGAAGAGAGATTGCTAAGTTCGCGAAAGGGAAAGTTCCCAAAGGACACTGACCGCATGTCATCATAAACGACGCTAGAACCATTTTGTAGTAAATTATTTCTTATATGCGTAAACATCAAGGGCTGGAGCCCTTTCATATGCACCCGTATGAATGTAACCGGCGAAACTGTAACCTGCGGCCGGTGTTCGCCCATGGGTTACATTTTATGGTCCATTAAAGGGGCCATGCAGACAAAATACAAGTTTGCTTTTATTCAAAAGATGTCGTATTTTGTCCGGAAGGAAACGTTTGTCCGGAAGCAAACGATGCTTTATTCACTGACGAATTAATCACTTTAAGTTAAAATTTTGATTGTCCCGCCAAATCGTGTGTTTTCGTGACGTCTGTAATGATGTCATGTGTTCTGTGGAGCCTTGTTTGCCATTAGGCAACCTTGATGGCGCCACCGGACCGCGGCGGGTAATTTTCTACATTTGTTTTTGACCGTATTTGTATCTGGTTTGTTGTTGTCAGAGTAGAAAATAATCGCTTCGTGAAACATGGTGTTCGCTGGACAAATATGGTCACGTAAGACATCGTTGCTTACGCCAATCGGCCAGTTTCGTCCGATACAACTCCAAAGCACCGCAGTGTTGTGCAGCTAGAACAAGCATATATAGTGCGGGAAGTACCAACAGCAGTACGCATTGGTACTTCTATGTTTACGCATACTTTCATAACTTCCACTGTCTACCCCACCATCCTTACTGCTATGAAAAGAATGTGCGATTGATTTTAGCGTAAATAGCTCGTTCGGCAAGCTTATACGCCCTGCCCAACTTGCATTTTCCTTTGCCGGCCGCAGCCAATCGCGGGGCTGTAAGGTATGACATCATAGGTTCTGTTGCGGCAAATAAGCTAGGGGGTCGCATGGTCATTCCCTTTTTTTCCCTAATTCTGTAGCTTATTTGAGACAGAGGTTGCGTTAAAAGTGGTCTCAGTATGATTCTAGCGAAGCAATCTTTCGAATGAACCAGTCTTGTGTTTTGTCTGCATGGCCCCCCTTTAAAGCATGTTGTTTGTTGTGCCGGGATTCAGCAATGGCCCGGCGTAGACGAGCTCGTTCCCGTTCCACCTCCAGGCGCTACCTTCTTCTCGGGAGACCGCATCCCACGTGACCCACCCATTTCAAAGCAACGTGCGGACGGTGTTTGCCATTGCCACCTCGGCGCAGTTCCGGGCGCACAGCCCGTGCCCGTATTTGGCGCTTGAGCGGGGCGTCACGCAGTAGCTCGCTCTGGGCGCTCTGCTGCAAAGGAGACTATCGCTCGTTCCTCTTTAGGTCTAAATCCTCTAGAACCTGTTTTTTTTTTCACGCATGCGTACGGAGGAGTGTTCTGCAATCACCGAATCACTGGATTTTTCTTTCGCTTACCAATGCAAAGCTTCGCTTTAAAATCAGTGGGGCTCTTCGTTTACAGTCTCAGATTCACCGCGGACTACCCGAGAAGCGGTCCGGTGTTCGAATTTTCCGTGTATCCTAATGGCTTCGGGGAATATTCAGAGTACCCGCGGAAAGTCCGAGGCTCTTTGATTTGCAGTCTCGGACTCACCGCGAGCTCCCTGAGAAGCGGTCCGGCGTTGGTTTTTTTCATGTATCCAAATGGCTTCTGGGAATCTTCGGACTAGCCTCAGACTATCCGCGGTGAGTCAGAGGCTCTTCGATTTAGTCTCGGGCTCACTTCTTATTCCCCGAGAAACAGTCCGGTGTTCGATTTTTTCATGTATCCCCATGGCTTTGGGGAATCCTCGGACTACCCGCGTACTATCCGCAGTGAGTCTGAGGCTCTTCGATGTAGTCTTAGACTCACCGTGGACTGCCCGAGAAGCAGTCCGGCGTTCGATTATTCCATGTATCCTTATGACTTCGGGGATTCTTCGGAATACCCGCGGACTATCCACGGTGAGTCCGGGCCTCTATAATTTACAGTTTCGGACTCAACGCGGACTCCCCGTGAAGCAGTCCGGCGTACGATTTTTTTATGTATCCCAATGGCTTCGGAAAATTCTAGGACTACCCGCGTACTATCGGCGTAACTTCGAGACTGTAAATGGAAGAGCCTTAGTGTCCCACGTATTACAATCCCCGGGCGAGGTGGAAAAAAAAAAAAAAGATGACCCGTGACGCCCGCGGGCTCCCACGCCTGTGCAATTGCGGGTAGGGGTAACTTTGGGAAGTGGCTCGGGCTGACGCACGCAGCCGTATCCAAAGTTAACCGGGGGCTGGAGCAAACTAGTGGGGCGATGGGCGGCAAATGTCTTATATAAGCGAAATAACAACTACTGTGTAACCATGTTACCTTGGCTCCGTCGGCGGCGCGTCGCTTTGAGCTGGCACTTCGCATAGAGATGCGCGACGCTCGCCGCTGGTGCATGGCGCGGAGTTCCTGCATGATCTGTTCGTCCATGTCGGCCGACCCGGGACCGTCGGACGGCGTCACGGCCGCCTCCGGGTTCACCGGAGGCGCCTCGGCGGAGGAGCCCTTCTTGTGCTTCTTCTTTCGCCCTCCCGACTCACGCGTACCCGAGCTCAGTATGGGCGAGGGCCCCACGGAAACGATGGAGTGACTGGCCGGATTCTGCGCACGCGGAAACACGCAGGACGTGATTACCACGGGGTTAGGGGAGAGTGAGTCAGCTTTATTCGACGACAGAAGTGTAAGCCGCGACGTTAGTATGCATCTTCCGAGGAGGGCCTTGTTCCACAGTGTTCGAAGCTGGCATTTGGGGCAAGAGATATGGGAGACGCAGTGGCTCGTATACACATCGCCAATACAAGACACACCCCTAGCAGACAGAAAATTGTCAGAGAATCGAAAGCACACCACCGAAAAAGAAAAGAGAGCAGGCTGTGCAGCTTTGAAGCAAATGACATTGGTTTGACGTGCATTAAGAATAGATGACGGGTGAAGGGCGTGCCTGTGTCTGCGCTGGTGTCGTTCCCCTTTCACGTCCCTGTGTCAGTTTGCGGTTAAGTTTTCCTTATGTCTGAGCGCGTCGTTAACGCAATGAACTGCAGGACTAAGTCTTCTTCTATACACGGCCAACCGATCCTCGCCTTTGAATGCCCCAGTCGATCCATTCTTTGACACGATAACTTTTATTTCATTCCTTCGTGGAATTTTCTTGTGTCGATGTGAGCTGTTGGTACTTTATCAAAGAGGCGCACTAACAATTGAACGTTATTCTCTCAGAAAGCGCTTATAAACGCACGAAAAACACTGTAATACTACTTTGCACCACGTGTGAAAGCGATTACAGCTGCAGAACCCTCATGGATGATTAGTAAGGAGGGTTCTGCAGCTGTAAGCGCTTTCACAGGTGGTGCAAACTACTGCCACATGGTGCTTTTCGTGCTTTATAAACGCTTTCGGAGCGAATAAAGCTCAGTTGTTAGTGCACTTCTTTCCTGTCCGTTTTCCTTCCCCGGGTGTGCCTGGCGCTTAATCGGTACCCATGAGGAATTTCCTTCCCGTGATTCTACTCCCTTCCCTCGGTAGCCGTGCTGATACCGTAGTGGTCTTCCAGTAGTCACTTTGCGCATTACATGTCAGGCACAAGTTCAATTCTTCCTCTAAATTCTAGCCACGATGGATTTAAGTCTAAGTGCTTCGTTTCCGATCTCTAAGCGTGGAAGCTCTGAAAGGAACAAGGTTTTTTTCGGAGCTTCCCGTAAGCCGCCAAGTTTCTGCTGCAGCAATCATCACCGACATGAAACATTGGTACTTCAACAGGCTTTTTTTACTGCGGCGTCGCGTTTGTGTCTCTCTGCTTTATTTTTCTCAGTATTTTGGTGCGAATTAGCTTAGCAGAAATACTGGTGAGATTTCATGCCACAGCTAACTAGGCATGGAAGTCCTGCCGGGTCGGGATGCACGAGGGGCGGTATTCTCGTGTTTGTCCGGTTTAAAAATGTCCGCTCTGCTTCCGTTTTGTTGTGACGTACTTTCAGTAGTAGGCGGCTTTGGGTTGGCGTTTGGGCAACTGTTCTTGTAAACAAATTTTAAACGAATAAACTTATTTCAAAATTTCAAACTATCTTTTATATGTTTATTGTTCCGCCAGCGAACCAACAACAAGGTGACGAAAAATCGTCTTCCCCAAATTGTCTGCTCCGAGAAGCCGCAGCTCATTCGTAGCTCCGCCGTTCTTGCATGGCGTCATATCCGGGCGTTCGCTTTTAGCCAGTCAGGGCTTGCTCAAAACGGACACTTTTGAAACGGACGCAAAACGCACAAAACACGAGAACACCACCCCTCTTCTATCTAGGCGCCGTCACACTAATTTGTCACGCTGTCCGCAATAACCTAACTCTTGTTTCGGCAACGACAACATGGAGAAGTAGCGCGGTAAGAGATAACGCACTTGGATTGCACTCTAGAGGCCAGGGTTTGAATCCCATACGGACTGAAATGTATTTTGAATACATGTTCGGCTTGTAGCGGCTGCCATTTTCTATACTGGATATCTACCACCCCAGAAATAGCAACGCCGGTGTATTGCGCAATTGGGAAACCAGGGCTTTCGCCTTAAACAAGTATTTACCGCCGGCACCAGGGACACCTGCGACAAGCGGCGCTCCGCGACGGCCCGGGCCTCGCGTATGTTCTCTTCGACCTGGCGATCTGCGGCATCTGACGGCGACAAGCGGCGCTCCGCGACGGCCCGGGCCTCGCGTATGTTCTCTTCGACCTGGCGATCTGCGGCATCTGACGGCGCCACCACCACCTGCTCCGCGACGGCCTTGGCTTCGGACGACCGAGGTTCCGCCCCGGGAGCTGCGTCGTGCCAGGGCGGCGAAGCTCCCGAGCCATCCGCAGCTTGGGAGGAAGCGGCGGCCGTTGTGGAGGTGTCCGAGGCCGCGTTGGTTGGCAGTGCCTCCTTAGGTGGCGACGCCGGTTTCAGTTGCTTCTTCTTGGACCTCCGTATAATACCTGGATCACGCAGTTACGGGAACGAGTATGAATTCAGAATACGTTTCTACAGCTTCAATCGACAGATTTGATGTGTAGAGTATAGTTAGAGCTGCAATACAGAGCACCGAACTTATTGGAGGCACCTTGCCTCATACACAGCCCTTCAAGGCAACATCCTAATGCTGTATTCCGGTGGTCGTTTTAGAGCGCTCTAGAGCACTCCGAAAAGCGACTCCGTGTTCGGGTGGTCGAAATCGAGCGCTCGACGTATGTTCGGTTGGTCGTCTCAGAGCGTCGTACTCCACTCCGAGCACCTCCGACTGCTCTGACTCCGAAGTTGGAGTGCCGCCGAAATCCGGAGGCGATTGGGTCACGTGACCCCGGCCGCCGCGGCTTGCCTCTGGATCGCCCCGCTCGCCTGCCCAGTCGGTGGCGTTCGCTGAATCCTCCCTTTCTGTGCTGAGGCCTCGACAGCGGTTAGTTGTGGGAGTGTTTCGACGATTTTACTTCTCGTGCTATTCTCCGCATCATGTCGAAACGGAGACGCCTGTTGAGTGTAGGGGAGCCGTCTCTGCTACTTCTGAAGCTCGAAATCGACGCCGAGGAGGACAGCAGCTCAGACGACGACGACTCGCACGTTTACGCTGCGAAGTTCGCCGAACTGTTCGCCGAACCACTTCCAGTGTTCAAAGTGCAGGAATACGTTCGCAAGGTTGTGCACACCTATTCTTACCTTCAATCATTGCGAATAACAGGCGCTCGGCTGATGTCGGGGGAACTTTGGCTTGGAGCTAACGCGTCCGATAAGCAGGCCGCCATTTGTTGAGACACCTTGGCTAGGGTGGCCTGGCTGTTTGCAGTTGCCGTTTTGGCCGCGCCGCGGCGCCACGGTCGCGTGCTACTCCAAGATCGGGTACGCGTTCGGTTGGGGAGCGGTGATTGATTGATAGGCTTTAATGAGAAAGAGGCAAGAAGCCCTGGCGGGGAAAAGGGAATAAGGGGTGGGGGTGGGGTGAGGGCTTACATATTATCGAAAGGTGATAGTATTCAGTTCTTGTGTAGCGCTCTTGAGTAAAAAAAAAACACACATTGAACGGCAGTACTGTTAAGAATTCGTTCTCAAACTGTGTCTGTGAGCGCAAGTGAACTTGACGTAACTTTGATTAGCTATGAACACAGGTTCTAAACGTCGTATCTTGCGAGATTTTTAGGTAGGGACATCCACGCATGATACGGTACGGACCAAATCGTTTACTGACGCGTTGAAGGATAAACAACGTGACGAAGGCTGGTATACTTTCTGCCAGGGCACCCGGTAAACGTGCTTGTGCCTTTTCAAAAGCATTCTTCACACAATGTTAGGTCGAAAATGTTTACACTATTTACAGTAGCAGGCAACAAACAGACTAAAGTATCAGTAAAAAATCAGGCCGCTCAAATTGCTGTCGAACAGTGTCCTCCTCCTCTTCGTTGATCAACGCGTACTTCAACGAGCGTCTCAGGACGACGCCTTTCTAGTACATTAGGAAGCTTCACATAACAGTGTAAATGTGACGTCCCGCAGGGGAATGATGCTGTAGAGTTAACTGGAAAGTTAGATCAGCCACATCGAGGTGCGATGCGATAGGTATACTATAGAAGAGAAGGACGAAGTCAGCAACAAGGTGGCTCGCCCTGCCGCCATGCCTCACACGTTACAAACAAACGGGCACGCACGCACACACACATGCGTGTGTGTCTGCGTGCGTGATGCAATGAGGTTGCAGGAACCCTCGTTATCTGCCCACGGCGGCAACGGATTGAGAGTTGCACCGTACTGTGCACCGTTTCTGTGCGATAGGTTCTGTCTGGGCAGTGGCGCCGTACGCAGGATTTCGGGTTCATGGCGGGGGAAGGGGGGGATACACACAAAAAATCATCATGGCAAACAAATATTTGAAACGTGAAATTTAAAAAAGTATACCGACACACTTCTGAGGCCATAGTATCCGCCCACTACATAACCCTCCGGTTGTTCTTTTTACCTTTGTGTTAATGCAGTGGCATTGAAATTGCTTTATTGTGATGGAAGCAGATGTCGAAGTTGCGTAGCCTTAACGGATTGCTTGTGACGGAAGATGAATGACGGAAATTGTTAGTTGATGACACACAAAGTAAATGTAATTAATTCCACTAGTTAATATAAAGCAGAACAGATTCAATACGTCGCAAAGGATAGCTTTGAAGGCGAGTCCATACTGCGTCGTAATATCGAAGTGGAAAAATGCGTAAACAATGCGGCAGTGAACAATCGCGGCTACTGCATTGCGCCGAAACATCCCTAGTGTTGCATCGCCCATGAACGACGTCAATACACGCAGTCAAAAGCAGCAATAATCAGCGCAAACCCAGATGACAGCTTCGCTAAAACACCGGTTCACGTACGGCGCGACAGCTACATGATTATTTTTTGTTATTACGGCATCTTTGTTGCTACGAACCGATGTACTCGTTATAAAATAAAGCAACTATAACACGCAATTCCATCAGAGTTTGATTAAAGTTGCTCCAGGGAAAAATGCTCTGAAATATTCTCAGCTTATTTAGGTGTTTGCGATTCGTAGTCGAAGGAAAAACTTAAATTTGCTGGGGCGAAGCATGCAAATTATCTCTGGGACCGTGGCTGCTGTGCAGGTTCAAGCAGGGAACCGTACCGGAGTCCACAGGCGATATCGCTGTTTTGCCGCCCTTCTTGGCCTTGTGCTTGCGCGTGTCGCGAGTAGGTCGTTCCGTAGCCGTCGATGCCTTAGAGCTGTCAAGGGATCCCTTGCGATGCTTCGACGCGCCTCCGGAACGCCGCTTGGCGTCCGCCTCAGCGGCCTTGGCATCCGGTGGTTTGTCGACGGTCCCATTTCCGCTTGGGGGCTGCAGATGAAAACGGTACAGCGCTTTCAATCTCCCTCTTACGAGGAACACAGCCATCATGTGGTCTATTAAGGCAAAAAAACATTATATGTCCCAGGGAAATGTGAGCTTGAATGACCGCGGCGTCAACATGAATTGTGCAAAAGCCCACGTGACCCAACGGGGGGGCACAAGCGCTGCAAAGCACTCCAGCCATAGAAGAGATGATTGATGCTTGACAAATGACCGATTACTAATGACTGGTAATGTCAATAAAGGTGGAACGTACCTGGTTTACGATGTATTATTCTAGAACAAGATTTATTCATGATTGCTAAGCGATTCATAGTAAATAGGGATTAAGGTGTGTTAATGGCTAAGGTGGATTAAGGTAAATTACACGAGTACGACAATGCGGGGAACGGAGGCCGAGCCGCACGCGATATTCTGTTCCGAGGATAGTTGCATGCCAGATAGTTCCAGTGCCGTGTAGAACATTAATTGAACGTGTTGATATTCACCGCCCCAAAGCCGACGTAAGGCTACCAAACCACTTTTAATCCCGATAAGGATACACAGAATGGACGCAATAGAACACTTTACTGTAAAAAAATTACGTATCTTCGCAAAACGTTTGGCGCTGCCGGGTGTTGAACCCAGGTCGTCCGGGACGAAACCGAAACCCTTCCCATAAGCTAATGAAGGCCGAATATTAGATTTTTTTTTTCAGTTGCTGAGAACAGCCGGAGTGTTCGAAGTGAACCAGTAGATAACGCTGGGCGGTTACAGGAAGTAGCGGGCTTGTAGCCACAGGGGAACGGAATCTCGCGAGCTGCGCACCTGGACTCAGCTGTGGGCGCCCGCAAGAAGAGGTATTCCTAGATCTCTACAGCCGCACTTCCACAGGAGAGAGAATACTCGCAAAATTTGAGGTAATTGCAGAACTCGCCTTATTGGGGACGGCTCCTTCCGCATTGGTCTCGGCTTGGGGCGCTGGCGGAGACGGTCTATGCGCACTGATGTCGGGAGTGGCCGACGTCGGGGGTGTGGCGATTTTTGTCGGGGTGGCCGGTAGTCTGGGGTGGTCGCGCCGGTACTTGCGTATCAAGAACCAGATGAGAACGGCCGTGAGCATGGCGCCCAGGCCGACCAGGACCATGGCCACGTTGTCTCCGAACAAGTCGGTCATGGTGAAGGCGGAGGAACAGACGAGTCTGCGGCGCAGAGGACAAGCACTGTGACGAGCCATAGTCTCTCCTTCACATAAAGGCGAGGGCGTAGAGAGAACTAGAGCGCATGTGCGGAAACGTCAGGTGACCGAAATAAGGTGTCCATGCCGTTGGATCAGTGTCTGCGGAGAAAACACATTTCTGGTGACAAATTGTTAGAGAACAGCGTGGTTAATCAGACGTTATGGCTTTGCGCTAGTTATGCTGGTAATTCTGTCGTTCCCGAGGCACCCGCCGCGGTGGCTCAGTGGCTAAGGCATTGTGCTTCCGAGACCAAGGACGCGAGTTCGATCCCGCCCGCGGTGGCGGCTTTTCAGATGGAGGCCAAAACTGAAAATGCTCCTGTGACAAGATATCGGCCCAGGTTGAAGTTCCCCAGGTGGATTAAATTAATCCCAGAGCCCTCCACTATGGAGAGGTGTAGCTTCGGCGCGTTAAACTCCCCAAAAGTTGAAATTGTATCCACGACGCATCATACGGCAACGTCACAGCGAAACTGAGTTCAGAAATAAACAATGTGCATAGCACGGCCTTTTCTTCGTATTCGTTTGCTTCTTATTGTTACTTGTCATATCAAACTAAGTGGGAAAACGTTTTTCAGGTGACGCAGCGCGATTTCGACGATGCTACGTTCATCTGTCAAATGTGTTCACAACAAAAGCTGGTGCAAAGCGGCAGCTTACGATAGCCACGGCCGCATCTTCGGCGGCCGATGACCACGACTCAGGAGGCTGATCCACTACACTCGGCTGGTCCGGCGCGTAACCTCGCCGATAACTAGTCCGGACACGACCACAAGCGGCTGCCCTCCACACTCTTAATTTGTGCGGGACACAAGCTACAGTAAACAACCATTACTTACAGTTGTAACAAGCATAGAGATTTTTAAGTTAAGAACGGCAGTAGTTGTTGCCCTTAGTTTGTACCCGAGTACGATTATAGCATCACGTGCGGAAACAGAATAAAGCCTATTTTTGAGCATTCACAACCGCATCAAAAGCTTGAGCAGCCGTAGAGAGGGAGAGGGAAACTATCGACGTAGTGAGTTTGAGTAACGGCCTAATTAACGTTGCATCATGGCTGCCATGGGTGCAGTCATAGTTGTATTTTCACCTAACCTTTTGCGCTTACTGACTAGCCAGGGTCAAAGTTAATTATTGATAGTGACGCTGGCTACTTAGTGTGCGGAAGCGGTTTGTCCGGTTGGGTAAAATCAAGACAAACTGATGGCTTGCAGTTTCGCAAAGACACCAGCGAGGATTGCTGTACTGGATGGCAACAGTCGTTTTCGATTTTTGCCCAACCGGCCAAACCGCTTCCGCTCACTGAGTAGCCACCGTCACTATGAATAATTAACAGTGACTCTGGCCAGTCAGTGAGTGGAAGCGGTTGGTCCCGGTGGGTGAAATCAACCATGACTGCTCCCATGGCCGCCATGATGCAACACTATTTTGACCGTTGCCGTGAGATAATATAATAATGCACTTGTACAATTTGTCACCAAATCAATACGACGGTAGCACAGGCGCCAATTTAAACGCCCCCTCGGCTCATGCGTGAAGCTGAACTGTCCCAACAGTGAGTACGGCGAAAGACCGATGTTCCTACTCGTGCCCCACTGCTAACCACTGTCGGGTTAAAGGTCAGAGAGAGAGGACAGGTAGACATCTCTGGCGAAGCACTCAGAGCTGAGAGAAGAACGTCGACGAATTACCTGTTATCGAGAGTAAATTGAAGCTGTGGCTGCAGCCCGGACGAAAGGTGGAAACCTAGCTTCGACCTGGCCGTCGATCGTGGAACCGCTTTGTCTTCTTCTGCCGCGAGCTCACGTGGGCAGCCGTTGGCGTCGGTGTGTGGCGCTCTAGATAGAATGATGATGATGATGATGATGCCATCGAAATTTTTGGCAGGTACCCAAAGGAGGGATTGGTCAGGGCAAACTCACTTGTTTCAAATTCTTGAGGACCTCAAAATGATAATTTAATTCCGGAAAGACAGAGGCCGTGAAATAGAACTTCGTCATGATTAAAACTCGAAATAACCATTAATTGTACCCTTCAGCAATTCAAGCGACCTGTAGCAGAAAGAAAAGCTTGAATATAATTACATATGTCCCTTTTTCATACCCTAAATTTGCTGCGCCAATAGATACTATGAACTCTGCAGAAATTCAGTGGATTGTCTACAAATTCTTAGCTTTCCAATTCCGAGTGTCTGCATTGCCAGTTTCCTGCAGCCAGATTTGTCTATGTGTAGCCAAGGACGTTGGTCAATTCTATGGTCCATAAGCGTTATTTTCTTTCATATTTTCGCAAATGATGTAAATTTGTACCGTTATAGCATTCAAGTGCCTTCACTTTGGAAAAGATTTTCACGTAGCCAAAGACGACGCAGATGCATTGCAGGAAAAAAAACAAGTTTATTGGAGCGAACATGTGGTCCCCTAACAACTCAAAGAATATACAAGCAGCGAAGCAGCAGTCAACAAAGTGACGTGCGCAGGCGAGTGGCGGGAAATCGAATACCGCGGCGTCTGCTCTGCGGGTATTTATCTTTGGGAATGAGTGTTTCTCGAACCGTCGAATTACATCCAGAACACTGTAGGTCCAGGGGAGATTGTTCTAGGCTTTGACGCTACTTCGAAACGCTCTCTCTATAAAAATAGATAACACGTGCGGCATAAAAATAAAGAATGGAACTGCTGCACCGGGCGGTAAAAACAAAACGTAAATAAACAAACCCAATGCATGGTTCGCGGCAATATGCATTTTAAGTACGATACAAGGCGTAGCGCATGGAGGGTTAGTTCGTTTCGCGATTTTTATTCGTCGTTCGTTGTTGCTTTGCAGGCTTAGTCGTTGTTCGTTGGGGAAGTATATGTTGGAAGAGAGAAAGCTTGGTCGAGAGAGAAAGGCAATAAATTTATTTGAAAACGGTCATCTAAGTCAAGCTGTCGCGGTGGCTTGCTACGCGAGATGACAGAAGAAAAATTGGGGTTGATTCCTCTGTCATAGGAATCTGTAAAACACGAAAGTGAAATGTGCAGCGAAATCTGCAGGTGAGCATGATTTGCGGGTCGGCGGCTGTCTTGCGGGTGTGCTTGTCGAGCGACGTCCTGCTGGAGGGTCGCCTCGGCCAAGGTGTACTGGCGCCATTTCCGTGACGGATATGACGTCAGTGAAACCTTGGTGTATCCCGGCATAAAACGCGTTCGTGTTAAAATACAAAAATCGAAAACGAATAACCCTAAGTATAACGTACTTCTTTGTTCTAAAGGTTGCTTTCGCGCAAGATGACCCTATGTGCAGAGGTGCCCTTTTTGCCGCTTGCTTCGTTGTACTGGCGTCGCTTCCGGGATGGATACGACGTCACTCAAATGTTTTTGTACCCCGGAACTGTTGTTGTTGTAATCCTTTATTTCAAAGGGAAGGTCATGCGGCCATAATAAGGGAAGAGGGGGAAGAGGCAGGGAGGAGTAGCCGCGTACCACAAATGGTGGGTCCTTGAACGCCATAGAAGAGATCACTGCCGTCAGCAGAGCCAGGCTAGGGTTATTGGGATCGTGTGAGTGCAGTCAATTCAACTGTTACACAGGGGTAGGCCCCGGTTTACACTAATCTTGAGAGACCACTCTCTAGGCCGAACACCCCGAGGGCTGCGAGGAAATTAGCGTCTTCGAAAGGGGGGTCATCTTGAAAGGAATCACGTGGCAAATCGTTGACGAGTATTGGGCGGTACAAAGAAAATGCGGCGCAGTGCCAGATTAAGTGGTTGAGGGTGGCAAACACTGACGTTTCACAACAGGGGCAGTAAGGAGGTGGAGATCTTGCCGGGTGAATCCATTTTCTCATGATGTGGGGTGTGAGGGCTGCGTTAGCAACAGTTTTGTTGATGAAGATTTCCGCAGAGCGAGGCATAGGAGGAGCCAGAGCCAGGTAGCCAGCGGGTGTAACGTATGCAAGGCGTACCTTCCGAGCATGGCGTGCGTGGTCAAGTTGAAGGCGATGGTCAGGAGAGGGGCCCGACGCGTCGTCGTCCAGGGGAGGGGTACTAGTGAGACACTCCCTTGCTGTGACCGTGTGACCCGGCCCCCATGCCAACCGGGCAGTGGTCCCATTGCGAGCCAGAATGGCGATCACGTGTTGAATATCGTGCACAGTTGGGTGATCACTGAAGGGCTTGCGGAGTTCTTCAAGTGCCTGATGGGAGTCCGTGAGGATCCGAAAACGTGGAGGGGTGGCGTTGCAATACCGTTGGTCAGGTGATCCAATGTGCTGAGGATGCTCTGAAGTTCTGCTTCCAAGGGAGACGAGTGGTGCCCTGGCCGAATGGCAGAGCCATCCAGGTCTGGGCCGAGCTGGGCAGCACCAGGCCAGACCCATAGCGAAAGGCTGGCGTCCGAGTAAATGTCCACTTCATCTGGCAATTTGGTCGCGAGGAAGCGCTGAAGAGCTTTCTCACGGGTAACTGGTCGGGTACGGGGAATACCAGTTCGCTGATGGGCCACTGTGACAGGCGGGAGTGACCAAGGGGTCGGCGGTGGTGAGACCGAGGGAAGCGTCGTAAGAATGCGGAAGTCCCAGGCGGAGAATGGAGCCCCCTGTGGCGTTAATGTCCGCCTAACGTCATGTTGTCCAAGAGTTTCCGCGTGGAGCTCTTCCATGGGAGACATAGGTGCAGCCCGTTCAAGAGCATCGATGCGGGTAATCCTGGGAAGTCCAGTGATGGTGCGGAGCATGGCCCGATAAAGGACCGCTAAATGTTTCTTATGAGTCGAGGATAGGCTGTAGGTCGGAGCGCCATAAGTGAGACGACCGACCGCTACCGCCCGACAGAGCGTGAGGCACGCCGATTGGTGAGCCTTTCCACTACTCTTCCAACTCTCGGCCTTGAGTTAGCCCCCGAGAAGACCGAATTTCTCCTGGTCCATGGTCAGCACCACCAACCCACTAGTATGCATCATACAATTTACATCGGAGACACACCAATTTCCTCCCACTATGGTCATATCCGCTTGCTCGGCATCCCCCTCGCCAGCCACAACAACGCTCGACAGTGGATAAGTCAACTGCGGAAAAATTGGAAGCCAATGCTCCACTTAATCTCTCGCCTCTCAAACAAATTTAGCGGTAATAAAACACTTTCGTGTTAAGAACGAATAGAGAAATAACTACAAAAGTGCACAGATGTCGGCTGACGCGCACAAAATTGTCGGTCACATACAAAAAGCTTTTTTAACGAAAGCGTGTTCACTTCTGTGCTCCGGAGAAACCAAAGGGAGCTTTGGTTGCACATGCAATCTAACTGAGACCAGACCAAGGGCCCAATCATCATCATCAACAGCCTATTTAGGTCCACTGCAGGACAAAGGAGAGGCCTCTCCCGTTGACCTCCGCCCGCTGCTCTCCTGCGCTGCCTGAGTCCATTCTTGGCCTCCGAATTTTGTTATTGTGAGCCCAAGGACGCGGGTTCAATGCCCGGCCGCTGCGGCGGCTCTCCTGATGAAGGGGAAAAGCGAAAACGCCCGTGTGTTCAAGATTTCGGGGCACGTTAAAGATCCCCAGGTGGTCAAAATTATTCCGGAGCAGTCCACTACGGCATGCCTCATCGCGTGCCTAACGTTGGCACGTTAAACCCCACAATCAATCAATCAATCAATCAATCAATCAATCAATCAATCAATCAATCAATCAATCAATCAATCAATCAATCAATCAATCAATCAATCGAATTTTCTTATTCTGTTTTTCCATCGAGTTAACGGCCTTCCTCTTCTGGTCCCGTCTCTCGGTTTCCAATCTGTTGCCAGTTTGTCTCACTAGATGGCCTGCCCAAGTCCACTTCTTCTCTTAATTTGAACTATGGTATCTTGCACTGTTGCGAAGGCAAGATAACCGCTGGTCATTAAGGGTAACAGAGTGGATCCCTAGAGAAGGCAAGCGTTGCAGGGGGCGGCAAAAAGTTAGATGGGCAGATGAGATCAAGAAGTTTGCGGGGATAAATTGGTCACAGTTGGCACAGGACCGAGGCAATTGGAGAATAATGGGAGAGGCCTTTGCCCTGCAGTGGGCGTAGATAGGCTGGTGGTGATGATGATGATGATGATGATCTTGCACTGTAGTTTTCTGCCAGATCCAGGACGCTCGTTTCCAGTCCCTGATTGTTACTCATCATTATTCGCTCCAATGCTCGTTGCGCCTATCTAAGTTTGCTTTCCAGTTTAGTAACGCGCCAAGTTTCTGCTCCATGTGTCATGACTGGTAGAACGCACTAGTTAAATACTTTTCTTTTTAGGGATCATCTTCATCATCAATACATCATCAGCCTGCCTACGCCCACTACAGGGCAAAGGCCGCTTCCAAAGATCTTCAATTGCCCGGGTCCTGTGCTAACTTCGACCAATTTGTTCCCCAAACTTCTTGATCTCATCTGCCCAACTAACTTTCTGGCGCCCCCTGCCACGCTTGCCTTTTCTAGGCATCCACTGTGTTACCCTTAATGACCGGCGGTTATCTTGCCTTCGCCTTACGTCACCTTCCCACGCTAATTTCTTCTTCATATATTCAACTAATATGTCCCCAACACGCGTTGGTTCCCTGACCTACTCCGCCCTCTTCTTGTGGATTAGCTTTACACCTATCATCTTTCATTCCATTGCTCGTTGAGTCGTCCTCAAGTTGAATCCTTTTAGTGAGCGTTCAAGTTTCTGCTCCGTAGGTGAGTACCGGCAAGATGCCGCTGTCATACACTTTCTTTTCAGGGACAGTTGTAGGATGCCATTCATTATCTGAGAATGCCTGCCGAATGAACTCCACCCCATTGTTATCCTTCTAATTATCGCTCCCTCATGGTTGGGATCCGGTGTCACTACTTTGCCTAAGTAGATATATTCACTTACCACTTCCACTGCCTCGCCACCTATCTCACACCGCTGTGCTCTCCCGATGCTATTCAGCATTACTTTAGTTTTGTGCATACCAATTTTCAGGCCCACGATTCAACTCTGCAAGTCCAGTGCGACAATCATGCTTTGCAATTCGTCTCCCGAGTTACTGAGCAAGGCAACGTCATCAGCAAATCTGGGGTTACTGAGGTATTCTAATTACCCATTACTCCCACCTGTTCCCAATCCAACGTTTTGAATACATCTTGTAAACATGCTGTGAATAACAGTGGAGAAATTGTGTCTCCTTGTGTGACGCTCTTCCTCAAATGCATTTTTCTTCTCTCCTTATGGATGATGATGGTAGCTGTGGACCCATTGTAGATAGCCTCTAGTATTCTTAGGTAATGCTCGTCTACACCCTAATTCCGCAATGCCTGAATGAATGGAGAGGTAGTTTACTTTTCATTATTTGTGAGCGGTTGCCAAGTGCGGTCCAACCCATTCCAATTCTGCACCGGATTTCTTTCTTGTGGTTGGGATCAGCTGTGACAACCTGCTCAATGTTGTTGTTGTTGTTCCTTAAAATTTGATGGTGCATACCCAAACAGGGGATCGGCCAAACACCAGTCGTTAAACTGAAAGAGATAACTGCCTAGGTAGATTACTCGCGGAAAATTAGAAAAATTTCGAAGCTTTTTTCTTCTTGTATTTGAGGAATCGAGTTTGGAAATTAGTCAATATTAAAATAAAACAAAAAAGGGAACAAAGAAAGAAAGAAATAAATAAAGAAGAAGAAGAAGAAGAAAAAAGAAGAAGAAGAAGAAGAAGAAGAAGGAGAAGAAGAAGAAGAAGGAGCAGGGTGAGAAGGAATATAGAAGAACGAGATTTCTGCGTGTATAGATCCAACTCCTATCAGTGCCTTCTTCCGCCAAACTGCCTGTTCTTTCACCCAACTTTCCTCCTTGTTTATTTCTCTACCCATACTTCCATGCTTTCTTTCCGTTTAATTTTCTTATTTTTTATTTCTTTTTTCTTCTTTAATTTTATTTTTTGATTTTATGTCGGTTTTAACACTACCACCTGATACTACGTCTCAGGTTTGGGCAGTTTGTTTTTCTGCATATATTTCCCTAATATTTTATTTCATTCTTTGAATGTGTTTCTTTAATTACTTTGTTTTTTATCTCTGTGAGCACCCCTTTCCTGGCCAATCTCCATGAGTGGGTATGAGCCACATCTTTTGGCACCGGCACCACCACCATATTCTGGAATGAAGGCTTTTGAAGGGCTTTGGTGAGGTGCCAGAATAACAATCGAATTATGTTGTGAATCTTTTTGGAATCTTTTATGAAGCGCAGAAGAGCAGAACAAACATCCCGACGGCAATATCCCGTTTCTGAAGCTCCAAATGATAATAGAGCTGGCACTGATAATGCCAATCCCAGGCTATGAAGCGGCACTTCAAGGAGCTGACGTCTGAGGCTTGAAAATCGTCGACAGGACAAAAGGAAATGGTCGACAGACTCTTCTTCATTACAGTAATTGCACATAGCAGACTGCGCCAGACGAGACCTATTCAACTTGGGCACACGACATTGAAGGCTCGTTACAATCACCTCCAGGTCGCGTGAAGGGCACCAAATCGGTTTGGAAGAGAAGTTTAGATGGCATAAATCCCTCAACGACAATAAGACTAAATTGTGCTGCCCTTGCAGCTTCAACAATCAACGGAACCTTGCGGCGGCTAATAAAGGCGTTGTCTCAATGACATCAACAACAGGCCCGGAGAGTGCTACCCTTTCCAGTGAACCTGCGGTTTCAATAAAGGTGATTCCCGCATGCCCAGGGACCCAAAGAAGGTCAACTTCAGTAATGTGAGGTGACAGAAGTGATCGAAACATCGGTAGAAGAGGTGAGCCTTTAGGAGAAGAAAGGGCTAAGCCTACGGATACGCAATCTGTAATTATGAGTGGAGACGATATCGATATGTCAAACTTACGTAGTGCCAAGACAATTGCCAAAATTCCGCATAGAATATAGGGATAAATCCACCAGACGAACCGAAAAGGACCAATTTGGGGAAGGGGAAACTATACCTATTCCGGATTTCGCATCTCGTTGAGAAGCATCTGTATATATGATAGTACCTTGCTGAATTGAGGCCAAATGACCTTGTAGGATACCATTGAGCAGTCGGGCAGGTAGCATTTTAACATTTTATGGAAAGATGTTCCGGAAGTTGACCGTTAACGTATTACCCCTTTCGAGAGACAGAAGAACGTTATTGAGTGCAACCCCTAATGGAGACAGCAAGCTTTGTGCTAGAGTAACTTGCGGCCGATAGGACCTGGGCCGCTGGGCCGCCAGGAACACGGCTGGCTCAGCCACAAAGATAAATTGTGCCCTGTTAACCCCCGTGCCATAGGCTCTCAGGAAAGTATCCGCAGTGGGTATTCGAAATTGTAACAGAAGGGGAAATTCGGCTTCCAAATAAAGTAACGCATTAGCTGCATTTTTAGGTAGCCCTAAACAGCAGCGAAGAGCCTGGCGTTCCAGAAGAACTAGGCGATGGAGCTTATACGTTGCAGACCCCGAGAACAGAACACACCCAAACTCTAAAATTTGTCACTGCTTCTTCTACTTCATTCCGATTCGTGATTCTACTTGATTCTTCTACTTTTTTTTAGCGTATATTTTGCCACGGGACATAGGTAAGGGGTATGAGTTGATGACGAGGAAAGTTTGTTAGATGAACAAGAGAATGTCCGCTTCGCGTATAAAGTCTAGGAGGGAGCGATGATGTGGCCCGTATATCCATGTGTTATTTGCGGATGCGTCGTCTACGCGGGGGCCCGTTGCCGCAAGATGTCGCAGTCGTTTCGTAGGACGCAAAGCGAGGCAAGACCACAGCAAGTGAGTGGTGTACGTCAGCTATTGCATCGCTGCGGTGGAAAACTGGGCAACCGTGGTCTGTAACACAATCTTTAAAGTGAGGCCACTTGTTCTAGGATTTCGCAACATTTGTGAAGAGGGCGCTTTCAGCGTGCTTATTTATCATTACATTAGATTTTCATATTTATTTTTAACCCCACTGCGAAGATTTCTGATTGTAAATCTTTAATAATTATTTTTAGTTGTTTTGACTATTTACTGAGTAAGAATATGTCGTCCGCAAACCTCACATGACTAAAATATTACCCGTTTTTCCGTAAAACTGCGTTTTCCCAGTCAAGCTCGTGAAGACCCCCTCCAAACATCCTGTGAATAATTTTGGTGAGATGGTATCTTCTTGTCGCACTTCTTTTGGGTTCCGAAACTTTTCAATTGGCTTGTGAAGGGTCATAGAATTCGTACATTCCTCATATATGTCGTCTAGGACTTTTATATTGGTCTTTTGTATACGTTGGTTTTTTTAACGCTGCCAAAACTGCTTCGGTGTCTATTGAATCAAACGTTTTTTCATAGTCTGTAAATAACACGTAAAGAGGATTATTATACTCTGCAGATTTTTCCATTATTTGATTGATGACATGGACGTGATCCCTTTTTGAAGCCCGGCCTGTTCCCTGGATTTTTGAAAATCTGATTGATTGATTGATTGATTGATTGATTGATTGATTGATTGATTGATTGATTGATTGATTGATTGATTGATTGTAGGGTTTAACGCGCCGAGGCCACGCAGGCGATGAGGCGCGCCGTAGTAGAGGAGTCCGGATTAATTTTGAACACCTGGGGATCTTTAACGTGCGCCGAAATCTCGTACACACGGGCGTTTTTGCTTTTCGCCTCCATCAGAAAAGCAGCCGCAGCGGCCGGGAATCGAACCCGCGAACTCGTGCTCAGCAGATTAACACCTTAGCCACCGCGGCGGGTGGTTGAAAATCTAGGCTGCCACTTGACTATTACCTTGGTAAACAGCTTCTAAACAACTGACAGTAGGCTGATGGGTCTGCAATTCTTAAAATCGTTATCTCCCTTCCTGTGAATCAGAAAAAATTTGGTGCTTTTCCAGCCTCTGGGTACGAAAGTCCTTAAACATTCTGAGAATAGTTTCGCAAGCTGTTCCTGTACAATATCCATGCTCTTTTAGAAGGCCAACGATTATGGCATCTTTGCCTGCCGCTTCTTATTCTTTTCATATCCTTGAGCGCCTTTTATACTTCTTTAGTTACTAGGCGGACATCGCAAGCTAAACTTGTGGTTTCAGTAGTTTGTTCTGGTGCAACGTCGCTGGCCTATAGCCTTGTGTAGGATTGTTCTTCTACTTTTATTATCTGATCCATGTCGCGCGTAATGTTACCCTGTTCTTCTCTGAGTGCGTACATTCTGTCTCTGCCAATAGCCAGCTTCCTCTTTGTTGCCTTCGAGCTCCCTCTTGTCTCCAGCGTTTTCTCGATCACTGCTATGTTGCAGCATGAGTGTCTGCCGTTTTACTTTCATTAATAAATTTTGACAGCTCCGCTAATTCAATTCGATCGATCGTACTCGACAATTTTATGTTATTACCTTTCGCAATAACTTCCCTTGTTTTCTGCGTTATCTTGCCAATATGTTTCTTACATGATGCTTCTACCGCAGGTGCTGCCGAGTCTGTGATTGCCGTTGTTAAGTTGTCATTGTTATAAAGCAGTGCGCAATTGTTTCCGGTACATCGTACGGGCGACGGTTTGCAGAAGACACGACAATGTTCCGGTTGTGCAGACACGTCTTAACGGCAACGTTTCGCTGTGCAGTTTAAGAAACAACGTTTTCGTTGAGAAAGAAGGTGCATTTTGCGGACCCGCAAGAGCACATCTCGTCCATACAAATCAGAATAAACAGTTCTATGCAGTGGTGCTGGGAAAAGCATGGAGATTAGATCCTTGTAGAGCTTAACACGAGGCACGGTGAACATATGTGGAGAAAAACGAATGAACAAAAACCGCATTGAAGTGTACACTTCATGCACAAATCTTCACAAACAAGGGCTGGCCGGAAATGATTTCGTTCCGCAAAACCCGTCCAAAAATAGAGAGGTTATGCGGAACGAAAGCCTGTGACTAACTACAGAAGGCCTCAGTGCGTCCCAGCCCATAGCGCGCGCTTTGTCAGTATAGGAGCCCAGCGGAACACTTATATATTTAGGTGGTACACAGGAGAACTGGATGCCGGCATACTCGCTTGGTGTTAGTGGACATGGGCCGAACCAAATTTCAGCTGAACCTGAGTCCTACTCCTACCGAACTCAGTGGAGCTATTTACGCTGCCTTCTTACAGCCTTCCCGGCCGTGCTCATAGCTTTGGTATTCCGAACTCTTAGAGAGCCCGATAGCGGAACAGGGTACGGGGAATGGTTGCCCCTCAAAGCAAACGTTGTACGAAAATGTGTTTTCTCATAACATTCCTACAAATTCAGTTTTTATTATATTGATGACGTTAGCGATCGTGTGGACGCCATTATGTGCGTACGTAGGTATGCATTAACGCTAGTAGGGGAACATTTTTCCTGGGAACTTGACGCATTATATATAACGACAAAATATGAGAAGACCATTTGCGACGAAAAAGTACTAGGTGCACTGATTTTCGTCCCAACGTTAACCACAGTTCCAGCCCAAACCTCGCTCATCCTCGAACTGGTTGGCAGAGGTTAATGTTGAAAACCCCGACCGGGATCGTTTGGCCTTTTACAGCCGTTGTTTTCACGCAGCTTCACCTGACAAGGAGAGGTTGAGGATCATCTGACGTCGATTGATTGATTCTGCTGTTTAGCGCACCGACGCAACGCAGGCGTTGAGGCGTGCCGTAGTGGAGTGCTCCGGATTAATTTTGACCACCTGGGGATCTTTAACGTGCCCTGAAATCTCGTACACACGGGCGTTTTTGCTTTTCGCCTCCATCAGAAAAGCTGCAGCCGCGGCCGAGAATCGAACCCACGACCTCGTGCTCACCTGAGGTTAAGGTCGACGCCCTGAGGTCAATACCTCATTAGGTTGCCCACCCCTACGAGTGTTGCTTGGAACTTTCTTTCCTGCTACAGAAAGATAAGTTGACTCTTCACATCAAATAACCGAGGGCGAAGTCTCTGACGTCATTAAAAGAATATTTCACCGCATCTTTAAAAGAAGATCCACAGCTTGAATGTGCTGTTTCGGGAAAAAAAGGCCTCGAGGAAAGCATTTCCGCACGCAAGTGCAGATGGAATTCGTGGCTTCATATTCGTCTCGAGGATCACGTACAGCAAACAAATGAATTTCCAGACTGAAAAAAAAAGCCACAAATCTGGTCAAGAGTATTTAAAGAGCCTGGTATTTGTAGCATTAACTGTGCAAAAGTCTTTCAGTATAAACACAAATTGTTTCAGAACGCTAACTGGTGCCGTAGTCACGCGTCGGTCAGTGTCTTGATGGTGGACCAGAGATTATGTCGGTCTTCGACTTGCGCCTCTTCTTACTTTTGCTTTTGCTCGAGGAGGTGCTCGATGAGTGTTGCTCTGAGAGGTCAGTCGACACCTGCACGTATACGCGAGTGAAAACGACGCTACAGCCTCGGTTTCAGCGAAGCGTAAGAGAAGTTACAGTGAACGTACTTACACACCGCAAGTTGCTCATCGAATGTCTAAAGCGAACGCTGTTTTCTTGTGTTGCATGCTAACACTCGCGGCCAAACAAAAGAAATTAGGGGGATGCTTTGAACTTTGCAATAATGAAAAGACCAAAGCCTAGTTCGACCTTGTGTCCATGTGCTGTTGAAATTTTTGTTGAACTCGCCACCACTTGACCAGTCCCTCTCCCCCGGACAGCAACAATCCAAGCTCGCATTGATCACTCGCCATGGGCAGGAAAACGTTGTTTTCCACTGTCGGTACCCTCACCCTTCATGGCGAATCGTACTGCACGGAGAGTAGTGGCCTAGCCTCCTTTGGCGCAGCCGTTTCCCTTTCCCCGGGCTCGTTACGCGGCCGTTTCTCATGTCCTCTCTGACCTCCGCCTCCGCAATTCTGTTTTCGATCCGTACACTCGCCGGCTTACGCTCCTACACTCGGGTAACTTAACTTTCTTGGGCGATTCTACGTACCTGACAACCATTGTTAAAGGGAAACTGGACTGGCTAGGCAAAGGCGGTCCTGGGTACGCAGAAAACTTCCTTCGCAACCCGTAAGCATGAGTGAAGAAGTTGGGGATTTAGAAGTAGGAAAAGAGTGTGTGGTCCGGTTTATATCAACGGGCGCGAAGCGAGCTACTGCGTGAAGTACGGTGCAAGCGATAACGGCGGGAAGGGGTTTCCGGTGGTTCAAACGGAGCAGTGTCAACGTTGCAATGGCAAACGCCGGCCGCATGCGTCGCTACGAAATGGGAAGGACACGCCTTATGCGTACTGCCGAGAGCAGGCAACTTGGGACCAGCGACGCCTCGAGGGGGAACGGGAACTAAAGGAAATACCAAAACCACGCAACGTATAACGAGAAAAACCCTAATGAACCACGTAAGGAGTAACCCACGCGTAAACACTGGTCCCACGTAACCGCTTGGCTGCGTAACCATGTCTACGGATTGAAGCGCAATCTGGCAGCAATAGACGCTTATTGTGTTAGGCCGTATCCTCGCATCACGGTATATTTGGGCTACCGGAAGCGATGATGGCGGTGATTTATGTTCCTGGCGCTACCACCCGCCATGTCCGGCTACCATGCACCTGAAAATATGCAGAGAGATTGCTAAGTTCGCGAAAGGGAAAGTTCCCAAAGGACACTGACCGCATGTTATCATAAACGACGGTCGAACCATATAGTAGTTATTTCATTTATGCGTAAACATCAGGAGCTGGAACCCTTTCAAATGCGCTCGCACGGATGCTTAACCGGCGAAGTTCTAACCTGGGGCCGGTGTTCGCCCATGTGTTACTCCTTGCGGTCCATTAAAAGGGCCGAGCAGACAAAATACAAGTTTGCTTTATTTGAAAGATTTCGTGTTTTGTGGTGCCTCCAGCGCTCGTCCAGAAGCAACGATGCTTTATTCACTGACGAATTAATCACTTTAACTTAAATTTTGATTATCCCGTCAAATCGTGTAATTTCGTGACGTCCGCAACTGATGTCTTATGTTCTGCAGGAGCTTGTTTATCGTTAGTCAACCTAGAAGGCGCCACCGGACCGCGGCGGGCCATTTTCTGCATTTGTTTTTGACCGTATTTGTACCTGGCTTGTAGAAGAAAATAGAAAGTAGAAACAATGTTTGGTGACATGGTGTTCGCTCGACAAATGCGGTCACGTAAGACACCGTCGTTTACGCCAATCGGCCAGTGTCGCCGCAGTGCTGTGCAGCTAAAACAAGCATAGTGCGCGCTGTACGAACAGCAGTACGCATTGGTACTTCTTTGTTTACGTGTATTTTCGTAATTTCCACTGTTTTCCCCACTATTCTTACTGCTATAAAAAGAATGTGCCCTAAATGTCAGCCCAAATAGCTTCTTCGCCAAGCTTATAAGAGCCCTGCTAATTGCGTTTGCTTTTGCCAGCCGCAGCCATGCTGTCACGTATGATATCATAGGTCCTGTTGCGAGAAATCATCTAGTGGGTCGTATGGTCATTCCCTTTTTTCCTAATTATATAGCTTATTGCAGCGAAGAGTGCGTTGAAAGTGGTGTCAGTATAATTCTAATGAAGCAATCTTTCGAATGAACCAGTCTTGTGTTTCGTCTGCATGACCCTTTTAAAGCATGTTGTGCCCGGGCTTCTGCAATGGCCCGGCGTATACACAAGCTCGTTCCCGTCCCACCTCCCGGCATCGCTGATAGTAAGCTACCTCCTTTTGGGAGATCGCATGATGCGTGACCCACCCATTTCAAAGTAACTTGCGGCCGGTGTTTGCCATTGCAACGTCGGCGGTGTTCTAGCCGCACAGCCACAGCCCGTGCCCGTAGTTGCCACTTCAGCTGTACATCACGTAGTAGCTCGCTGTGGGCGCCCTACTGCAAAAGAGACTATCGCTCGTTCCTCTTTAGGTCTAAATCTTCTAGAAATTGTTTTTTTTTTCACGCATGCCGTACGGAGGAGTTTTCTGCATACAGCAAATCAATGAATTTCCCTTTCGCTTACCAATGTAAAGCTTCGCATTAAAATCAGTGGGGCTCTTCGTTTACAGTCTCAGACACACCGCGAACTCAAGAAGCAGTCCGGCATCCGATTTTTGCGAGTATCTTAATGACTTGGGGAATCTTCGGGCTACCCGTGGAGAGTCCGAGGCTCTTCGATTTAGTTTCGGACTCGCCGCTGGTTTTCTGAGAAGCAGTCCGGCGTTGTATTTTTATGTATCCAAACGGCTTCGAGGAATCTTCGGAGTACCCGCGGACTATCCGAGGTGAGTCCGAGGCTCTTCGTTGTACAGTCTCGGAATCACCGTGGACTCCCTGAGAAGCAGTGCGGCGTTCAATTTTTCCAGGTATTTTTATAGCTTTGCGCAATCTTCGGACTACCCACGGACTATCCGCGGTGAGTCCGAGGCTCTTCGATTAACAGTTTCGGACACAACCCGGACTCCCTGAGAAGCAGCCCGGTGTTCGATTTTTTTATGTACCCAAATAGCTTCGGGGAATCTTCGGACTACTCGCGGACTATCCACAGTGAGTTCGAGGCTCTTCGTTGTACAGTCTCGGACTCACCGTGGACTCCCCGAGAAATAGCCCAGCGTTCGATTTTTCCAGGTATTTCTAAAGCTTTGGATAATCTTCAGACTACCCGAGGAATATCCGCGGTGAGTCCGAGACTCTTCGATTAACAGTTTCGGACTCACTACGGGCTCCCTGAGAAGAAGTAAGGCGTTGGATTTTTTATGTATCCAAACGGCTTCGAGGAATCTTCGGACTACCCGCGGACTATCCGCGGTGAGTCCGAGGCTCTTCGATTAACAGTTTCGGACTCAACACGGACTCCCTGAGAAGCAGTCAGGCGTTCGATTTTTTTATGTATCCAAATGGCTTCGGGAATCTTCGGACTACCCGCGGACTATCCGCGGTGAGTCCGAGGCTCTTCGATTACATTGTCGGGACTCACTCGCGGACTCCCGAGAAGCAGTCCAGCGTTCGTGATTTTTGTATGTATCCAATGCGCTTCGGGAATCTTCGGACTACCCGCGGACTATCCGCGGTGAGTCCGAGGCTCTTCGATTAACAGTTTCGGACTCAACCGGGACTCCCTGAGAAGCAGTCAGGCGTTCGATTTTTTATGTATCCAAACGGCTTCGGGGAATCTTCGGACTACCCGCGGACTATCCGCGGTGAGTCCGAGGCTCTTCGATTAACAGTTTCGGACTCAACACGGACTCCCTGAGAAGCAGTCAGGCGTTCGATTTTTTTGTATCCAAATGGCTTTGGGGAATCTTCGGACTACCCGCGGACTATCCGCGGTGAGTCCGAGGCTCTTCGATTAACAGTTTTGGACTCAACACGGACTCCCTGAGAAGCAGTCCGGCGTTCGATTTTTTATGTATCCAAATGGCTTCGGGAATTTCGGACTACCCGCGGACTATCCGCGGTGAGTCAGGCTCTTCGTAACAGTTCGGACTCCCGGGATCCCGAGAAGCACACAGGGGTTGATTTTTCAGTATCAATAGCTTGGGAATCTTCGGACACCCGCGGACTATCGCGGTGAGTCCGAGGCTCTTGATTAACAGTTTCGGACTAACCGGACTCCCGAGAAGCAGTCCGCGTTGATTTTTATGACAGAATTTGGGAATCTTCGGATACACCGCGGACTCGCGTAGTCCGACCTTCGTTGTACAGTGCGGACTCCCGGACTCCCGAAACGTCGGCGTCCATTTTTTGAGTATCCATAGCTTTGGAATCTGGACTACCCGCGTGAACTACCGCGGTGAGTCGAGACCTTCGTTGTACGTCTCGATCACCGGACTCCCGAGAAGCAGCGGCGTTCATTTCGGATCCTATGCTTTGGGAACTTCGGCTACCGCGGATATCAGAGTCGAGGCCTTCGTTACGTTTCGGGAAACCAAGAGAACCACCTGAAAGCAGCCGGCGTTGAGGTTTTTGTATCAAAGGCTTGGAGTAATCTTCGGACTACCCGCGATACCGCGGTAGCAGCCAGCTTGTAACATTGGTCTCACTGCGCTCCCAGAAGCGCCCGGCGTTCGATTTTTATGTATCAAAGCTTTCGGAATCTTCGGACTACCCCGGACTATCCGCGGTGAGTCCAGGCTCTTCGATTAACAGTTTTGGACTCAACACGGACTCCCCGAGAAGCAGTCCGGCGTTCGATTTTGTCATGCGATAGTCCCAAAGGCTGTCGGGGAATTTTCGGACTACCCGCGGACTATCCGCGGTGAGTCAAAGGCTCTTTGTGGTACAGTGTCGGACTCGCCGTGGACTCCCCGAGAAGCAGCCCGGCATTCGATTTTTCCAGGTATTTCTATAGCGTTGGTAATCTTCGGACTACCCGCGGACTATCCGCGGTTAGTCAGAGGCTTTTTGATTTACAGTTTCGGACTGAACGCGGACTCCCTGAGAAGCAGTCCTGCGTTCGATTTTTAAGTGCAGAGCAATTTAGGCGCTCGCCTTGGTCATAGCTCGCTCGCTCGACCCAAGAATATATAGAGCACGAACGCGGCGTCCCGGGTTAACGCTGTTCGCGGCGTACCCCAGAGGCTTGGAAAGCCAAGCGGGTTTTGAGTCATAAGCGTTCGAAAACTCGTGAAATGCTGGCGCTTGTCATACATCTTCCCGTTGTTTAGCGGAAAGAAAAACTATAGGTACATTTGAGGGAAAAATATACGTAATTAACCGGCAGCGCCCGCGTTGCTTTAGTTAAGGACGCCCGTTGGGTTGGTTTTTAGGATATAAACGCAATATGTGGCACTGCAACGCCGGCACGTGCGGGGAGAAAAGCACAAAGAGAACAGAACTCCCGCTGGGGCAGTTTTTGGCAGGGGGCGCGCGAGCACTGCGAAGGCGGGAAATTTGAATTCGATGGGGTGGTAGCAGGAAGCTGATTACGGCGGTACAGCCCAGTATGGCGAATCACTGCTCTGCACTTTTGACAGTTTTTACATTGAGTGGAACGACTTTAATTTCTTTACACCGCGTCTGTCTTGTTTCTACAAGTTGGCGGATCATCCACTTTTATGTATCCCAATGGCTTTGGGAAATCTTCGGAAAACCCGATAATTATTCGTGGTGATTCCGAGACTGTAAATTGAAAAGCGTTAGTGTGACACGTATTACGATCCCCAGGCGAGGTGGAGAAGGAAGGGGACGCGTGACGCCAGCGGGACTCCACGCCTGTGCAATTGCGGGTAGGGGGAACTTTGGAAAGTGGCTCGGTCTGACGCTCGCAGCCGTATCCAATGTTAGCCAGTGGCAGGAGCAAACTAGTGGGGCGATGGGCGGCAAATGTCTTATATAAGCGCAATAACAACTTATGTGTAACCGTGTTACCTTGGCTCCGTCGGCGGCGCGTCGCTTTGAACTGGCACTTCGCATAGAGATGCGCGACGCTCGCCGCTGCTGCATGGCGCGGAGTTCCTGCATGATCTGTTCGTCCATGTCGGCCGATCCAGGACCGTCGGATGGCGTCACGGCCGCCTCCGGGTCCACCGGAGGCGCCTCAGCGGAGGAGCCCTTCTTGTGCTTCTTCTTTCGCCCTCCCGACTCACGCGTACCCGAGCTCAGTATGGGCGAGGGCCCCACGGAAACGATGGAGTGACTGGCCGGATTCTGCGCACGCGGAAACACGCAGGACGTGATTACCACGGGGTTAGGGGAGAGTGAGCCAGCTTTATTCGACGACAGAAGTGTAAGCCGCGACGTTAGTATGCATCTTCCGAGGAGGGCCTTGTTCCACAGTGTTCGAAGCTGGCATTTGGGGCAAGAGATATGGGGGACGCAGTGGCTCGTATACACATCGCCAATACAAGACACACCCCTAGCAGACAGAAAATTGTCAGAGAATCGAAAGCACACCACCGAAAAAGAAAAGAGAGCAGGCTGTGCAGCTTTTGAAGCAAATGACATTGGTTTGACGTGCAATTAAAATGAGATGACGGGTGAAGGGCGTGCCTGTGTCTGCACTGGTGTCGTTCCCCTTTCACGTCCCTGTGTCAGTTTGCGGTTAAGTTTTCCTTATGTCTGAGCGCGTCGTTAACGCAATGAACTGCAGGACTAAGTCTTCTTCTATACACGGCCAACCGATCCTCGCCTTTGAATGCCCCAGTCGATCCATTCTTTGACACGATAACTTTTATTTCATTCCTTCGTGGAATTTTTTTGTGTCGATGTGACCTGTTGGTACTTCATCATGGGAACAGATTAAGCGCCAGGAACAACCGGAGGAAGGAGAACAGACAGGGAAGAGGCGCACTAACACTTGAGCGTTATTCTTCTCAGAAAGCGCTTATAAAGGCACGAAAAACACTGTAATACTACTTTGCACCACGTGTGAAAGCGATTACAGCTGCAGCACCCTCATGGATGATTAGTAAGGAGGGTTCTGCAGCTGTAAGCGCTTTCACAGGTGGTGCAAACTACTGCCACATGGTGTTTTTCGTGCCTTTCTGAGCGCTTTCGGAGCGAATGAAGCTCAATTGTTAGTGCGCCTCTTTCCTGTCCGTTCTCCTTCCCCCAGTTGTGCCTGGCGCTTAATCTGTTCCCATGAGGAATTGCCCTTCCGTGATTCTACTCCCTTCCCTCGGTAGCCGTGCTGATACCGTAGTGGTCCTCCAGTGGTCACTTCTCCGCATTACATGTCAGGCACAAGTTCAATTCTTCCTCTAAATGCTAGCCACGATGCATTTAAGTCTAAGTGCTTCGTTTCCAATCTCTAAGCGCGGAAGCTCTGAAAGGAACATAACGTTTCTTTCAGAGCTTCGAGGAAATCGCCAAGTTTCTGCTGCAGAAATCATCACCGACATTACGCATTGGTACTTCAATAGGCTTTTTTACTGCGGCCTCGTGTTTGTGTCTCTCTGCTTTCTCAGTATTTTGGTGCGCATTACCTTAAAGGGGCCCTGCAACACTCTTTGTGCAGTGCAAGTGAACCTGCGCGACATTTAGATTGCACTGCCAGCAATACCTGAGCTAAATACTACACGTGTACGTGAAGCGGTAAGCGCGCAAATCGCTGTGAAAGAACCGGAAAACCAACCGTGCTCTCTTCAATTCGTATTATGCTCCCCAGCTGGCCTAAACGACGTCATTGTGGCCATGGCTGTCCTATTGGCTGTCGCCGGTCAACCTCGCGGCTTATTTCTCGCGATTCCTGTGTCTATCTGCCGTCGTCGGCGCTGTGTAGCAACCTCTTTTATGCCAGAACCTGTATGCACAGATTTGGTTTCTTTTGTGTTTTGAGTGCGCGCAGAGTTTGAGTGACCAACTCAATACTCCCTTTTTAACGAGACCAATCGACAACAAATGTTTATTGCTTCAAAAACGCCCTACCAGCCTGATCGCTTGCTGAGCAGGCAGGTATACCTGTTTTTTTTTTTTTTTTTTTGTGCACCAGACGGAAATAGACCCGTCAATGTTGCGGAGAAAAGGAGATAACTCCCCGGCATGTATGTAATATATCGAAGGCCGCCGAAGAGAACGCCGCGAGCCGCCCCCTCTCCGGGAGAGAGCGCGAAGCTTTCGTGGCGCTGTCCGCAGTCGAGTTGAGAGGGATCATTATGCGCGATTTCTCATCGAGCGTAGTTTCGGTGAAAGGGAACGGATTTTCATAACTCTCGAGGGGAGGAGACTGCTGGGACGATAGACTTTTCCCCAAAATACATTCCGAGTAGTCGATGGTAAGCGTTGCAGGTTTCCTTTAACAGAAATACAGGTGACATTTGCTGCCACAGCTAACCAGGAATAAAAGTTCTGTCGGGGGTCGGGGTGCACCTTGTTATATCCATGCGCCATCACACTCCCTTGTCCCGCTGTCCGCAACGACCTAACACTTGTTTAAGCGGCGACAACGTTGAGAAGTAGCGCGGTGAGAGATAACCAAGGAGGTTGTATAGCACTTCTGGAGTGGAGATGGTGCTCGGAAACTGACGCCGACGGCCGCCATCTTGCTGTGGATAGAAAACTCGTTCCCCGGTAGCAGACGCATTGCATTCGTCGCATAATGTACCTACTTGTTTTTGCGGCGGGTTACGTTATATTGTTGCTTCAGTTCTTTTTTGTTTTCTTTTGTAAGTTGATTCTCTCATGCGGCTACCTTCAAGCGCACCGAGCTTTTCGTGCGCGCGTTCATTTCGCCGCATGTGGTTTCGGTTATGCTCCCCTCTCCGTACCAGATGTGCGTGCGCACATCTGGTAATTATTTACATTCTTGGGCGCTAACAATTAAAATAAAAAGTAGACACAATGACATTTTTTTCTACCCGTGTCGTTCTTCCGAGTTCTCTCTTGCCAAAGAGCAGAACTCGTGTTCGTTCGATCCTCGTTCGCGGATGGATGCTCCAAAGGTGTAGAAAGCAGAAATGGTCCGCTCGTGCGTCGCGTTCGGCTGCGCTAATCGCGCGAAGAAGGCGTCGGGGATCACCTTTCATCTGTAAGTACTGAGGGTATCTTGTTGTTTTGGGTTTCGAGGACATTACTATTATTATAACGTTATGAGTGCACATTTGCCCGCCGTTTGTGTGTGATGTAAAGGGAAAATTTGCCGTAGCACCTGCCGTCCGCTTACTGAGCATACCGTACGCGCTTGTTTACGCAGATATGCGAATGTTCTCGCTCGTAGTTGTGGTGCTCATGTAGTCGCTTGGCTGCGCGAAATCACATGTTTGTAAATATGTGGGGTGCAAATTGTTTTTCCGCACTAATTTGAATGCAGAGTATTGCTAAGGCAGTTACCGTCAAAAATCAAGGCACTCTTGTTTAATATATTTCCTTTACATCCGGCCATACGTGAATACACTGACGTTTCTCGTTAGCGCTGTTCGTAGAAGTTTTTGATTGCACCGCAATGCTCTTCCGCGTTATTCGTTCACATGATTTTCTTATCAATAGCACGTTGCTCGCGTCCGAACTTGCGCGGTCAACGAATAGGATTATGATTGAGTAACCTCCTGCGAGTAGTTTTCTTTCATAGCACGCTACTATAGTGCCAACTTGCGCTGGTTAATGTAGTCATGCATCCAATTAAGTAACCATCTGGATTTGAAAAATAAAGTCAATGCGAGTCAGACATGTACGTGTGATGATCATGACAAACGCATGATGTATCGCTCTTTCCCAGCCATATCTAACATGCACATTTGCACCCATTGTCGCAGGTTTCCTCAAGATGAAGCGCTTAGTTCTGCGTGGGAACGGCGTTTAAGCGACATAACTGGAAGCCAAGGATGGGGACCGACTATTGTTCGCCCACTTTGAAGCTGAATGCTTCGACCAGAACTGGACAAACAACTAGACTGCGCCTGGGAGCGTACCTACGCTGCTCTCCAGCGTTCCAGCGCACCTCCAGCAAGCCGGTGAGTGTGGGATAACTAAAATAATCTCGCAGTGTATCAGCACCATGCAGGTGTCTCTTTTGTATACGAACTAACGGTTAAATAACTGCTCAACTTGCACGTAGGATGCGAAGTACGGGCAGCTTCAGAAACATAAATACTAGAATGCTCATTTCTTCCTGTTAGTTTGTGCAGCAAAAACGAAAACGAGAACCTCCCAGGCCCCGGACAGTTGCACCGCTTGACAACTGCGATGAACCAGAACTGGAAGCAGATCCTGATCCGGCATCACCAACGAAAGAGTTTTACAAGCAAAAGGCAGCAGAATCGGAAGACCAGGTTCAGCAAGTAAAGAAAAAGGTGAAGACTCTCCAGCAGACCATGCAGGCGAAGGCTGAAAAAACGCTATGATGCGTCTAAAGAGCTCCTCAAGGAGCTAAAAGATAAGCAGCTCTTGTCGGAGAAGGGCTTAGAAGTATTTGAATCTACCTTTTCACCAGACATTCACCAGCTGCTGTGTAGGTCTGTTAAGAAAGAAAAACTCCCACCTCCCCTTGCGGGAACCCCTGTGTAGATGCGACGCATAGGCGGAGCGGCGAAGGGACCGCGTTTTATAGCGCGCATAACGTTGAGGGGACTGCGTAAGCCGGTCCCAGTCGATGACGACGTTGGCGTACTTGTAAAGCGGCGTGGACTCTAGGTGTTTGAGCCAAGCGTGGATGTTGCTTCCCTGGAGAACGGCACACCGGTTATATGCGCAGCGCGCCCGAAGGAGAGGAAACCGCGGAAGAGAGAGTACTGCACATGCGCCGGCCCCAGCGCGTCTGCCGCGGCTATGACGCAACGTGCCGCGGCTATGACGCAACACAATCCAACACATGCCACTTTAATTCAATCCAAGCCAAGCCAAGCCAAGCCAATCCAATCCAATCCAATGTCCCTCGCGAGAGAGTGTTCGCTATCGGAGAAAAGAGGGGGTGAGCGGCGGAGAGCGCAGCTGGCGCGGCGAGGAGAATGGGGAAGGGAAGGACAACGCCGCCGCCGACGACGACGACGACGCCGACGCCGGAGGGACAAGGCGAGTGAATCAGATGCTCTGCATCTAAAAAATACAATATCCCCCTGAGCTGAGAGCCTTCGCCTTGATGCTACATTTCTACTCTCCAGCTGCGTACGAATATGTTCGCGCAAAGTTCAACAACGCCCTGCCCTCACAACGAACGCTGCGGGAGTGGTATAAGTCAGTAAATGGGGAACCCGGGTTCACATCTGAAGCGTTTACGTTTTTGGAAAATGTGGCTCAAGGGCACAATGACCCACTGGTGGCAGCCCTTATGGTGGATGAAATGTCCATAAAGAAACATGTGCAGCTTGTCGGCAACAAAGTCGTCGGCTACGTTGACTTCGGAAGGGAGTTGTCTGATGACAGCCTTCCCGAGGCTACAAATGTGTGTGTATTCATGTTAGTGGCCCTGAACACGAGGTTGAAGGTGCCCCTGGGGTACTTTTTTATTGATTCGCTCTCGGGGTCAGAGAGGGCAGAGCTCACTAAAGAATGCCTTTTAAGAACGGCAGCTGCAGGAGTTGATGTTGTGTCCCTTACTTTTGATGGAGCTGCATCAAACTTCGCTATGGCAAGATGCCTCGGTGCTGAGTTGAACTTCCGCTCAAGCACATTAGAAACTAGCTTCGACCATCCTTCTGACTCTTCAAAGAAGGTCCATGTGATGCTGGACGCCTGCCATATGGTGAAGCTAGTAAGAAACTGTTTGGGATCAGCCAGTCATCTAATTGATGGTGATGGCTCGCACATTAAATGGCAGTACATTGAAGCGCTAGAACTTCTACAACGTCAAGAAGGCCTGCACCTTGGTAACAAGCTTACTAAGGTTCACCTTGAATGGGCAAAACAAAAAATGAAGGTCAGGCTGGCTGTCCAAACGCTGAGTGCTTCGGTAGCTGACGCCCTTGACTTTTGCGAATTCACTTTAAAGTTACCATCAGTTTCAGGCAGGGCGAAGTCCAAACAGCCAAATTATAATACAGGCAATTTTTGACAGGCTTTTTGACCTTCTAAATTCAAGAACACTGCTAGCCAAGTCGTACAAAGCCCCACTGCGGGCCGTGAGAAGTCTGCTTTCGTGGAAGGGCATTCCTGCGGGAGACCAGAGACCTACATTAGGGCACTGAAGGAAGCAAGTGGACGTCCTTTAATTGAAAGTTTGAAGAAAACTGGTTTCTAGGACTTCTCGTCTGTATAATACCATCGAAAGTCTCTTTGATGAGCTCGTACTGACAGGGAGAATCAGGTACCTTCTTACACACCAAACTGTCCCAAGATCACTTAGAAATATTTTTTGGTTGCATCAGAGGAAGGGGTGGTTTCTGTAATAACCCAAACTGCTTCCCAATTTAAAAGCAGCATATAAGCGGCTGCTTATTCATACTGAAGTAAGTCCTCATATGCCGGGAACTGTGTCTGCGGATTTGTTCGCAGGGCTAAACGTGTCAAGTGCTGTCAGCAAACTGGAGTCAACCTCGCAGTCAGCCAGTATAGAAGGTGTGCAGCACAGGACTCCTTCCGATGACGATAACCGTACTACAGCGATGTCGTATCGAGGTACCGCAAAGCCTGCCGGTCTGTAGTAGGGATCCGTTGGTGCCCGATATGGCCGGAATTTGTTGCGCGAAAAGTTGCGGGCAAGTACGCATTGCCGAAGAGTGTGTTGGCTGCTTCTAACATTCAAGTGAGCTTGCCTGCCCTTATCAAAAGCAAAAACTCGTGGTTGGGCTTGTGCAAAAGCAACAACCCTCACAGTATGGTATGGAAAGTTTGTGAAGCTGCAGAAAAGGGCCCTCAGATTGCTGGCAGACTCAGTGCGAAAACGTGCGGCGAAGTTGCATGCGAAATGTGGCGGGATTGGTTACGGAGAAATATTAACCATGGGTTTTAGAGAGAACGTGGTGTTGCTGAGCTTGAGCCACATCTCCGTGGCAAATTGCGACCCACTCGACAATCACATCTACAAAGCTTTCGAAGATGGTTGCGAGTACTACTTGAATGATTCGGCTTCACCACAGATCACCAAGGAAACCAACCTGGCGAACTGCAAAGGGAAGGTGCGGACAATGCTGTCCCGACTCATCATTTTCAAAAATCAGTGAGGAATGTTCAGTACAGCAAGGTTCCGATGAACACCCAGTGGGTACACTAAGTGTGTGCTCAGTTTCATGCTTGGTTTTTGTAAATTCCTGCCCTACATTTCCCCGTAGTTTTGCTGTGTTTTGTGTTTCCTGAAATTGTATTGCTTAGAGTTCCGTGTATATTTTTGAATGCATTGTGATTTTTTAATTTTTTCTTATTCTTGCGGCATTTCATAATTCTTAAACCTTGTTGTAAATACCTCCTGTACATTTCCTCTTAGTTTTGCGGTGTTTTGTGTTTATTGAAATTGTATTGCTCAGAGTTTCATTTATATTTGTGAGTGCATTGTGATTTCTCACTTTTAATATTCTTCCGGCATTTCATAATTCCCGAGATTTGTTGTAAATACTTTGTTTTGTGTTTCCTTAATTGTAATCCTTAGAGTAACAGGTATATTTTTGAGTGTCATGTGATTTTTTATGCTTTATGTTCTCACGCATTTCATAATTCCTTAATTTTGTCCCATGCCTTCTGTAAAGTGCACGCATAATAAAAAAAACCTGCTTTAATGTGCTTCAGTGTGTGCCAAATACATTTCAGCAAAATACGATTGAAAAGCTGGAAATAGACCCGCCGCGTTGGCTCAGTGGCTAATGCACCGTGCTGCTCATCCCTAGAACGCGGGTTTGATTCCCTGCCGCTGCGGCCGGCTTTTCTGATGAAGGCGAAAAGCGAAAACTACTGTGTGAACGAGATTTCGGCGCACGTTAAAGATTCCCCAGGTGGTCAAAATTAATCCGGAGCCCTCCACTACGGCGCGCCTCATCGCCTGCGTTGCGTCAGCGCGTTAAACCCCACAATGAATCAATCAATCACCAATCAATCAATCAAAAGCTCGTGCTTAATTTGGTCTTCTTCGGCAAGGGCAAAACTGGCATGTTGTTTAAACCAGAAAAGTGCATTTGCACTACATATAAAGATTGCAATATCCTGATGGATATGATTCTTGCAGTACTGCTTAAAAAAAACCATTCGAACCGCTACTGCGTTATTATTTATTAATCATTAATGAATAAGCTTCATTAATCCTAGCAACGCTGACTAAAAGAAACAAGCGTCAAATAATGCGCTGTTCCGTGTCCCGCACTTCCAGCGTGAAATCAACGCTAATAGTAACCTTATAATGCGGAACCTCTTGCCATGGCGCGCAACATGAGGTAATTTTAATGTTAAGTGAGCGGTCTATAGCCTTAGCTATACCGAATAAAACGTTTATTGAAAGAAAATCAGGGGCGGTGCCTTTAGCATAGCGCTGCGGCGTTTTCCGCAATCGACAGCTCTGTTGACCACAGTAAGATATACACAGGCGAACTCGCTCTTGAACCATATGATACGTGAAAAACCTTACGCGTAAGGCAAAATTCAGTCTGCCCTCAAATATCGTAATCGATAAACTAGCTTACCATCGTTTTCTCCCTTGTAAAGCCAAAAAACGCGACCGCACTCCAGCGTCCCTGCCGGCGCAGCGCCTTTTCTACCCACGGCAATATGGCCGCCGACCGGTTCGCCCGGCTTCACCTCCCCGCGTTGCCCGCTATGGGCGGCCTCCACTCCAGAAGTTTTATACAACCTCCTTGGAGATAACGCACTTGGCTTGCACTCTGGAAGCCAGGGTTCCATTCCCATACGAAACTGAAACGTATTAACACGGAAGTGTTTTATTCCGGAATTCATGAAGATTTCGCTGACGTCATATCCGTCACGGAAGTGACGCTAGTACAACGAAGCAAGCCGGCTGTCAAGGGTGCACCCCTGCACATCGGGTCTTCTTGCGGGTAAGGAACCTTTATACTAAAGAGTATGCTATAATTAGGTTGTTCATTTTGAGGTTTTGTATTTTAACACGTCAGTGTTTTATGCAGCGGTACCCCAAGATTTCAGTGACGTCATATCCGTCACGGAAATTACGCCAGCACACCTTTGCCAAAGCGACCCGCCAGCAGGACGTCGCTCGCCAAGAACATCCACAAGACAGGCGCCGAGCGGAAATCATGCTCAGCTGCAGATTTCACTGCGCATTTCACTTTCGTGTTTTACCAATTCCTATGACAGAGGAATCAACCACAGTTTTCTGTCCTGGCTATCTACCACCCGAGCAATAGTGACGCCGGTGTATTGCGCAATTGAGCAACGAGGGCTTCCGCCCTAAACAAGTATTTACCGCGGCAGCAACGGACGTGAGTTGGTGAGGGGGCGCCGGCACCAAGGAGACGCGCGACGCGCGGCGCTCCACGATGGCCCGGGCCTCGCGTATGTTCTCATCGACCTGGCGATCTGCGGCATATGACGGCGCCACCACCACCCGCTCCACGACAGCCTTGGCTTCGGACGACCGAGGTTCCGCTACGGGAGCTGCGTCTTGCCGGGGCGGCGAAGCTCCCGAGCCATCCGCAGCGTGGGAGGAACCGGCGGCCGTTGTGGAGGTGTCCGAGGCCGCGTTGGTTGGCAGGGCCTCTTTAGGTGGCGACGCCGGTTTCAGTTGCTTCATCTTGGTCCTCCGTATAATACCTGGATCACGCAGTTATGGGAACAATTATAAATTCAGAATACGTTTCTACAGCTGCAATCGACAGATTTGATGTTTAGAGTAGTTAGAGCTGCAATTCAGAACACCGAACGTATGGGGTAGTACTTTAGGGCAACGTGTCAAGAATTTGTGCTCAAACTGCATCTCTGAGCGCAGGTGAACTTGACGTAACTTTGATTAGCTATAAACGCAGGTTCTAAACGTTGTATCTTGCGAGCTTTTTAGGTAGGGACGCCCACACGTGATACGGTACGGACCGAATCGTTTACTGACGCATTGACGGATAAACAACATGACGAAGGCTGGTATACTTTCTTCCAAGGCACCCCGTAAACATGCTTGCGCGTTTGCAACTAGCATTTTTCACATAATATTACGTCGAAAAGAATTTTTACACTATTTACAGTAGCAGGGAACAAACAGACTGCAGCAACAGTACAAAAACTCCCACCTCCCCTCGCGGGAACCCCTGTGTAGATGCGACGCATAGGAGGTTCCGTTGTTGTTTCCGTTAGGTTGATTCTCCCATCGCGTAAAACATGCCGTGAACCCCCTGCTGCGGCTATGACGCAACGTGCCGCGGCTATAACGCAACACAATCCGACACAATCCACTTTAATCCAATCCAATCCAATCCAATCCACGCCAATCCAATCGAATCCAATCCAATGCCCCTCGCGAGTGAGTGTTCGCTATCGGAGAGGAGAGCCGCGGCTGTGACGCAACGTGCCGCGGCTATGACGCAACGTGCCGCGGCTATGACGCAACACAATTCAATACAATCCACTTTAATCCAATCCAATCCAAATCTAATCCAAGCCAAGCCAATCCAATTGAATACAAGCCAATCCAATCGAATCCAATCCAATACCCCTCGCGAGAAAGTGTTCGCTATCGGAAAGGAGAGGGGGTGAGTGGCGGAGAGCGCAGCCGGCGCGGCGAGGAGAATGGGGGAGGGGCGGACAACGCCGACGACGACGACGCCGGAGGAGGACAAGGCGAGTGAATCAGATGCTCTGCATCTAAAATCAGGCCGCTCAAAATCGTGTCTACAGTGTCCTCCTCTTCGTTGATCAACGCGCCCACGAGCGTCTCTGGAAGCGTGTCTCTAGTACATTCGGAAGCGTCACGTAACAGTGTAAATGTGACGCCCCGCAGAGACATGGTGTTGTAGAGGTAACTGGAAAGGTAAATCAGCCAAATCAAGTTGCGATGCGATTGGAATGTACGAGTAATACGAAGTCAGCAATAAAGGTGGCTCGCTTTGCCACCATGCCTCCCACGTTACCACACACACACACACACATACGCGCGCACACACGCACACACGCACGCACGCACGCACGCACGCGCACGCACACGCTCACTCACTCACTCACTCACTCACTCACTCACTCACTCACTCACTCACTCACCGCACGCACTCACGCACGCACGCACGCACGCACGCACGCGCGCGCGCGTGTGTGTGTGTGTGTGTTTTGTGTGTGTGTGTGTGTGTGTGTGTGTGTGTGTGTGTGTGTGTGTGTGTGTGTGTGTGTGTGTGTGTGTGTGTGCGCGTGATGCAATGAAGTTTCAGGACCCCTCATTATCTCACGGCGCCAACGTGTTGGGAGTTGCGCCGTACTGTGCACCGTTTCTGTGCGAGAGGTTATCTCTGGGCAATGGGGCTTACGCAGGATTCCTATTGGGGAGGGGGGAGGCGGACTCACACACAAAAAATAAAGAAACAAAAATTTCGAAACGTAAAATTTAAAAAGTATATTGTGATTGAGACACACTTCTCATGGCATAGTACCCGCCCTCTCCATAACCCTCGGATTGTGAGTATGTATTGTGGGTATGTATGTGGTGTTGTATTGTGGTGTCGCCAAAGCGATAAATTAGGCATTTTTCTTTTTTGTGATGCTGTTTTTGTGTTTGCAAGGCAAATGCGCCTTTATTTCGCATTGCGAAATTGATTATTTTTTTCTAGGATTATGCGTACCAATTCATTACACCTGTATTACCCGCCGCGGTGGCTCAGTGGCTAAGGCGTTGCGCTGCTGAGCACGAGGTCGCGGGTTCGATTCCCGGCCGCGGCGGCCGCTTTTCTGATGGAGGCGAAAAGCAAAAACGCCCGTGTGTACGAGATTTCGGCGCACGTTAAATCCCAGGTGTCAAAATTAATCCGGAGCCCTCCACTACGGCGCGCCTCATCGCCTGCGTTGCGTCGGCGCGTTAAACCCCACAATCAATCAATCAATCATTACACCTGTATTGCTCACTGTTCTCGTAGACCTGGTCGTATGCTTCAATCGGATGTATTACGTGCATGCTTCCTTTTTTAAGGCAAATGCGCCTCCATTTTTCGCAATTCTGAAATTGATTTTTCGTTCAAGCTTTACCGTTTCGTTTTATCACACATGTTTACTGACGATTCTTGTTGTCGTAGACCTTCTTATTTCACGCGTATGATCCCGAATATTTTTATGAAAGTGTGACGGCTGGTGCCTACGTGTTCGGGGAGGGGGAAGGGGGCCCTGCGGCTTTGTGAAGCTGGCATCACGCCAGCTTTTTCTGCAGGGCTCCTGCATCATGTATCGTTGATGCCAAGTGAAGTCCTTATTATTTTTGGGTTTGTGCAGTTGCATTGAAATTGCCTTATCGTGATTGAAGCACATGTCGAAGTCGCTTGGCCTCAACGCATTGCTTGTGACGGAAGATGAATGACAGGAAATCTTTAGTTGATGACACGCAGAGTGAGTATCATGAATTCCAGTCGTTCACATAAAACGGAACAGATTCGGTACGTTGCAAAGGATAGCTTTGAAGGCGAGTCCACACCGTGTCGTAATATCGAAGTGGAAAATGCGTAAAACAATTGCGTAGTGAACAATCGCGGGTACTGCATTGCTGCCGAAAATCCCTAGTGTTGCATCGCCCATGAACGACGTCAATACACGGCAGTCAAAAGCAGCAATAATCAGCGCAAACCCAGATGACAGCTTCGCTAAAACACTGGTTCACCCACGGCGCGACAGCTACATGATTCTTTTTTTATTACGGCATCTTTTTTGCCACGAACCGATGTACTCGTTATAAAATAAAGCAACTATAACACGCAATTCCATCAGAGTTTGAGTAAAGTTGCTCTAGGGAAAAATGCTCTGAAATATTCCCAGCTCATTTAGGTGTTAGCGAGTCGTAGTCGAGGGAAAAACTTAAATTTGCTGGGGCGAAGTACGCAAATTATCTCTGGGACCGTGGCTGCTGTGCAGGTTCAAAGCAGGGAACCGTACCGGAGTCCACAGGCGATATCGCTGTTTTGCCGCCCTTCTTGGCCTTGTGCTTGCGCGTGTCGCGAGTAGGTCGTTCCGTAGCCGTCGGATGCCTTAGAGCTGTCAACCGATCCCTTGCGATGCTTCGACGCGCCTCCGGAACGCCGCTTGGCGTCCGCCTCAGCAGCCTTGGCAGCCGGCGGTTTGTCGGTTCCATTTCCGCTTGCGGGCTGCAGATGAAAACGGTACAGCGCTTTCAATCTCCCTCTTACGAGGAACACAGCCGTCCTGTGGTCTATTAAGACAAAAAAAAAAAAACATTATTATATGTCCCAGGGAAATGTGAGCTTGAATGACCGCGGCGTCAACACGAATTGTACAAAAACCCACGTGACCCAACGGGGGGGGGGGGGGGGCACAAGCGCACCAAAGCACTTTAGCCATGTATGAGATCATTGATGCTTGCCAAATGACCGATTAGTAATGACTGGTAACGTGAATAAAGGTGCGACTTATCTGGTTTACGATGTATTATTCTAGATCAAGATTAATTCATGATTGCTTAGCGATTCATAGTAATTAGGGATTAAGGTGTGTTAATGGATGAGGTGGATTAAGGTCAAGTACACGAGCACGACAATGCGGTGAACACAGGCCGAGCCACACGCGATATTCTATTCCGATATAGGTGCATGTCAGATACTTCCAGTGCTATGCAGAACATTAATTGAACGTGTTGGTATTGCCCGCCCCAAAGCCGACGTAAAGCTACCGAACCACCTTTAATCACAAAAAGGATACCTAGAATTTACGCAATAGAACATTTTACGGTAAAAAAATTACGGATCTTCGCAAAACTTTTGGCACTGCTGGGTCTTGAACCCAGGTCGTTCGGGTCGAAACCGAACCCTTCCCATAAGATAATCAGGCCGCACATTAGGGTTTTTTTTTCAGCAGCTGAGAACAGGCGGAGTGTTCGAAGTGAACCAGTAGATAACTCTGGGCGGCTACAGGAAGTAGCAGGCTTGTAGCCACAGGGGAGCGGAATCTCGCGAGCTGCCGCACCTGGACTCCGCTGTGGGCGTCCGCAGAAGAGGTATTCCTAGATCTCTACAGCCGCACTTCCACAGGAGAGAGAATACTCGCAAAATTTGAGGTAATTGCAGAACTCGCCTTCTTGGGGACGGCTCCTTCCGCATTGGTCTCGGCATGGGGCGCTGGCGGAGACGGTCTATGCGCACTAATGTCGGGAGTGGCCGATGTCGGGGGTGTGGCGATTTGCGTCGGGGTGGCCAGTAGTCTGGGGTGGTCGCGGTGGTACTTCCGCATCAAGAACCAGATGAGAACGGCCGTGAGCATGGCGCCCAGGGCGACCAGAGCCATGGCCACGTTGTCTCCGACCAAGTCGGTCATGGTGCAGGCGAAGGAACGGACGAGTCTGGGCCGCAGAGACAAGCACGGTGACGAGCCATAGTCTCTGCTTCACATAAAGGCGAGGGCGTAGAGAGAACTAGCGTGCAAGAAAGGCATGTGCGGAAACGTCAGGTCACTCAAATAAGATGTCCGTGCCGTTGGATCAGTGTCTGCTGAGGAAATACGTTTCTGGTGACGAATTGTGAGGACAACAGCGTGATTTACTTAATCAGGCGCTGAGGCTTTGCGCTTATTATGTTGGTAATTAGGCACCCGCCGCGGTGGCTCAGTGGCTAAGGCATCGTGATGCCGAGACCAAGGACGCGGGTTTAATCCCGCCCGCGGTGGCTGCTTTTCAGATAGAAGCGGTAAGTGAAAACGCGACTGTGGGAAGATGTCGGCCCAGGTTAAAGTTCCCCAGGTGGACAAAATTAGTCCGTAGCGCTCCACTATGGCCAGGTGTACCTTCGGCGCGTTATAAACTCCCAAAATTGGAAATTGTCTCCACGAGGCATCACACGGCAATGCCACAGCGAAATTGAATCCACAAATAAACAATGTGCATCGCGCGCCCTTTTCTTCTTATTTGTTTCCTTTTTATTTATATTTGTCATATCAAACTAAGGGGAAAAACGTTTTTCAGGCGAGGAGCAGCTCTCAAATGAGTTAGCAACAAAAAAGCTGGTGCAAAGCCGCAGCTCCCGATAACCACCAGAGCATCTTCGACGGCCGATGACCACGACTCAGGAGGGTGATCCTGTACTACACTCGGCTAGCTGTTCCTGCGCATAACCTCGCCTATGACGAGTCCGGACGCTATCGCAAGCGGCTGCCCTCTACGAAGGCTGGTACTTCTTAACTTGTGCGTGAAAGAAGCTTCACGATACTAAACCACTACTTACAGTCGTAATAAATGCCGGCGAGCGATGGATAAAAAAACGAATAAAGCCAGAAGCAGTCAGGCCGATGCTACTTTTTTAGTTTCGGTGCTAATATGGCGCTCCTAAACGTAACGGCCCTTCGGAAATAGTCATCCTCTCACTTTTTCTCTCTCCACCTCCCCTCCACGGCACGACTGGGGGCGCGCATGCGCGATAACGATCTCCCTTGGCGATATGGGTCACGCCTTGCAGAAAGAGACGCCAAGAACACCAGGGCGAAACGCAAGAAGTCGTTCTGCATCGTAGTAGCGAAAGCTGAGAAGTTTGTAGGCCGTGAAGCTGAGCTTTAAAGTACCCGCCGCGGTGGCTCAGTGGCTAAGGCGTTGCGCTGCTGAGCACGAGGTCGCGGGTTCGATTCCCGGCCGCGGCGGCCGCTTTTCTGATGGAGGCGAAAAGCAAAAACGCCCGTGTGTACGAGATTTCGGCGCACGTTAAAGATCCCCAGGTGGTCAAAATTAATCCGGAGCCCTCCACTACGGCGCGCCTCATCGCCTGCGTTGCGTCGGCGCGTTAAACCCTACAATCAAATCATGAGCTTTAAAGTAGGACCTGTGCCGTGCGTCTTCTGCGCTTGACCACAGCTATATGTATATTGTATTGTGCACCAGTGTTTCTCGCCGCGCATCGCGTTCGCATACTTAGCGCGAATAAAGTGTTCAAGTGCGGTTTGAGCTGGCGTCTTTACTGCCCAAGCGGCGTACCCTGGCCAGGCCTGGCTGCGTCAGCTGCGCCTGGCGGCCCAGGCGCCGCAGCTGACGCAGCTCACCACACAATCACCTAATCACAATCACAGAGCGATGCACCAATGTTGGCATATCGGCTGTCAGGCTAGTCCTCTTTAACTTCCACGTCAGCCGCTCATCTCCCGGCATGCAGCGCGATCTATCAACGCCAGCGTAAACAGGGACATGAGTCTGCAGCAGCGCCCAGTTCAAATCAGCCGGTCATCTCCCGGCGTGCAGTGCGGTATAGCAACGACGGCGCCCGTGGCAATGACGCACCGCAAGGATCACCCCCAACGCTTTGCATATGATTACCCTGTCGGAATGGCTCAATAAGCGACACATCGGCTTCATTACGCGAGAGAGCTCGGTTGGATTCCGACCACGGAAGGCGTTTTCATTTTTACAGCGCTTGGCTTTTTGGAACAAGATCACAAGCTTTCACAAAACGAGTGCATCAATACAAGCCTCACTTGAATATAAAAGCCTCTCTAAGCGTATACGTGTAGGCCCTACGTTGCGGAAACAGGCAAGAAATCCCGCCTCACGACAGCACCTCCTTCGGGCTTACGCAAGTAGACACTGAAAGGTCCCAAGGTTTCTACTGTCTGGGTACTGCACTTTGAAACTTGGTCAAATAGTGTCTTGATGTAGTTTCAGCGAAGCATGAAAGCAAAAAAAAAGTTTTTTTTCATGCACACATTATTATTTAACAGTGGCGGTGACGTTGACGACACCAAACTATGCATTACATTCTGAGTGAGTATAAAGTAACTCTTCTGCGAGTAGACGAAGTAAGAAATGTTTAGTTTGCTGAACAGTCCAAAGGTCTGGTAGTGAAGATACCACTGAGATTTATTCAATTGAGGACAACCTGATGAAGCTCGAGAGAGGCTGCGGGGAACGTTAGAGTCGCACCAGACCGCGCGCTAACATTGCCTGTCGATATCTACTGGCCTTCGCGTACAATATGCTCCGTGGAGAGGCGAAGTCAGCGATATTCCGGTCCCATCTAAACACAATCCTATCACTTCCGGCATGGTTCAGAACGTCAATCAAGCAAGGATTCGCCCCGCCCTTAGAACGTCCGAGAAGATACTATACCACCCTTCATATGAAAACAGCGAGTGAAAAGTGATCTTAGAATATATTTTATAAGCACAAGACTTGATGGAACCACTGAGGCTCGAACCCAGGCCGTTAGTGTCAGAACCCGTAACACTACGGCGAGGCCGTGCGACAGAACGGCGAGCTCGTTTTAGCAGTTGCTGAAGAGAATAACGGGACTGTTGAAAGACAACCAGTAGATGGTGCTAGGTTATGCAGGTAGTGCCTGGCTTGTACCACGCGGGAACACGCCGTCAGCAGGTGTTTTGAATTTCGCGCGTCGTCTGTGACGCGAATGACCTCAAAACTCCTTTCTAGTAGTGATAATGCTGTGTGAACTATGGCCCAGAGGCTTTTTCCGAAGTCTTGCAAGTTGATAATACAAAATTTGGCTAGAATGTTTTTTTTTAATTTCTCTAATTATTTGCACAAACCGCGGGAAAGTACGCTTAACTTTTCTACACGAATCATCTGTGCAAGCTAGTTTAACCACGTGTATCTTGTGAGCATGCGGGAGCATCACTGTGTTATCGAAAATTGCGTTAGCCGTATTCTCGTGTAGTAATTAACTATGCGGGCTGTGTTGTTTGAGAAGGCTAAGACCGAAAAGTACACCAAGCGTTTGTACAGTGCAAAACAAAACGTCAGGAGGGCGGGTCGATCTGGCTACGCACATCAGTTCTTTCGTGCATTTAAAACATCAAGCTGGCGTGCGATTTATTGCTCTCCAAAATGGTTAGTTCGTGCAAATCGTGCGTGTGGTAGCCAATAAATCCACTGCCCGAAAACGTTATAAGTATATCGAACAGCGGCTTCGTTCTGCACTTCCGAGTTTTCGCGGCTGTCTTGTGTAACACGACAAAAATTGACGATAATCTGCTGCTGAGCAAGAATACGAGCGGTAGGAGGGAAATAATTACCCTTCCCGAAGACGCCGTAGGCAGGGAGACAATGAGGAGAATTAGTATTCGCCGAGATCCCGCAACGAGCGACCTGCGCGGACTTGGCGGTCTTCTTCTTCTCCTTCTTAGCGACAGCGACCCACGGTTGCCAACAGTTGAAGGGCGTGGTGATCCGAAGAAGAAGAATTGAATGACCGCAATTGAAGTTGTCAAAATGATGAGATAAATTAATCTAAAGCAGAAGCTAACCTGGATACACAGCGCACGTACGTCTATACCCCGGTGGGCTATACGTTATAACACCGTTGTCAAAGCGAAGCGGTGTATTGCAACCCCCTCCCCTCACCCGAACGGTTTTCATAGCGGTTATTAGGCACCGCTTGTCCGCTCCTGATTCTCACCGCCCACCCTCTTCTCATTTTATGCCCTTCGCCACCACCGATGACTCGCTCATTAGGTGCGCATTCGGCAGATAACGGCGCTAGCCAATTATCAGAATTTGGACTTTTAACTCGCTATGTGAGGGACGCCTGTCGTTCGCTCGGAGGAACGGCACACTAATGGGCGCGAAAACAGCGGGAAACCATTGCTGCAGAACTTGCAAGCGCCACCGCTGCCGCTTATGGTTCCACATAGTGGCGTATCTGCGGATATATCCGTTGTGAAGAGCAAGTGCTTACAAACGCGTTTGAGAAAGGGCCATGAAGAAAATGCAAGCTCGGTTCATTCGAAAGATTGATTCGCAACACAAACACCGCTTAAATGGGCTCTATAATTAGAAGAAAAGGGACTGGCCATGCCAAGCACATGCTCGTTTCCCTCACGAGAACCTACGACGTATTATGGGCAGCTGTGCGATTGACCAAGGCTGTCAAAAGCAAACGCAAGTTAGGCAGCGCTTACAAGCCTGCAGAACGAGCTATTTGCGCTTAAATCTAATGCATATTCTTTTTATATAGTGGAAATGGTGTGGTAAAGAATAGAAGTTTTGAATGGACACGTAAACATAGAAACACCACTGCGTACTGAGCGACTATGCTGGTTATAGCAGCCTATTAATGTAGTGCGTTGAGTTGCCACTGTCCAACTTGCATAAGCGACGTATTCTTCTGTGACTGTGTTTGTCTGGCATGCCCAATGTTTTCCAAAAATATTACTATAAACAGTAAAAAAAATAACCAGGTACAACAACGGTCAAAAACAAAGCGACTGCGGACAGCGCTACTGATCAGTATTGTGGTTCCACCTGGGAGGACGAACTGTAAACGACGCAAGAAAACACCTTTGACCATTCGCTGCATCTTTGCTCACCCTACTATGTATCGTTTCGAGTACCAGCCGTGGATACGTGATCGCCGATGACAGGAAGCGCACAATTCAGCGGGAGAATTGAAATTTGGATATAAATTGTTTGATGAGGATGATGATTGGTTTTCGTGGCGCAAGGCCAACCAGGGCAAAGAGCGCGAAGAAAATTGCAGATATAAGGAAAAAGTGGTGCGAAGTGGAACTAACTTCTGGCAGTTGAAGTACAGAACAGAAGGTTTAAAAGCAGCTAAACACGCTCGTGTATATGGTCATGCAAATATTGTTCGTGATACGAAATAAGCAGTAAAAATTGAATTTAGGACAAATAGTTAAAATGAACTTAAGAGGAACCATGGGATCACCTGATATAGTGATGGGTGGAGAGGAACATGTAGCCTATAGAGTTGTGGAAAGTGTTTGCGTCGTGGTGGGTCGAGTATGTTACACTGACTTAAAATGTGGTTTACAGACAGGTGTTCTCCACACCTGCTGTCCAGTGGTCTCGGTGATCCTGCGAGCAGTGTGGGTGCGTTTCATAAGTGTGACCTATCCGCGTTTGCATAAAGACAGCTTCAGTGAATCTGTTGTGTGAGCCAATTGTGTCTCCTCCCAAGCTTGGTTTTAAAACGTGTAGTTTGTTGTCTGTTCGCTCCACTGTGCTTGGCATTTGTCAGGAAGATAATGTCTGATGTGCTGCTTGAGGTCGGTGTGTAGTAGTGTTGTCATGTCCACTGTGTTCCTGAATGCGGCAGCAGCGGCCCTTTGATCAGCCAACTCGTTGCCAGCGATGCCGGCATGACCTTCGACCCAGCACAGGATTAGCTGGAGTTTTTGAGCGCACACCGAATTATGGCGTTAAACACTAAATTCACTATGTGGTTCTTTTGAAGTTTCTTAAATTACAATGCACGCAGAACGCTTAAACTATCTCCATAGATGATGGACATAGGAACGTGTTTTTGAAGAATGTGTTGCATAATGTGCAAAATGCCATTAGCTTCTGCAGAGAAAATAAAGGTGCGTACGCTAATTTTTCTGCACGCGTTAAAGTTCAGACCATGAGCAGCACAGGACACCACAGTGAGCTGCCTCCTATAGCGGGAACGTATTCCTGGTTTGGTTACTGAAGGCCAGATGATAGGACAGGTCCACGCTGAATGAAAAAAATTTGGAAGGATTTCAGCGTTTATTGCATGCGTTTGTGCGTGTTTAAAGGAACATTTTGAATCGCCGGAAGACCACGTTCCCGCTACGGGCATTCCCTTCGGTCAGTAACGACGACTTGTAAATCACCTCTTCGATTTCACAACTTCTTCCCGGTTGAAATATGAAGTCTTTATGGCCCTGTATTGTCACTTTTTTAAAACTTTCGGCTGCGATCCCATGCGCGCTCATTACATCTCATGCGGCCTATGAACGGAAACGTTCATGCAGTAGCTACAGAACGGTAAACATTACAAGTGGTGAAAGGACGAACGCAAGCAGTTCGTGATGATCAGCGGGATCATCACGAACTGTTCTGCTGCGCCAATAGGAATTGCTGCCGACAACCCAAACCCGCAATAAATTATCCTGAAGATGGAAGCTCTCACACAACAGGGACGAAAGTAGAAAAAACACAGACGACACGACGCTAGCAATAAATTATACTGTGCGATTGCATTAGTGCCCTGGTTCCAGTTGATCCCACCGCTTACAAGCTAGCGCATGAATCTAGCGCAGATAACTCGGTTCATGTTATAAATGGTGGCGCTCTTTTTCGCTGTTTGCCCCGGCGTAGCCACACCAGCCGTGTTCCTGGTACGATCCGTCTCGCCCAAAGTGTCTCATAGCTTGGTACCATGTCGGGGGGTTCAAAGTTGCACTTTTTCGAAGGACGGGCGCGCCGAACGGGTACAGGCGTCTTTGTGATCGATGAACAAGCTTTTCTGGCGTCCGCAATCGATTGCTTGGTGTTTTTTAAAGCAAAGCTTTACTGCTTTCGTCCAGCGACTTCGTGGAGGATGCGCAAATGACCTTTTGACCGGAGACACACCCCTCGAAGCGCATCGCGTGATTCGCCGGCGCCGCTGTTGGCGCATGCGGGCGCCGACTGCTGTCGCCACCGCCGCTACGGCCGAGGCAGCCAACCACCCCCGGAGCCTCCCATGCATGCGGCGCTGGGTCGTTTCGGGCCACGCGACTCGTCTCGCGCCTGGCGAAGAGGAACGGTGCGTTCGCCATGAATGAACGCCGCGTTCGCCCGGCTTCCTCCTGTGAGCGTTGCACCGAATCGAACGGCTTTGAGACGTGGTCGGCAGTACTGCTAAATTAAAGGTTAACCAAGCGAAACCAAACTCAACCAGACTAAGCCAAGCTTTTGCTTTGCATATCCAAGGTTAGCGGAGCTAAGCCGCAGCCATTTTTGGAAACGTCAAGACAGCGTCGTCCCTGGTTTGGTCCACACGGCCGACGGAAACCCGCGAGGACGCTGCCATGGTTTCATTTCCGAGCGATGGATTTCTGAGCGATGGCTTATCTTCCTTGGTGGTGGCAGCGGATGACGGGTCGCTGCCCTCTTCCTGCTGGTCGGAAGCGGTGGGCGATGGTTGTTTCTCGATGCTCAGAGACGGCGTCCTCATCTGGCACCTCCCCTGGCTTGCGCAAACTTTTGTGCCCGGCTGCCGCGCTCTTCCGCAGCCCATGGTCCTGGTTGGCTTCGCCACACTAACGTAACAATGACGACGACCTTGGCTTGCCCTGTACGTCGTCGACTGACCGAGGCTTTGCCGCGATATGGTTTTGAGAGGCGTCCTTCAAGGAGAGAGAGAGAGAGAGAGAGAGAGAGAGAGAGAGAGAGAGAGGGAGAGGAGAGAGAGAGAGAAATTTTATTTGCCCTTTAGGCTAAGGCCTCCTCATTCCAGGGGGCCACTGGAATTCCTCGTTAGTTGGTCTTCCAGGGGTCTAGCCGGGAAGGCGGGGTGCCTATGGTTTTTTATCCTTCAAGGAGATTTCCGCTATTCCGGCTTTCGCTCTTTGGCCTTTGTTGTGCGGACCGCGTTTCACGGGACTTGGTAGTGACATCATGTGTAGAGGCGTCCTGAGAATGCGTGTCTGCTGCTGAGTCTTCCATCTTTTGGTTTTTTTTTCTTAGGCGGCGCCTTCGGGGTTGCCACCACGTCGCGTTCCAAAACCTGAGGTGCGAAAAAAGAACTTGATGTATTAAACCTCGTTAAAAATTTCCGAAGATTTGAAGGAACAATGCGCGAGAAAACCTCTCAGAAAAACAAATTCACGCATCTCAGCGAAGTGAATCATTAGGAGTGGGCGAAGCACTGGGGATCGTTCACCGGCATTGCCCACTCATGCATTTAAATGCGTGACAACGCGTGTGTACAGTATTACAATTCCAATGCAATCCAATCCGATGCAATTCAATTTATTCCAATCCATTTAAATCCAGTACAACTTATTTCAATTCAATCCAAATACCCTTCAATCCAATCCAATGCTCCTCGCCCGTGCGTAACACTGTGTACACGGACTCCAAGGCACGGACAAAGCGAGGTTCTAAGGTGCTTCGCACCTAAAATGAAACCTAAGGTTTGCCGAAATATCTTCTGGTGGGTAGAAGATTATTAGTAAAAAGAGGACCGGCGATCCTTTGGTCGGCGATCCTTTTTGTGATTATGCCCCATCACACTTAGTCTTAGCGCCCAACGAAGGGACAGTCGAAGATGCTGCCTGTGGAATCTAGCGACAAGTTTGGTCCAAACTCAACGCACTTTCTGTAGCCGATTACGTAACAATTCAACTTTTTCCACTCTGGTGAATATTCGGTCAAGCGGTTAGCTCTAACCAGCCGCATATAGGCTGTGAAACCGCAGCACGCTGAAGACTGCTTCGAACGATCCCAGTCATGCCGGCCTGGGCCCAAAGCACCCACGGGAAAGGTTTTCTGAATATCGGCAAAGCCTGCCGATTTATAAGCTCTCTTTGTACATCTCGCAAAATAAATGCAGGTTCCATCTCTCTGTAAAGAAGTTCTTTACTTTCGGCGAATAAAACAAATGTAAAAGTCCACCTTCATTTACACTACAATGACATGGTGTTGCAAGGTGGCGAGTTCTAACGACAATCTTGAGTGCAAACCAGCGTGACAGAAGACAGACGAAGCCAAGAAACACTGGGACGGTGCTGTTTCCTGCGTTCCTGGGCTCTGTAAGCGTTCTGCCACGCTGGGTTCCACTTTATAATGACATGGTGCGAAGGTTTTCTAGTTATCTAGAAGGCGTTCACACAGAAATGTAGCAGCAAACCTCCTCGAGCCTTCAACATGAAGCAGTATATATGAGGCGTTTTTATTCTAAGTTAGCCAGATCCACCAAACGCGAACTTGAGAAACAAGTGGAAGTGTGTCACTTGAATTAAATGGAACGCTGTCAAAGGTATTATATCATATATTTTACATGCCAGCTATGGGAAGTTTATGGGCAGAAGTAATTAAAAATTATGCCGTGAAATTCAGCAATATTGGGGCGATAAGTTTAAATTTGGCTCACATTGAATTTCAGCAGTCAAGCTGATACGGCATTCCTTTGAAAATTACATTTAAATTGACTTTCAAGCATGGTGTGATTTTTTTGTGTGAAAATGCATTAAAAAGTGCAACAGGGCTTCAAGAATAGTAGACGTATACATAGGGAGCAGACCTCCTCTTGGCACCATAAGCAGCTCCCTTCGAATTCTTCCCTAGGATAACTTTCGTGCGAACGCCTCAAGGCACTAAAGAAGTAAGCAAACTCTTCATTGCTTTGCCATGAATTTCCCAAACGCGTCAAAAGAAGTATGCGCGTACGTTCTTCCTTAAAGAAGTGGTTCGTATTCTCGAGGGGGGCGGGGATTTTCCAGGGCTTCAGAGCAGCAGCTATTTAGGTAAGTGCTAAAATGACAAATATGGATTTAAAAAATATAGCCAGAGGTATTTCGTAGGGACGGGTAAGACGAAATAAAATGATTGTTTCACATCTCTCAGTTTCATTTCGTTCACTTCTTCTTTCCTTTCACTTCGTCGTTGACCTCTGGGGACAGATCTTTTGCCGATCTTCTAATTATCGCCTAAATTCATAATAAGCCAGCTTCGAAAAGACAAAAAATCTTCCGAAAACATCCCCAAACTGTCTGATAAGTTAAGCCAAAAGCAAACTCCCCCTGGGCAAATGGAGTTCGCTCATTTTCGATACGAACTACGATTTGCGTTCACGCTTTCAGGGCGTGATCTCAACTGATTTCTTGCCACCCATTTTTAGCTGAAATTTGCCGAGTTTTTCCTGTCAGTGCAGTTTTATCCCACCAAAAAAAAAAAAAAGGAAGAATTCACCTTGTATGGGACTGCATAGGTCTCGTAGGGCCACGTGAGACACATCGGCCTGCCTGGGTACTGGCTTACGAGGACTGGATCCGTCCGAAGGGCCGCATCAAACAGACTTTATCCGCACTTTGGCGGTTAGTTCAGGGGCGGTATTCTCGTAACTGTCCCTTTTGAAAACGTCCCTTTTGAGTCCCTTTCATCGTGACGTACTTCCGGTTAAGAAATGGACGTTGGCAGTAGGTTTGTTGCGCTTGCGTTACGTCACTTCCGGTTGTTTGCTTTTAGCCAATCAGGGCTCGCCAAAAGGGACACTTTTGAAAGGGACGCAAAAGGGACAAAACTCGAGAATACCGCCCCAGGACTCCTCCATGTTGGGACACTATTGAGGTCTTCATCTCCCCTTTCGCCTCTTCCCCATGTGGCCTTGAGCCACCCCTTTTAATAAATGTTCGTTTGTCTTTGTTGTCCCACTTGCGGTTTCTGGATCTGGCTCATTTCGAAAAAAAAAAAAAACCACCTCGTATGTGAAAACCGTGTGCCAGATTATGTGCCAGGTATTTCGCCAGGAACAGGAGTCCCTGCACGGAAGCGGGGAGCCGACGTGAGGTGTGGCGATGCTTGGACGGCGAGAGGAGGCCTGCTGCAGACCACCCCCTTTGGCGAGGACAACTGGCGCTTCTATCACGGGATCGCTGCGCGCGGATGGTGGCGACATCATCACATACGCATACTCACAGATTCTTATACGAGGCCGTCACGGATTTGCGATCGTATGATTCCACCCACCCTGTCGTCCACGAAATTATTTAAAATTCAACTCCTCCAACGGAACAACACCCACATCCGCGTCGACTGGGTACCTGGTCACGAACCACTTTCTTCAGGCAACCAGGCGGCCCATGTGGCCGCTCATGAGAGTTCCCCCTCTAATCCTCCACTGGTGCCTGGGGTAAGGCCGTCGCGGTCCCCCTCTCCCTCCCCAGCGATGCGTATTCACCAGCACAAGGAGGACCGACGCACACGTCTAAAAGCCCTAACTCCAGCTGGCTGTTTCAGCCGCCTACCTCCTATTCCCCGCTTAGGCGAAATTTTTATTAACAAATGTATTGAAAATTCAGCCTACACACCCGAAACACTTCGCAAGTGGCATACCCGTCACCTGCCCTGCCCCCTCGATGTCCTTACTGCCGTAGCACCACTCCATCAGGCCTCACGCACCTAGTTTGGTGGTGCCCAGCTTTCGCCGCGCACCGTACATTCAAATCGCCCCAATCCCATCCCGATCCCCAACAAACTAATGCACAACTATTATATGCAATAGCAGTTTATTCAATTAAAAGCGGTCTAGCACGGGTTGTTTGAGCGAGACCTCCCCCGAACGAACTGGCGAACGTGCACAAACCCTATTGCGATCGCCACGAACTGGCCCATGAAATGCAGGTTCCAAGAACTGGCCCAGTTAATGAGTCTACTGAGAACTACCAGCATATGTTTATTTTCTCTTACCCTCCCTCCGCATTCTTTTCGCCCAACGTGACCAGTGGTCATTCTTTCCTGTTAAAGGGACACTGAAGTGATATGTAACATTGCGGGATTACTAGCGCAAATTGTAGTCCGGAGTCCCCAGGCCATGTTTCGACACTCTAGGCGCGTTTTACGCGATTTTATTTAGTAGAAAAACTAATTCGAAAACGCTGTCCTCCTCTCTTTACGCTCGCCCATTTTCTGTGGCGTTTTCGTGTGACGTCAGGAGGGGATGAGCTGGCAATTGGCTGCGCCACGGCTGCGCTACTGCACGGCTCCCCGGCCGACAGAGCCAGTCGGCCCAGCGTTTCGTCCGCCGGCCGCCGGCGGGTCGTCGCAATCAAGGAGGTTAAAAAAATTGCTTGGTCGCAATTCGTTTCGCTTAGTTGAAACGAAGCCCAGGACACGTTTGTGAATGGAAGAATGTGCCTTTTCTTTACTTGGTTTGTTTGTACACTGTATCTAGCTCCAAGTCAAGGTCGCTTCACAAAAGCGCTGCACATGCGACGCTTCGCTACTGCAACTTCTCACGCTAAAGACAAGCTCGGTTTAATAAAGTTTTGTCTCTCTCTCTCTCTGGTACGCCAGTAGGAAAATATAAGGCCTCTTGAAGGCGGGAGAAGAGTCAGCGAAGTCAATATAGGTACTAAGCAAATAAAATCAACTGATATTTTTATCGTACAGCGTAAAACTAGGGCGCGGGAAGCACGTTTTGCGCTGGGCGAACAAGCACAGCGGTCAGCAGCACGACTACGCATCTGCGAACGCTTTTCCGTCTACGAAATGCAATTGCTAGACGTGAGCTACTGTGGAAACTCGGGCGACGCTTACTGCACGATCGCAGTACAACAAATAGTCACCTAAGCGGCTTGAAATGCCAAAACTAAATAAAAGTGTAAACCGGTTGTACAATATATACCCTATATTAGCAAGGCATTGGTGTCCGGCTCCGTGGCCTAGCGGTCTGAGGCGCTAGGAATTCTCGGCAAATGTTTTGCGAGTCACGAGTTCGAATCCCCGCGGGTACGTGCTTTTTTTTTTTTTTGTAAGTTAACTTTTTTGTTTTCCGCCGATGTTTTCTATGTTGAGTTCACCTTTTTTGGGGCCGCAACGTTCATGGCTACACGAACTAGTTCACAAAACGCGCGCAGGCTGGCACTGGCGCGCTAGCGAGTTCTCGTTGGCGTGCTGTTGCCATAAGCACCGACTGCTTGCAGGCAGTGGGCACAGGCCAGAATGAACAGACCCTTGGCCTGGTGCGAACACGCTTTTTAGGATACAGGCATGAGGGAGGCAAGCTCCAAATATGGGCGAAAAGCGCATGACATTTGGGCGTCTTCGGGTACGCGGAGGGCGTTCATGCACTGCGTAGGTCTCGGCTAGTGAATGCTACGACTACAAGCCGTCCTGGGAGGCTTATCTTGTGCATTTTACAGCCGACAACATGGCAGAAGCGCGGTACGATGATTACTGAGATATTAAGAATGCCCATCCAACAAAGCCATTGGTTATGTTTTACAGAACCGAAACCGAAACCGAAACTTGTGTGATTGCTAACCTTGGGCATCGTCCAATCACGGCGCCCCTCCTCTCAACGTCACAGCCTTAGTTGGTGCGGCCGCCGCAAACCGCGCATGGTAGTTTTTCTTCTTTCGCGCTTTGTAAAATATTTACCGATTTGTCAACCGGATAAACGATGAAAAGTGTGCTAATTTGAGCCAGTCTACGCAGTGCAAGCAAAAACGGGAGCTTGACAAATTCGCTTCAGTGTCCCTTTAAATGTTATCTCTCTCCCTCATCACGGGATTGACGAAAGGAAGTTAGGGCACAGTGATTCCCAGCAGTTCTGGCTGCGGGCTGCGCCTGGCGATGCATTGCATCAGGCTGTACTTATGCATGAGGAAACAGAGGGCAGTGAACACCACAATGGCCGCCACGATTATCACCGCTGTTGTGGCCGCGTCGGCGTACGCATCACTGGAGCTCATGACGGGGCAATTCGTAGGTTCGAACGATGACCGCGGGTGGCGCGGGAGTGTCGGTACTAGAGGGCTGGGTTGCATTATGCTTGTGGTTTGGTGCGCCCGCGAGCAATGGTACTGACGTCAGAGCAGCGGGGCGATAGTCCTTCGATGATGATATCTGACATATCGCCGAGAGCATCAAGGTGAAGGGCCAATGGTTAACATGTAAGGTATACAAACGTGAAAACGAAATTATTGGAACAGAAAAGGTTTCATAATATGTACTGGCGGTTTTTAAAGCGAAGCCTTGTTTGCTTCAGTGTTGGCAACAGTACTGCGAAGACGCACTGCAGGATAGCGAACTTTTTAAAATTGGAGGGCGCATGATGAGGGTGGGTTTCAACTAAGGCCTATCAAGCGCCTAAAAACAGTTCTCGTAGGACCTTTCACACCTGCGGACCCGCGGGTTGAGCAGGGCGGAGGCAGTGCTACCAAGGCAGCGTCAAACCGGGTCCCTACCCACCCCGGCTCTGATGCACCGAATGTATCCGGAGGCGTACCCGACCGACAAGTGCCAGCTCTGGTGCAGGGAGACTGCAGACCAGAAGCACATCTTGTGGGACTCCGTTACGAACCCTGTGGAAGCGACGCCAAGAACCATTCCGCCACGGCTTGCAGAAGCCGCAAGGAGCTACACCTACGAACATCAACACTGGGCCGTCCAGCAGGTCCTACGGGCGCTCGAAAGGCATGAGACTCGCGAATCGGCAACGGCGAGCTCACGTCTCGGATGAGTATAGCCACCAGGACGACGCCGAGGCCCGCGTCGAGGCGCGTAAAAACGTCATTCTGCGGGCTTAAATAAAGTTTGTTCAGTCCAATACAATAAATCCCGTGGTCAGAATAGAACCTGGGTCCCTCGTATTAGGAAGCCTATATGTCTGTCTGCTTGTGCCATTTCGACACGGTTGAAGCAGGCTGGATTTTGAACCTAATTGAACTTTTCTTTATTTTTCTTAAGCCATTGTTACCCCATTGTTACCTCGTTTTATTTTTCTTAAGCCATTGTTATCCCATGCAGTCAAACGGCTGCTGGGATGAGTCCCTTCTTGTTTCTCCGCCCAAACGGCTTCCATGCTTCACATGTTGCCCGATCTTTCTCTTTGGTGTTCCATTTGTTTTTCCTCCTGTCTTGTTTTTTTCTTTTGTTTCTCCGAACATGTATACGCTTTAATGTTTTTCGCTTCCCCCCATTTGTGCAATCCTCCTGTTCTTGCTGTTGTCATGTTTACGTAGTCTTATTGTTCTTGCTGTTGTCGTGTTTACGGGGCTTTGATATTGCCCCTGTGTTTTCCCCTTGTTTTATCATGACCATCGGAAGCTCACGTTTCTGCCCCCCCCCCTTATGTAATGCCCCAGACAGGGCCTTTAAGGGTAATTAAATGATGATGATGATGCTGATGATGATTTCCACTCAGGTTCCATGGGAGAAAAAAGTTGCGTTTTAACCGACTTTTTTCTGGTGAAGGGGCTTTGATTTTTATGTATTTCTATTTGCAGTGGCGCCCATTTTGTTACCGTTCATGTTGTCACCAACAACAACTACAGTCCCTTTTCGCGTTTGGTGAGACGTCTAAGGCTTTGCCTATAACAAAATGAAGGCCGCAGCGTTTGCCAGAGGGTGAACACTCCTGTATGCGTATTAGCACTTCCTTGAAATGTTCATACGTCTCTTTTTATTACCACTAACCCAAGGGAGGGTGTAAGCGTCCGCGCCCTATGCAAAAGGAAATGCTAGTCTCTATCTAAATAGCACAACATACAAGGTTCGAGCATTTGAATGTGCGAAAACCATGTTCCAAAAAAAAACGGCACAAAACAATGATTAGGAAATAACGATTCACGCTTACCTATAAGGTCCTAAGCAGAAACGAATACGAACACTGATCGATCCCAATACCGAGCGTGAGCGAGATAATGTTACAAAAAAGTCATAAGACAACGTCCACCAATATTGAAAATTGAGTGTTCCGAACGGGGTCACCTCTGTGTTTTCAAATGTAAGCGACGAAAAAGAAACGTGAAACACCAAATATTTCATGCCATCGTTAAAAAAGACACAAAAGAGCGCCAGATCCGCCAGGGAAGGGTGCTATCACCGCAGATTTCGTCCGAATATATAGTCCGCACGCCACTCATCGAACTTATTCGCTCAGCTCATTGCAGCAAACAAAGCTTATTCCGGCCACTTCAAGCATCCGCGGCAGGCTGCAGCTCGACAGGCTTCAGGGCCGGCTCGGCATCGGCAGCGGAACAAGACTGCGTGCTTCTTCGGCAGCAGCTCGCTGGCCCCCGGGTAAAGCCGGCTGCGCGCCGTCCTCGTCACCATTGAATCGATGAGGAATCAGTGAGTTCCAGAGATGCCCCTCGATTCCAGTGGAGAACAAGCGAACAAAGCCCCTGCATGCACACGCTTTTCTCGGACTTCGGCAGTGACCGCGGCAGTGACCGCCGTACTTCGGCAGCGCCAGGCGCCTTGACGTCGGAGGCCTGGGACAGGCGCTGTGCTGCGTCTTCTGTCGCCTGCGTGGCGGCGTGATCACGAGGGATGGCCCCGAGCTGTGCCGGTGAATGGTGGGCCTGGGTGACAAGGTTAAAGGGGCTATGGGGACGAGGCACAACCTTGTTTTGTTTAAAAGAACTAACCTTTGGTAACTCACTCAGCACCATTTCTGCAACGAAAGAAGACTTTTTGTCCTCGCAAGCTCGAATTTCAGCCGTTGCATAAGCCTTGCTCCGGATTTAGAAGTACCCGGCACGACGTTTCTCGCACGCCCATCGCATACCGCGTGAACCGTACTTTGTGCTCTCACCAGCTCAGTGGTCACGTTTTCTCGCATTAGAAGCTGCATTAGCGGTATGTCGCAATTCTTTTATGTCCGCCAGTATCGGCATTTCAAAGCCATCATTCCTATGCCGTCCTCTTTCGTCGCCTACTCGACAAAAGAGGATGGCATGGGAGTTGAAAAATGGAGTGTGCAGCACGGCCCTGCACTCGACTGCACACTCCGCTTTACAACGCGTACAAGCGCGACAGAACTAGTCAAGATGCCTCAGGGCAGGCGCGTGGATGCGGAGGAAGGCTCGCCACCACGACGTTCCCCTAGCAACTGGTGCGGCAGCAGTGCGAACATAGTGCACCGCAGCCAACGCAGCCATAGAGAAAGAATATTTTTGCAGTGGGAGGACCAACTGACCAGTTCACGCCCTCAAGACCAGCAACGACTGGTGGACAGGGCCCGCCGGGCAGCCAAGGACCAAGGCTTCTTGGACTACGGAGGCCTCCAACAACGGAACTCGTACAGGTAAATAAATGTGTATTCCTCCCCCTCTCTATGACGCAGCCGCGGATTCGGCTGACGTCACCCCTCTACGCACGCCCTCCGCCCTCTTTCCTTTCCCAGTGTACTTCCGCACTTTGGCGGAAAGTTTTTGCCGAGTACGCAATAAAGTAGCGCAGAACTTGGACAAGCACAACTGATGAGCTTGTAGACACTCCCATACACAAAGCTAGTTAAGTGGGGTTACCGCCATTTAGCCATCGCGAGGGCTAAATGGTGGTAACCCTACCTAACGAAATTTGTAATTCTCCGTGCATGTATCTTGGAACCACCGTTTACCTGGGGTTCACGGTGGTGGTCGCTGCGCCGTGAGCTCCCGCTGCTTCTGGATTCCTCGAGTGCGTTGACCGTCGTCGCCGTGACGGGGAATGCGCCGCGTCAGAGGGCGCTGCGGTCGCCGGCGGCAAGGGCTCACACTGTGGCACCAGTAAGGACGTCGTCGACGATGGTACGGACGATGCCGCGGCGGCGACCAACCCTGGCGGATTTTCGCCGTTCGTCCTGCAGGACGCGTGTAACGAAGCTTTCGGTGGAAGAGATATTTCGTTACACCTTAGAACACGTTAGAGCATGTCCCGTCTTGAGACTACCCCGTTACAGGGGGCCACGCACCAAGCCAAACTTCGCAATAAAAAAACCTCTGTATTACGTTTTCTGGTATCGTGTAATTGTAGTCATATCGAGAAGTGTAAACGCCGAGTCGCCGAACTTCCTTACGAGGACTACTGTTGACAGCTGAGTGCCAGTAATGGTCTGTCCAAGACATATTTTAGACACGACGTAACCTGGTACGCGTCGTAAGCTGGCTATTTCAAATGTAGCTAGTTTTAACACCATTTCTACCTTATCGAGAATTCCCTTTATATAACAGTTGCGAGAATGGACTTGCGGTCCGCACAGCCTAGTCTAGTGTGGCATCTCACAGTATCATATCGAAATGACACTAGTTCTTCAGTAGAAACAGACCGAACCAAATACCAGGTGAACCACAGTGCACGCGGCACTGTGCTCTGACACGGTTGAGAGGACACAGAACTGTTGGGAACGGTAACGGGGCGTCTGACTGTACGGAAAGAAAGCACCTGCTTATCGGCTAGCGAGCGGCATTAATGGTCTTGCCGGCGGCGTAAGCATTTTAATGCAGAGCATTTCTTTAACTCCGATGTCACCCGGCGTTGTCGGCGTGCCTCGGCGTCCGCAACAGCTGTTCCAGGTGCGCCCTCTCCCCCACTCCTCCTCTCCCGCATCACGCTACCCTCCTCGCTCTCAACAACAGGTCCGCACCCCTCCCCCTACACTATATAAAAAAATAATACTTACCGGCGCCTGGTTTCCATCCCACGACCCTGCGGGCGGAACGCGAGGTACATGGTGCTCTACCCACTGCGCCACAAAGCCGACACAGAATGGAAGGCTACGAACGCGCCTTATATCCTTGACTCATTCAAACTACGTCAAGAAGCTGCTGATATAACGCATTCACTACCACCAACTCCCCAAACACTAAACGTTATCGCAATACACCCACCCCCTATGCGACACATTTACTCGAGTCCCCCTCGCGGGGAGATGGGCCCTTTCTTTTTGGCTATCGAAGTTACGCATGAGCATGCGCGCGAGCGATTTAAAAACGCCGAGTATCTTTTGCGTGAAGCATACGAGTCGCAGCTTACGCTCTAATGCGAGCGTGATTGCCTGTCGGCCGCGGGATACAGTGATAGTGACGTTGTACACGGAGCGTATACACTGTCGGGTCTTTACAGCAGTAACCGCCTTCGCTACAACTGCCCGGTTAAGAGATCATAAATGCATACTGGGCGTCGTTTCGCCCAGCGTCTCCTTGCAGGGAGGCGTCGCTAAAGTACCGATGACCAGAGCCACGTGACCCAGTGACGTGCCATTTGTTCTTCCAAGAACAGTGTCTATCTGTGCGTGCGCGCGCGCATGCGCGTGCTTGTGTAACCATGAACCGGTTGCTAAACGCTTTTAGAAGAAACTCCCACCTCCCCTCGCGGGAACCCCTGTGTAGATGCGCCGCATAGGCGGAGCGGCGAAGGGAACGCGTTTTATATATCGCGCATAACGTTGAGGGGACTGCGTAAGCCGGTCCCAGTCGATGACGACGTTGGCGTACTTGTAAAGCGGCGTGGACTCTAGGTGTTTGAGCCTAGCGTTGATGTTGCTTCGCCGGAGAACGGCACACCGGTTATATGCGCAGCGCGCCCGAAGGAGAGGAAACCGCGTAAGAGAGAGTACTGCACATGCGCCGGCCCCAGCGCGTCTGCCGCGGCTATGACGCAACCTGCCGCGGCTATGACGCAACACAATCCAACACAATCCACTTTAATCCAATCCAATCCAACCGAATCCAAGCCAAGCCAAACCAAGCCAATCCAATCCAATCCAATCAAATTCAATCCAATCCAATGCTCCTCGCGAGAGAGTGTTCGTTATCGGAGAGGAGAGGGGTGAGCGGCGGAAAGCGCAGCTCACGCGGCGAGGAGAATGGCAGAGGGGTGGACAACGCCAACAACGACGACGACGCCGGAGGGACAAGGCGAGTGAATCAGATGCTCTGCATCTAAAACACCGCGAGCCGGCTTAGTTGGAAGCTATCCATGGCGCTGATTGCGAAAAAACAAACAAGGACAAAGAATAAAACGACGAGGACGAGCGCACTCTAACAACTGAAATTTTATTGATTGAAACGAAAGACCTATATGCCTACAAAACTGCGGAGCTTCATCGTAAAAAAAGTATCTCCAGCGAAAGCCACACAGCAAACACCGTGTCGGCTTCCGGGGCATACATGCGATATTTCTTGGTCCGAACAAGGCCACGCACTTAGCCACGCATTGTAAACACTGTGGCTGCACACCTCTGTTTGAAAACAATTGTTTTGTTTATACTCCTAATCAAACCTCCAAAGAGATTGTGGAAGCGTTTTATATTTCTAAGTACAAAAGCAAGTGTGTAAGTCACCCCTCTGTGGCCTTGTTGGACAAAGAAATATCGCTGCTATTTTGTATGTAATGTCCGAAGCCGACACGTGTTTGCTGTGTGCGCTGTAGAAACTTTTTTGTGATGAAGCTCCGCAGTTCCGTAGGCGTATAGGTCTTTCGTTTCAATCAATAAAATTTTAGTTGTAGAGTGCGCTCGTCCTCGTCATTTTCTTCTTTTCCATTGTTTGTTTTTCCGCAATCGCTGGCGTGTTTAGAAGCACCTGAGCGTTTCTTCAAAGAGAGCCATGAAGACAAAAAACAAGTTTGGTTTATTAGAAAGGCTGGATTGTTCTGATAAAAAATGATACCGATTTCATCGCAAACTTTCAAAAAATAACGGAGATATAAAGAAAACGTGTGGAGCTGTGGCGACTCGCTAGCCAGTTTTCAGCAACTTTTTTATGACGTCACAGAATCTTGTTTGAGCGATTGACGGCGGCCAAACTAATCAATCGCCACGACACATGACTGGACGATTGTAGTGGTGCCGCTAGTTACGTTTGATCGAATCACTCGAATGCTAACGTGACCTAACCCACTGAAAATTGTTTTTAGTGCTGGCCCATATGACGTCACTCGCGCCGATAACACGTCACTGTGGCGACGAAATTTGAAAGTTCTTAAGTATTTCTTGCGTTTTTATCGGTTAAAAAACGTCTTTCGTGACCGGAATGAAGCTGAGTGAGGTACTGAAGCCTAACTCTTTAATGTTAAACAAAGTTGTATTTTCTCTTCATGGACCCTTTAAAGAGGACATAAATGCAAAATACAACTTTGTTCATCTCGAAAACAAATAGTGTTTTGTAGCTCAATCTGTTCTATTCCATTCGTGAAAAACGTATTTTTAACCGAAAAGGTGCAAAAACTAGCGAAAACCTTTCAAATTTTGACCCATAGTGACGTAATATGGACAGGAGTGACGTAATATGGGCCAGTAATAAAACTACTTTTCAGTGTGTTAACTGCGCGTTGGCATTCACGTGATACGATAAACGGGATCAGAGACCCCACTAAAATCGCCCAACCATGTTTATTGGTGGTGGCACAAGTCAGCGACCGCCAATCGCAGAAACAAGATTCTGTTACTTGCAAAGAAGTCGTCGCAAATTGGCTTCACAGTCGCCACTGATTCGCAATGGTTTCTTTAAGGTATTGATTATTTGTTTGAAGTTTCGACAAAGTTAGGTATTATTGAGAGAAAAATTAGCAGTGGCTTAGCTCGGCTATGCCAGGATATACGTAGCGTGAGATAAGGTTCAGCTGGTTATTCTTAGCTTTCCTGGTTGTCTAGGATTAGCTTGATTATCATGCTAACTGCTGCTTCAATGACACACACGCAATATACGCATTATGTGACACATGTACATTTCTCAAAGTGGCTCCGGTGAAGCGTCACCAATCGCCCAGAGCTAAGCTGGTTCCACAGGCGCACGCCGGTGCTGCTGCGACGCACGAGCCATCGGTTCCACAACCGGCCACCCTCGCATGATCATCAAGGTGGACCGTGCCGCCACGTGCGGAACGGAGGTCGGCGAAGACGCTGGGCGCGTGAGGTGTGCGAGAGACTCCGGGCAGTGAGCAACGTTCTGTGCGCCGTGTGACGTCACTGCTCCTCACGCATGCGCAGCACGGCTCTCCAGGAGTCCCGCGAAACTGCTCTACCTTGGCCAGTGTAGCTCACGCTACAAAAGTATTTTTAATGAAGTGAACCAGTATTGTATTTTAGTCTTCATGGCTCCTCTAAACCATTTGCAAACGCTTTTGCATAAGGAGCTTGCAAGTGTCCATCTTGAAGAACAATGCGGATACTGCCGTTGAGCTTACGCGGTAGGCGACGCGAACTGGGACCCAGCCGTTGCGGTCGAGTAGAGGGTAACCGGCGTGGGCTGAGAGGCCGGACTCTCATCGGATGCCGGCACCTGCTGAAGAACGGACCGCACTCCATCACCATTAAGCAGGTCAAGAGAATGTTGGGTTTAGGAACGAAAAAAAACACACAGCGTCATTTGCTAGTGCGTTCAGCACGTCCTTTCTGCAGCCGCCTTAACACGGAGCTTAACACGGCGTGTAACGAAAGCACAGAAGGCTGGAAATAAACAGCCACGCACACACACACAAATCGGTGCCGCTTGCACTAGTGGTACAAGGCTGGAGAAACAGCAGGGCTGGCAGCACCACCTAGCTTATTCTTGGTTGGGCTGAGTTTATTTTATTTTTTATTTTATTAAAAAAAAAACGCCTAAAGGTCCTTTGGGGAGGGTATTACATAGCGTGGGGGGTTACATTGGTGTCACAAAAACTACAAAAAGAACAAATTAAACACAACTAAAAATGGCAAAAATAATTTGCATAGCTAGAGTGGAAACAAATAGGAAAAGTTCAGTAGGGACAATAAGAGCAGCTATTGGTACAGTAACTATAACAAACTACACAGATTATAACCACATGTGATATTACCCCACGTCATTTGACAACGCAAGAACTGAGTGGGTGGAGGCTGTGAAATGATACATTAGTAAACATTAGTAAATTTCATGGTATTCGGTTCAGTAACAATGTTTGACGGTAGATTATTCCAGTGTATTGAGGTCTAGAATTGTGGTCTCCAATTGTGGTTATGCTTGGTGACTCGGCGAAGTTTTCTGCGTGGTGTCGTCGATCCCCGCGAAGGAGAGAGAGAAACACGTTTTATTCCTGGCCAGGCTCAGTTAGTTCGGACGGTGGAGCCGCGGAAGCGCAGCTCTATAGGCCCGAGCCCTGTCGACCAGGGCGCACTGGGGCTTGGCGTCCGAGCGCGCGAGGGCAGACAGCCAGGAGTCGGGGGGGTTGGGTAGGGGAAGAGGAAGCAGGGCAGGGCAGTGCCAGATGGCGTGGGGGGTGTCTTCGTAGTCCCCGCAGTGTGGACAAGCGGGGGTGGGAAAGAGGGATGGCGATATGTGGCTGAGGATGGATCGAGTGGGGAGGGAATGGGTTTGGATCTGTCCTCCAGAGGGATGATTCAACGGGGGATAACGAGGGGTGAGGGGGTGGAAGGGTGGTGCGTGAAAGCCTGTGATGGAGGGTGATTTCGCGGAAGGTGAGCAGTGGCTCTAGGTGAGGAGGGGGATGTGAGGCGAGGAAGGGGCTCTGCTGAGGGGTCCGGTGTATGAAAGCTCGGGCCGCCTCGTGTGCCTTCTCCGCGCCGCCAAAGCCCACATGGCCAGGAGTCCACAAAAGGGAGATGGTGCGGTCAGGAGGGGGGTGGGAGCAGAGAATTTTGTGGGCGAGGGGCGAAATGATGCCCCTGCAGAAATTTCTAACGGCCGTTTGTGAATCCGTTAATATGAGGCTAGGGGTAGGGTGGAGGGTGGTGGCCAGGGCAATTGCTGCTTCCTCCGCCTCGTGGGGATGGGCAGCGCGGATGGTGGCTGAGGTAGAGGTGGTTGGGGTGTGGTTCACTGCTACTATGATGTGTGTATGGCGGGGTTGCTGTTCTGCAGCATCAACATATACGACGAGCAATGAACACTCGGACATTAAAGTATGCACAATGTACGCGAGCTCGTAACTCTGGATCTTCTGCAACTTGCTCACGTTTCGACGCCGCTTCACCAACGCGTATAGTCAAAATTGGAGAGAAGTCGTCGCACCCGTTCCCGAGTACCGGGACGGCGGCCTTCGCGCCGTGGTTCCTCTCCTTTGGGAGTGACCCTTTTCTGTAGTGCCATCTCTCGCTACGTCGAGAGACCAGGATGTTGCGCCTCACATGAACTTTCTGATCTGGTATCCGTGATTGGCAGGCCCGGATCGTTTTGTCCGCAGTTGAACTGGCTGCAACCGTCTTCGCGAATTCAGCGTCTGTAGCACGAGCCGTTCTCTGCTTCCCACTTCAAGCGCGAACGCACGTGAACTGGCGATAGACCACGCGAGGGATCATGTCAACGCTGGGCAGATTGTTGTCGAATGTCGGTGCGCGCGATGACGTCATAGCTAGGCGAGGCTTGGCTCCGCCTACGCAGTTGCGTGAAGGGTATGCCGGGCGCCTCCCGGCGGGGGAGTTTTTTTGTATTTTTAAAGACGATAGTCTTTCTTGGACTAATTAAACCCAGAAATTTCGGTCTGTCTGTCTGTCTGTCTCTCTGTGACTCGATTCAGCCACCCGGTCAAAGTCAAATGAAGTGTGCGCAATAGTCTTATATACTCACAGCCTAATCTAAACGTCGAAGTGCGGTTTATATGTTCCTGCTTGTCAACAATGTTGACCAAGTACATGACATAGCGCAATTGTTGAACAAGAACATGACATAGCGCAAATATAAGGCATAAAATTAACACACAAGGCATATTTACAGTGTTCCTTTATAAAAAAATTCATAGATGCTTCATTGTTGCGAAATGAAATGCTACATACACTTCTAGAACAAAAATTCACACTGTCGCCTGCTGCCGCCCGCGCCTCTATAGCTTCTGGTGGCATTTTAAGAAATCAAGCGGCAACAGTTACAAAATGGTTCCACTTGATAGGTTTCCCGTTATGCTTGGAACGCACGTGGACTAGGGCAACGCGATTCTATAAACGTTGAAGTAGGGCGCATCGATTCACGCACGTCGGCCGCCGTACGTCAGCGCTGGCATTGAGGCATCCGGCCTGGAGCAGTGGAACGCGATAAATTAAAATTGACTTAAGCAAACCTTTGGCGTGTTTACCTTGGGAAGAGCGCTACGCAAGAGGAACAACACGAGATGTAAGCGGGAAACGAAGGGAGGCATTTCCTTGGCAAATGTCGACAAAGACTATCGTCTTTTGTCGACATTTGCAACGAAAGGAGCAGATACGCGGCCAATTTTTTTGCTAACGCCAACGGACCAAAGCTGAAGCTTTAACAACTCCGCTGTTAAAAAGTCAGTTCTACGCCTGTGAAATCTGCTAAAACAGCGGAGTTGACTTCAGCAGACAGGCGGCCCCCTCCCGCCGAGGCGGCCGTCGCTCAAAACGCCAATCGCCGTGGTAAGCACGCACACGAAGCTCACCCACGAAGGTCTGAAAGTTAATCGGTGCATATATTCGAGGTATACATGCGCCGTGTGCCGAGATCGCGCATGTACGACCATCGAGGCGAAGGCGCCATCTTTCAGCCCACCAGAATACCTTCGCCTGGCACGACGGACATCACCTTCGCCCGGTGTGATGGACGCCGCCGCCGGATATGGCGAGCCCCTGAACTACTCCGTTGTTGCAATTATACCAATGCCACAAGTACACGAAAAATGACCATCATTATCATCATCATCATCACCAGCCTATCTACGCTCACTGCAGGGCAAATGCCTCTCCCATTACTCTCCAATTACCTCGGTCCTGTGCCAGTTGTGACCAATTTATCCCCGCAAACTTCTTGATCTCATCTGCCCATCTAACTTTCTGCCGCCCCCTTGCAGCGCTTGCCTATCTAGGGATCCACTCTGTTGCCCTTAATGACCAGCGGTTATCTTGCCTTCGCATTACATGCCCTGCCCACGTCAATTTCTTCTTCTTAATTTCTACACCAGTTTTCTCCCTGACCCACTCCGCTCTCTTCTCGCCCTTAATGTTTACACCTATTCTTTTCGCCTCCATTGCCCCGCTGAGTCGTTCTCAATTTAAGTTGAAACCCTCTTAGTGAGCCTCCAAGTTTCTGCCCCGCAGGTGAAGTCCCGGTAAGATGCCGCTGTCATACACTTTCTTCTTCAGCGACAATGGAGGCTGCTATTCATTATCTGAGAAGGTCTGCCATATGCACCCCACCCCATTCTGATCTTCTAATTACCATCTGCCTCATGGTTGGGACCTGGGGTAAGAAACTTGGCCTAAGTAGATATATTCGCTTACCACTCTCCACTGCTTCGCCACCTATCTCAAACTGCTGTGCTGTCCCGAGGTTATTGATCATTACTTTAGTTTTCTGCATATTAATTTTAAGGCCCACTGTTCTACTCTGTTCGCCCAGTGCGGAAAGCATGCTTTGTAATTCGTCCCCCGAGTTACTTAGCAAGGCAACGTCATCAGCAAATCTGAGGTTATTAAGCGTTTAATGCCTTAAGATACCGACTGACATTAATTGGGCCCGCCGTGCTACACGCGAAAATGCGAAGGCATTAAATGTGTTAGACATAATAGTGGTCATGACCAAAACGAGAAATTCACTCATATTTTAGAAGTCTAACGTGGAGGGAAAAAGTGACTTAAAAATGTGTTTTTATTTTGTGGGAAAGAAAACGTTATGAGAAATAGTGCTTTCTTAAAAATGATGTGAGTAGGGTTGCCACCTTTCCCAGAAAATAAAACCGGCCTTTGGCGTGGGGAAGGGGGGGGGGGGACGTGGTATATAGAAGGTTGAATTTGTGTTAAAAAAAGCCGTCTTTTTTACCTGCAATGCCGTTTATTGTAGCGTTTTCCTAGAGATAAATCAACATAACGTTTGTACTGAAAGTGATTCATACTTTGGTTATTCTTCTGAATGTGCTGCACTGAAAAGTAAGCACCTTTGCTGACTGCAGTGGCGGCATTTCCTTGTGTTGTTAGTCCCTTTAGTGCCCCTCCTATCTAAGGGAGTGCGCTCGCCCGCGTTCTTTCTCTGCTCGCATGTCTTTGCGCAGCTTGTCGACACATATTTATCGTCGCAGTTGGTGAATTGACGCTTATAAAAGGCCAAAAAAGAGATAATCACGGCACAATGGCCAAAAAACCGGCCAATGACGGCCGGTTTTAATTACGGACTGGCAACCGGCCCGCTGTCTAAAATACCGGTCGGGCCGGTGCAAAACCGGGCAGGTGACAACCTAGAGTCCGTTTCTAAAAGTGGCTTTAGCAGCTGCCGTCGCCTGCCAGCGGTAGCCAAATCCGAAAATTTAACACGATGTTTTTCCTTTTGCCGCTGTTTTAGGGAACTTTGTCTTCTCAAGAGTGCACAAAAAATCGCCTTATTTCGAAGTTCAGCTACGTTTCCGCGTCAACACTCTGGTGCTGAGAGTTTCGTTCGGTTTCATTTGGTGCTCATCGCGTTCGAGAGTAAGCAGATTCAAGGCGTTCGTGAATGGTGAATGAGTTGTGCTGACCTCCTTAAAACCAAAAAAATGACATTAGAGCGAATGGCATTACATTTTTGCGGGTAGCAGCGAATTAATGGCATTAAAACTAAGGCATTAAGCACTTCATGTCATTTTCGTGTACGTGTGGCACCGGTATTAGCCACATATCTGCGACCTTCCCTGCGAATGTCGCCGAAAGATTGGCCTGGGCCGCCCAGGCACATGAATGCCTCCCCTCTCTCCTTCGCCCACCTTTCACGCTCTTCCCATCCCGTACCACTCCTCACACGATAAACACAGTGGAGGTTAGTTCAAGGCAATTCAATTTTACCGCGCTTCCCTGCTCACGCGCCACTTTTTGGAAGTTTCTTACTGTTCGATTTGGAATGCCGCCACGTGGTCCAGGCTCGGCCGCGAGCCCTTTTTGTAAATTCAGTCAGAAAAATGGTTTCCATGTGTATTTTTAAATTGGTATCGCAAATGTCAAGCACATTTTTTGAAGAACACTACCAATAACAGTTACGTACCTATGTTACAAGTACGATGTGTGTTTCCATAGTGAGTGGCTTAGAAGTCTGTTGTCCATATAAACTTCTCGTTCAAGAATTGTATTAAACTTTGGCCGGGCGGCTGATCGAGGGCCAGACAGACAGACAGACACAAAAATTTTCGTGTTTGAGTAGCCCAAGAAAGACTATCGTCTTTAAAACAATTTGATTCCAATCCTGTGTGTGAACGTACATAGATAGCGGTGCCCAGCCAATGCACCGTCCCAAATTAGCGTTGACCCCATGCAAAAAGCACATTATTACAGACATCACTGACTCACAACCGGCGTGCCGGCATTACCTATTGGGGCAAATATATCTGCCTGCGCCCACACTTCTACAACACGCCAAAACTCTACCGACCATTCAGATTGTTGGACGCCTGGCCAAGTTTCCCTCCACGGGAATGAGACAGCTCATGCCACTGCCCGCGGCATTTTACACCGCGGATTCCCAGCGGAGGCAGACGACACATAAATCCAATCGCCTCCGCCAGCAACTCAGTTAAAAAAAATGTGGTTGATCCCTCTTTGAAAGAAATCGGTAAAATACGAAAGTGAGATGTGCTTTCACAGGATCAGTTGAATGTTTATACTGCATCGATATGAACTTGCACACCGCTATTTATTATGTTTCATCGGATAGCACCGTCAGACTTATCAACAGCAGACACCGGATTGCACGTGACGGAGCACTGCGTAATCACGAAAGAAACCACACGCGCTCGCAAACCATGCGAACGAAACCGAACGGGTTGCCAGCGAATCGTTTGGTGAACTCACAATCTGCTGCAGAGAAAGAGCATGATTTGCGGGGCTGTCTTGTGGGTGTGCTTGGCGAGCGAATACCTGCTGGCGCGTCGCTTTCGCAAATGTGCGACCACTGCGTCCCTGCTCCGTTGAGTCAGGTGGAGTTGCGACGAGCTCAGCTGGCGCCAACTGTCGGCGCTCATTAGCATCGTTATGCACTACTTCGCTTCACCTCTCTTAGATGGCAGCACCACCGAAATAGAGGAGGTTATAGGAAATATATATGGCGCCTTAATACGGTTGTCTGCGCTTCAACTCGCATCGGAGTCGGTAAAACGCCTTGCACCTCCCGTTGCGGCGACGGAGCACCCGGCTCAAATCCCGGCGCAGCCGCGTTTTTCAGGCGATGTCATTTCCGTGACGGATATGACGGAAATGACATCAGTCATATCTTGGTGAGTCCCGGCATAAAACACTTTCGTGTTAAAACATGCACGGACATGTCATATCATTATCGCCTGGAACGCCTCATTTACCCTCTTCCTCCACCATTATTCAATGCACAAGACTCACGAATCTGGCGCCGAACTCGAACGGACTTACTACAACAGTGACAATTTTCCCCAAAAACTGCACAACATGCAATACACCAAGTACCACCTATCACCTCTTGTGGGAGTGCGTTAAACATCCCAAACCAATCCCATCGTCTACACTGGAGCAGTGGGAGCGGACCAGCTTCCAGCTCGAGGATCAGAGGGTACTTGATCTCCCGGGCGCGGGCTGCTAGGGAGCATGAAGGCGGCGTGGACTGACGTCACCACCCACTCCCTTCTCCCCTCCCTTTCCTTTAAAAAGGAAAATAATGTTATTCCTGCTCTTCACCCAGTCCGCTGTACAAACGTAGGCAAGAAACAAAACACGATTGGGGGACTTGAGATTTAGAAATCTTAGCAGGGAATTAAGCTAATGAATCCTGGTGGGAGTGCTGCTTTATGCTGGCCGACACACGTGGGTTAAGGCGGCTTTGGGATGCTGCTAGAAAGGCTTAGGAGCGGCGGCGTCTCGTCGTTTGTATTGAAAATTAGAGTAATAGTAATCTGTGGTGCGTGATAGTATAAAACTGGTAAAAAGCTAATTTTGTGTACAGTCACTTGAGACATCGGAGGTATTAGCGAACATATTGTCCGTAATAACCTGGAACGCCATAACATGACTGAAAATTATAGAGCATTTGAGATGAGGGACAACCTTGGTAATTCGGCGAAGTCGGTATGGTTTCGTGGCACTATGGAAAAGTCTGCAGTTTTTTTGAGGAAGTACTTCCCTCATCCCGACTTTCACAAATTAGATGTAACGAATATCCCGCTGATGGCTCTTTGATTTGCGCATCTCGCTGTTCCATGAAGACAACAATTGCAAGAAGGCTAGCTGTTTCGATACATTTCAGATCACTACATTGCACTCAGAACCAGTTTACAATGGTAAAAATGACGAATACTTTTTTTTTGAGAAACAGGGCGACACCCGTTTGCTAAAATCAAGTAAAAGAACTCCTTTCACAGCACAGAGAAAGACAGCAATTGGTATTGCCACAGTTTTGCACACGTCTTGGCAAAGCTTCCAGTCGGTTCAGCTACCACTGGCACTGGCGCAAAGCTCCGCCAACCGCTGCGATGTGAGGTCTTTCGTTTTTATTCAGACTGCCACAATACTCTGCCAGCTTACAGGTGTACACACCTTGGCCCCAGTGGGACTGATGTTAAGGCTGACTGCGTCCCCATCGGCCACCGTGGCTGCAACCACGCCCCCAGCTTCCGCGGCAGGCCTCGAAACAACTGCAGGCTTCGCACGAGCTGCCTCCGCGCGATGCGTAGACTTGCGTTTCACTGCAGGGGTCAAGAACACGTGCAAAGCATTTACCCAAGGAAACGAGATGTTCAACCATTCGAACGATCCGAAGTGAAACGAAGCTGCGATAAGCAAATGCGAGTGCTAGTGGTGGTACGGGAGAGGCAGTATTTCAATCACCGTAATATATCGAGGTCACACAAGACTTGAAACTGTCTCTGCGGTATGTCTGCCTATAATTCACATGAAAGCTGCTGCGCATGCGCACATGAGTACTACAGCCATTCAGGGATGAATAACTTTCCACAGCTTTACGTCACAAATACTTTCACCTCTGTCTGTATCGCGAAGTTAACTACAATAATTCTCATGTGTACAAAAATGAAAGTACCCCAGACTTCGACCTATTTCCTCTCTTACCAATCACCGACATAAAGTGGGAGCAATGTAATGTACTACATATCCTTCTTTCAGCCATTTATTGCACGTGCGGCAGAAGATTGGATCCGCCTTGCCGGAATACATCGCCATCGAAGGAAATCTTAAGTTTCGCATTGTACGATTACGGCCGAAGTAAAATTACACTTGTCGGCCTGAAAGTTTTTTCTTGATGTCTATGGATTTTTATACATAACTTCGTAAACCACTCCCCTAAAAACGCATCTGGCCTTGAGGAAAGAATAAATAAATAAATAATAAATAAATAATCAAATAAATAGAGACGCCGTACTGCTATAGTGATAGGTAGTGGGGCTTATCCTGCATGCTACCATCCCCATATAGAGGGTTACAGAAGAAAGAAAAGAGGTAAGTTTCTAATATGGCGACAATATCACTACACATGCGCAACAGACACTAGCAGGTGTTCAGTTCTGACGTTGTGTCACCATTCCACTGCGCGTTATCGGACCCGAACGCCCCAGAAAAGCAGGTGCACGCTCAAAATGGTCGCGCCGTGTCAGATATTTGGGATTGCGTTTTCATTAGCAAGGCACCCCTGTTCCTTTTTCCCCTTCCATCGACGACGGCAACAAGCTATTTGACCTCCAAGAGCTTAACGAAGTGGCAAGCGATGTCAACCTCCAGGGCCAAACAAACGCGCGGAAAGCGGCACGTTCCAACACGCGTTTTTTTTTTCGCTCTAAAACCGGTCTTGTGACCGCTGCCGGACCGGTTTCCAGAGAGGAAAACTCGTGCGGATACGCGTCCGTTCTCCGCACATGTCGCACGTTAGGATGCTGGTACCGTTTGACTGGTAGACCTCATGCGTAAAGGTACGTGGACACTAGTGTCGAACTTGCCGTGCCGGCTAGCCGACGGCGGTCAGCGGCGCGTGGTGCCGCGCTGTCGGTGAAGGCCACACGAACTCGCCGCCACAGTGGTCACGTGGTACTCTCGTTCTGCGAGAGCGCTCTGAAGCGAGAGCTCTTCCCGGCTTCTCTGAGTAGCTCCATAGCAGCTCTCAAGCGAAATGAATTCTTGCCGAGACGGCGCGCTCTCGCGGAAGAGGCGGCGGGAAAACGGGAACTGGTTGGAGAGCACGTGACCAGCGCGTCATCCCAATCTCTATTGCTCATTGGCCTTTGCGCTCTGCGTGACGGCAGAAATGGGTCGCGGATCCATTTGCTCTGTGGCAAGGAAAACGCGCCGTTCTCGGCGAAAACAGGTGTCCAGCGCCTGCCGACGTCGGCAAGCAGCGCGCGACACGGCACGGCGACGCTAGTGTGCACGTAGTTTAAGGCTGACCCATACCGTCGCGTATCCAATGCCAGGGTCGCTCTGAGGTGCCGCTGAGGCAAAGGCTAGAGAGTCCATCACACCTAGCGCCAGCTAGGGAATGAACCACGCACGCGTAGCCGTCGTAGCGTACCGTACGGTTTTTTTGGGAGTTTTGTGCTTCCGGCCCGTTTGCAGTGAATGTACCCCGTACCGTCAGTCTACCAGAACCATCGTGCCGTCGTGGGTAGCGTTGCCGCTTTGCAGCCAGAATTTGTATATAAAAGTAGCTAATTGTCTAACGTATCCTTGAGTACATTTCGACCTGTTTTTGATCTTTCTGCCACCAACGACCCTGCAATCAGCTTCAGCGGGTATGAGAAAGAACCGTTGCTGGGTATGCTGACACATCTGCCCACGTGGTTATTTGGTACGATCCGAGGTCCCGCCGTCTGCCAGCTTTTAAGGAGAAAACCTTTGGCCTCCATGTTTCATACAACGCGTGAGGCGCAGAAAAGCGTACAGAACATACGGGGTTACAGCAATATGGAGCACCTGGCGGGGGTGCGCGCGGGAAAAGGAAACAGCAGCTTCGGAGGAGAGTCCTGAGGAAATGGCGACGGACCATAGAAAATTCTAGACGCGCCTTGTATGCGTTGCCGCGTGGGCTCCGAGCTGCAATCCACATCGCCATGGGTCACGAAGTGCAACGTAATAGTCGGGGGAGGAGAAGGCTGAGAAAGTACGCCACGGCGGAAAAGAATAGAGCAGCTCGAAATGGCGCTCGTGCTAACCGCCGCCCGGTGTAAGTGGCTATGCGTGAAGCTGCGGTAGTGGCCCGACGAAAGCAACATGAAATTGCAACAGAAAGTTCAACTGCAGATAACCGAAGGTTAAGCAAGGCCTTCGCTTTCACATTCATAGGAGGTTCTGTGCACCCCTCTACGTTGGGGTAAAAAGGTGACGTAAAAGGATGGCGTAGGGCTATTGCTTTAAAAGAGGTGGCGTCACAACGAATGGACACGTACACGTGAGAACTCTCAACGCCGGGGTAAAATACCTGTCTCCCAGAAGCCACTTCGTTAGTGCGCTGATGAAGTTCTTCAGTCTCTATCGCAGGAATTACCGAAATAGCCTCCGTGTAACGAAGAAAGCTCACGACAACGGCTGTTCACAATGTAAGAAAAGCCAATGTAGCCGTAAAAGACTTCATTAGTCATTCTTGCTTGGAAGTAATTTGCTCTTAAGGTAATTTTAAAGCAACATCTTACACGAGCGGATGACAGAATTGTGCATGAGAAGATCCACCGATCCTTTTTATTGTGCTGGCTGACACGTGACACCCAGATGACACATCCCATATGCAAGAGGTCATTACTCCTGCCCTCCGTAATGTCACCTTTTAAGAGGACACGGATGAAGGTAATCCCCCAAGATCCACCCAACCAGTCATGCCTAACTAAGCAGCGGGAAGAGAAGGGTTCCCATTAACTCTTGTTCATATCATCGTCCATGGAACTAGTAGAAAAATTACCGGATACGCATGCCAATGCACTGCTTAACATGGTGGTTGAGACTACATCTAGGACATTTCCGTTTATCAGAACGCATTTGTCAGTGATTTCTAATGCATGAGATCCCCGGGACGCGGAGGGTTATTTTTTAAAGTGTGTACCCCTAAACAAATGACCGCTAGTGGTTGTACATATTTCTTTTCTCAAGACAAAAATGCTTAAAGTACGAAGCTTTCTCCATCTAACTGAGTCAAATCCATGACCAAAATCAATGCTCCTAAACTGCAAAATCCAAACTGCCAAAATAAAAAGCCAACGCCCACTTGAACACACACAAAGTCCACAGCCAACGCCGGTGCAACGAATCCAAAAGAAATGCTGAGCGACCCGAATGGGATGGTCGAACGTTTATTATAATCAGCGATTCAATTCCAATGCGAATTTGTCTTCCAGTGCTATACCGTACCGTGTTTTGGGCGTAAAGACCCCCCATTGTCTACGTGTGTGGTATGATTGATGCGCCTTTGTGGCAACCCCTTGTGTAAAGGTGGCTTTTCTGCAGTGCATTTTGACATAACTACATCACCATCAGTGGGACATAGAAAGCTTCGCTCTAAAAAACAGTCCCTTTACCGTTACTGGAACAAGACTTCTCGTCGCCGGAATGACTGTTGCCCTTCTTTCTTGGTGTCTCTTTGGTTAACTGGCGTTCTTTCTGCTGATGGTTCGCTTCGGTGGGAAGGTTCGTCCTGTCCTCGGCTTCTGGCTCTGCGTCGGTCTTCGGGTTGGGACGTTGTTCCGAGCCTCCGTCCTACAAAACACCAGACGTTCTCTAAGCCTTCCACATAAACAACCATCCAGGAAACAAACGAACTGCAATTGCGAACATGCGCTATTATGCAAAAGCATGCCGTGTACATACCGTTGAAAACTCTGTTGCCCTTAATTTATGGTATCCGTTACTTTGCACCGAAGACCATGGATTAGCTGTCTCCATCTACGAGTCTGGTACAAACTTTGTGAAACCTCTCTGCCCCACTAAAACCTGTACCATGATTCCGTCCCAGCAATACTTATGCGGGTACAAACGCTCCTGCAGGAACGTATATGAACACTGACAAGTGAGTACGTGCGCAACTTAGGAATGAAGGTAAACGTGTAGGTTTGTGAAAATGCACGACTCCTTATGTAACGCCCTCTCCTTAGCTCCTTAGCTCTCCATAGCTAATTAGCTCCTACTGTGTAAGAACGCAGTAGGAGCTATTCATTAATTCCGTTTGTGAGTGCCATCCAAGAATGTGGAGTTGGTTGCTATAAGAACTTGGAGGTGTTTCTATTAGGTGCGCTCGCACACCGGCTACTATGCAACCAGATTACCAAGAAATCACAATCCCGAATCCTGTCGGCCGACGTGAAATAGTCGTATATACCTCTAATCGGAATTTAATTCCCAAGAGTCAACTCCTGTTGACCACGTAATGGCGTCTTGTATGAGTTGAAGCGATTAGCAAGGTGGTAATAGAGAATCATGGCTGCATGGAAGACTGAAACCTAAATTTAACACTTTGATATTGCCACAGCCAAATCGAATGCCCAGAACGTTGCGTCCGTCAGATTCTGTGGGTCAGTTTTTTTTTTTTTTTTTGCTGGAAAAGCTAAGCTTACGTTAAAATTGTATAGCGACAGACTGAGGTAATCAAACAGAACCAAACACAAAGACTTGTGCAGATCACCCTTTGAATGGAAGAAAAACAAGTGACATCAATAGGCTCACCAAAGACGATAAAAGACATAATTCCCGTCTTCAGGCGAGTGTGAGCCTCTTCATCCAGAAAACGGGGATGACCTCCGGTAATATTTGCGCGAGCTCACTCCCCCGGCTGCTGGAAGAAAACTTCCTTCGTAGCCAAAAAACAAAAACAAAAGGTTGACCGAACCATTTACACGGTGGCGGATTACCCAACGAAGCTATTTCAGTTTCATAGGGCACCCACCGCGGTGGATCAGCGGCTAAGGCGTTGCGCTGCTGAGCCCGAGGACACGGGTTCGATTCCCGGCCGCGGCGGCCGCTTTTCAGATGGAGGCGGAAATCGAAAACGCCCGTGTGTGCGATACGAGATTTGGGCGCACGTTAAAGATCCCCAGGGGGTCAAAATTAATCCGAAGCCCTCGGCTACGGTGCTCCTCCTCGCCTGCGTTGCGTCGGCGCGTAAAACCCTACAATCAATTTCATTGGGTTGCATGCATTAAAGCAGCCATGAAGACAAAACAAAAGTTTGTTTTATTCGAAAGATTAGGTGTTTCATACTACCCCAGGCGCTTTCCCGGAAGCAAACGTTGCTTTATTCACTGAAAAATAAGGCAATTTAAGCCAGATTTATTAAATCTCCCACAAAATTGTACATTTCGTGACATGAACAATGGCGTCATATGAGCCGGTACATGAAACAGATACTTAGTATGTCGACTCCATATAGCACCCACACGCGGCATTCAAACAGGAACCGGAACTCGTGCCGAAAACAGAGACGGTGGTCATTTTAAAAATACTAGTAATACCTAGTACACCCGCAGCCCTAATCAGGGAATCGCCTGATCCGGACAACAAAGCTCTCGCCAAGGAGCTCGGGTTTGCATTTAACAACTTCACACCACTGCAACGCTCAATGCTTCTAAGCGCACGAGCGGCAGGAGTTGTGCGATACACGGACGGACAGGAAAGCGACCATTGCGCGATACCCACAACAGACGAACGCCCAGCCCTCAGCACCGCTGCCTCGTCAGCCGCGTCGCGACGTACGAATACAGATTGGTACGTATGTGCCGTATTTTTATTACGGTCGATAATAGCTGTAGCAGTATCGCTTATGCCAGTTGGCCGGTGTCGTGTATGGAAAGCCGTTGGCGCGAGCTCTCTGCTCTGACCAGAAAGATACGAGCGTCAATGCGCGGTGTGTACGGTATTTTTTTTTCCAAGCTTTGACGGCGATTTGACGAAGTCGGCGACGAGCGGCAGCATGTCCCAGGAGTGAGCTAACGTAAGGGTCCCTGCCGTGATCACTTCGTCGTAAATGAAGCGAGCACACTCGTACTTCATTTAGCTCCCTTTCTACTCCGTTTGCAAAGTTCACAAAACGCAGCCACTTGCTTCGCCGAGTTTCGTCGTTGGGCAGCGCATGAAAGGAGATCTCTTCACCCGCGGGGATGTCGCACACCCTCGACGATTTGCCCGTACTACATGGGCATTTCATGGTGCAGCAAAGAAACTTCGTTGTAAAGTACTCGAACAAACTAAAGTTGTTAGTGGTTGTAAACTGAAAACGAGCTCGTAACGACAGCAGCAAGCCAACACCATTCGGAAACTTCTGCGATGAGTGGCACTATTTCGTCGCTGCTTGCTGTTCCTTACTCCCCTCGTTTCTATTTTTACCTTTGCTGGTTGGCGATATGACGCCAACGTCCTATCAAGGGATTAAGATACGAAGCAAGGTCGCGGCTGTGCGTGCTTGAACGGTTCGTTGGCCCCGAAGAGCCTCGAACCCGAAAATTCGTCTGCGCGACGGCGAGATGTTCAGCTCGGCCGTCGGTAGTTTCGGACGCATTGGCGTACATGTTTGCGTGTTCGTTCGGAACTTCAGCCATTTACTCCACCGTTCTTAGTGTCATAAAATGAATGTGCAGTATGTTTAACGGGCATATAGCTCACTACACATACTGGTAAGCCCTGCCTAACTTGCGTTTGCTTTCGCCGGCCTCCGCCAATCGCAGAGCATTGTAGTATGACATCATAGGTTCTGTTGCGGGAAATGAGCTGTGGGTTGCATGGTCATTCCCTTTTTTTTCGTAATTACGTAGCTTATTTGAGCGAAGTTTGCATTAAAAGTGGTGTCAGTATGGTTCTAACGAGGCCATCTTCCGGATGAACCAAACTTGTGTTTTCTCTTCATGGCTCCTTTAAACAGAAAGTATCCTGAACCGCAAATTAGAAACGTGTTCTGTTTCGTCCATTTCTTGGACTGCGCACAGTTTCGCGGGTCATCCTTCTTCACAGATTGCAAGGACACCAAATTTTTTTTTCTTGCGTTCACTTCACCGAAGCAAGAGCTTGACAAGATATGTCAGAGAGAGAGAGAGAGAGAGAGAGTAGTAAACGTGCTTATCACGAAATGCAAGGGGTGGTGGTGGTAGAGGGGAGCCGAGCCATATGTCAAATCTAAATTAGAATAGGCAGAATGTGAACTAGTCGGATCATAATTGATTAAATACTGGTCAGCCTAAATTTTACTCAGGACACAGACAAAGACGAAATACGAAGCGCTTGTGCTTCGTCTTTCGTGTTTGTCTGTGTCCTGAGTAAATTTAGGCTGACCAGTATTTAGACAAATCTAACAACTGCGCACCTCCACGCGTGAACCACGGCAGTTGCGCAGACTGAAAGTGGTGGCGTTCTTTAAAGATCACTTGTCCGACCACGCGGGCAAAAAAAAGCCTAGCAAAAAGAATTAGAGAGCCTTTCGGCAGTAATGATAGCAAAACGTGGCTTCTGTCCCCATGCGGCAACGTGTTCGTAACAAAATCCCCTGCTTTTCCGCTTCAACCGTTCACCAGAACCATTAAGACACGTTCTTCTATCGTGTGGTGGCAGCAAGTGTTTCGTTTCACATGGAGCGAAGAAAAAATAATTCTTGCATTAAATACATTAGTCGACACGTTGCGCTAAGGTGCCCCAAGCCCTCATTCTCTAAAATTGGTTTTTACAGTTTCTTTCCGTTTTTTCAGCAGGCAGCCGGTCTTCAAAAAATCTAAATGCCGTCGGACACGCAAGAGATGAGCAACACGCATTACGCGCCGAAATGCGCAACAGTCTAGCGAGCGATACGCGAAGCTAGCTGCGTCATTAAATCCTCCCAGTCATCCTCTAGTAACAGGCCACCCGTTTTTCCTGCTGATATGTGATTAGATGGTTGGCGTGGCACGTCGTTTTTTGTTGTTGTTGTTGCAGGAATTCTATATCGAACACTTAAAAATGGATGACGAGGGGGTGCTGGTCATTCCCCAGCTGCGCACGTTTGGTGGCGCCGGGGTAGCTTGTGTGCCGATAAGACGCGCGTCGTCACCGCTCTCGGCGCCATTTATTGCTGGATCCGAGGCGGGTGGTGACGCCTGCAATTCTTTCTTGCTACGGGCGGCGGCGTAGGTTGCTGTAAAGGGTGTGCGTTTCTTAGCAGAGTGCAGCGTTGTATCTGTGCGTGTGTTGTGGCTTTGGGAAGATCCAGACTGTGACTTCGGAATACCGGAGTGTTGTTCCAACCGTGGTTCGGGAAACCTGGCGGCCATCTCGGGGCGCTTGGAACTGTTGAGAGCAACGCTGGCGTCGCGTCCTCGCCGACTCGTCAAAATGGTGAGTTCCGTGGCAAAGCCGCGGGGCGAGTGTGTGTGGGCTAAGAAGCCGGGCTTAGGTATAACACTGGTCTATTTTTACATCACCTTTACGAACGGAGCGGTATTTTCGCTCCTGAGCCCACCGCTTCTTAGTCCGCCACTCGTGGGACATTGTCGCCGTGAAAGCCTCGCGATGGGCGGTGAGGCTTCAGCTGTCGAGGCAGCGGCGCAGTGATCTCGTGAACTCTGCGCTGCTGCCCCTAGGCTTTTTAGCTTCTGGGACGGCAACGCAATGGCCCATGTGGGACCTATGCGTTGCAGCCTCAATAGGGATAGCTCGCAAGCCCTCGCGAGGTTTTCGCGACGGTCAATGTCTTTCCGAACGCCGTGAGGACTGGGCAACCGCCACGTAAAATTCTAGTCCTTTTTAAACTATACGGGACTGTCGTGGCGTGTGCTCTACGCTGACGGCGTTCGGAAATCTCGCAAAACTCTTCTAGCGCCACTGAAGCACGGATCCCTGCTCAACGGTTCGTCGCTTCTGACGCTGACTGGAGCGGCGGCAAAGGCGAGTGCCCGCTTTTTGTCCTCGGTTCGTTTCAGCTGGCCTGCCTGCAGTATACCGAGCGTTCCCCTCCCTTTGCGTACTGTCTCATTTCTGTTCGCCTTCACGCAAACACTCACTATGGGCCTTTAGTCAGGCAGGTACACGTCTCGAATCTCTCCTGTCTTTAGCTGACCGCACTTGTAATAGGTTTTATAGCCAAATAAAGCTGTTATGGTTTTCCCTCGGCTGTTGTGCAACTGAATTGCCTTCCAGCTTCCCTTGTGTTCCTGCCTGGCGTGGTCCCTGGAACCCGTTCTCGGTGAGTTGACTGCTTTGCTGCTTCGGGAGCTGTTTCTTACTTGGTTTTTTATATTTTCTCTCGCAGGTATACCTGGCCGTGCGGCGCATTGCACATCCTCTTCCTGGACTTCGTTCCCTGTTCACGCGGTCCCGTGTACGAGCTCGTTTGGCCGTGTCCTGCACCCAAGCCTGTGGTTCGAGTGGCTGCCTGCAGTGTTCAAATCTTTGTACCTGGACTCTTGTCGCCTACTAGTTGCCGAAATTAAACTGTTCACTGCGGAACACTCAATGTCGCTGTCTTGAATCCTGTGCTCGCCGACTTTGTCTGCTGGAGCGCAGTGACGTTTCAGCGTACGTATTCCAACTGTAAGGCCTGCCCATGCCATCATGGTTGCCGGAAGGTTATATATGCTGTCACTGGGAATATCAAGCAGCCCGAAAACTTGGCACCCCACCCATCCTCGCTCAATAAGTATTCGGCACAGAACGCAGTGCGGGTACAGGTGCCCCGAAAGTAAAACCGAGCATGCGAGCTGCGGCGCCGCTTGGAAAAAGTGGACGTCAGCGCGCACTGTCGCATGCGCAGCACAGCGAGGAGGAGGCCTCGGCCCACACGGCTGGCTCGTTCTCTGCTGCTCCCCTTATCGCCGGCTGGAAAGAAGCTGCGATTTACTATCACGGCTGGTCAGGGACTCTTCCAAAACTTTATGGGAGGCTGTTTTCCCGTATTGGTCGGACACGCTCACCTTCGGCGGAATGCCACCAGTTTCAGTCTGCGTGACTGCCGTGGTTCGGGTGTGGCTTTGCGCAGGGGTTAGATTTCAAATATGCTTTCAAGTTCCTGCTTCGCTGAAGGGAAGGCTAGAAAAAGTGTCCATCCACTCTTATCCAGTGTCCAAATTTGGGATGACTGCTGTTTTATTCTTGAGGTTAAGTGCGGGTCTACCCGTTCCCTCCCGTAGAAGCTCATGCATTGAAAGCCGACGGAAATTTCACAATAATTACCTTCACTGCGAAGAGCGCAATAACGGAAAGTAGATGGAACTCGGGGTAATGTTAAAGCTGTCTTGGCGGATAATCTTCACTGTAACTTCTTCAGTTACAGCCTTTTCTGTAACTATACTTTCTCCGTAAACGGTCATGTTTTTACAGCAGACGGGAACTACGCTACGTTTACAACTCCACTGTGAAATAAATACGATTAATTAAAGCTTGGCCTAATGATAGTCATTTTAGCGGCCAATTTCAGTATGATTTCGGTTTATACTTTTTTTTTCTTTTTCAGATGCTGCCGTCGCAGCAGAACGGTGCGTGGGAACATTTTAGAGCAGTCAGGGCTTTTTTTCCCCGTACCAATTTTAATCAGCCAGCGTCCCATCCAGCAGTGTCGTCCTGAACGAGACTCCAGGGATCCTTCCTCCCGCCACAGCAAGACGTCACGCCAAAGCGGACCTCGCTATTATTTTTCCATCAGTTCTGTGGAATTAAAGCACTTTTCCGGACTACCCTTTCCTCTTACATTGCGCCTGAGCTCGCTGGCAACGCCGGCTTGAGCACGGTGCGCAAGCATGCACACAAAGAACCTATCTTCCGCACAATGAAATCGGGACGTTAGGTGAACATTGTTTCTGCACAACGTTTGCTCGAAACTGAAAGTGAAACTTTGTTCGCTTTATGAAACATGTCTCACCATTGACAAACGTTGTAGTGTGCATCACGAGCTCTGTGCGGAATCTGCGGACGAACACGAGTTAATAAATTGTTATGCAATATAACGAATCCCTTCGCTGCTCCTCTCCTTCGGCCACAGGATGCTCGGGATTCTGACTTGACCGGCGTTAATGTCGCCGGAAGGGACGAAATCCCTTGTGGTTACGTCGCTTTCAAGGTACCGTATTTGCACAATTCTAACGCGCACCTTCTTTCGTCAAAAGTAGCCTTAAAATTTGTGTGCGCGTTGCGATCAGGCTCAAGGCAAAGTCGGCTTTCAATGTTCCCCGCTGTAGTTTTAATGCGAACAGGCGCAGGATAAGCGAACCACAATGAATTTTTGCTGCCACATTTGCGCACGTCAAATAAAATGTCTTCTGCTAGGCACGTGATGTCATATCTTTTACACTGGCGTGGTCGAATCGGCGTGAAATTATTTTTGATTTTTCATGATTTAACTTACCTGCGCTTCACAATATGGGGCGCGTTAAAATAGTGCAAATACGGTACTTGCAGTATATTTGATGTAGCGAACGTAGCAACCGGTGAGTCGGAGCACATGGGTGTGATAATTACGGACGCACAGAGGTTGCGGATACACGAATGTTGGTTACACTAAAATTTGCGGGTCTGTGGATATTCTAGCGTTTGGTTTAGGTCTGTCATCTTAGGTCTGTAAAGTTATGAATGTACAATTTCTTCTTGTGTTCACGTCTTTTGCCCAGCATCCATTGCCCTAATGTACTAGCCCAAGTTTGTGTAATGTTTAAATTTAGCTCTCGCTATGAGGTTGGTATACGCTCTATTGGTATTGTATTGCATATAGAGTTGCTATAAACTGCTCGCAAAACTTTTGGTTCAAAATAGGATAAAAAAGGGAAAAAGAAGGACTAGCGAAAACCGCGTTTTACAATTGAATGTAAGGGCCGAAGTAATTTCCCGGTTTCTACTTGCTCGTGATGGGTAGGTAGAATGCGGTTTCTGACAGCTAAATTGTAGCGCATATTGAAATGCGCCGCTCATAGTTAATTTATCCCTTCCTATATTCGCCAATTCATAACAACTAGTGATCGCGCAAGCCTCTTTCTCGGCACGATCATCGTCCGGGCGAATAAAGTGTTATTTATCGGGGAGAGGAAAATATATAAATAGACTTTATTATCCAAGTTTGCCTTAAGGGTGGCGTGGTGACGGGTATAGCGTTAGCTGGCCAGTAACCTTGGCTGCTCTCGTCATGACGCTCAGTCAGATCGTTAGGTCTGAGCTCCCTAGCGCCTGAACCCAGTGATCGCCGCCTGGTATATTGGGAAAGAGTAGTTGGGGCATTCCCACGTGGCGTGTTCTGGGGTGTCTCCTTCCGCACACGCGGAGCGGTTCGGGGAGGGTTAAACTGTGGGGCAGATCACGTGCATTCTATATCTGCATGGTAGGGTGTTTGTTTCACGAGTCGACATAGCCTTTTTTGAGCATTGGAACCCGAAAATTCGTCTGCGCGACGGCGAGATGTCCGGCTCGGCCGGCGGTAGTTTCGTACGCATTGGCGTACACGTTTGCGTGTTTTTTCGGAACTTCGACCGTTTACTCCACCGTTCTTAGTGTCATAAAAGGAATGTGCAGTATGTTTAACGGGCAGATAGCTCACTATGCAAACCGGTAAGCCCTGCCTAACTTGCGTTTGCTTTTGCCGGCCTCCGCCAATCGCAGAGCATTGTAGTATGACATCACAGTTTCTGTTACGGAAATGAGCTGGTGGGTCACATGGTCATTCCCTTTTTTCGTAATTATGTAGCAGCTTATTTGAGCGAGGTTTGCGTTAAAAGTGGTCTCAGTATGGTTCTAACGAAGCAATCTTTCGAATGAACCAAACTTGTCTTTTCTCTTCACGGTTCCTTTAACGAAACAAAACACGAGTGACCGCGGCGGTTCTGAAAGGAAGGCACGAAACTGCTGCGGCTTGCGGGCTGGCCGTGTTCACGTCATTGGCTGCGGCAGCAGCTGTGTCCCGTTCCACGCCCCACTTCTACACTCTCCACGCGATACCGATGCTGCCACACCCTTCCTTCTTCCTCTTTCCGCCGCTTCAGTGATGCGCCAATGCCCGATGCCCCGTGCCGTACTGCGCAGGTCTTAGAGACGCCCGAACGCAACACCTTCGAGGCACAGGGATCCATCCTCGGAGAACACCAGGTCTCAAGTGCTGAAATGGGAGCCCTAGTCCCGGTCTCTTCTTGGATTTTTGCGCGTTGAGGGTGCAGTGCTGTGCATATGAAAAGTTTCTAAAGACGATAGTCTGTCTTGGCTACTTAAACCCAAAAAATTTGGTCTGTCTGTTTGTCCGTCCGTCGTTCGTCCGTCCGTCCGTCCGTCCGTCCGTCCGTCGTCCGTCCGTCCGTCTGTCCGTCTGTTTGTCTGTTTGTTCCGTCCGTCCGTTCCGTCCGTCCGTCCGTCCGTCCGTCTGTCTGTCTCTCTGTCCATGTGCAGCTTTCCCGCTCATGGCAGTCCTTTCAACAGCGAATACTTTGCAGTTATTTAGCGTAATTGAAAGTTATTTTGCGCTGCTAATATTGGGGGTGAAAACCTGCTTTGCGCACAGTTTCAAGTCTTGCACGTTTTGCGGCTAGGTTCCTGAGCCATGGAAACTATCCCATAGAAATGCATGGGGAGTAAGATTCGACAGCGAATTGCACATAAAATATTCAGAATCCTGGAAAGTATCTCCACGTTGACTTCTTGCTTTGTGCCAAATATCTCTTTCCTGAAGTGGTTTCCCTAGGTTCCTGAGAGGTCGGAATTTTGAGCGAGAAAGCTGGGTATGTGTCTGTCTGTCTGTCTGTCTGTGATTCGATTCAGCCGCCCGGCCAAAGTAAAACGAGGCCTGCGCAATAGCCTTGTACAGTCACAGCTAAATCTACCCATCTAAGTCCGGTGTAATGTTCATACATGTCAACATTGTTGAATAAGAACTAGACAATACGCAAATATAAGACAACAAATTATTACAGAAGCAATATTTGCAGTGTTCCTTTATAAAAATCATACATGCTTCTTTTTTGCGAAATTAAATACTTCATCAACTGCAGGAAAAAAATTCACTCCGCCGTCGCCTGCTGTCGCCAGCGCCACTATAGCTTCTGGCGTCATTTTAAGAAATCAACCGGCAACAATTACGAAAGCTTAAGATAGGTTCCACGTTCTGCTTGGAACGCACGAGGAGTAGGGAAACGTGGTTCTATCAACGTTTAAGTAGGGCGCCTCGATTCACGCGCGTATCCTCCGTACGTGCGGCAGCGTTGGCATCGAGACACCCGGCCTGGAGCAGTGGAACGCGGTAAATTTAAAATGATTCAGGCAAACCTTTGGCGTCTTTACCTTGGGAGGAGCGCGACGCCAGAGGAACAAGATGAGAGGTGGGCGGGAAAGCGAAGGGAGGCATTTACTTGGCAAAAGTCGATAAAGACTGTCGTCTTTTGTCGACTTTTGCAACAAAAGGAACAGATACGCGGCCAATTTTTTATTGTGCCGTAGGGCAACCTCTCGCAAAAAAAAAAGCATCGCCTGCCGCAGCAAAGCTCCTTCTCCCCCTACCCGGTTTACTGCTCGGAAGCGCTTCCTGTTCGCTTGAATTTCCTGGCCAACTTCGCTCTAAGACATCTCACTAGGTCTGGCAAAACACACCTTGGTGTCCGGCACTGCCGATGGGGACGGGGACTTGTGCGGGGTGGCCTGTCGGTTGGAGGGGTCGGACGTGCTCATCTGCGGCTCGGGACTCGTGGGCAGCGACGAGCAGTCGTCGGTTGGCGACGTGGCGGGAATGCAGAGCTTGGGTGGCGAGCACTCGACGCTGTCCGCCACCTGGTGCCGGTACCTGCGCGTGAGCAGCCACACCAGCACGGCCACCAGCAGGGCGCACACGAGGACCAGGCCGAGGGCAAGCAGGTCCAAGTACAGCTGCGTCTGGTGCATGGGCGCCGCTGCGCTGTGAGGCCTCTTGTCGGCTCTTGTGCACCTCGATCCTCGTCTTAAATGAGCTGTTCACAGTATGATTCTTCACGGGGATGATGATGATGAAGATGATGATGTCCTCAAAGATTCTGGCGCGTACCCACAAGGGGCATTGGCCAGGGCTAAAACGGTTGTTGAAATACGTGTGGACTTCAAAATACTAAATTCTTTCCGGAAAGAGGCTGTAAAAGGAAACTTAGTTATGAATAAAACCTGAATTACCCATTAATTACCACCCTTCAGCAATTCAAACGACCTGAAGCAGAAAGAAAATTTTCAATGCAATTATATATATCCCTTTTTGCAAACCCCAAATTTGGTGCCCCAATAGATAATATAAGAGGAATCGATAAAGTCAACCCCGAACGCCCAATTGAGTCCTTCAAAAGCAGTTGTCGGGAGGAGGAGGAGAATAAACATTTATTGAGCATAAATGCTGATGGCAGGGCACTCGCCCGGTGGAGGGCATCCTTATTCCGGGATACCCAGGCTGCGACTTGCGTGCAGGCCCTCTTGACCAGTTTTGCTGGTGTCCAAGGTCCGGATCGACCGACGAGCCATCCACTGCTCAAAGTTGGGAAGGGGATTGGGGGTAGGTTTGGAGTTTTTTGGCACTCCCATACCTGGTGGTACAGGGTGCCCGGCGTTGGACACAAATTGCAGAGGGAGGGATACTGAGTCGGGTAGATGGAATGGAGGAGGGTGCTGTGGGGATAAGAATTTGTCTGCAATCGCCGAAGAGTGGTGGCTTCTTCTCTGCTTAATTGAGGATGAGGTGGTGGGAATACTCTTCTGCCGAGCCTATAATGTAACAGGACGTCTGAGTACCGGAGAAGTGGGTCCGTTTTGGTGTCAGCGGAGAACATTCCGTCTCGGGTAATGGCCCGGTGTATGTATGCGTGGGGAACGAACGCTTGCTTCCCCCGAGACGGTGATTTTCGCTCTCTTTGTCCAGCCGCCTTGGGCCACGAGTGTTATGGCGCATACCCGCGTGGGGGATTCGCCAGGAATCGGGCTTAAACACGGATAATGCGCCCGCGCGAGACAACATAGATTTAGAAAGCTAACATTTTCATGCAGAAAGAGCGCATGACTACAGGAGAGAATTGGTGAAAAATCGAAAGTAGAGATTGGAAGAGAAAAATGACCTTTTTGTACCAAAAAAAGGTAAACGCAATAAAGCTAACAGGACCGACGCCTATTCCGGACACGTACGCATCAATGGCTATACAGGAACCCCTCTAGGAGGCCCCAAAGGATAGTAGTACGGGCATGGAAATGGGAAGACTAATTTGTTGTAATGGCGGGGCCAGGTTACATTGTCCCATCGTTGAAAAACCGCAGAAATACAAGAGGAAGTTCTGTAATGTTTCATTTTCAACGCGAACAGCACAAAGGACCCCCGCTCGGGGCACCTTGTCTACTCAAGCTGACGGTACTGGCGACACCGCAGACACCGAGCCCCCTACTCTCGTGTATTCAACCGTGGCAGTGAGTTTTAAGGTGAAGGGTAGAAGCCTCTAACGGTGGCCGTCGGAGCCCTGGTCAAGCTCCGGCAAATGGGCTCCCTGTCTGTCTAGCATGTAGGAAGCTCCGGGACCCCTGTGGTCATCAAGGTAACGCCACCAAAGAAAGAACCCAGGTCCCCTGCTTTTTTACATGTCATTTGGTTCTTTAAAAAATTTCCAAACCAAATGATCGGATCCCAAAAAGGGCCCGCACCGAAGAGATTTACCACCTGTTATCTACAATAAAATCCCCCGAACCCGACAAACTTTCCTCGTTTTTTAAACAGGAAATCTGCAGAAAAATCTGAACCACTTACTGCTACGTCAGCCTTTCTCATTGCTAAGTTTCTTGAAAGCATTCCGGGAAAAACTACAAAGGAACAAAATCTATCCACTGGTAAATTCTTGTGGAAATATATAATAATCAACAGTCTATAATCATCCTCCAACAGAGCATGATTGGCTACTTGCAAATTAAGGTTACTCCTCACCGCAGGCGAAGGTGTTATCACGGAATTCAACCTCAAATTCGAAACGGACTCTGATTTGCTGGAAGGACTGCGTGAGCAAGGCGTTACAGCTTTCACACCAATCACCATCCGTAGAGACAGCCGGGAAATAAAACCAAAGCATATCATCCACACTTTCGACCGTTGCAACCTCCTGAATATGTAAATGCAGGCTTTATCTGTCGCGAAGTCCGTCCGTATGTCCCAAATCCGCGTAGGTGCTTCAAGAAACCAACGGTACGGGCATAGTAGCTACAGTGTCGAGGGAAACTGACGTAGGCCAAGTGTTCCGATCATGACCACCCACAGACAACTGGAAAGCCAGTAGCACGGAATGCCGAAATTGTGCAGGACCCCATACTACATACTGTCGTACCTGTGATAGGTTCAAACTTGAGAAAAGTTTCATCAGTTTAAAGGTAACAGAAAACATGCAGTACCCAGAAGCACGAAAAATGTTTGCTTGCTTTGGTGCACGAGGGTACGCCGACGCAGGTTGCCGGGGGGTGGGGCGGAGTGGCGTCTGGTTTCCACGGTCCCCGGCCCCCGACGGGTTGACCTCAGCCGCCCAACCAGTTGCCGCGCGGCTTGCCCTGCCGGCAGTGGATGCGGTATCAACTGCGCTTCTCGGGAGCGCTGCCGCTCCTACCATTCCTACTCCAGCGTGGAGGAACCGAACACGGAGGGACCGCAGTATCTCCCGGTCCTGCAGCACCGCCTGTGCCGCCCGTGGCACCCGTGTCAACCTCGTTCATGGCAGGTGCAGCTGTACTCAGGGACAACGTAAGAACGAGAACGAAAATTGCCCCTGCGCCTCTTCACCACAGCTGGCTGTTACTCCGCGCCCCGCCAAGTGCTTTACTGCGAGAAATATGAGCGTGACACGAGCGGTTCCCTTGATTTCTCGCAATTAATCTGCTTTTAAATTCCTGCAGCGACTGAAAAAAGACTAGCTGTGAAAAAGGGCCCATCTCATCGCGAGGGGGACTCGAGTAAATGCGTCGCATAGGGTGTGGGTGTATTGGGTTAACGTTTAGTGTTTGGGGAGTTGGTGGTAGTGAATGCGTTGTATCAGCAGTTTCTTGACGTAGTTTGAATGAGTCAAGGATATAAGGCGCGTTCGTAGCCTTTCATTCTGTGTCGGTTTTGTGGCGCAGTGGGAAGAGCACCATGTACCTCGCGTTTCCGCCCACAGGTAGTGAATGCGTTGTATCAGCAGCTTCTTGACGTAGTTTGAATGAGTCAAGGATATAAGGCGCGTTCGTAGCCTTCCATTCTGTGTCGGCTTTGTGGCGCAGTGGGTAGAGCACCATGTACCTTGTGTTCCGCCCGCAGGGTCGTGGGATCGAAACCAGGCGCCGGTAAGTATTATTTTTTTATATAGTGTAGGGGGAGGTGTGCGGACCTGTTGTTGAGAGCGAGGAGGGTAGCGTGATGCGGGAGAGGAGGAGTGGGGGAGAGGGCGCACCTGGAACGGCTGTTGCGGACGCCGAGGCACGCCGAAAACGCCGGGTGACATCGTGAGTTAAAGAAATGCTCTGCATTTAAAAGAAGTCGACGTTCCGCATTACGCGCAATCTGATTTCAAAACGCGCGCCCGCTTTATAACACTGGGTCCTTCGCGTCGGCGACCTGATACACCACATGAGCTATTGCCGTTCTGAACTTGCACACCACTGTAGGAGCACTCAATTAGGTACAAGGTCGAAGGGGCCCGATTCGTCCGTCCCTTGGAGAATAACACAGCATGATGGATTTCGGACCGTTCTTACCTGCGTCGCAGCGCAAGGAACGGGCTACGATGTCCAAGCCCATAATGAAACCACGGAAGCAGAGTCACAGCCCCGAAAGACATTACTACATGAACATACATTCCAGTCGGTCATAAAACAAAACAATGGGAAACGAAAACATAATCCTATGGAGCTGTAAGGGCCTTATCAGACACCTAGATGTTGTACACGAAATATTACCGTCCAATCCAATCATTCCAATCAATCGCCCCGAACTAAGGTAAGAACCGGACAGCGCAAGCGACTACTCAGCCATGGCCTCCTGTTGTTCTGCGAAATATAAATTTTATGCAAACGCAAACACCAGATAACGAGAGAATCAGTAGGTGTGGGAGCTAACGTGTTATACAGAGGTCAATTGCCCTGCACGGGAAAGAATGTAGTATTTTTAAAACTTTCGTTGTGAAAAGACGAGGCTGGTGTCGAGTCGTAACCTGGTTCGGTAGTCGGTTTGTGTCATTGGAAATTTTGAAGACGTGGTGACTAAAATCTGTTTGTATATATAACAGTGTGTGTTAATTTAAAAAAGGAGTTGAAGGACAGTGCTCGTACAATCTGTTTCCTTCGCCTTTGGTCTCTGCTACTTCGCCCTGTTTCCCACAATGATAGTACACCAACTCGTCCAATTAGACAGTCTGCACAACATGAATAATCAAAGATAAAATTTAGTACTTATAGGAGTGGAAAATAAAAACCAGTTCCACCCAGAGTGAAATCTTCTGAAACAGCGGAGTTGTGGTTGGAATTACCACCAGGCGAAACCAGGAGAATATTATTGTCGTCGAGGTCCACGCACCACGAATGGTGGATAGGGTGCAGCAATCCTAATCGAAGGTGAGACATACATATGCAGTCACCGCGTAGGTTGATAGCAGACATCGACCCAAACGGTACAGATGAGGATGGATTGATTGATTGATTGATTGATTGATTCATTGATTGTAGGGTTTAACGCGCCGACGCAACGCAGGCGATGAGGCGCGCCGTGTGGAAGGCTCCGGATTAATCTTGACCGCCTGGGCTTGGATTTTCAACGTGCGCCGCAATCTCACACACACGGGCGTTTTTGCCTTTCGCCTCCATCAGAAAAGCAGCCGCCACGGCCGGGAATCGAACCCGCGTCCTCGTTCAGCACAACGCCTTAGCCAGTGAGCCACCGCGGCGGGGGGACAGATGAGGCAACATACAAGTATTCTAAGCGAGGGGGCACGTTCTGCTCGTAGATGATGATGATGGTTTGATTTTATTGGCGCAAGGCCGACATGGGCAAAGAGCGCCAAACACAAAGTGATTTGATGAGGCGAGAACACGAAATAAAATCAGTTAAAAGCTATGAGCACGGCTGGTGTAAAGGGCCAGGGTGAAGAACAAGAGTGGTTAAAAAAAAAAAAAAAAGGTGGCTGGTGTATAGGACGCCAGGGGTAAAACTATGGGTGGTATGAGATGAGTTGTAAAAAGTGAACTTGTGATAGGAACTGAAAGGTGCGTTGAACAGAAAACATGGCATCGTCTCCTAAGAAGTATGACGGGTGTGGTGGAATATGTCGTATGTGTAGTTGAGGGAAGTGTTTGCGGTCGTGTAGTGTCGAGTGCCTTACATTGTTATGAGAATGTGCATCACGGATAGGGCCTCTCCGCACCTGCTGCACAGAGGTCTTGGAGAATCCAGTGAGCAGGTGCGAGTGCGTTGCATGAGTGTGCCCTATCCGTAATCTAGCCAAGGCGACTTCTGTGTATCTGTTGCGTGTATCGGAGGTGTACGGTCCCAAGTGTGGTTTTATTACGTGTAACTTGTTGTCTGTTTGTTCGCTCCAATGTGTTTGCCATGTTTTGCGAAGTTGTTGTTTGATGTGTGGTTTCACGTCGGTGTAGGGTAATGTGGTGATGTCTACTGCATTCGAGAGGTAGCAGCAGCGGCCATTCGATCCGCGGCTTCGTTCCCGGCTATACCACAGTGGCCAGGGAACCCAGCAAAGGACGAGTTCAAATTTGTGGACATACACGATATAATACCTTGATGATAATATTTACAACGTGATTTTTGAAGACTTGTTGAAGGAACAACGCCCGCACAACACTGAGGGAGTCTGTATAGATAATGGATTGTGGGGTGTGGCTTTGGAGAATATGCTTAACAACAAGAAGTACACCATAAGCCTCTGCCGTAAAGATACTTGTATTACTGTTAAGAGTTCTAGGACACTAAGGCCGGGCCCATGCGCAGCGCAGCACACAGAGGTGGAAGTCTTAGAGGCATCCGTATAAATTCAGAATAATGATACTTCTCCTGCAAATACAAGAAGTGCTGCTGAATTGCACATGTGGGAGCTCGGTTTTTATCTACATGTGTGAATGATGTGTCGCATGAGACAGGCGGAGATGCCATGGTGCTATGAGATCTGTTACAGAACTTGGATGGTATATAAAAAGGAGACAGCAAAGCTCTGACGCTTCCTCTCTAACTCGGTAAGAGAAGGGCGCAGAGAAAGATGGTCGATTTAAAAGGAGTTCAGTGATGGAGGTATCATGAAAAACTGTTTTAAAAGGATGGTGAGGCATGGATGAAATTTTAAACGCATAAAGAAGGTCTGTGTGTGCTCGATGACATTGTAGGTTCATGTTGCACTCTACATACAGGCTTTCGACTGGACTAGTCCGAAAGGCACACAGGACAAGCGGAGCCCTAGATGAAGCACAGGGTCCAGCATTCTGAGGGATGTTTTAGTGGCTGACCCATAGACAACGCTGCCATAGTCCAATCGTGAACCTATCAAGCTGGTAAAAACACGCAACAGAAGCTGTTTGTCAGCACCAAAAGAGATGTGCGAGAGAACCTTCAGGATATTCATTGTTTTTAAGCATTTATGTTTTAGTTGTTTTATGTGTGGGATGAATGTGAGCTTTTCGTCAAAGATTATACCTAAAAACTTGTGTTCCTTTTTGACAGGAATCGAGACACCGTGGAGTTGAATGTCTGGATCCGGCCGGATGCCACGCCTCTTGGAAAACAAGACACAAGTGCACTTCCCTGGATTAAATTTAAAACCGTTGCTGTCTGCCCAACCAGCTAGCTTGTTAACACCAAGCTGGACTTGGCGCTCGCAGACAGACAGGTTACAAGACTTAAAGGATAATTGTACGTCGTCTACATAAATTGAGCAGGAAATCGACGGTGGCAATGCCTTCCTCAGGGAATTCATTTTCACAATAAAAAGGGTGCAACTTAAAACTCCACCTTGTGGCACTCCATTTTCCTGCACATGCACCCTAGAGAGTGCAGTTCCAAGTCGCACGCGAAACGTCCTTTCGGACATGTAACTGGAAAGCGTGTTTATCATGTTACCCGACATGCCAAAGGACTTCAAGTCACTAAGGATGCCGTACCGCCAAGCAGTATCGTACGCCTTTTCAAGATCAAAGAAGACTGTCATACAGTACTGCTTGTGGAGGAAAGCATCTTTGATATAAGACTCTAATGCAACGAGTTGATCGTTGGTAGATCGCCCCGCCCTGAAGCCCGCCTGGCAGCTCTCGAGAAGGCCATTGTACTCTAAGAAGTACACAAGTCTCCTGTTTATCATCTTCTCGAAGAGCTTACACAGGCAGCTTGTCAGGGCAATGGGACGATAACTGGCGGGAAAGGAAGGGTCCTTCCCTTCCTTTAGGAAAGCCACTACTATGGCCTCCCTCCAAGAGCGTGGAATGTGCCCCGAAAGTCATATTTTATTGTATAGGTGTAAGAGTGTTTCAAGAGTGTCTGGGTGTAGGTGCTGTATCATGGTGTATGTAATCTTATCTGCGCCTGGAGCTGAAGGTTTGCACGAGTTCAGGGCAGCCCTCAACTCATAGAGAGTGAATTCAGAGTTGTAAGAAGTTTTTGATATGTCTTTGTCGTGTAAGGGCTTTTTTTCTGCAGATGTTTTGTGTTTCATGAAAGTGTTCGTGTAGTGTGCTGAACTGGACACGTGTTCGAAGTGTTGTGCAAGCGTGTTAGCCTGGTCTTCAAGTGTGTCCCCTGTTGTGCTAACCAGGGGCAGGCTGTGTGTCTCTTGTCCTTTGAGCTTGCGTATACGTGTCCAGACTTTGTGTGTGTCTGTGTATGAATTAATGGATGTCAAGAAGGTGTGCCAACTCTCTCGTTTCGCCTCACGGCGCACACGTTTTCCTAACGCCTTGGCCCGTTTGAACAAAATGAGGTTACCCGACGTGGGGAACCGACGAAGGATACCCCACGCCTTGTTATGGGCCTCTCGCGCCCGCCTGCAGTCCTCATTCCACCACGGCCTCCGCTGGTTGCGCGGGGCACCAGAGGCGTGGGGAATGGACTTTTCGGCGGCGTCGAGGATGTGCGCCGTGAGGAGTTGGGTGGCTTCTTCAACGTGTAGGTGTCCTATGGATGTGTGGTGTAGTTTCGATGTCTCTGTAAATGTGTTCCAGTTAGCTCGTGCTTCATTGAACCTATTATGGGAAGAAGAACTGCTTGGGCCGTTACCTATATATGTTAGTGAAGTGGGGAAGTGGTCACTGCCATATGGGTCAGTGCCCACTCCCCACTCAAGACATGGAAAGAGAATTGCCGAACCAATAGCCAAGTCAAGATTTGAGTATGTATTGTGTCCTATGTTATGGTATGTAGGCTGTTTATTGTTGAAAAGGCATGCTCCAGAAGATGTAAGGAATTTCTCTATCAGGCGACCTCGGGAATCCGTTCTGGAAGAGCCCCAAAGAGAGTTGTGAGCATTAAGGTCGCCTGTAAGTATGTATGGTTCGGGCAGCTGGTCAACCAGCGCCTCGAAGTCAGTGCTCGTAAGTGCAACATCAGGAGGAATGTATATGGAGCATACCGTTATCAATCTATTAAATATTATTGTGCGGACGGCTACAGGCTCGAGGACAGTGTTCAAGGTGACAGGGTGGCATGCTAAGGATTTGTGGGTGATTATGGCAACACCGCCAGAAGAGTGTGTGCAGCCATCCCTGTCTTTCCTGTATACCATGTAACTATTCAAGAAATTTGTGTCTTTGGAATTCAGATGCGTTTCCTGGACACACATTATACTTGGCTGATTGGCATGCAGAATCTCATAAACGTCGTCAAGATTATTCAGAAGGCCTCTGCAGTTCCATTGAACTATGTTTTCTCTTCCCATTATTATGTGTTCAGAGCTACTGGAGTGTGACTGTTTATGTAGGGTCTTTCGGGGCTTGGACTCTTGGGAGGGGTTTTCTGACCTTCTCTACTGACCTGGACGTCGCCGCCCGTTCCTTCCGTTGCGATGAAAGCCGGAAGGGCTCGACGTCCATGTCGTCATCTGAAGGCAAGGGGGTGCCCAGCGGACGGGGCCCCCCTTTGGCGTGGTACCCTTTCGGGTGTTCTTTGCCTGCGCTGCCAGTGCCGAAGGCGTGGGGAGCACGACAGACGGCAAAGGCAGTGAGGCGGTGGAGGGGGTCCCTGCAACTGCCTCCGTCTCCATCTCCGAGCCCTTGCATGTGCTTTGGGCTGGTGGAGAGGAAGCAGTGGATGCAGCGGCATCCCCAACAGATGTTGTTGCCACCACAGCCGCTGCTGGGTGAGCGAGCGGTGCAGAGGCTGGTTGGGCTGCCTGGGGCAACCCTGGGGGGGGGGGGGGGGCGGGACCAAGTCCGACTCGCGGTACTGGGTCCCCGCCGAAACCAGACGCCGCTCCGCCCCCCGGCGAGCCGCGTCGGCGTACCTCCCCAGGGGAAAGAGGCGAACCTCTTTCGCGCCTCTGGGAAGGTGATGTTCTCAGTTACCTTCACATTAATAATCGCCTTCTCCTGCTTAACTTCTCACACGTTTCGAGAGTAGGCGGCATGGGGTCCCTGGCAGTTGGCGCAGGTGATGGTTGACGATGGACAATTATCCGATGGATGATCATGCTGAGCGCATTTTCCGCAGGTCGACGACCACGGCAGGAGTTAGTTCCGTGCCCGAACCGCTGGCACTTAAAGCAGCGGCGCTGGGTTTGGAAGTAGGGCCGGACATTACAATGTACAAAACCTGCATTGACGTACTCTGGGAGTGTGGACCGGTTCAAAAGTAAGGATAATGTGCTTGGTCGAAACTACTTTGTCATCCTCCTCATAGTTTATGCGCCTCACAGCTGTCACGCCCTGATTTCTCAGGCCCTCCAGCAGGTCAGCATCTGTCTCATTCATCAGGTCTACTTCAGAGATGACACCTTCAGTACTGTTCACGGCTCCGGTGGGGTGTCACCCTGATTTCAAGATGGCTATGTGAGTTGTTCAAGGAGGATCTTTGCATGCTGTTGGTTGTGTACTTCAACCAGGATTTCTCCAGTTCTTTGTTTTTTGGCCTTATATTTGTCACCAATGATGCCCTCCAGAAATTTCGATATTAGGAACACGGACTGTGATGCAAGAGGCTTTTCTTGGTCACTGGATTCCAACACCAAAAAACGGGGGTAGTTATCGGGCTTTGGAAAGGACTGTGGGTTTGGGAGTGGCGGAAAGAACCTTCGGTTGCGGCCCCTTTTCAGGGGCCGATCATGTTTGGGGGGGGATTTACGATTTACCATACTGGCATGTAAAGAAGCAGGGGACGGGGGTACTTTCTTCTCAAACCTTACCCTGATAGCCGGAGAGGGTCCCGGAGCTCCCTGCCTGGTAAACAGACAGGGAGCCCCATCCGCCGGAGCTTGACCTGGGCTCCGACGGCCACCGTTTGAGGCTTCTACCCTTCACCTTTAAACACATCACCACGGTAGGTTACAGTTTATGTTGGGGGCTCGGGGTCCGCGGTATCGCCAGTACCGTCACCAAGATTACTCAAGGTGCCCCGTGCGGGGTCTGCTCGTAGCCAGGGAATTCGCAAAACTGCAGCGGCAGCCAATACGTTCGCTGGCAAGAAGGTTCTTTCTACGTGAAACACCATGGCCTCGAAACAACAAGTTATGTATAAAAACAACTTTGCGGACGTGTGTGCTGACCCAGGAGCGAAAGTATGCAAAAAATGTAAAAACAAACAAGGGCACTATTATACGTGCGACGTCAAATGCGCTATGCTACAGGAAAACAACACAATTCGTAACAAGGTAGCCGAAAATTCTAGAACACGCATATACTAACAGCATGGAGAAGCTGCGTAAAACACGAGAGATCCTGGACCATAAACACAGGACGAGACTCACGTAGACTTAAACTTCTACTGTTGTGAATAATATCATGTTCTGCCTTTTGAAAACTCACCTGAGGCTGTTCTTCAGGACGCCTTTGCCGTGCTAACGTTGCGTTTGCGCACGAAACTGCCGACGGGTGCTTCGCGTGCCGGGAGATTGAGAAAGGTTGCCGAAATATCTGGACGACTACGTCGCTCGAATGCGCACGTTGCGAAGCTAAGCCAGAACACAGCGGTTCTGGAGGCAATGTACCGGAAACTGAAGTTCCAAGGCATCCCCACTTCATGCGGTCGCACAGGTAACACACTTGGTAAAAAGCTCACGTCCAAAGTGCTGTATGATGCCATGCAGTAATAGTGCTTGTCTTTTTTATAAAACTTTATTTGTTTCCCACATCTAGAACAACACACCTGGTTAGGCCAAGAACGATTAAATCTAATCGAATCGAATCCAGTCCAGTCGAGTCCAGTACAATCCAGTGCAATTCAACCAATCAAATCCAATACAGTCCAGTCCAGTCCAGTCCAGTTCCGTCCGGTCCGGTCCGGTCCGGTCAGGTCCAGTACAGTGCAGTCACTGCTCGACGCGCATGCGCAACATGGCTCTCCTGGAGCACCGCGAAACGGGTATCAACGGCTCCGGCGCAGCTTCAGACCTGGCTACTGCGCAACGGAGGCGCACAGCTGTGCACGCGCCGGCGCCAGTGCTTCTGCCGCGGCTATGACGTCACTCCTCTGGAATGCGCCGACCGGCGAATGTGCAGACCCAATTCTCTACACAGCCGTACTCCAATCGGATTGGATTTGAATGCAATTCAATTTAAACCAATCCAACCCACTGCTTCTCGCGCTTGCGCAGCACGGCCCTTCAGGGTCCCCGAGAAACTGCTCAACCTCGGTCAGTGTAGCTTACGCTACAAAAAAACGACCATTGGAGAATAAATGCTGTTTATTGACGTCTATTTAGTGGCAACAAAAAAATATGTTAAGACGCAGGCAGTCCTAACACTCTTGCTGGCCAGCTTAGCCTAACAATAAATATACGTGAGTAAAAAAGAAAAAATTCTTCTCAGGTTCCTATATTCTTGGTTATTCTTCAGGCTAGGTATATTTTTAACATTGTCAAATATTTTTTCAAACTGGGTAGGCTTCCCAGGTCTCGCAAAAATGAGCGAGACAAACTACATCGGTCTCATTGAAAGGCTGCAATGTTCGTAGAAATGCACATTACAATGTACGCCCAAACACAAAATACCCATTTCAATAATACATGTGGAATCCAGGTGCATTCCCTAAAGCTAAAAACGTAGAAAAAGGTTTTTTAGGCATAGCAAATTAAATTCAATTCGAAAAAGCCCCTTATCGCACTACTGCTCCGTCAACACCATTGGCAGCATGTTCAGCCGTGTTTTGGGCAGTTCCTCGGGCGTCAGTTCGTTGCCCCGGAGGCAGCTGCTGTTGGGCCCGCAACCACAGTGGGCACTGGAGCCGGTGGGTGGAGACTCCGCAATGGACGAGTGCTCTCTGGAAAATGTATCCAAAGCAGGTGGAACCTGGAACAATGGGAATCTTTGTTAAGCAGAGCTGGAGATGATTAACCAGAGCTTCAAATAACCGAGAATGATTCTCTTCCAGTCACGTCATCTTAAAGGGGCCCTGAAAGGCGTTTTGAAGCACACTAAATGAACTAGCGCAATCGTTAGATTGGATAGTCAATGTCAGCTGTGCCAAGTATTACTCTCTTACGTGCACCGGAAAGCTCACACTTTTGTTGCAAAGTTTGTCGCCCTTTGCTCACCCTTCCCTGCGTGTTTTTTGGACGCCGCCATCTTCACATGACTACCTCACCGATTCCCAGATGTTCGTCATTAGCTAGACATCCTGCTATTGGGCAGCTTTTTTCACGCACTCCCGGCAAAGAGATGTGCCGTTTGCTCAGCGTCGGCTTGCCGGCTGATCTGCCAGCGGAGTGCTGAGTGCTTGGACATTTTACGACAAACGATTGATTGATTGATTGTAGGGTTTAACGCGCTGACGCAACGCAGGCGATGAGGCGCGCCGTAGTGGAGGGCTCCGGATTAATTTTGACCACCTGGGGATCCTTAACGTGCGCCGAAATCTCGTACACACGGGCGTTTTTGCTTTTCACCTCCATCAGAAAAGCGGCCGCCGCGGGCGGGAATCGAACCCGCGTTCTCGTGCTCAGCAGCACAACGTCTTAGCCACTAAGCCACCAGCGGCAAGTAAAAAAAAAGCAGTTCACAGAGAGAGAAAACTGCAGAACAAGCAGAAAAGATGATCGCTGGGCGAATGGGGCAGTGTGATGTACCGGCCTGCCTTTCTGCACGTGTCATCTGCTTTATTACTATTTCTACTACCAGACAAAGTCGATGGGTACAGTTTCTTGCCAAGGGATTACGTGCGCACCTTAACAGTTGTCCATGACATATCTGTTGTTATTTGTATCTGTAAAAAAACTACACTTGTCCACTGTACTGTCCTCAAAAACTGACCACGGAACTCACTTCCTTCGCATTGATGACACGTTTGGTTGTGAAAGGCAGGCCAAAGAAAAGTATAGAGCAATATCCACGTTTTGGTGCTTTTTTTTACTTATTCGGTTTTACTTACTTTTTGCGTAATATTTTAGAACAACGTGATTCGTCTTTTCTTTTTTGTTGTTTTTCGTGTAAACACATTTAAAAAATTGGCGCATTTGATGCCCCGTGCTATATCTCTGCTCCGAGGAGCAGCTTATGATTCAGCCCGGCAAACTTATTTTAACAAGCTGGTGATAATAAACGTGGATAAAAATCTCGATACACGAACGTTCTCGAGTTCCATGTAGTTCAGAAAAACGGTCCTGGTGAAGCGAGATCGAGGCCGCTTGTGGTCAGCAGCAAACGGCTCAGCCACTGAGCAGCTCCTGCGGTTACACTTGTCAAGTATTAACAATTCGCAGGTGTCGGACCTTTTAAACAAATTAAGAAATGCAAAAAGTTTGCACACATCGGGTGTGGGCTTTCGCTCTTGCGCAATGGAACACTCCTACAGACTGATTGCTCCAAATAAGTCGCAGCTAGGGAAGGGCAAAGTCGTTTTATATCCCCTGCAAGCTGCCGACAATGACATTTCTTTTGGTCAGCTTGCACTGCGCTCGCGCTTCTAGCAGTAACAGACCATTGCTAGATTGGTGCTCATTCATTTCCCCTGTTCTTACATAGAGCGTGATAGTGTTCAGTTGTCTGGAGGGGAAAGTGCGCGAGCGGGTACGAAGTTGATGGTACGTGAGAGAAAAAAGGCCTGAACTGCATTGACTGTGCAATATCAACAACGGAGGGTCGAACCGTTTCGGCATGAACCCGTAACCGTTATTTCTTTTGTCGCTTCAGTTCCGGTTCAGGTTCAGCGTGCTAAAAAAACGGTTCGGGTTCGGGTTCAGTTCCGGCAAAAATACCGGTTCAGTTCCGGTTTTCGGTTCGGTTCCGGTTCCGGTTCGACACCCTGCTAGAAGGGAAACGGACTCATGAAGACGCCGAGCAACACGATACGAACGAAGGCATACGGTGACAAGCAACGGCGTCTACAAAAGCTGGCCTCTGCTTGTAGGTGACGTCGTGAGTGTAAGTAAACCCCGTTGTGACGTCACGAACTAGTGACAGTGCCGGAAAATGTAGATAATAAATGTTAAAAAATTATGTGAAGAACTGCCAAAACGGCAAATAATAAATGCAAGATAAAGCACCCAAGTTAGTTACGAGAGCGCAATGGTAAGCTTTATCGTATGGCCTTGCGTAAACACCCATACCGAAGCTACCCAGAACCGTCAAGACTTGGGACGTTGCCCATTTCTGTTCACGCTTCCCCAGAAATACGGGCCTAATTGAAACACGTTTCACGCTGCTACACAGTAAGAAAATGTGTTTTTAGCGGAGTTGTTCTAGGGCTGGGCTTTGCCGACAGCCTGGAGTGGAATGGTATCGCGTCGCGCTTCTTTCGGAGCAGGTTTTTCCGCCTGAAAAAAAAAAAAAAACCGTATCCCAGTGAGCAAAAAATTTATAAAAGCGGTCTTACGGCCTTCATATTTTATGGAAGATGGCTTATATTTCCCCTAAAGAAACGTTTGCGGACAATGCATTTGTGCTTTGATGCGAAGCCGTCTTTCAGAAGATCAGTGTAATCTTGGTCATTGTAGGCTGGCTTTCCCACATTAGCTTTTGCGCCGTGAAGCATGGCCATCTGCTGAGGGAGAGAGTGAGAAATTTATTTATTTTAATTTTATTCATTCATTTATTTATTTAATACAGTAAGCTTTTCTCAGGTTCATACAGGGTGGGCGTGCAAGTATGCACATGCGCGTACAGATAAAGTAATATAGCACATACAGAAACAGAAACAGAAATCACTTTATTTTCCGAAATAGTTGGCTTAGAAGGCGTTGTGGCCGCCGGTGGTGGAGGCCACAATGCGACGGTGGCAGCTCGGTCAACCTTCAGTAACTGCAGCCCTGCTTACAAGTTGCGATTTTCGTCCCACGTCAGGTTATCCCACGTCGCGCGTCGTTCCACTGCTCCATGCTGCAGATTGCGGAGGGGGGGATAGGTTGAGACTTGAGAGGACAGGCCACGTGGTATGAGAGAGAGTGTCAAGGGAGTCACAGAGGGAATAGTTAGGGGAAGGGAACTGTGAGGGATGGACCTTGTGGAGCAGTGACCAGTGTGGAATTCGTCTTGAGGGGTCACCATAGGCGCTGGTGAGGGATGTGTGGTCAAGGGGGATAGCGGCTGCGGGAGAGACGGTGATGATCCGTGATTTCTTTGTATGAGAGCAGTCGATCGCGGGCCGACTGAGAACCGAAATGAGGAGCGGGAGCTAGCCCTGCATGGCTAGGATGTTCTTGTGCTGCTTGGTTGGCCGCGTCGGGTGAGTATGATTACAAAAAATTGCTCCAAATTTGGTGTTATTGAGCTAACAGTAAATCTGTAAACGGTACAGAATTACTGTCTGCTATCCATCCACGGAGGAAGTATGGTTACGTGGCCATCCACGGAGGGAGGTTGCTTACAGAACACGGCTGTAACTGTTGCTTTAGCGGAACTATCCGAAAATAAATTATATGATGTGAGGCGGCGCTTTTTGAAGGCCCGTAAGAAGCGAAGACGACGAAGTGCTAGCCGAGGTTGGAGAAAAGGACGTGGAAAAAAAGAGGAAGAGGTGGCCAGCTCTGGAGGCAGGAAGGAGCAGGCGGTTTCAGAAGCGTTCGGCAGGGCGAGAACGCCTAGGAGATCTTTACGGAGCCGTACATTCCTCCTGGAAGCCCTCGGCTGCCTGTCAACGCTCAGGAGATCTTCGAGCCGGGCTACGCCGGGTCTCTTCCAGTCGAGACCGGCCACGGAGCACCCTGGCCGAGTCTGACGTGTTGTTCATCGGCCGCAACATCGGCATCGACAAGCGTGCCGAGCCCTACACACTGAGCCAGCTCACCGATGGGAACCCACACGTGCGCGCGAACAATTTGGAGTGGGACTGTTTTCATGGGACTTTTTGTCATAGGACTATTGTTGTTAGATTAGCTTGATTTTCATTGGTCCACCTTACTTTATAATTTGTGCCGTCAATATAATTTGGCCCTTTTCCGTCGCCAAATCTGCCTCGCTGCCTTTCCGCCGGGCAAACTTTATCCTCCTCAGTACAAAAACAACCTGCTTCACAGAAATGGAGTTCACAGCAGGACGTCGTGGTGCGAGCACCTCAGACGTTATTAGCCCCCATAAGCTCATTCCTGTTTTCAATGACTCCAGAGATGACCTGGACGCTTATATTCAGAGGTTTGAGCGTGTCGCTGGTGGTCAGGGGTGGCCGAAAGAAAAGTGGGCAACCACAATAAGTTTGTGCCTGACAGATGAAGCCCTGAGTGTAGTCGGTCGCATGTTTCTAGAGGATTCAGTAGACTACGACAAGGCCAATGCAGCTTTACTGCAAAGATTTCGGTACACCACAGAAGGCTACAGAGAAAAGTTTCGAGGGTCGGTGCCGGAGGAGGGTGAAACTGGTCGCCAATTTGCAGCTAGGCTCTGCGGATACTTTGACAGGTGGATGGAGGCAGGCCGAGTTGAAACGACTTATGCGGGCCTGCGAGAGAAAATTATCACCGAACAGTTCATGAACAGGTGCCCTAAAACCTGTTAGTCTTCCTGAAAGAAAGAAATTGCTCCAAGTTGGAGGAGATGGTGGTAGCTGCCGATAACTAACTAGACGCACAAGAGCACCGGAGAATTGGCTCTTGGTCGGCAGCGAACGCTGAGGACAGCCTCAATCCTGAATACCGCGGCAAGACCCTTCCTCAGAAGAGAGTTAACTCGCGACCGGAAACGTTATGTTTCCTGTGTGACAAACAGGGGCCCAGAGCTGCCGAGTGTTGGAAACGAACGAAAGCTTGTTTTAAGTGTGACCAAACTCGACATAGTGCTGATAAGTGGTATCAGTACAAAGGTGAAAAATTACAGTCATCGTGCGTAGTACAGCCTTGAGAAGAAAGCCGGAAGTTCGTCACTCTGGAGAGTGTGGAAAAGATTCCAGTCGTAAGCGCGGTCAGAAAGGAATGTCTGACATCTCTCTGCAACCTGCCTGTTGGTAAAGGGTGGCTAGGAAGCGAGAGTATCAGTGTGCTGCGGGTCACCGGTTGTAACACCGTGATCGTCACAAAGGAGTTGGTTCCTGCCAAAAACTTTACAGGAAAAATTACCCCTGTCCTCCTCCTAGACAGAACTATCAAGTTTCTTCCAAAAGCAGACATCGAGGTCGAAACTCCGTTCTTTTCAGGAAAACTCGTCGCAAAATGAATGCAAGATACTCTATGACTTTGTCATAAAAAAATGTGGCGGGTGTGTCGATGTCTAGCTCCTATGTGGAAATGATGTTTCTTCCTCACACGACAAGGGAGCAGGCCCATTTAACGAAAGACAAAGAAACACTAAAGGAGCACGTTCCTCAACCTGGCGTATTTAGGTCAGGAAGGCTTACACCAGACGGTGTTAAACCTGATCCGGTAAAATCGGTCAAAGAACAGCTAACGAATCGGCTGGAAAATTGCTCTGATGTCAACCGAAAGCCGGTGATCGCGCAGCCTAGACCAGAGGGAAGATCCTTTCTTCAGGCGACACAAAGTACCTTCTGAAGAAAGGCTTAGCCACTTGGTCTTGCCCAAGCCCCACCGAGAACGCCCGAAACGGTTCGGACGGGAAAGTGTGTTGGCGTGCCGCAAAGATGCCCAAAAGACTGCATACAGAGTTAGGACAGAATATTAGGGGCGAGACGTGCACACTGACGTGAAAAGATTCCTCATCTGTCGTGACATGAGGCTCAGCACTCTACCGGAATTTTCGGTTCGATGGGCGCCGTTTCGCACAATGTTAATAACTGGTGCATCATCAGTTTTTGTCCTGTATGAAACTTGCTAGCCTTATGTATTACAACGACGCTAGGCTTGACCCTTTTCTGGTCAGAATATGAATTCTGTGTCTTGAGTCTCAGGGTAGTAACGTGGGTTCGGATTAGTTAGGTCGTCATCAATGAGGGCATTGAACGGTTCCAGCCCGTAGGACTGTTGTTGTTTGTCAGTATTTCTGTGCGTTCTTAGTATTTCCAAGCATTTTGAGTTCATTGCTATAGTGTGATTGTGATGAAAGTGATAGTGTGGGACCTAGAAGTGTGGTAGTGCTACTAGTGACTGGAAGTAAAGTGTGTGTGGGCAAACAGACCAGTACCATCAAGGACCGTTAGCAGCCAACCAACCGATCACCGGAAGTGTTTTCCCCCAAAACACTTCTATCGATGAGGGCAACCTGGAGAGAGGCACTGAGTATCCTGTTGCGGACAGCCAGGAAGTAGCAAAATGGAGCCCGGGGCAAGAAATCCTAGAACAGCTTTGGGAGGAAGGAAACCAACTACTCCTACTATGGGCCCCAGAACCAGGACAACCAGCCAGCCAGGAGCTACCAAAATGGAGCCCAGGGCAAGAAATCCTACAACAGCTGTGGGAGGCAGAAGACCAACTACGCTCACTCCAGACCCCAGAATCAGGACAACCAGCCAGCCAGAAAATACCAAACTGGAGCCCAGGGCAAGAAATCCTACAATGGTTTGGGAGGCAGGAGAGCAACTACTCTTACTCTAGCCACAGAACCAGGACAACCAGCCAGGCAGGAAATACCAAAATGGAGCCCGGGGCGAGAAATCGTACAATGGCTTTGGGAGGCAGGACACCAACTACCCTTACTCTGGGCCCCAGAACCAGGACAACCAGATAGCCAGGAACTACCAAAATGGAGCCCAGGGCAAGAAATCCTACAATGGCTTTGGGTAGCAGGAGACCAACTACTCTTACTGTGGGCCCCAGAACGAGGACAACCAGCCAGCTAGGAAGTACCAAAATGGAGGCCAGGGCAAGAAATCCTACAACGGCTTTGGGAGGCAGCAGACAAACTACACTTATTCTGGGCCCCAGAATCAGGACAGCCAGCCAGCCAGGAACTACCACACTGGAGCCAAGGGAGAGAAATCCTACAATGGCTTTGGGAGGCAGGACACCAACTACGCTCACTCCGGGCCCCAGAACCAGGCAACCAGCCAGGCAGGAAATACAAAAATGGTGCCCAGGGCAAGCAATCCTACAATGGCTTTGAGAGGGAGGAGGCCTACTACTCCTATTGTGGGCCCAAGAACCAGGACAACCAGCCGGCCAAGAAGTACCAAAATGGAGCCCAGGGCAAGAAATCCTACAATGGCTTTGGCAGGCAGGACACCAACTACTCTTATTCTGGGCCCCAGAACCAGGACAACCAGCCAGCCAGGAACTACCAAAATGAAGCCCAGGGCGACAAATCCTACAGCGGCTTTTGGAGGCACCAGACAAACTACTCTTACTCTGGGCCCCAGAACCAGGACAACCAGACAGCCAAGAACTACCAAATTGGAGCCCAGGGCAAGAAATCCTACAACGACTTTGGGAGGCAGGAGACCACCTACGCTCACTCCGGGCCCCAGAGCCAGGACAACCAGCAAGGGAGGAACTACCAAAATGCAGCCCAGGGCGATTAATCCTACAACACCTTTGGGTGGGAGGAGATCTACTACTCTTAGTCTGGGGCCCAGAACCAGGACAACCAGCCAGGCAGGAAATATCAAAATGGAGCCCAGGGCAAGACATCCTACAATGGCTCTGGGAGGCAGCAGGCAAACTACTCTTACTCCGGGCCCCAGAAGAAGGAACTACGACATTGGAGCCCAGGGCAAGAAATCCTACAACGGCTTTGGGAGGCAGGAGACAAACTACGTTCACTCCCGGCCCCAGAACCAGGACAACGAGGCAGCCACGAACCACAAAAAGGGAGCCCAGTGCAAGAAATCTTACAATGGCTTTGAGAGGCAGGAGACCAACTACTCTTACTCTAGCCCCAGAAACAGGACAACCAGCCAGCCAGGAACTACCAAAAGGAGGCAAGAAATCCTACAACGGCTTTGGGAGGCAGGAGACCAACTACGCTCACTCTGGGCCCCAGAACCAGGACAACCAGCCAGCCAGGAACTACCAAAATGGAGCCCAGGGCGAGAAATCCTACATTGGCTTTGGCAGGCAGGAGACCAACTAAGTTCACTATGGGCCCCAGAACCAGGACAACCAGCCAGCCAGGAACTACCAAAATGGAGCCCAGGGCAGAAATCCTACAATGGCTTTGGGAGGCAGGAGACCAACTACGCTCACTCTGGGCCCCAGAACCAGGACAACCAGCCAGCCAGGAGCTACCAAAATGAAGCCCAGGGCGAGAAATCCTACATCGGCTTTGGCAGGCAGGAAACCAACTAATCTTACTCTGGGCACCAGAACCGGGACAACCAGCCAGGCAGGAAATACCAAAATGAAGCCCAGGGCAAGAAATCCTACAATGGCTTTGGGAGGCAGAAGACCAACTACGCTTACTGTGGGCCTCAGAACCAGGACAACCAGCAAGCAGGAAATACCAAAATGGAGCCCAGGGCAAGAAATCCTACAATGGCTTTGGGAGGCAGGAGGCCTACTACTCTTGTTCTGGGCCCAGAACCAGGACAACTTGCCAGCCAGGAACTACCAAAATGAAGCCCAAGGCAAGAAATCCTACCATTGCTTTAGTAGGCAGGAGACAAACGAAGTTCACTCGGGGCCCCAGAACCAGGACAACCAGGCAGCCAGGATCCACCAAAATGGAGCCCAGGGCAAGAAATCCTACAATGGCTTTGGGAGGCAGGAGACCAACTACGCTCACTCCGGGCCCCAGAACCAAGACAACCAGCCAGCCAGGAACTACCAAAATGAAGCCCAGGGCGAGAAATCCTACAGCGGCTTGGGCAGGCAGGAAACCAACTAATCTTACTCTGGGCACGAGAACCGGGACAACCAGCCAGGCAGGAAATACCAAAATGGAGCCGAGGGCCAAAAAATCTACAATGGCTGTTTGGGGGGCAGGAGACCAAAGACTGTTACTCTGGGCCCCAGAACGAGGACAACCAGCGATGCAGGAAATACCAAAATGGGGCCCAGGGCAAGAAATCCTACAATGGCTTTGGGAGGCAGGAAGCCAACTACTCTTACTCTGGGCCCAGAACCAGGACAACCAGCCAGCCAGAAACTACCAAAATGGAGCCCAGGACAAGAAATCCTACAATGGCTTTGGAGGCAGGAGACCAACTACTCTTACTTTTGGGCCCCAGAACCAGACAACCAGCCAGCCAGGAACTACCAAAATGGAGCCCAGGGCAAGAAATCCTACAATGGCTTTGGGAGGCAGGAGACCAACTACGCTTACTCTGGGCCCAGAACCAGGACAACCAGCCAGCCAGGAACCACCAAAATGGAGCCCAGGGCAAGAAATCCTACAATGGCTTTGGAGGCAGGAGACCAACTACTCTTACTCTGGGCCCCAGAACCAGGACAACCAGCCAGCCAGGAACTACCAAAAGGAGGCGAGAAATCCTGCAACGGCTTTGGGAGGCAGGAGACCAACTACGCTCACTCTGGGCCCCAGAACCAGGACAACCAGCCATCCAGGAACTACCAAAATGGAGCCCAGGGCGAGAAATCCTGCATTGGCTTTGGCAAGTAGGAAACCAACTACTCTTACTTTGGGCACCAGAACCGGGACAACCAGCCAGGCAGGAAATACCAAAATGGAGCCCAGGGCAGAAATCCTAAAATGGCTTTGGGAGGCAGAAGACCAACTACGCTTACTCTGGGCCTCAGAACCAGGACAACCAGCCAGGCAGGAGATAACAAAATGGAGCAACCTACAATGGCTTTGGAAGGCAGGAGGCCTACTACTCTTGTTCTGGGCCCCAGAACCAGGACAACCAGCCAGCCAGGAACTACCAAAATGAAGCCCAGGGCAAGAAATCCTACATTGGCATTGGGAGGCAGGAGACCAACTACTCTTCACTGGGGCCCCAGAACCAGGACAACCAGCAGCCAGGATCCACCAAATGGAGCCCAGGGCAAGAAATCGTACAATGGACTTTGGGAGGCAGGAGACCAACCTACGCTCAACTCCGGGCCCAGAACCAAGACAACCAGCCAGCCAGGAGCTACCAAAATGAAGCCCAGGGCGAGAAATCCTACAGCGGCTTTGGCAGGCAGGAAACCAACTAATCTGACTCTGGGCACGAGAACCGGGACAACCAGCCAGGCAGGAAATACCAAAATGGAGCCGAGGGCCAGAAATCCTACAATGGCTGTGGGAGGCAGGAGACCAACTACTATTACTCTGGGCCCCAGAACGAGGACAAGCAGCGAGGCAAAAAATACAAAAATGGTGCCCAGGGCAAGAAATCCTAAAATGGCTTTGGGAGGCAGGAGGCCTACTACTCTTATTATGGGCCCAAGAACCAGGACAACCAGCCAGCCAGGAAGTACCAAAATGAAGCCCAGGACAAGAAATCCTACAATGGCTTTGGCAGGCAGGAGACCAACTACTCTTATTCTGGGCCCCAGAACCACGACAACCAGCCAGCCAGGAACTACCAAAATAGAGCCCAGGGCAAGAAATCCTACAGTGCATTTGGTAGGCAAGAGACCAACTACTCTTACACTGGGCCCCAGAACCGGGACAACCAGCCAGCGAGGACGTAGCAAAATGGAGCCCGGGGCAAGTAATCCTACAACGGCTTTGGGAGGCAGGAAACCAACTACTCTTACTCTGGGCCCGAGAACCAGGACAGCCAGCCAGCCAGGAACTACCAAAATGGAGCCCAGGGCAAGAAATCGTACAGTGGCTTTGGGACGCACCAGACCAACTACTCTTACTCTGGGCCCCATAACCAGGACAACCAGCCAGCCAGGAACTACCAAAATGGAGCCCACGGCAAGAAATCCTACAATGGCTTTGGGAGGCAGGAGACGAAGTACTGTCACTCTGGGCTCCAGAACCAGGAAAAACACCACAAGGTTCGGGGAGCGACCTGCCCGACGAGAACGTTCGGGGAACCTCCGGTACGAGCCCGACAACGTTCGGGGAACCTCCGTTACGAGCCGCATTTTCCCCGTTGGGATCGAGGCAGCTCAGCCGAGACTGGCCACGGAGCACCCGGGCTGATTCGCTCATCGGCCGCAGCACCGGCATCGACAAGGGCACCGCGGCCGCGCGCCCAGCCTAGCGCACGGGAAAGAGGAACCCGACTTCGCGGAGGTCAGCGCCAATGTCAAGGAGACAGCGCCTACGGCCATCACACCAAGCAAGTGTACCGCCACAGCTCACTGAAGCCGACTAGTGCCAGATGTGAGCGGGAACTCTTAAGTTAAGAACTTTGTTTCGTCGGACATCCAGTCGTTTGATTAGATTAGTTCATATAATTTGTGCATATTTCTAATTTTGCTGTGTGAAGAGAGTCTGTACTTGTCTGGCGTCACGTGCCTCGCTTCTTTTCCGTTAGTTAAACTTAACCTCCTCATCCACAAAACAACCGGCATAACAACAAATGACAATTAGCCGCTAGGACGACTCTAACATTACGCACTACAGCTCCGCTGGTCCCCCTTCTTCACAGATGGTAAGGGCACTGAATTTTTATTAACTCCGCGTGTCGACGCATAAGCTAATTAATTTTTTCTTACTTAACCATCGACATTGCAACGACAAAGGGTTTAATGAAAAGCTGTAACCTTTTCTTAACTGATAGATGGCGCTCGTTAGAAATAATAACACCAGTTTTAGTGAGGAAATCAAATATGCGCTATGTACGGGCAGGTGTTATAGAAGGCATTGATTGCAACTATTCTCTTTACAGTTGTCTAACACAGAGAATTTCTACCGCATGGGCATTTTGCATTTTCTTGGTTCAGAACAGACCTGAACTGAGTGGCAGCAATAACTTGGGAGAAACCCAAAATGAAAAAAAATAGGTGATTGAGTTCGATTGAGATTTTTTTTTTCGACCTATGGTCTGCACAGGTTCGTCAACCCCCTAGTTATTAGGCGAAAGGAGCCTTTTCTACTACGTGTACCTGAGCATGCGTTTGAAGTCACCGCTTTTACTTTTTCTGGGTCTCTTTTATCGGAGTGTCCATTTCTGTCTCATGTCGTGAGCACGGCGGGACCAACCCCACACACGTTTTGCTTGGTATTCCCTGGCCGCAGCCAAAACGGTTCGTCATCGTGCGACCAAGATTTAGCATTGAAAAACGTACTTAATTTTGTCAGCAGTGCAATGAAAGAGTTCACCCATGAACCTAAAAAAACATCCCCCTTGCGAGGGGCACGGTCAAATGCAGAGCAATTTCGGGGGGCGCACGACGTTAAGTAGGTTGGGTTACGTTAAGTAGGTTAGGTTACGTTAAGTAGGTTGGGTTACGTTATCAACCGGTGTTGCGACGTTGGTGTTGGATTGGGTCGCATCACTGGTTGAAGGTCTCCATTTCATCCCGTACAACGCTGACTCCGACGACAGCATCTGAAGAGAGCGCAGGCGATGACTGGATTGGAGCCCCGCACATACCCGATTTTATCTGGTTCGAAAGAAATTGACAGCGAGAGCGAACGCCGAGAACCGCCCCATCACGGCACGACCGCGCCACGACCACGTCACGACTACGTCACAATCACGCCACAACTGTTGCTCCCGCGCCAAACTACGACGCCTGCGCGCCCCACCTGTTGCTGAACGCGATTCGAGCACGCAGAGAACACGCGAGGAGCAGCGGAGAGCAGGCGAGGAGGAGTGGGGGAGAGGGCGCACCTGGAATGGCTGTTGCGGACGCCGAGGCACGCCAACGCCGGGTGACATCGTGAGTTAAAGAAATGCTCTGCATTTAAAAAAGGATAATGTTGGAAACGGGATTTTTTTTACGGATAACAAAAGTTTCTGTGAATATGCTTTGTATATTGTCCAGGGCAATTTTGTTGTCGGATTACAATGAATTATATCGCAAAGACATGCTTTGACAGACCGAGGCGGCCTACAATTTTATCCCTCCCTTTAGAGCCCGCCACAGGCACGTTTCCGAGCTCGCCTAACTTGGTCCAACTCAACAGCGGCAGATTCGGTCACCGGTGATGCCTGCGGGCGGGGGCCTTAGTTCAGCCACCGCTTCCGTGCTGCGTTTACGTCTGCGCTGACCTGTACAAGTCGCGGAGAGGGAAGGTGCCGACTGCTTAAGAATCTACTGCTGCACTTGTGACCATATGGCCCGTAGTTTGACACCACAAAGAAGATGAGATGACGTTCCCTGGACCCTCCAAACTGCGGCCAGTCCCGTGCTTTCATCTTCTGTACTTCGCCTGTTCAAACTGTACCACTTCAATATGAACACTCACCAAGTCGAGCAACTATCCATTTTGTTGGATTAATGATAATTTAAAATTGTCTCCAAATACCGTTTTTCTCTCTCATAAGGCCAGGAATGCATTTCCACATCTTCATAAACTGCACAACGTCACTTTTTTTTCGAAATCGCACGTCATTGCCAGTGCCCAATTAGGTTGCTGGCAGAGGAGATTAGGAAGACGTGACACGGCGGAATTGTTTTAAATGTGCTTTGACTATTGCTCCCCTTTCCGCTATTCTATAATTTCAATTATGCAATCTCGATCGTTAAACTGATCCAAATGTTTTCGCTAGATTTAGGCCTAAAAGGTAAACGCCGCCTAGCACTGTGCTCCACTCACTCGACGGAGATGAAAAAACTGTAAGAGGCGTGGCCTGGCTCAGCCTTGCTATTGCCGCACTGTAAATAGACGTTTCACCAGTACTCACTAAGGTTTGTCGAAGTTTTGCTGTCGCCACGTAACAATATTTGCCGCATGAGTGAATTTCCCGCTATACTACGGCGGGGCAGGACGGTAGTATGCTGTTCTTGTTCTCTTTTCTTTCCTTATCACTGAAAAAGATAAAGTAATGGTTAACAACGTCAGAAACAACGTGCGCAGCACCTTGTTTATGACGTTGTTCTGACAGTCGAAGTTGAACATAGAAGTTGACCTCGCAGTTGCGCAATGTAGTGAGCCCTACACGTGGGAAAGCCACTTTTGTGATTTTTGTTCTCTTCTCGTAGCGCCGCATATCTTCCACTGTAGCTCCTAGAAGACATCCACTGTCGTGAGCGAACCACCAGTTGTTACGCAAGTGATTAATACCATCGACGTTACTACCGCTGCGAGCACCACCGGCGTCCTAAAATTAGCTTTCCCCTACGGTTGAGTGCGTATTTGCCTTCCCGCCCACAGCGTATAGAACTGGTTGCCGCTAACGCTGATTTTCTTTTTCTTCATCCTCTGCCCTATCGCTGCGTCCTTCAGAGTAATAATCTTCAACTAAGTGTCTTCTCTCGCTCACTGAGTCTGTGAACGATTTTCTCCACGATTCATACTTTAGATTTTGTCGCACATTCTAGCTTCATTTCCGTAGGGAGAGTTCTTGGGTACCCTCATCGAGGGCTTCACTTTCAGGCGTAGCGTTATTTTGGGCCAACGCTTTCGTGCGTGATCGCTTTGGCAACGGGTGTTCATACTTTCGCTGCCGGCGACTTGCAGCAATTGTAGAGTACTAACGAAATCACTTTCTGCGGGTAGCCGACGATTATTACATCTCGCGTTTAAGTGTTGGAAATGGCCTTAGACCGCTGACGCTGCATTGTTGCAAATAACTGTGGTTGATTCCTCTGTCACAGGAATCGGTAAAACACGAAAGGGAGCGAAATATGCTGCTGAGCATGATTTGCGGCGGGTCGGCGGCTGTCTTGGGGGTGTGCTTGGTGAGCGACGTCCTGTTGTCGGGTCGCTTCGGCAAAAGTGTACTGGCGGCATTTCCGTGACAGATATGACACCAGTGAAATCTTGGTGTATCCCGGAATAACACACTTTGATGTTAAAAAAAGGTGTCAACCACTGCGATCAGTTCTGCTTGAGTTCCTCCATTTTCGCTTCGATTGCAGGCACTGCCGTCATTTCTCTGCCATGGTCTCTGATAGGAACTGATGATGATGATAGTTGGATTTTATTGGCGCAAGGCCGACTATGGGCAAAGAGCGCCAAAGAAGAAGTTACTGAATTGTGATGAGACCGTACATACTAAAACATGTGAATAAAAGTAAAAGTGATGCAAAACAAAAGACAATAGAGATGGCTGGTGTATAGGGCCAGGATGATTACACGTGATATGACAAGAGCTGCAGAAAGTTCACCTCAGCTAAAAACTTAAAAACACGCTGACTAGAAAACATTGGTTCGTCGGCTAAAAAATATGATGGGTGCAAAGGAATGTGTCGTCTGCATAATTCAGGGAAATGTTTGTGTCGTGTTGTGTCAAGTGCCTTGCATGTGATTAGTATGTGGACTACAGATAGGCCCTTTCCACACCTGCTACACGTGGGTCCCGAAGTTCCAGTGAGCAGGTGGGAGTGTTTCGCATGTGTGTGGCCTATCCGCAGCCTAGCCAGGGCGACTTCGGTGTATCTGTTGTGTGAGTCAGTTATGTAGCGTCCCAGTTGTGGTTTTATTACGTGTAGTTTGTTGTCTGTTTGTTGACTCCAGTGTAATTACCATGTGTTACGAAGCTGTCGTCTGATGTGTGTCTTTAGGTCGGTGTAAGGTACTGTTGTAATGTCAACTGTAGTCATGAGAGCAGCAGCGCCAGCCATTTGATCAGCGGTCTCATTTCCAGGGATCCCACAGTGACCTGGTACCCAGCATATAGTTATTTGAAGATTTGAGGCATATGCAGTCATTAGTACCTTGAAAAGAACATGTATCACATAGTTTTTAGATGACTTTCCGGATGACAGTGCCTGTACAACGCTTAGAGAATCTGTGTAGATGATGGACTTTGGAATTTTATGTTCGAGGATGTGGTTTGAAACGAGTAAAATGCCATAGGCTTCTGCCGTGTAAATACTGCTATGAAAATTCATTGTTTTAGTTACGGTAAAATTTGGTCCGTGCGCTGCACAAGATACAGTAAAACCAGTTTTCGACGCGTCGCTATAGAATTCTGCGCACCTGTACTTGTCCTGCAGGAACAGGAAGTGCTGCAGAATTGCACTTCTGGGTACCCTATTTTTTTCTACTAATGTGAATGATAGGTCGCATGATATAGGATGTAGATGCCATGGTGGAATTAAATTATGGATGGGTGTCTTGTGCGTGTCTGAAAGAGGGACCGTGAGTGCAGAAGCCTCCTCCCTAACTCTGAGAGAGAAAGGTAAGGAAACGGATGGCCTGTTTAAAAAGAGTTGCAAGTTTGATGTATTGTTCATGATGGGATTAAAAGGATGGTTGGTAAGGGATACAATCTTAGATGCATATAGCAGGTCAACATACTCCCGCTGATGCCCTAGACACCACTTGTCGCACTCGACATAAAGGCTTTCGACAGGGCTAGTGCGGAAAGCGCCGCATGAGAGGCGAAGGCCAAGATGCAGCACTGGGTCGAGCATTCTCAGTGCGGTCTTTGTCGCCGACCCATACACGACACTGCCGTAGTCGAGCCGAGACCCCACCAACGCTGTGTACAGGCGCAGCAGGAGTTGTTTGTCGGCCCCATAAGATTGATGTGAGAGAACCTTAAGAATATTCATTGTTTTTAGGCATTTACATTTGAGCTGTTTGATATGAGGGATGAATGTAAGTTTTTCGTCGAATAAAATGCCTAAAAACTTGTGCTCCTTGTTCACAGGAATTGGCACATTCGCAAGAGTGATGTCTGGGTCCGGGTGGACCCCACGCTTCCTGGAGAATACAACACAAGAGCTCTTTCCGGGAATAATTTTAAAAACATTCTTGTCTGCCCAGCCGGCAAGCTTCTTGACGCCGAGCTAGACTTGACGTTCGCAGATGGACATGTTACATGATTTAAAGGATATCTGGACGTCGTCTACATACATGGAATAAGAGATTGTAGGTGGCAATGCCTTTCCAAGAGAGTTCATCTTAACTATGAAGAGCGTGCAGCTCAACACTCCACCTTGCGGTACGCCATTTTCTTGCACATGTACCTTTGACAGTGCAGAACCAACTCTGACGCAAAAGGTTCTCTCCGACAAATAACTAGCAAGAGTGTTAAACATATTACCAGAAACACCGAATGACTTGAGGTCAGTAAGGATTCCAACACGCCAAGCGGTATCATAAGCCTTTTCGAGGTCGAAAAACACAGTTACGCAGTACTGTTTATGCACGAAGGCATCCTTAATATACGATTCAAGAGCTACGAGTTGATCATTCGTGGATCGCCCCGCCCTGAAGCCTGCCTGGCAGCTCTCGAGAAGGCCGTTGTACTCCAAAAAGTACACGAGCCTCCGGGGTATCATCTTCTCGAGAAGCTTGCACAGGCAGCTGGTCAGGGCAATGGGTCGATAGCTAGCGGGAGAAGAAGGGCCCTTCCCTTCTTTCAAGAATGCTACAACTATGGCATCCCTCCAAGACTTTGGAATGTGCCCCGAAAGCCATATCTTGTTGAAAAGGTGAAGAAGTGTTACAAGAGTGTCTGTGTGTAAGTTCTGTATCATTGTATATGTAATGTTGTCTGGGCCTGGAGCTGAGGGTGTACACGTGCTCAGAGCACCCCTCAGCTCATGAAGCGTGAACTCGGAGTTATAAGAGGTGGCTGACCTGTCATTGTCATGTAAAGGCTTCTTTTCGGCCACAAGTTGTGTTTCATGAAGGTGTTTGTGTAGTGTGCTGAACTGGAAACGTGTTGGAAGTGTTGTGCGAGTGTGTCAGCCTGGTCTTCAAGTGTGTCCCCTGTTGTACTGACCAGAGGCAGGCTGTGTGTTTGATGTCCCTTGAGTTTGCGTATTCGTGTCCATACTTTCCGTGTGTCTGTGTAGGAGTTAATTGATGTTATGAATGTACGCCAACTATCGCGTTTTGCCTCACGGCGCACACGTTTTCCGAACGCCTTGGCCCGTTTGAACAAGAGGAGGTTACTCGACGTGGGGTACCGACGAAGGATACCCCACGCCTTGTTCTGGGCCTCTCGCGCCCGCCTACAGTCCTCATTCCACCACGGCCTCCGCTGGTTGCGCGGGGCAACAGAGGCGTGGGGAATGGACCTTTCGGCGGCGTCGAGGATGTGCGCCGTGAGCAGTTGGGTAGCTTCTTCAACGTGTAGGTGTGTTATGGACGTGTAGTGTAGTTTGGATGTCTCTGTAAATGTATTCCAGTTAGCTCTTGCTTCATTAAACCTTTTATGGGAAGATGGGCTGCTCGGGCCTGTACCTATATGCGTTAATGAAGTGGGGAAATGGTCACTACCATATGGGTCTGTGCCCACGCCCCATTCAAGACATGGAAAGAGAATTGCAGAACCAATAGCCAAGTCAAGATGTGAGTATGTGTTGTGACCTGTGTTATGGTATGTCGGCTGTTTCTTGTTGGAAAGGCATGCTCCAGAGGATGTTAAAAACTTCTCTATCAGGCGACCTCGGGCATCCGTGCGAGAAGAGCCCCAAAGAGAGTTGTGAGCATTAAGGTCGCCTGTTAGGATGTATGGTTCGGGCAGCTGGTCAACCAGCGCCTCGAAGTCAGAGCTCGTAAGTGCTACATCAGGAGGAATGTAGATGGAGCATACCGTTATCAACCTATTAAATAATATTGTGCGGACGGCTACAGCCTCAAGGACGGTGTTCAAGGTGACAGGGTGGAATGCTAAGGATTTGCGGGCAATTATGCCCACACCGCCAGAAGAGTGTGTGCAGCCATCCCTGTCTTTCCTGTATACCAGGTAACTATTGAAGAAATTTGTGTGTTTGGAATTCAGATGTGTTTCCTGGACACACATTAAACTTGGCTGATTGGCATGCAGAATCTCATGCACATCGTCAAGATTATTCAGAAGGCCTCTGCAGTTCCATTGAACTATGTTTTCTCTTCCCATTATGATGTGTTAGAGCTACTGGAGTGTGATTATTTATGTAGGGTCTTTCGGGGCTTGCACTCTTGGAAGGGGTTTTCTGGCCTTCTCTACTGACCTGGACGTCGCAGCCCGTTCCTTCCGCTGCGATGAAAGCCGGGAAGGGCTCGACGTCCATGTCGTCATCTGATGGCAAGGGGGTGCCCAGCGGACTGGGCCCCCTTGACATGGTACCCTTTCGGGTGTTCTTTGCCTGCGCTGCCAGTGCCGAAGGCGTGGGGAGCACCACAGGTGGTACAGGCAGTGAGGCGGGGAGGGGGTCGCTGCGACTGCCTCCGTCTCCATCTCCGTGCCCTTGCGTGTGCTTTGGGCCGGTGGAGAGGAAGCAGTGGATGCAGCGGCATCCCCAACAGACGTTGCCACCACAGCCGCTGCTGGGTGAGCGAGCGATGCGGAGGCGGGTTGGGCTGCCATAGGCAACCCAGGGGGGGGGGGGGCGGAGGCGGGACCAAGTCCGACTCGCGGTACTGGGTCCCCGCCGAAACCAAACGCCGCTCCGACCCCCGGCGAGCTGCGTCGGCGTACCTGCCCAGAGGGAAGGAGGCGAACCTCTTTCGCGCCTCTGGGAAGGTGATGTTAGTCGGTTATCTTAAGGTTAATGATTTTTTTTCAAGATGAAACTTTTCACAAGCGCGAGAGTATGCTGCGTGTGGACCCTGGCAATTCGGGCATGTGAAGTTGGTTGCAGTGCAATTGTCGGATAGATGATCGTGCTGGGCGCATTTGACACATGTTGTTCTGCCTCGACAGGAGTTGGTACCATGCCCGAACCTCTGGCATTTGAAACAGCGCCTCGGGTTCGGGATGTACGGCCGGACAGAACAACGGATGAAACCTGCGTTGACATGCTCGGGCAGTGTGCAGCGGTCAAAAGTCAGGATCAGATGTTTGGTGGCTATTTCTTTGTTCTCTCTCCTGATGACGATGCGCCTTACTGCTGTCACGCCTTGTTCTTTTAGGCCTTCGAGCAGATCAGTCTCTGTCTCGGTTAGGAGATCTGCCTCAGAGATCACACCTTGACAACTGTTGAGGCTGCGGTGGGGTGTGACCCTGATCTCCAGATCTGCCATGCGGGTTTGTTTCAGGAGGATTGTGGATTGCTGCTGGGTTTTAACTTCAACTAGCACTTCACCAGTTCTGAGTTTTTTGGCGTCATATGTTTTGCCGATGATACCTTCAAGGTATTTAGAAACAAGAAATACTGATTGAGAGGAAACCGGCTTCGATTTGTCCACAGATTCTATGATCAAAAAACGAGGGTAGTTATCTGGCTTTTGGAGCGAGATAGAAGGCAAAGAAGGAAAAGATACTTCGGTGCGGCCCCTTTTAGGGGGCCGATCACGTCTGGGGGGGGGGGGGTTGATTTATCCATATGGCATAGGAAAAAGCAGGGAGACGGGGGTACTTTCTTCTTTGACCTTACCCTGGTAGTCAAAGAGGTCCCGGAGCTCCCTGCCTGGTGAACAGACAGGGAGCCCATCCGCCGGAGCTTGACCTGGGCTCCGACGGCCACCGTTCGTGGTTTCTAACCCTCCACCTATAAACACATCGCCACGGTTGGATCCAGCTTATGTTTGGGGGCTCGGGGTCCGCGGTATCGCCAGTACCGTCACCAAGATTACTCAAGGTGCCCCGTGCGGGGTATCAAAAAAAAAACGTGGGTAGTTGTCAGGTTTCGGTGAGTTGATGGCGGGAAGAGGTGGAAAAGATTCTTCGGTGCGGACCCTTTTCAGGGTCCGATCATGTTTGGAGGGGGGTTTTCGATTTACCATATGGCATAGGAAAAAGCAGGGGACGGGGGTACTTTCTTCGCTCGGTTTTCCCTGTTGCCGAGAGAGGTCCCGGAGCTCCCTGCCGGGTAAACAGACAGGGAGCCCATCCGCCGGAGCTTGACCTGGGCTCCGACGGCCACCGTTCGTGGTTTCTAACCCTCCACCTATAACACATCGCCACGATTGGATCCAGCTTATGTTTGGGGGCTCGGGGTCCGCGGTATCGCCAGTACCGTCACCATGATTGCTCAAGGTGCCCCGTGCGGGGTCTGATAGGAACTGCTGCCGCCAAACTGATACGAGACGCCATTCTCTTTCTCAAAACTACACTTTAGTGCGGATCACTTTAGCGTGCTCATCACACCAAACCTGTCCTTTTTGTTTCTTTACCTCAATACCCCAATAAACTCCGCGGCTGTATTCTCTATTCTGTCGATTGGTGTGCGTTACAACACTCCAACCCCCCTCCTCCCCAACAATCCGTACCTTGGGCTCGTCACCCACGTAGCCCGGGGACCGGTTCGACGGATTCGAAATCTTCGAGTCAGTCGATGGGCGGTGACTCAGACGGACAGGAACCGGCAGCAGCTCCGACGGGCTCTTGCTTCCAGCGGCTGTCTCTTTGACTTTGCCATCCGACGAGATTAGCGAGTTCCTGCAGGGAAGCCAGCCTCGACTGAGTGCCTGGAACCGACCGGCTGCCGCTACCCCCGGCGGTGATGCTTGCGCTTCCTTTCTTGTTTTCCTCCGATGTGGTCCGATGTTTCCATGGAGGCAACGTCGGGTGTCTTGACGGGGGAACAGCCGTCTTCGCTGTCGTTAAGGCTCGACCGCCTGCGAACGACGTTTCCAGTTTTATTCCATTCCTGTTACAAAAGGAGCTGTTGCGAGCTTAGTTCTTGAGGGTCGCGTTCGACGACGCCTCGAAAACTACCACGTTCAGCCTCAGGCCCACGCAGACACACCAAGAAGTAACTTACTCAAGTAAAGGAAGAATGGCAGCTTCGCTCTGTGAGCAGAATATTTAGAATCGTTTATGATCCAATCGCTGAAAAAATTATTCAATCAGTCCACTAATCAACTGAACATTTCGGCCACAGTTCCTATACGCCAGTGGCTTATAAGGTTTACTTATAAGGTTCACTTTGGTGTAGTGCATAAATCATGGCGCCTTTATTGGTTATCTGCATCCTTTTTACAGCAAAGCTGCATATGGCTAGGATCCAGCAGATTTTCTCCGCGGGCTTATACCAACAATTTTCCTCCTCTCCACCGCCGACACCCCTGTCACACGTTAAAATTTCGAAATGAGAAGGTTATACAGGCAAAACGTTACCAAACAACTAAAACTGGTACCACACTTTATACCTGGCAACATTGGTGAGCACAAATAAAACAAACAATATCTGAGGCACGACATAACTACATAGCTGGTACTAGCAGAGTCATTTTAACTGAAAGTAGATGACTGCTTGATTTTTGCGATCGTAAGTTTAAAAATGCATATTATAAAAACTCGAGGAAAAATTACACCATCTTCCCGTAGAGAAACCCTGAGTAGTATGCAAAGCCGCCATGGGGTCGATTCAAGTGCCCATTAGTTTTCAGTTCGTCGTTTCCGTTAGGTTGAGGAACGTAGCTACCTTGATATTTACAGTTTGGTTTCCATGGTAACTACCACACTTTTCACTTACCGGAACTACGAAATGGGACACTGCGTTGAGCCCTTGGCTGTTTCGCATACTACTCAGGGTTCCCCTTTGGGAAGATGGTGTAATTTTATTAGATGCGACGGGGCTATGTCCCTCTCTTGTCGTTGTTGCGCCGTCCACACCCCCACTGCGCATGCTTGGTTTGCTGAATGCCCGGTGGTGTCTTAGCCTTTAATGGCTCCTGGAGCGACAGTGTTACCGGTGTCTTCCTGGGCCGGCCCGAGATGAGCCGAGCTTGCGCAGTGGGGGTGTAGACGGCGCCACCACAAGGGAGTGACATAGCCCCGACCATGATATGCTGGAGCGACAGTGTTGCCGGTGTCTTCCTGGGCCGGCAGAGACGAGCACGCTTCCCTTTAAAGGGCTCGTGGAGCGGCATTGTTGCCGGTGTCTCCCTGGGCCGGTGGATGGACGGACGACGGACGACGGACCCGAGAGCAAGAGATGCTTTGCACCTAAAATATGCAGAGGGTTCGCGGCCGAATCTAGCCTTCGTGGCGGCGTTCAAAGCACAACAGTGACAAAACGTTCCGATAGATTTCAACCAAATGAGTAGTTGGGCGAGTTGGTGGGTATTCATGTTGAAGTGTAATCGCGCAAAAAGGACGAGAGACGCAGAGGAGTGCACAAGACGGTCGCTTCCCAAGCAGCAGAAATTGCCAAAACCAAGCATGGCAAATCCTAGGTGGCCAATGTGTCAGAGCTCGGCAATACCTCGGCCACCATTATTGGCTGGTACTTGGGAAAGGTGACAAGCCAACAATTGGACAAGCTCTGGAAGACCAATATTGGACAACGCTTGGCAAAGTATGTTGCCATGATAATGCCTATGGGTGGACCTCACGCTATTTTCATGCACATTTTTGGCTTTGTGGCCAGTCCTTGTGACCAATGCCTATTTTATGAGTTGCCTCGCGGCCCGATTTCTGCTTTATACATGCCATTATACAGGAAATTATTTAACGAGAAAACAATCCGGAATTTCAACGAAAATGGGCTTCACTCTGTGGGGATCGTGACTTCCACGCGAACCCCTTTCTGGCTAGCTTCCCATCGCGGCCGGCGTGCACAACGCGCCTCGCTCACGCGACGGGAACCATACGGGAGGGCGCCAGCGACCGGACGGTTTGTTGTCGCCCTGGTTGAGGCGTTGACCCTTTTCCCCTCTGCCTTACCCGAGAACCAGTTCTTCCTCGATACTAGCGCCACCAAAAGGCGAGGTCTGGTGGGTTGTCGGATGACGTGAGGACGCTCTCGAGTCTTGGGGATCCGGTAGCGCGCGGACGTTTCGGCGCGCTTGTCCTGACCTGGGGAAAGCGCCACAAAGGAACGCGTCCGGGCGAGCTGGGAGGCTGCACCCGCGCTCGCACGCACAGCGCTCCGCTGCTCCGGTATGCAATTGGTGAGTCGAACCATCTTGATCTCTAGCATTGTTTAATGCCTAGCGTTGTTTAATGCCGTCCGCAGACGGCGCTGGCAAGGCATGTTTGCTGAGCGCGGATGGCTGCGGGGTGGGAAATCACTAGTGTGTGAAATGTAGACCCACAACTCTTATTGCAGACGCGCAAGGTAATATGATAAAAAAATTCAATTGACAAAGCAACACGCCAACGGTTCCGTGAAATTTGGTTGTGGCTAGTGTAGCCACATAAACAATTAATCGCGACTGAAATGTCATGCCGTCAACGTTTTATTAGCGTAAGTCTTGTATTCTAACAACGCGGAACCAGTGACTACAAGGCAACGCCCTACACAATGGGTTCAGAACGCAAGAACGTTCACGTTTTCTTTTGCGCAAGACATCTATGCCAACTTGGAAATTGAATAGAAACATTGTGACCTTTGAATGCGTTATATTTTAAGGGATAACCAAATAAAGCGACAATTAAAGCGACGCTACAAACCTAACTGATTGGGTATTAAACTGGCTACGGAGTTGCTGTCGCCGTCGCTCACTTCTGCCTCGTCAGACGCGCCATATGCGAACGGAACCGACGGAGAAGCCCAACGGCAGTGTAATTACCTTTGTCGCTCGACAATATCTTTACGTTGCTAAAGAAAAGAATGAAACTAAAGCTTCATTTATAGCTGGAGTTTAATGAAGCCAGCTTAATACATCCGAAACTTTTATACTGCACACGAGTCTTGCTTGAACGAATGCTGAACGTCCTGAACCTGCAATGGGAGCACGGCCGCTTGTTCGGAAAAGACAAAGCCGGAAAAAGGATAGCTAGAACTGGCTTCACACAAATGGAAGTACATGTATTTTACCACTTAATTCTTCGTAAGAACCAACAACGCTAAGTAGCACACACGAGCGCCAGTTGTTGTAAACGACAGCTGAAGTTTTGGCGGGAACGACCGCGAGCTCTCCCGTACCGCGCAAGGAAAAATAAAATGGTGGCTTACATTTTCAGCGGTGGCCGCAGCAGGCAAACGATGTTATTCCACCAGCCAGGTATACTTCAAACACAGCCACCGACTTCCAGAACGCACCTCACAGACACGCACCGGAGTACTACGGCCGTTTGAATACACAAGAGACGCAGACGTCGGAGCGACGCGTCCGTTCACGAGCCCCGCCACGGAGAAAGAGAACGCGCAAAGGCATAACGCTCAAGTAGTCCGACGGACACCGTTGCGTTAAGACACACAAATGACCCATTCCTACTGAACGTGTAACACAATATCTCACGCTCTTTTGAATACGCTGCACTTTAGTTTAAGTACGCTTTGTTTCACAGCCTGGTGCTGTGGCTCTTTAGGTAACTACGTTTTCCTGCGTTGTGGCCTGTTCACCCGCTCTAACCGTCGTGCTCAGACTCGCTACGCGCACGGCAAGTGCGTAGAAAAAATGCGCGTTTATCCGTCAGCTGAAGCTAGGCCTGCGATGAGCTTTCGGTGTGACGTTACTTCCGGCCGCCGTTTGCAGGACGCTCAATCAATCTTTTAGCCGAGGTACCGATGAGTGGCCGATAGCTCGGAAGACAATGGGGGGGACCCATGGGACTTCCAATCATTGGCAATCGGCCTCTGCTGCTTGGGTTAGTCGCAACTAGTAGGTTCTAAAAAGAAGCACGAATGGACACGAGTCGACATGTACAATCTGGCGTGGTGAAAACCCAAACAAAATTTGCAACATCAGATAAAACCGAATAAAGGCATCAGAACCGCTCATATGGCATGGGGAATACAGAAGCGCATTATCCCCCTTTTACTGTGCATCAGAGGAGGCTGCCTTACACATTTGTCCCGGTTGCCGTTGATATGATACGCTTCAACAAATTCTCGTGTCAGCTGGTCGTCAAGGGTTAACTATTGTTCACTGATAAATACCAGGTAACACGAAAAGTCGCGTTGTTTTAAAGCGCAGCTTTCATGTATCAGTACGTCACATAGAAAAAGCACTGCCGGAAGCGAACTTTCTGTGACGATGATGATGACCATAGATGAAGTGAAAGAAAAAAAACGTGGTCGGAATCTAACCTGGGTTCCTGGGGTTATGAATGTGATTGTCTTCCGATTGCGCTGTTTCGGCACGGTAGAAGTTTGAATTTGGAGAGGACGCGAATTTATAAAAATTATGCACCCCTGTGTCTAACGACTGCAGTGGTTAAACGCGTGCGAAATCAAATGGCGAAAGGTCAAAGTCAAAGCGGCTGCAATCAAAAATTCAAACTGCCCCCGAGTAAAAGTAACATCTGAACGAGTCAAAGTCCAAACTGTCTGCGAGTGATAGTGGAAACTCAGACGACAAAAAAGGAATCGCTCACGTGAAAGCTTTGCGCTCAAACATCGTCACCGTGAGACAGAAATGCATCATTTTTTCGACGTATCGCGAATGCTTTTTATATCTCATAAGTGAGCGTACCTTAAAAATCGAAACATTGTAGGCGCCCTAAGGCACAAGCAGAAGGTTCAGTACGTCGTACCACAACATTATGTGGCCCCCTTCCCCATCTCTCCATGGCGTGCAGGCAGCTGATGTTATTGAGATGGCAAATGCCCAGTGTCTTCTCAAGGTCGCATAATGATTATCATTGTCCTGAGCATGCGGCCAGCACACACACGCCCCAGCCAGCACCCCATGAACATGAAGGGCCTCTCCGGGCTCCCATTATACATTGTTCCCTGAGCTGTCACGCCAGGAATTGAGCTTACTAAGGCACTACATGCGCGTAAGTATGCTATTGAATTTTGCAACAAGACTACGCTCTCTAACGGCAGCTGAATAAGGGAATTGAGGCAGCGACAGTGCGCGGGGAATGACTACTGACTCAGCTTTCTGAATGGCAAATAACCGTTCCCTCCGGAAACCAGATCACTTTTCAGACGAAGTGACCCCGAAAAGCTTAGAAAATCTGTCCTTGTCGAAGTTAGAGATAAGATGCGGTGAGAAGAATGAAGTGAGGAAAGCTAATATCCCTTGATCGCCATATTCGCAGCGTATATCTTTTGGTTCTTGAGGCACACATTCTGGTAGCTGGATATTGAACGAGAGGGCGGCTAGGCAAGCGATAAATCGGAGTTTCTTGATAACGCGGACTGATAAGCCGACAGCATGAGCTCTCTGGGAATTATCGCAGCTGTACAGTGGTGTCTTGACCACTGCTTTTGATACAATACGTTGACACATCACTGCTCCCCGTTCTTTCACCCGACCGAGGTGTACTCGCGAAAGGTGGGTGGTATGCAATTTGTCGTTATATGTGACCACAGGTGTTCCAGGATATCACTTGTTCTCTTTCATTTCCTTGTCCAGAGCAGTTCTAAGCGGTGCCAGGGCAGTCCCAGAACTGCTCTCGCGATAGAAATATTGTGCGCAAACAAAATACCGAGCCGCTTTGGAACAGTTCTGGAGGAGCTGTCCAAAAGGACCAATACAAAGCCTGTTCTTGCAATAACTTCAAAATATCCTTAATTAAACCGGGAGTTATTTTGTAGGAATGCGAACACGTCGTTTGAGAAACCGTTAAGAGTAACGGCAATCCAAGCGATGGACGCTGTTGCAACCCACAACCACCTGCATAACCAACAACCCAGGCATCCTATCACGTAGTTACTGAAACTACGCCGCACTGCTACGTGAATCCTTCCTAAGAGTGAGTAAGTAAGTATTGTTGAATAAGGCGGACGTAGCCTTGCATAGCTGCCGGCAATTGCTCCGCCTAATCGTCCCCAATACCATATCAATACTCTCAAAGTCACCACACCTCACTTAATCCTAAAATAACAGACACACAATGTCACCACACCTCACTTAGTCCTGTGGACTGCAAGAATCCGAGTAGGAGATGAGACACCTCTCTTCGCACAATCCAGTGGTCCCTAGGAAAAATAATGTCCTCCGATGTAGCATGGGGCACTCCTAACTTCTGGAGATCACGAAAAAAGTACGTCCCGCTCAGAGTTGGTTTTGGAGCAGTTCATAATGAAGTGATAAATGTCACCAGTCACACTGCACGAGGGGCACAAAGGGGATGAAACAATGTTGATTTTATGTAGCCAAGCTGGTGTACGGGCTGAGTCTGTTCTTACTCGGTGGAGCAGGCAGGCTTCGGCTATCTTTCAGGCCTTTCGTCACGGACTGGTTGATAAGAGACCGCTCCTTCGAGCGGGTGTTTCAAGAGCGCGACGCCTCGTTGCTCGTGCCCGGCAACGTCGTGGTGCCCCGCTCATGTCTTGTCGGCCATTATGCCCTACGCGTTTTAAGGGTAAGGTGGGTGGCCCTCAGTTGACTGGTGACCTATACCGCTTGCCTCAGCATCCAACGCACCTCGCGGTCGTGCGTCCGGCTGTTTTGGAAAACACATCAATTGCGCATGCACACGCCACGGAAAATAAAGCCAATAATTCATGAATAATGTCCTCCAAAGAGCACTTGAACCCTTATAGTCACCATTAAAGCTAGACTGCAGGTTTACAAATGTAGCAAACTGTAAACTGGATTACCGATCCGATCTCCTTGCTCTCACCTGGAGCTCTTGTGTGCACCCCGTGACGAGTGTCCTTTCGAGGCCGATGTGCCTAGCTGCCCTGTAATGTCCTCTTGAAGTTCGGAGGAGTCGGGTGTGGGTTCTTTAGAACGCTTCTGCGGACGAACGTAAAAAAATGGTGCTCTGCGTCCTTGAAGGCTCTATAGGTACAAGTAAATAAAGACAAGCAGCGCTACATAAACGATGAGATAGCAAACAATGGGTTTAGGAGTGCTACATTGTAACATCCACCGAGCTGATCAGCACCAAACCCCAGTGTATAACCTAAACCCCGCCAACTATTTCCATATGAATAGTTCTCTCTGGAATTGTAATTATCTCCTGCCTGTGAAAGTGACATTCTTATTATATGCAGCGGACATTTTGTTTTATATATCACGTACATAGTGCACAGCAGGAGCTTCTTAACGTCCTGCCAATTATTTAACTTTGCACGACAGCTAAATGCGTGAGCATTTTTACACGCCATTCCTAAATACATGGGCCGCAAGGAAGACCTCGTTAGTTGAGAAAGCGTTTTCATGCGTGATGTTTCGACAGCGATCTTGTAGTATCCGGGTGTCATGTGTCAGGGTACCCCCTGAGAGGGGGACGCATCAAACCCCCGAAAAAATGGAAGAAAAGAACAAAGGAACGATAATTTTAAAGTGCGCGCCAGGAGCGCGCCAATAAGCAAGCGCCAGCGCCGACGCACCTAGGAATCCTGGGAAAAGGTGGCAGCACACTGTTCGGCCAATCAGGGGAGGCACGCAGGGGACAAGTGGCGAGATGGACATATAAGGACATAGCAGAGGAGAGAAGCCAATGGGAGTGCGCCACGGGAGAGCCCGGAGGATATAAAAGCGGGGCGCACGAAGAGAGCGGGGGAGGCAAGAAACCGAAGAAACCAGGAGGCCGCCGGAGCACGTGCGCTTCAGCGAACGAGCCAGGGGGACGCGGCCAGGCCATCGACCACGCCATCCGAGCCTGGGCGGGAGCGGGCCGACTTCGCATCGGCACCGTCATCCTCGGTGCACCACGAACCTGTGTCTTCGTGGCCCCAGCGGCATCGGTCGGGCACCAGCGGCCAGCGTCCCGCTCCGTCGACGTTCGTCTCGACGGCCCCGAAAGGCTACGTTCGGGCCGAGCCAACCTGGAACCTCCAGCGGCAGCGGCTACCAGGGGGTAGCCACCGAGGAAGCACGCCGCCGAAAGGATGACCGCGCGCGTCGAACGCCGGCATCAAGGACCTCCAACGAGAGCGGCTACCAGGGGGTAGCCACAGAGGAACGAAGTGAGGACGCGCGGAGCCCACGCCGTCCAAGTAGTGACCGCGCTCATCGAACGCCGGCACCGAAGCGAGAGGAGGACGGCTACCACCGGGTCGCGGCCACGCAACGGGTGCGACACGTCAGCGCCGACGACAGCGGGGTAGGCCAGTCCATTAGGGACATATTCGTAGGATACAACTAGGGAGTTGTAGTGAGAAAGAGATGAAGTAGGACTTGACGTAATGATTGAATTTGGGTTGAAGGTGTAGAAGGTTATTGTAGAGTGTTTTGAGTTTTGATTTGAATTGTATATTGAGCTGTTAAGTTAGGGGTTTCTATGTGAGTTGTATTTCGGGATTGTAGAGGTTTGAGTGTTTATCGTTGTGTGTAGTTTAAATATTGAGTGCTTTGCATGAGGGTTTTTCTTTGTGTGTGCATTAAATGTATGTTTTTAAACTCGCCAACGGCTTCCCGTGTCCATTGCTCCGAGCTGGTAAAGACCACCCCACCATCCGTTCACGTGACACCGGGGGTTTCGGCTTTGGTTTCGGTTTTGATGTGAGCTGTTTCTACTACCAGGGGGCTAACCCCAGGGTATATATATATGACGCCACTAAATAAATTATCCCCTTTTGACTTGACTCTTCGACTCGAGCGTACGTCTTCTGCTTTGCCATTCGGGGCCGTAGCCGACGCGACACCACAATGGCGCAGCCGACTCTTGAACCATCAAAAATGTAAGCACCCCACATCTCTTGAGTAACATATAAGCCGCCGTACTGGCCGGAAGTTTTTCTTTTGTGTATTTCGGCTGAAACAGTCAGCCTAGAGAGATAGAGAGTTAAGCCTACGTGGTCGATTGCATCGGGAAGAAGACGGCGGCCAGCGGCATAGTTCCCAAATCGACTTTCATCGAGCGACGCGCAGCAAATACGTCTAGCAACAGGTCACCGTAAAGAAACATTCCATGATATCGAAAAATGGCACCAGGTATTTCTTGCACCACGTTCATATAAACTACAGAAACAAAGCGGCAGCACTGTGTTCATTATCTTGTCAAGATGGCTGACATAGCCACGAAGCCAGCTCCATTTCTGTCGTGCCCGGGGAGGCCGGCTATTCCATGACGCAAGTGGCACCGTTAGTTCGAAACATACCTTATCACAGCAGGCTGTGAAAAATGCACTCCGCGACGCAAAGCAGCCCTCATGAAGACCTTTTTGGGAACGGAAGCAAATCGAACTGCGCATATGATCGAGTCAGCCAGACCGGCGGGCGCAAGCACCGGCAACGACTATGAATATCTCGTTCAGGGCCTCGCGGCTCACTTTGACGTCTCGACAGACATCACAGCGGGCGAACAACATACAGTTCCAAAGTTTATGTCAAGCAGAAACGGAATCAGCGATCGACTTCGCGCACCGTGTGGAATACGCGGGTCGACAGTGCAACTTCGGCTCCCACGAAGCCGCGTCACTCGTGAATCAACTCATCGTGGGACTTGCGTCCGATCGCATCAGCGAACGTCTGCTCACAGAAGGCCCGGCACTCACGTTTGACAAAGCCATCCAAGTCATCCAAAACGTACCTGAAGTCCAGGATCTGCTGCAACGATATGGAGCAGCCAGAAAAGAAATAGTTCAAGCGATCGACGGGACTCAACGAACTCGACCGCTTCGATTTCCACATCGTGAATTTCGATCCGCTACGTTTAGAACCAGCCACCGAAGTTGCCGCCGACAACTTGTGACCGTTGTGATAGAACATTTCATCCACTTCAACAGTGCCCCACCCGTTTTCCACGTCGCGAGTTTCGCCCTTCAAACTAAAGAAACAGAAGTGCATCACCGTCACACCTGGCGCTTAGGTTAGCCCGGACCAGTGCGCGGGGTTCTCTTCCAGCCTGCGGCCGCTGTGATAGAATGTGGCACCCGCTTCAACAGTGGCCCGCTCTGGGCAAAACGTGTTTCCAGTGTGGTAAAATCAACCACTTCAGGAATGCCTGCCGTACGCCACGTTCTGCAACCACGCATCCGTCGTCAGGTCATGTGAAACGGCACACCCGGTCACCGTTGCGAAACATTGAGGCTCCACCCGACGACGAGCAGGACGTCTTCGTCGTCAACCAGCTCGGGCAGCATGCTACGCCAACACGCCAAGTATCGTACTCTGATGTCAAGGTGAATGACAGCTTACTTTCCCTGTTCGTATCTGAGCTAGCACAAGGCAGACGTAGAGAATCGCCGCTGGCAGAAGAGATGCGGCAGCTAAAATCGCAATTAGCAGATCTTCGAGAGAAACTACCAGCAAACTCGTCGGAACTTGAGGAGAGCACAAGTGAATCTCAAGAGGTTCAGGTTCAGGAGGTTCAAGAGGAAGAAGCTGACAAGCCCGAGGAAGACTGCGAGAAGGCAGACGAAGCCGACAAGCACCAGGGAGACGCCGAGAAGGTCGACAAACCGAGGAAGGTTAAGATCCAGGCCGTCGAATATAACGACGAGTCCGCCGATAAGGACAAGAAAAAGACAAAAAACATCCCCCTCGCGAGGGGCACGATCAAATGCACAGCATTTCTGCGGGGGGGGGGCGCGCCTGCAAGTCGTATGGATTACGTATTGGTTGTTGTTGTTGTAATTGTTGTCTTCCAGCGTAGACATTGTCGATGAAGATGGTGAAACGAGCCGTGAACCCCCTGCCGCGGCTATGACGCAATGTGGAGCGGCTATGACGCAACGTGGCGCGGCTATGACGCAACACAATCCACTTTAATCCAATCCAAACCAATCCAAGCCAATCCAATCGAATCCAATCCAATGCCCCTCGCGAGAGAGTGTTATATCGCCGAAATCGCCACCACACGAACGCGTGATGCTGACGTCACGATCACGCCACAGATGTTAGCGACCGCAGCGCGCGCGAACGACATATGTGGTTTAAGCGCGAACCGACCGCGTCGAGAGAGCGCGAGGCGAGCGCCCCCACCTGTTCTTGCGCGCGAACCTAACGCGGCGAGAGAGGGTGTTGCGCACGTCCCCACCTGTTGTGCGCCCGAACCGAACGCGGCGAGAGAGGGCGTTGCGAGCGAAGAGAAGGCAAGGAGGACGCGGGGGAGAGGGCGCACCTGTGGCCGACGCTTGAATGAGTCAAGGATATAAGGCACGTTCGTAACCTTCCGTTCTGTGTCGGCTTTGTGGCTCAGTTGGTAGAGTACCATGTACCTTGCGTTCTGCCCGCAGAATCGTTGGATCGAAACCTGGCGCCGGCAAGTATTAATTTTTTTTTAGTGTAGGGGGAGCGATGCGGACTACGGACGCCAACGCGGGTGACATCGTGAGTTACTGAAATGCTCTGCATTTAAAAGAGAAAAGGAAACAGTGCAGTGTGTGGACTGTGTCAGTTGTTTGTGTAGGGAATGGGAATTTCATTTGCTCATTTTGTCCTTTTTTTATAAGTGGGGAAGAAGTAGTACAAAAAAAAAAATTAGGGGAAGATGTAGTATCCGGGGGTTTTGGTTTCGGTTTGATGTCAACTCATTCTACCACCAGGGGGCTAACCCCAGGGTATATATATGACGTCACTGAATAAATTATCCTCTTTTGGCTTGACTCTTCGACTCTATCATACGTCTCCTGCTTCGCCCTTCAGGGCCGTCGCCGACGCGACACCACAGATCTGAAGGGTCCCAATCACAGCGAGCGTCACAAAAGATCACTTTTCATAATTTTAGCCATTGCCTTGGAAAAATGAGTTAAAGTAGTCCAACACAGTGTTTTGTGTGCCCAGTTTCCCAAACCTAACCCTCAACTTTAGCTAATAAAAACAATAAGGAATAAAATGAACTTAAGAACTGCCTTGCAAACACATGCTTCTGCAAGAAAAGCAAGACGTGCAGTTATTTAAGACCAAACGCATCAGCACACAAGTTGAATGCATTACCCCTACATCATGAAGCCCAGCGAGTTCTTCCTAGCTTATGTAATAGATAGTGTGCCCGTACTTGTAGGTAAATTGTCCTTCCTGAAAACCATGTAAGCGAAAAGAAATTTGCATCTTGTACTCCAGTTTATAATCCATTCCTCGTATACCGCTATAGTATCCGGGTTTTTCACATGTAGGCGTTTCGGTGGTTCTACCACCAGGTGGCTAAGTCGCGGGTATATATGTGACGTCACTCTGAATAAATGGTCTCTTTCAGGGTTGCCAGGTATGGGGATTTCTCGCCATATTGGCTCCTTTTAGCGGCTCCTGGCGCCCGAAAATTCTGACTGGCGCCATGGCGACTTTGTGGCTACTTTTGGCAGTGATTTTAATATACGAAGGCTTTAAAATGTGTCCTGCAGCCCTAACACATAATTCATTTTCGACTTCTGCAAGCACTTCTGCCGCATGAAGCCAGCTCTAGCGACGGTGGATCAAGCACGGCCTTTGAGATCTGAATTTGTATCTGCCTTCCAAGCTCAGTGTCATTATAGTCCGCATATTGAGAGCGATAAGCCCACAATAGATTCTAGGAGCGTAATGCTATGCGGGGACTCAAAACGCTACCAAACAGCCTACCAAAGCTGCTGGTCTTGCCCTTGTCAAATGCAGAAGTGGAACGTGTATTTTCGGCCGTCACATTGACGAAGACGGACTTGAGAAACAGAATTCAACCACGAGCTGCTTGTTGCAATCCTCATTATAAAGTTTGTACTACGAATGGCAGGTGTCACCAGTGCTTAATTTCAAGTGCCGCGAGATATGGTGGAAAAAGTGCGACATTTATCAGTGACATAAGGCAGCTGATTGGTTTCACAGTTATGTTTGATGTTTTGTTCGATTGTTCCTGCTGAGTCAGTGCTGACTAAATGCCGCCATAGAAAACCCCCCAGTCTCCTTAGATTGGATGGGATCAATAAAAGATACTTGACTTGCACGATGGGTTCTTTATTGGCTAGCAACTTATCTCTTATGCAGGTGTGACATTTACCTTGTTCTTGTCAACTTCGATTTGTTCACGATGTTCACGTACTGTTTTCCCGTACCATGGAAATGAAGGAAATGGTGATCGATTGTGCTGATTTTACGAGAATTGTTCGCTTTTTTTCTAGGGAAACCGCTGAGAGATAGCCTTGCCAAAATTGCGCTTTTTTGGCGACTAACGAAACTTTCAGCTAAAGGTGGCGCCTTTTCTGGCTCCTTTCGACAAATTCCGGCGCCTTTTCACTCTGAGGACCTGGCAAACCCTGGTCTCTTTTGACTCGAGCGTACGTCTCTTGCTTCGCCCTTCGGGGCCGTCGCCGACGCGACACTACAACCGCTTTACGATATTTATGACCAATCAGTCCTGAGATTACTTCTCCTACCACTTCTGATATTACCATCGTTGCAGGAGTCCGGAAGCGATATGCATTTCAGGTCAACTGAAAGATGCACCAGGTTTGAAATCCGCAGTCACTACTTACCCTTCGAGCAGCTTTTCTGGATGTGGGAGGCGCCTTTTCGTCGGGAGAGAAAGTAGTCACTGTCACCTCTGCTGAAATCCGCACTAACGCTCGCCCTTCGGCTTCCGGAAGTGACAGGCGTTCCGTCCAAGGGAGACGTCGGCGGGTCTTCCGGTATCATCCACACCATGCTCGTTCGGCGGACCACAGAAACGACGGATCCTGCATCCGAGGTAGGCGACATGGGAACTCCGCCAGCGATATGCATCAGGCTGGCCCTCCGTCTCCCAGATGCGACAGCAGGCGGTGCGTACAAGGAAGGGGTCATGCTCCAACGTCTGGCCTCTTTCTCCTCGGCCATCGTCGCCGCATATTGGCTTTGTTGCAGTTCGCGAACGAAAACGCCGGTGCCGGCGCAGAAACAGCCACAGAAGAAGGGCAACGAGCGCCGCGATGATCGTGAAGAGGATTATGGACAGCAATTCACGCAGCGAGTCACCGTCCTCGGAGGACATGGCGGGCGGAGCTGAGCAAGGAACGGTGACTGGTTGGTTGGTTGGACCCTTGAATCTATACGCATACCCACGCGGGGGATTGGCCAAGTAGCTGCTCTAATAAATTAGGTTGGTGACCCGGTTTTATTTTAGAGAAAAAAAAGAATAAAGTAAGAGGAAAAGATTCAGACCAAAAACAGAATGTTGGGATATAACAGAAGAGTCAAGGAAAACAATCACGAATGAAAAATAGCAGGTCTAGCAGGGCTCAGAGCAGCGCGGCTACTTCTTCTTACTCTACACCTTTCCCGTGCACGCGCTTCTCGGACTCGCTGTGCGATTTTCTGTACCACCCATTTCCTGTACAAATTTGTACCTCACCGGCGTTAAATGCTACATACGGGTATCACTGTTTGGCCTTATTATGGCAGTTTCATTCCCACCGTCATTTCAGACTTAACAGTTTCGTGATAGTCGACCCTAGTGTCCTGTAGACGTGCGGGCTCAACGAAGTGTCGCATATAATGCTGCATGAAACAAGTCACAGCTAGTTGTGCTGCCACCCACCTCTTTGATTTGATACGAAAATGGCTGAGGCTTAGCTCCGCTAACCTTGGATATGTAAAGCAATAGCTTGGCTTAGCCTGCTGACTATTGGTTTCGCTTGGTTAACCTTTGATGTAGCTGTTTTACGGACCGCGGCTCAAAGCCGTTTGGTCCCGTGAAACGCTCACAGAAGGAGGCCCCACGAACGCGGCGTTCATTCACGGCGAACGCGCCGTTTCCTGCTCGCCGGGCGCGAGATGAGTCCCATAGCCCGAGACGACCCAGCGGCTCCACGCATGGTAGGCTGCGGGGGTGGTCGGCTGCCGATCAGCTGATCGGCTGCAGCGGCGGCCGCCGCCGCCGTTCGTGCTGAGCAGAACGACTCAAAACGGGGCCTTTTGCGCAGCGCCGAAAGTGGGGTTCGGCGAAACACGCGATGCGCTTGGAGGGGTGTGTAGCAAAGGGAGAGAAAAGCGAGGAGCCTCGACATGAATCTTGGTGAAGCAGCAGCAATGGCGCGTCCAGCAGACTACCGTCTACAGGCGTTGGTTAAGTCCGGTGGCGTCCAAGTAGACCAGCAGGAGGCGGAAGGCGTCACGGCGGGTGCCGTCGGGGCCCGCTGGGAATAGCAGGCTCTCCATGCGCTGGTAGGGCAGCCCAAGACGCTGGAGCGAAGTCTGCAGCACTCTCTTTGTCGCCCCCTTTCTCCTATCTAATCTTTATATCCCCCTCCTCCCTCTCCCCACCGCACTGGGTTGTATGCAGGTGAGCCCCCAGTTGGGCTCAATAATATCCCCAGTGCACTTCCTTTCCTTTTCACCCGAACCACCTAGTAGTAGTAGTAGTAGTAGTAGTAGAGGGGTGTGTAGCCGTGCGTGTGTCTCCTGTCAAAAGGTGAAATTGCGCATCCGCCGCGAACCCGCAGGACGGAAGTAGTAAAGCTTTGCTTTAATAGGTGATCACCACAATGATTATTTATTCGAAGTGTCTATTGTGCCGTCCGGCGGCACTCTCGCTCAGCGCTGTAAGCATCGCTAGAGTGCTGTCGTACGACATTCGAAAATTTAGGACACAGCTTGAAGCGTCTGTCGTACTGGTGTAGTGCTTCCTTCTTGGCTTCTTGATGCAAAGGACAGTGACTGGTGGGCGGCCCTTGCCTCGTTTTGTTTCTTTGGCACTTTTAAATTGAACCATAATTTTTCTGGCTTAAGTTACATTTTCGTGTTTAAATGATTGCTGTGTGTTCCTTAGGTCATGTTATGTTAGCTTAGGTTAGAGTACCCTGTCCTTACGGTATGCGGAGCGATACAGTGCCACAAGAGGAATTTCTTTTTTCAAGGCGCCGTTAGGCGTCGAGATAGCGGAGTCTTTTTAGTGCCGCCGGATGGCACTGTAAACGCACCCTTATTCCTTCAAGGTTGTACCAATACGAGACTGGCGTTCTTTCCAGGCCAGCCGGAAATATTTAAGCTTTTCTGTCGTTAAGTTCTGACATGTGCCTATGATGCTTCTGACAAGTTGGCTAAAGAGAATCCACCGTGGGCGAACTAGAAAAAGCAAAAAATAATCGAACTTGCCTTCCAAAATACCGCCTTTTGATGCACCAAAACGCGTTTCGGCAATACTATGACGTCACATATTTCATCCTTTACACCAACATACGTAGCCTAACGCCGAAGCGCGATGAAATATCCGCCGTCATCCAATCATCTGACTGTGACATCGTCATTTACAGAGACATGGCTTTCGCCACATATTACTGACGCTGAAGTTGAACCGTCCATGCCTCGGTTGACCGTTTACCGCCGTGATCGCTTGCTAAACCGGGGAGATGGTGTTCTCATTGAAATAAAAAGTTCGATTAATCATTTTAAAATTGATTGATCGATTGTAGGGTTTAACAATGGAGGGCTCCGGATTAATTTCGACCATCCGGGGATCTTTACGTGCGCCGAAATCTCGTACACACGGGCGTTTGTGCTTTTCGCCTCCATCAGAAAAGCAGCCGCCGCGGCCTGGAATCGAACCCGTGACCTCGAATCATTTTAAAATCGAACTTGATAGCCCATTAGAGATAATTTGCGTAGCATGTAGAACTCGATGAGGCCTTATAGCAATTGGAGCGTGCTACAGCCCACCAAAACCAGACGGTGATTTTTGGAAACACTTGAACGACTTACTGGACTATATTCGGAAAAAAAATATACCTACTTTAATTATGTGCGGTGATTTTAACTACCCTGCTATCGATAGCACGGATCAGTATCGCGCAAACACCGGGGAATCCGGTTAGTTTACGAGTATCCTGCAGGATTTTCAGCTAACCGCAAATTATAACCCAAGCTACGAGACAGACCGCACATATACCTCGAATATTCTTGATTTATTTCTGACTGTCCGATCCGAGCAGTGTCCAAACAGTACATTACCTAAAAGAAATTAGTGATCATAAAATCATCCTAGGGTCTTTTCACTCTTCATTTCAGACAGAAAAACCCATAGAGAAAGAAATTAAACTTTATGAAAGGGAAACTGAAAGACTAGTCGCCTGAGTTGAAGACTTCAACCAATTTTTTGAGCAATGTTGCCACGACCGCTCAGTAGAACAAGAGTGGAGCTTGTTTTTTCCAGAAAATTCAACAACTAACTGACAAATATGTTCCGATGGTAACAATTCAAAGCAAACTATTTGCGTCGTGGTTTTTTGACATAATGAAAACGAATTAAGTAGGAAGAAGCGATTGTTAAAAAAGCAAAAGACAGAAATAAACCATCCACGAGGCAAGCATATCAAAGCGGGGTTAACAAAAACTATTCGTATTGCCCAGCGAAACTGTTTCTATATAACACTGCCCAATGTACTACTTAATAATCCACCACAATTCTCGAAAGCCGTAAACCCATCTTCTCCTTGCCAGTAAGAGTGTGCAAGGATAACAACGTGGAACTTAGTGATAGTGAATCGGCTATCGCACTCAACATGACCTTCTCTTGAATTTTCACGAACGAAACCCGCATGAATACCGCCGTTTCTTCGGAACTAGATGTCGGCGGTTGGGGTGGAGGTCAGGGTGCATCTTTTTAGGTGCGGAGTACTTTAGGACCGCACAATGTCCCTCCGCGTCCATGCGCGTAGCATTTACAATCGCAAGAAAATAAAACAGGCACCAACAGGATTCGAGCCTGTGTCTGGTAGACCCGACAGAGTTAGTGCCAGTCGTCTTACCCATTGGGCTGCGACCGTGAGTCAGCACGCGTGAGTCAAACGGCTTACTCCCTCGCCTGTAAAGATGCGGAGTACCTTAGGACCTCCCAATGTCCTTCCGCGTCCATCCGGGCGCACCCCACCATCAAGAGAAATCCGATTTGAGCCGTGAGTTTCAGTGTCATTTAGGGAATAATCAATGTGCAACTCACGGCTGAAATCGAATGACGGTTGGGACGCAAATCGGATGACACTCCGGGTGCAACTTGGATGTCATTTCAAGTCCCCGTACTCCGTACCTTCACCATCATCCGCGGAGTGGAGATGCTGCCATTTTTTTTTCTGATTTCATGTTTTCTTATATTTTTTTGTTATTTCTGTCTGCATCGCTCTCAGTGCAGCTGGAGTATTGGAGTGTTGCATACTCACATTATGTTGGCATCTGTGCCTTTTGTGTCGCATACACTGCTCCTTTGTTCTTTGTGGACCTAGTAATACAAATTGTACTTATTTTGTACAACTGTACTGCCATGATTTTCGTTACAAGGTGTTTCAATGCTTCTTATATCTCGATTGAAACGCGCTCAACTAAGTAAATTTTCCTATCAACTATTTTTGAATCTGTCGGAAATTTTGTTATGACCTCGAACCCCCTTTCCCTCGTTTCTTGTACTAGTCTACCAGTTATTGTACCACCCCTCATGTACCACCGCCCAGGCCCTTGACGTACGAAAATAAAAAATAAATAAATTTATATTATCGCTTTTATTAAGGGAACTAGACATCTTTTTAAGGCATGTTCCACGCGGCAGCTATATTGTGAGCAGTGGCAAGTTCCCTCAGTTGGACATACAGTCAGTGTATTCTGAACCGCCCCATAGCACGAAGACAATGACGTGAAAGTGCGTAATTCGTTCTGCGTACTTAAATCTATCATCCACTTATGCGTTCGCACGATCATAACGCGCACATTTTTTTCGCTAAAAGGAAGCAGGATGGACTAAACACGCAGGCAAACGTCCAAACACCCTCAGCCCTCCAGAACGCATAACACAGGGAAGGCGTTTCCACGCGCAGTCCTCGATGCGGGTGGTCCTGGGCTCTTGTAGGACAGGGAGGACTCCTCTTGCACCGTGGGTTCCGGCAAGAAAGTACCTGGCTTTCAGGCTACGTGGGTAACGCGGAGTGTGCTGTGACCCCAGCTTTCAGGAGGGGACACATCCTCGAACCAGGTGTCATCCTGCATGATGCCTGTGGTTACTCTTAGGGAAGAAAACCCTAGCAAACAGCAAAGTTCACTGCTTACAGAAAGACGCGAGATCTGTGGGCGTTTCAATGTTACTACGGCCATGCTACGAAGGTTTGCTACGGGTTCATTACGTTTGTGCTTAAATTGCGACAGTAACTGCAGGCGATCTTAACGATGGCACAGGGTAGCAATATTCTGTCCCATGATAGGTACACGCCAAGTACCTCCGGTGCAATGGAAAACTGTAATTAAGTGTGTTGCTATTCCTCGCCCGCCTCCAAACCGACCTAGAAGATACCGGAACACTCTTATTTCCGAAAACAACGTCCAGAATTGAGGCAAGAGAATGCCTTAGGATAAAAAAAATCACCATCTTCCCGTAGGAAGGAAGTTAGGAAGGATAATACAATGCATGAAAGGTAGGGAGGTTAACCAGGTTACAGTCCGGTTGGCTACCCTACACATCGGAAGTGGGGAAGGAGGGATTTAAAAAGAAAGAAAGAGTATTGAAAAGACAGGAATAGAGCTTGAGAAGCAAGAAAAGAAAAATTAAAGATAACTAAAAAAACAAAACAATCGGCGCTAATAAAGCCTAAACTGAAACGGTAAACTAACCAAATAACAAATGAACAATGGTGCCAGTGTCTCTACAATCGTTCAGACAGGCCTGTGTCCTTTAAGAACCGACGTAGTGCTTTTGTGGCCTTTTCGGACTGTGATGGGCTACGTCTGTGACACAGAACAGTTTTGCGCAGCTAATGGCTGGTTGTCGAGTTTCCGGAAAGCGGTTGACAGGTGCAGTCTCTGCGTTGCAAACCGGACACAGTGACACAAGAGGTGTTCTATTGTGTCGTCCGTGGCGCACACGTCACATGCAGGGCTGTCAGTCATGCCGATAGTGAATGAGTAAGCTTTAGTGAAAGCAACTCCAATCCACAGTCGCCACAGTAGGGTGGCATCTGAACGCGGCATGTTAGTGGGTAAGTGGCGCTGCAGGTCAGGGTCGAGCAAGCACAGGCGGGGGTTTGAAAACTGCGGCGTATTCCAAACGGTCAGCGTGATTTCGCGGGCGATGGAGCGCAGTGACCTTGCTGCATCATGGCGCGACAACGGGATGTCGGCCAATTGGGTACTTTCATGGGCATGATGAGCCGCTTTGTCTGCACATTCATTCCCATAAATGCCGCAGTGACTAGGGAGCCATTGAAAAATAATATTGTGCCCATGCCTTGTTAGGAAGTCATGCGCTTGACGAATCTCGGCCACAAGCTGTTCGTACGGGCCGCGCCGAAGAGCAGAGTGCAGACTCTGGAGAGCTGGCCTGGAGTCGCAAAGCAGAGCCCATTTTTGTGGTAATTCTTGCTTTAGGTACAGAACAGCCTCGCGAATAGCTGTGAGTTCGGATGCAGTTGAGGTTGTTAAATTGGATAGCTTGAATTGAATGTCTACCGATCATGCCGGCACAATTACAGCTCCCGCAGAACTAGAGTTCGTTACCGAGCCATCGGTGTATATATGAATCCGGTCTTTGTAGGCTTTATGTAAAAGGTGCATGGAGAGCTGTTGGAGACCTTGTGGTGGAACGTCCGATTTCTTGGTTATTCCCGGGATGGTTAGGTGCATTTCTGGCTTCGAGAGGCACCAAAGGGACGATGATGGTCATGCCGCAGGTGGGTATCCTGAGGGGAGGCTCTCGCAGTGAGCGGCGACTATCTTACAAAAGGATGCCTGTGGTCTAGTTGACGGCAAAGATGCAAGGTGGTGATGAGGCAGCCAAGCGAGATGTCTAATGTGAGCCCGGAGTGCATCCACTGCCACGTAGGTCGTTATCGGATGGTCTCTTGCGGTGCATATGGTTGCCACTGTAGAGGCGCAACGCGGTAGACCAAGACACGTTCGGAGACCTCGGGCTTGCATCGCCTGAATTGCACGCAAGTTGGTTTTGCTTGTATTGGACAGATCGGGCAGGCTGTAACGTAGAACACCGAGAAATAGTGCATTGTAAAGATGTAGCATTGAGCGAATAGAAACGCCCCACGTCTTTCCAGCCAGAAATTTGAAAAGTTGGATAATTCCAGTAAGCCTTTTTTTCAGAGATGAGATTTGTGCTGTCCATGATAAGTCCCGATCGATCACGATTCCAAGAAAGCGGTGACTGTTCACGTAAGAAACGGGGTGTCCATTTAAATAGATGCCATACTGCGACATTGTGTTACGAGTAAATGCCACCAGTGCAAACTTATCTGGTGCTGTTTCAAGTCCTTGTAAACGCAAGAATGCGCATGTGTGGGTCGCGGCTTTTTGAAGGCGTGCCCGAACCTGAGGACGTGAAACTCCTGATGCCCAGATGCAAATATCATCAGCATACAGTGGTTGGTATGGCTTTTTGAAGCCCGATCAACGTGAGATTGAACAATGTCGGACTAAGAACACTGCCTGGTGGGACCCCCGGAAAACTTAGTGTTGGGAGGTTGTGCCATCGGTGGTGTCAACAAAAAATGATCGTCCAGATAGAAAGCTTTGAATCCATCTGTACGTTTGGCCACCCACTCCCGCATCCTACAGGCTATTTAAAACGGCCCCATGTAGTACGTTGTCGTAAGCCCCTTTAATATCGATAAACAGCGCTGCAGATAGACCTTTGAGCGATTTCTCGTGCTGCACCGATGTGACAAGGTCAATAACATTGTCGATGGAAGAACGGCCTCGCCGGAATCCAGCCATAGCGTTTGGGTAAATATTGTGGTGCTCAAGATACCACTCCAGACGGAGCAAAACCACTCTTTCCATTAACTTGCCTATGCAACTTGCTAGTGCTATAGGGCGATACGACGCGAGGTCCAGCGGAGACTTGCCTGGTTTAAGGGTTGGCACCAGACGGTTAGATTTCCACTTTTCAGGGACCGTGCCATCTTGCCAAGACTGGTTTATACGGCAAAGAAGGGTTTGACGGGCTCCTTGACCAAGGTGGCGCAGGGCGGCGTATGTGACACCATCTGGCCCTGGTGAAGATGTACGTCGACACAGAGATAGTGCAGCGTCTAGCTCTTCCATCGAAAACAGCAGGTCCATGCGGGAGTCCCGTGATGTTGGAGCAACGCGTATATCGTCTTGGCTCGGCAAAGATGGGCCCTGGGCGATTCTGCGACAAACGTCCTCCGCAACCTCCACTTCCAGGCGTTCCTGATGAAGCGCCAAGGCACTAAACGGGCGTCGTTGCTGCGTCGTGCTTCGTAGACCCCTAACAGTGTTCCAGATATGAGGCAAAGGCTTTCGAGGATCTAATTTTTCGCAGAATGATTTCCATCGCTCTGCTTACACTTGGGCTATACGCGGCGTTGAATTTTCTTTTGTGTACGTCTGGCCTCCCGGAGGTCATGAATAGACTTTGTGCGCCGGTATCTCCGTTCCGCACGACGGCGAATAGCTCTTAGGTGTTCTAAAGCTTCGTCAAACTCGGTAAGTTTCTAAAGTATCCGAACACACCGCGTTGTGTCCTTTGCAGTGCTAGTTAAGGCGTTTTCGAAGCTCGAGAAAAGTCCTTTGCTGCAGATGTCTTCCATTAGGGATTTGAAAATTTTCCAGTCTATCCGCCGGATAATTTTCCCTGGACACAAACTATCAAGGCACTCAATCTTCAAGTATGTCGGAAGATGATCGCTCCCATGGTATTCATTATCTGTAAACCACTGAACACTGTCAGTAAGACTTCTGGAGACCAATGCCAAGTCCAGACAACTGTAATATGTTGCTCCACGAAGAAAAGTTGGGCTGCCGTCATTTACAAAACAAAGCTCATGTAGGGACGCCAGTGAGACAAGTCTTCGGCCTCTTAGATCATTCTTCTGGCTACCCCAGAGCATATGGTGTGCGTTGAAGTCTCCCATTATAATCCATGGTCCAGGTGTGTCTTGGATAATTTTTTCTAGCCTCTTGTAATCAAAGCGCCCGGATGGAGATATATAAACCGCTATTAGCGTGAACGATAAGCCCTTCTTTTTCACTGTGAGGCATATATACTGGTTACTGTCATGTGGTTGAACAGAGTGTAGAACATATGTGAGCTCTGCTTGGATGAACACCAGCACTTTGCTCGACACGCCAGAGGTTAATGAGGCAAAAGTTTAATATCCAGAACGTTTCGTTTCCTTATTTGCGTTTGGCTCACAGATAACGATGATGGGGAAGTTATTTATGAACACAAACTGACGAAAGTCCGACAAACGGGGTTTTAGGCCTCTAGCATTCCATTGTAAAATAGTGGCGCGTTTTACTTCATCCCGAAAAGATCTTGAATTAGGGGCCATGATGTTGACTAATTGGTGACTCCGGCAAGGCATTGAACTGTGGAAGAAGTGTCGCAGAAAACCCCAAAGTGATATGTTCCAGGCTTAGCAGGGTCTCAAGGATGCTTTTGCAGAAGCTTGGAGCCATAGAAGTAAGGTGGGACCGGAGGGCGGTGAAGAGAGCTCGCACCATGTTGGAGTAGTCATCTACACTGGCTGTCCTGGAATGGACACGACGCTCCCTTAAGACTTCGGCATATTGACCACGCCCGCGTTGCACGGCAGGAGGCTGGGACTGTGCATCGTGAGGAACTGGTGTAGCGGGGAGATCCCGTCGTTTTGGTTGCTCAACACTGGTCGCATTTTTCGTGCTTTCCGTCACCATTACGGACTCCTGTGCAATTAGGGCCGGGAAACTGTCCCTGTCCGGCGGCGTCTGCTGTGGCGGTGGAGGGGATTTTGGTCCTTCGATGAACGCCTTCCTCCTGTGTAGCGCGCTAACGCGAAAAGGACACCCGCTGAAACTTGCGGGGTGATCGCCGCCGCAGTTGGCACAGGTAAAGTTTGCCTTGCATTGATGAAAATCATGTGGGCCTCCACATCGCTTACAGCGCAGGTCTCCTTTGCCGAACTTGGCGATGTGCCCAAAACGTTGACACTTGAAGCAGCGGCAAGGGTTCTCCGTGTAATCGGCTGTTGTGTGCCTTGTAAACGCGAGGTTGATCATCGTCGGTCGTTCCGTGTTTGGCGCAAACAAAAGCACCACTGCATCAGATGGAGTGGTTTTCCAGTTGTCCACCGAAGAGGCAACGCGCCGCATAGGCCTTCGAACGTGCAGCACACCTTGAGGCCCGAGATAGCCTAGAAGGTCTTCCTCGCTGTACCACTTGGGAACACCTTTAATGATACACGTGTTCTGTACGTAGGAGTGAGGCAGGCGGGCGGACACAGGAATTCCCCCGACCCGTTCGCATCTATGAAGAGTATTCACCTCCTTCTCCGTGGCCACGTCGAGAAGCAAGGCACCCTGAGCAGTGAACCTGCTGCGAAGTGGGGCCTTGTCCAACACAGACTCGAACGCTGAGAAGAGGGTGATAGGGTTCACCTTTCTTAGGTCCTGGTCGCTCTTAGCTGGGGACACAACCACAGGTATACCAACGGTACGCTTTTTGCGGTGACTCACCAGCTTGAATTCTTCCTCATCCGCGTCAGTCATTTCAGCGACGACTTCTCCTTCACCCACAATAGTAGTATCGTTTCCTTGGGAAGTGGTATCATCAGTGTTCTCGTCGTCGCCTGATGCCGGTGGAACGAACGTGGAGTCCTCTGTAGAGGCAGCTAAGCGCTTCTCGGCACGGGGTATCATCAGTGTTCTCGTCGTCGCCTGATGCCGGTGGAACGAACGTGGAGTCCTCTGTAGAGGCAGCTAAGCGCTTCTCGGCACGGGGGGCCATGGCGTGATCTTCGGTGGCAGCGCCACTCGGTCTGCGGTGCCCTTTCAGGCCGGTGGACTCCCAGGGGGATCCAGGCGACGCATACGGAGAGAACCTCCGTAAAGAGGCAGGCGTTCTTGCCGAAATGATAGCTCAATTCGTGAAATACCAAAGAAAAGGGACGAGATACGAGGCAGCTAACACACAAGCTTCTTCCATCTTCCCGTAGGGGAACCCTGAGTAGTATGCGAAGCAGCCGTGGGGTCGACTCAAGTCGACTGCGTTTACGTTGTCCGCAGACACCATGCTCACCTCGTCTATGATCGCACATTTCACGTTGCGGAAGGCCATGCGGAAGGTGTTCAACTCGCTGGCGGTGAGGCCTCCGTCTTTGTTGGGGCTGGTGGTCTTCCGAAAGAGCTTGAAAGCCCCGTGCACCGTGGTTCCTCCCACCGCCACAGCCGCCTTTCCGGTGCTCGCGCAGATGACAAACGCGTTGTAGGCGGTGTTGTTGCCGGTGAGGCTGTACTGGTTGTAGAAGTCCATGGCAAGCCGGACGACGAACGTCTTGCCGAAACGAGCCGGTCCGGTGAAGAAGACCCGTAACGGAGGTGCTGCGGCGTCGTCTGCCGGTGGAGGAGGAGGAGGATAAACTTTATTGGGAGCATCGTAATGTGGTGTGGGGCCCTCATTCCAGGACTCCATTGGACACCCCTGCCGCTACGGCCCTTTCAACCAGCCTAAGCTGGGAATCGAGACCGGAGCTGGACAGCTCCTTCTCCCACTGCTCACGGGAAGGGTGCGCGATTCTTGGAATTTTGGGGTTTGCCGAACACTCCCATACCATATGGTACAGGGTGCCCGGGGAAGCGCAAAATTTGCACAGCTGGAAGTACTATGATCTCGCGCAGTAGCTCATGCTGTTCCGCGTTTGTCATCCTCATCAAGTTGTAGTATTCGTCCCGCTCCATGATGTCCTGGCGCTTGCGCACGGCCACACACGGACTCGCGTGTTTGATCAGGCGCACCAAGTCTTGGCTCGGGATGAGGTCAGCGTCTTCGTGTTCCGGGTGGACGATCACGGCAGGAGGAGGTGCTGCTCCTTCTTCTTGTTGTTCCTCTTGTTGTGCCCTCTTCTCCGCGGCGCTGACACTGGCGTTGACGCTGGCGTTGCAGGTGGCGTTACCGGCGGCGTTGCCCGTGGCACTCATCGCGGCGTTGCGGGAGCAGGTTCCCCTACGGGAAGATGACGACGGTGGTTGAACGCGAAGCTATCTCGTGACGGATTCTTTGGTTGGCCAATCCCTAGGCGCATCCTGCCACAATCATCATCAGCGGTGTGTGGCCAGGGATGCGCAGTGGGGGTGTGGACGCCGCACAACGGCGCCCACGCAACGGCGGAGGGAATAGGTGCCAACCTAAGCTGCTTCGCATCTAAAATTAGGTTAATGGGAAAAAATATGGCTTTGAACGGGTGCATAAATAAATAGGAGTGCTCCATGCGAAGCAGTAGACGGGTGCGCTGAGTGCGCACAGGAAATGTCCGGCTTGTACCCAGGAGGGAACGGAATCTCGTCGCAGCGGATGATGGTGATGGCTCCCTATATTAGTGCCGTGCCCTCTTCTGGAATTGCAAGGTATTCTGTAGTTAAAACAGGGTACGTTAGGTTTTTGGAAGATGGGTCCGAACGGGTTGGACAAACCAGACAACATCGGATGGGAAGGCAAAAAAGATGGAAAGTAAATTACAAGAAATCCACCGACGTCTGCTGCAAGATGGGAAGAATAAGAAGGCAAATAAATGGGTTAGATAAAAACGGCTGTGAGAATTTTTTGCTGTCCTGACGAAGTGGCTGGGTAATTTGGGAAGCTATTCATCCTGTTCCCTGGTTAGAACCTGTACACATGAAATTTAACAGGTTCCTGAAGTAGTAAACGTGCCTTACTATTTTAGTAGTAGTAGTATTACAAACGACCACGATGAAGCCATTGCGACGGAAGAAGTGAGAACAAACAATGAAGCTACAAGAAATTCATAATATATTCACAGTTTCGGAGCGAAGCTTGTTTGTATTGGATGATTTGCAACGTTGGTGGTGGAGTACGCGGAAACGTCTTGCGGCAAAGCCAACTTGATCCTCGTGCTCTAATGACGATGATAGTGATGATAATAGTGTCGCTAGAAGTGTTTGGAACCTACCCACTGGGGGGGATTGGCCAGGGATATAGTGTGACTGTGGCCCCATTGGAGCTTATAAATAGTTTGTTGGAGCTCACCGTTCGAAGCTCGCGCAGGCGTGCGTGCACAACTGTCAGGCATACCACGCCGCAATGGCAGCCAACCAACATTCGTCGGTCGCACCACGCGACATCGCCGGAGCGTCGCTCGCGATCATCGGTCAGTTTACGAGCGTTTCCTAGTCAGTACAGCCAAGCGACGCGTGGCGCCATCTAGGGGCAGGTTTGAAGCTATGTCCACGTGCATGAGGCCCTAAATTTAATCGCTCAGGAGTGACAACCGTTTAGTCTCGCGGTGTACTAGTTCAGCTCCTGTGAAGCAACATCGTAACCAGGGTTGAAATCCCACTACCGCTTTTTTTTCATTTTTGATGATGATGGTTGGATGTTTATGGCACAAGGCCAACTGGAACAAAGAGCGCCAAAACAATAGTCATACATGAGGGGTGAAACCTTAAACACTAAGTAAAGTCAGCAAAAACAAAAGTAAAATCACAAAACGATCAATGAGCATGGCTGGTGTATAGAGCCAGATTTCATTATGCGTGATAGGAAATGAGGTTTAAAAACTTGACGTCTGACAAATACTCAAACACACGTTTCACGGAAATAATGGCATCGTCACCTAGAAACATTGATGGATGTAGGGGAATATGTTGTCTGTAGAGTTCTCTGAAGTGTTTGTGTCATGTTGTGTGAAGTGCCTTGCATGTGATTAGTATGTGCACTACAGATAGGGCCTCTCCGCACCTGCTGCACTCGGGTCTAGAAGATCCCGTCAGCAGATAAGAGTGCGTTGCATAGGTGTGCCCTATCCGCAGCCTACCCAAGGCGACTTCCGTGTGTCAGTTGCGTGAGTTAGCTGTGTACCGTCCCAAGTGTGGCTTTATTACGTGTAGTTTGTTGTCTCTCTGTTCACTCCAGTGTGTTTGCCATGTTCTGCGCAGGTGTTGTCTTATGTGTGGCTTGAGGTCTGTGTAGGGTATCGTTGTAATGTCTACAGTGTTCCTGAGTGCAGCAGCAGCGGCCTCTCGTCTGCCAACTCGTTCCCAGCGATCCCTGCGTCTCCTGGGACCCAGCAGAGGACCAGCTCATGCATTTGTGCATACACGGGCATGATAGTGTTAAATACAAGATTAACTATGTGGTTTTTGAGGGCCTTGTGCGATGACAGTGCGCGAACAACACTCAAAGAATCTGTATAGATGAATGAATGGGCAATTTGATTTTGAAGAATGTGTCGTACAATCAGTAAAATTCCATACGCTTCTGCTGAAAAAATTGTTGTGTGCACGCTCATGGTTCTGGCTGCATTGAAATTAGGACCATGAGCAGCGCACGACACCATACTGGAGGTTTTAGAAGCGTCAATATAAAATTCTGCACATGTGTATTTAAACTGCAAGACAGAAAGTGCTGCAGTATTGCAGCTCGTGGTACCTGATTTTTGTCAAGTTTCATAAAAAAAGGTCGCACATCACAGCGCGAACTTGCCAAGGCGGTACAATGTTTGAAAAGGATGACCTGTACACATCTAAAAACGAAGCACTGAGATCCGAGGCTCGCTCTCTCACTCTAAGTGAAAAGGGCAGAGGAACCGATGGGCGATTTACAAAGAGCAGAGATGTTGATGTATCGTTAAAGACAGGATAAAAAGGATGATTATTCAGTGATGGAATTTAAAAGCATGAAGCAAGTCCACGTACGTTCGTTGTTCTCAAGGCTCCACTTATCACACTCGACATACAGACTCTCGACAGAGCTAGTGCGAAAAGCACCCGAGGCGAGACGAAGACCCAAGTGTAGCACTGGGTCAAGCATTCGTAACGCTGTTTTACTCGCCGACCCATACACCCCACTGCCCATAGACCAAACGAGACCCAACCAAAGCAGTATACAAGCGATGGCCGATGCGTAGAGGAGAACACTCGCCTCGCGTGCAGAAGGGCCCGTGGTTCGAATCCCGGTGCCGGACAATTCCCACCGAATTAAAAAAAAAAAATCCGCGTATTGATGGAATTGCACAAAGGGGCTTGGGTGCGGCCTGACCCCGGCGACCATTGCCGGCAATGCACTCCCTCACCAGAGCAGGATTGGCCACCCTGGTGTAGTAACGGCCACAACCTCCCTATGAATACGCCAACTAACCCTCGGCCCTCAGTCCCCAGCGGCTGCGAAGCAACTGACCACGGCGGCGGTCAGACCTGTGACGCAGCAGAGGGTGCTAAGAATCACTGGATCCGGACAGGCCGCCAATGGAATCTGAACCCGGCAACGTTTAACGTGCGAACCTTATCTCGCGAAGCAAGTCTCGAGGTGTTGTTCGAGGAATTAGAGGGCATTAAATGGGATGCAATAGGGCTTAGCGAGGTTAGGAGGGCAGGCGAAGCCTTTACGGTGCTGAAAAAATGGACACGTCTTATGTTACCGTGGGTCTAGAGACAGAAGAGAACTGGGAGTGGGATTTCTAGTCAATAAAAGCATAGCTGGCAACATAGACGAACACTACAGCATTAACGAAAGGGTAGCAGCTCTTGTAATTAGGCTCAATAAGAGGTACAAGCTCAAGGTGGTGCAGGGCTACGCGCCCACATCCAGCCACGACGACCAAGTAGTGGAACGCCTCTATGAAGATGTGGAATCGGCTATGGCTAAAGTAAAAACGCAGTATACTGTAGTTATGGGGGACTTCAATGCTAAAGTAGCCAAGAATCAGGCTGGAGACAAGGCAGTTGGGAACTATGGTCTGGGCTGTAGAAATAGCAGGGGGGACCTACTAGTTGAGTTTGCAGAACGGAATAACCTACGCATAATGAATACCTTCTTCTGTAAACGGGAAAGTCGGAAGTGGACCTGGAGGAGCCCGAATGGGGAGCACAAAAATGAAATAGACTTCATATTATGCGATAATCCTGGCGTCGTGCAGGATGTGGAAGTGCTTGGAAGGGTAAGGTGTAGTGACCACCGTATGGTAAGATCTCGAATTAGGCTAGATTTGAAGAGGGACCGCAACAAGCTAATACGAAAGAAGCCGATAAATGAGCTAACAGTAAGACGTAAAGTAGAAGAATTCCAGGATCGCGCTGCAGAAACCGATATTCCGCCCTAACGAGGAAGCCCGAGCTTACGACACAAGAAGCCAGCGACCACCTTACACGCATTCTCACGGAGTGTGCAGTAGAAGTCGGGGGCACTATGGCTAGACAGGGTACTGGTAAACTTTCACAGGAGACGAAAGATCTAATCAGGAAACGGCAAACCGTGAGAATCTCTACCGCAGCTGACAGAATAGAACTAGCAGAGCTCTCGAAGTTAATCAATAAGCGCAAGACAGCTGACATACGGAAGTATAATATTGGAGAGGATCGAATACGCTGTAAAGATGGGAGGTAGCCTGAAATAGTAAAGAGACGTCTTGGCGTGGGGAAAAATCAGAGGTATGCACTTAAGGATAAGGCAAGGCAATGTCATCACAAATAGGGATAAAATAGTCACAGTGGCCGAGGAGCTCTATAGGGATCTGTACAGTAGCCGGGACATACAGGATAATGCCGAACGAGACAGTAGTTCAGAGGAGATAGACATCCCACCAGTAACGACCGAAGAAGTAAGGAAGGCTTTGAATGAAATGAAAGGGGGCAAAGCACCTGGTGAGGATCAGATAACAGCAGACCTCTTGAAGGATGGCGGAGAAATTGTACTTGAAAAACCTGGCAAACCTGTATACGCAATGCCTAATGACCGCAATGGTACCGGAATCTTGTAAGAACGCGAACATCATCCTAATCCATAAGAAAGGCGACATGAAGGACTTGAAAAACTACAGGCCGATCAGCTTACTGTCAGTCGTCTACAAGGTATTTACCAAGGTAATCGCTAACCGAATCTCTGCAACCTTAGATTTCAGTCAACCTAAAGAACAAGCAGGGTTCCGTAAAGGTTATTCAACAAGGACCATATTCACACGATCAATCAGGTGATAGAGAAGTGCGCTGAGTATACTCAACCCCTATATATAGCCTTCATAGATTATGAGAAAGCATTTGACTCGGTCGAAACCCTAGCAGTCATTCAGGCATTACGGAACCAGGGGGTAGATGAGCATTATGTAAGAATACTAGAGGATATCTATAATGGGTCTACAGCTACCATCATCCTCCATAAGGAGAGCAGTAAAATACCTATAAGGAAGGGTGTCAGACAAGGAGACACAATCTCTCCAATGTTATTCACAGCATGCTTACAAGAAGTATTCAGAACGTTGGATTGGGAACAGGTTGGAGTAAGGGTTTAATGGAGAATACCTCAGTAACCTCAGATTTGCTGATGACGTTGCCTTGCTAAGTAACTCGGGGGACGAATTGCAAAGCATGCTTTCCGCACTGGGCGAACAGAGTAGAACCGTGGGCCTGAAAATTAATATGCAGAAAACTAAAGTAATGATCGATAACCTCGGGACAACACAGCAGTTTCAGATAGATGGCGAGGCAGTGGAAGTGGTAAGCGAATATGTATACTTAGGCCAAGTTGTGACTCCAGATCCCAACCATGAGGCAGAAATAACTAGAAGGATAAGAATGGGGTGGGGTGCATATGGCAGACATTATCAGATAATGAATAGCAGCCTACCATTGTCGTTGAAGAAGAAAGTGTATGACAGCTGCATCTTACCGGTACTCACCTACGGGGCTGAACTTGGAGGCTCACTAAGAGGCTTCAACTTAAATTGAGAACGACTCAGCGGGCAATGGAGCGGAAAATGATAGGTGTAACATTAAGGGGCAAGACGAAAGCGGAGTGGGTCATGGAGCAAACTGGTGTTAAAGACATATTGGTAGAAATTAAGAAGAAGAAATGGACTTGGGCAGGGCATGTAATGCGAAGGCAAGATAACCGCTGGTCATTAAGGGTAACAGAGTGGATCCCTAGAGAAGGCAACCGCTGCAGGGGCGGCAGAAAGTTAGATGGGCAGATGAGATCAAGAAGTTGCGGGGATAAATTGGTCACAGTTGGCACAGGACCGAGGTAATTGGAGAATAATGGGAGAGGCCTTTGCCCTGCAGTGGGCGTAGACAGGCTGGTGATGATGATGATGACAAGCGCAGCAGGTGTTCTTTATCGGAACCATAGGATTGGTGGGAGAGAACCTTAAGAATATTCATTGTTTTAAGGCATTTTTGTTTTAGTTGTTTCATATGAGGGATAAAGGAAAGTTTTTCATCAAGAATTATACCGAGGAACTTGTGTTCTTTTTTGACCGGAATCGAGACACCATTCAGTTTGATGTCTGGATCTGGCCTGATCCCACGCCTTTTGGAAAACACAACATAAGTGCTCTTGACTGGGTTCAGCTTAAAACCGTTCTGATCAGCCCAGCCTGCTGGTTTGTTGACAGCAAGCTGGACTTGGCGTTCGCAGATTGACATATTGCACGATTTAAAAGATATTTCCACATCATCTACATATATTGTACAGGAAATGGTTCGTGGCAACGCCTTTCGAAGTGAGTTAATCTTGACAATGAACAATGTCCAGCTCAAAACGCCGCCTTGAGGCACGCCGTTTTCCTGCAGGAAAACATTTGAAAAGGCAGTGCCAACTCTCACACGAAAGGTTCGCTCCGCCAGGTAGCTATGAAGAGTATTAAACATATTGCCCGAGACACCGAAGGCTTTGAGGTCGCAAAGTATCCCGTATCGCCAAGCAGTATCGTAGGCTTTCTCAAGATCAAGAAAGACCGTAGCACAAAACTGTTTATGGACAAACGCATCCTTGATATACAACTCAAGGGAGACGATTTGGTCGTTTGGGATCGCCCCACCCTGAAGCCGGCGTGGCAGCTCTCGAGAAGGTCATTGAACTCTAAGAAGTACATGAGTCTCCTGTTGACCATCTTCTCGAGAAGCTTGCCAGGCAGCTTGTGAGGGCGATGGGTCGATAACCGGCGGGAGAAGGGTCCTTACCCTCCTTCAGGAACGCCTTCCAAGATTTTGGGATGTGCCCCGAAAGCCATATGTTGTTGTACAGGTGTAGGAGTGTTTCAAGAGTGTCCGGGTGTAGGTGTTGTATCATGGTGTATGTAATCTTATCTTCGCCTGGAGCTGAAGGTTTACATGTGCTCAGGGCAGCCCTCAACTCATAGAGTGTAAATTCAGAATTGTAACCAAATTTTGACCTGTTATTGTCATGTAGGGACTTCTTTTCACAGGTATTTTTATGTTTCAGGAAAGTGTTTGTGTAGTGTGCAGAGCTGGAAACGTGTTGGAAGTATTGTGCAAGAGTGTTAGCCTGGTCTTCGAGTGTGTCCCCTGTTGTACTGACCAGGGCAGGCTATGTGTATGTGGTCCTTTAAGTTTGCGTATTCTTGTCCATACCTTGTGTGCATGTGTGTATGAGTTAATGAATGTAAGGAAGGTGCGTCAACTCTCTCGTATTGCCTCACGGCGCACACGTTTTCCGAACGCCTTGGCCCCTTTGAACAAAATAAGTTTACCCGACGGGGGGTACCGACGAAGGATACCCCACGCCTTGTTGAGGGGCTCTCGCGCCCGCCTACAGTCCTCATTCCACCAAGGCCTCCGCTGGTTGCGCGGGGTTCCAGAGGCGTGGGGAACGGACTTTTCGGCGGGCGGCGAGGATGTGCGCCGTGAGGAGTTGGGTAGCTTCTTCAACGTGTAGGTGTCCTATGGATGTGCGGTGTAGTTTGGATGTCTCTGTAAATGTATTCCAGTTAGCTCGTGCTTCATTGAACCTATTATGGGAAGATGGACTGCATGGGCCTTTACCTATATACGTTAGTGAGGTGGGGAAGTGGTCACTGCCATATGGGTCAGTGCCCACACCCCACTCGAGAAGAGGAAAGAGAACTGCTGAGCCAATAGCCAAGTCAAGATATGAGTATGTGTTGTGTCCTATGTTATGGTATGTACGCTGTTTATTCTTGAAAAGCATGCTCCTGAATATGTAAGGAATTTCTCTTATCAGGCGACCTCGGGCATTCCGTTCTGGATGAGCCCCAAAGAGAGTTGTGTGCATTAAGGTCGCCTGTTAAAATGTACGGTTCGGGCAGCTGGTCGACCAGGAGCCTCGAAGTCAGAGCACGAAAGCGCATAATCAGGACGAATATAATGGAAGCATAGAGCACTGCACCGGCCCGGGTCGGCCCGAAAGCCCGGTCCCGACGGGCCCGGGCCGGGCCGCCCGAAGTCGATTTTCGGCGGGCGCGGGCTCGACGCCATGGGCCCGGGCCGGGCTCGGGCTTGAATTCATAGGCACGGCCGTTAATAGGTCCGACGTGACGCGTAGAAAAGAGCATCAAAATGAATATTCTTGGTTTATTTTTGCGCGCTTCTTGCTGTTAGTTGTACTCATTGTTTTAAACACGTATTTTGCTGGGTCTGATGGCCACTATACTTCAATTTTAATGACATTTCTTGTACTGCATCAAGATTTTATATTTAGGTGTATACCATACCAAAGATACGATTACAAGGAATTCCCAAGAGGAGAAGGAATTAATTCAGATATCCTGGAGCTGTGCCCCTATGTCTATGTATGTACACGTATGTTTTAGATGTCGCACCAATCAAAATGCGGCTGCCGTGGCCGGGAATCAAACAGGCATGCTAGAGAAACACCACCGCTTAACGACCACTGCAGGTGAAGTATTTCAAAACGCGAACATACTCGTTGATTCAAATGCGGATAAAAAATTTTCAGCAATACCAACTGGTCGCCGAGACAACCACGTGAAGTTTCCAAGAGTCTGGTAATCAAAGCTTATGGTGTCTCTCGTCTAAGAATACGAGCTATTATTACGCCGATGTGGCGTGAACTGCAGACGGTGAAAGCTAAACTACGTGCACTTTTAAACCCTTATTTTTTGAGTTCAGTTCATCACGTGGTTGTACAGACTAGATGCTCCGTCTGATGGCCCGGAATATAATAAACAACCTTTCTTCAGCGTCAAAGACCGGGCCTGGTCACGCACGCGCGGGCCCTCTCTAGGCGAAAAAATAAATCACAGGGCCGGGCTGGGCCTGGGCTTGAGATGGCGGGCCGGGCCGGGCTCGGGCCAGGCTCACTTATGAATGCCCGGGCCCGGACCGGGCTCGGGCTAGGTGTTACGGGCCCGGGTCGGGCTGGGGCTTCGCGAAGCAGGCTCGGGCCTTAAAATCAGGCCCGTGCAGTGCTCTAATGAAGCATACCGTTACCAACCTATTAAAGATTATTGTGCGGATGGCTACAGCCTCGAGGACGGTATTCAAGGTGACAGGGTGGCATGCTAAGCATTTTCGTGCGATTATGGCCAGACCGCCACAAGAGTGTGTGCAGCCATCCCTGTCCTTTCTGTATACCAGGTAACTATCTGCGCATCCCGACCTCCCACTCCTGCTGGCCATAAATAAAGTCTTTCTCTCTCTCTCTCTCTTCAAGAAATTTGTGTGTTTGGAATTCAGATGTGTTTCCTGGACACACATTACACTTGGCTGATTGGCATGCAGAATCTCATACATGTCGTCAAGATTACTCAGAAGGCCTCTGCAGTTCCATTGAACTATGGTTTCTCTTCCCATTATTTAGTGTGAGAGATACTGGAGTGTGTATGTTTATGTGTCGTCTTTCGGGGCTGTGATTCTGGGATTGGGCTTTCTGAGCCTTTCTGTAGGCTTGGACGTCGGAGGCCGATCCTTGCGCTGGCGTTGCAGGCAAGATTGGCACGACGTCCATCTCGTCGTCCGATGTCCTGGGTGTGCCCGTCGAAACGGTCCCCCCGGACTTGGCCCCCCTTCGGGAGCCCTTCGTTTGACCCGCCACCGCCGCAGGTGTCGGGGGCACCAGAAGTGGCACGAGCGGTGCGGTGGCGGTGGAAGCCGGTGCGGGGCCCGTGGTGTCCATGGCAGCCTCCAACGCACTGGAGGATGGGGAGGTAGTGACGGGAGCGGCACCGGTCCCGACGGAAGAGGTTGCCACCACAACCGCTGCTGGCTCAGTCAGCGGTGCGGAGGCGGTTGGGCTTGCCGTAGGCAACCCAGGGGGGGGTGGGGGGGAGGCGGGGGCGGGACAAAGTCCGACTCGCGGTACTGGGTCCCGCCGAAACCCAACGGCCGCTCCCACCCCCCGGCGAGCTGCGTTCTGGCTTAACCTCCCCAGGGGGAAAGAGGGGAACCTCTTTCGCGCCTCTGGAAGGTGATGTTTTCCGAGACCTTGATGGTTATTATTTCTTTCTCAGTTTGAACCGCTCGCATGTTCGCGAATATGCAGCGTGAGGGTCCTTGGCAATTGGCACAGAGCAATTGATTGGATGTACAGTCCATCAGTGAGATGGTGTTGGGCACATTTAGCGCAGGTTTGGCTGGCCCCCGACACGAGTTAGTACCGTGCTTCTAGCAGCGACGCGGATTCGGGATGTACCTCGGACGGAGCACAGATGAAGCCTGCTTTAAATGGATTCAGGAAGTGTGGAGCGGTTGAAAGTCAAGATTATATGCTTTGTGGGGATTTCCTGCTTGTCTCGTCTGACGGTGATACGCCTCACTGCAGTTACACCCTGATCTTTCAGGCCTTCCAACAGATCAGCTTCGGTGTCATTCAACAAATCGGTCTGCGAGATCACACCCTGAGAGCTGTGTAGGCTACGATGGGGAGTGACTCTAATTGCCAGATCTGCCATGCAGGTTTGCGACAGGAGGTTAGTGGCTTGTTGCTGCGTCTTGACATGGACTAGGACTTCACCGGTGCGAAGTTTCTTAGCATCGAACGATTTTCCGAGGATGCCTTCTAGGAACTTAGTGATAAAGAATAGGGACATGAAAGCAACAGGGTTTGTTTTGTCAATTGCCTCGATAAACCAAGAATCGAGGATAGTTGTCAGGTTTCGGAATGTGGATTGTTGAAAAGGGATGGAAAGGAAACTTCAGTGCGGCCCCTTTCGGGGGCCGATCACGTATGCGGGGGGGGGGGTGAATTATCCATATGGCATAGGAAAAAGCAGGGAGACGGGGGGTACTTTCTCCTTTGACCTTACCCTGGTAGTCAAAGAGGTCCCGGATCTCCCTGTCTGGTAGAGAGGCAGGGAGCCCATCGGCCGGAGTTTGACCAAGGCTCCGACGGCCACCGTTTACGGCTTCTACCCTTCACCTTTAAACATCTCGCCACGGTCGGACACAGCTTATGTTTGGGAGCTCGGGCTCCGCGGTGTCGCTGCTCACTGTCAGCATGAATACTCAAGGTGCCCGTGCGGTTTTTTTTTTCATTTTTAAGGGTTTGTTATATTCTAATCACACCGAATCTTATATCAACTTCGAATATTCGAATCTATATCAACGGACGTGAACAATGCGTGGCGATAAATGGGTATCAGTCGTCATTTCAACAATACAGTGCGGTGTACCACAAGGAAGTGTTTTAGGCCCTTTTTTATTTAATGTATACGTGAATGATCTCATTTGTATCGATAACCGTTCACAGTTTGTCTTATATGCTGACGACACGAGCCTGTTTTCTGTCCTCAGATAACGTTACCGACTTGTTCTCTGCTGCAAATGCTGTTCTAGATAAACTGCGCGAGTGGTCCGAAGCAAACTGCTTAAAAATCAACACAAAAAAGTCAAAAGCTATCTTGTTCACACCAAAAAATAAACGTGTATCCGTCACGAAAGCGCTTTATCTAGGTAATTCTAAGATCGATCTAGTAGAGCAACACAAAGTTTTGGGGGTGGTGCTTTCACGTCACATGAGCTGGGATGCATACATTCAAATTTTGACCAAACAATCATCTTCTGCTGTGGGTGTACTGTATCGGTGCTGGACTTCTTCCCACTCAGTATCAAACTTCAAATTCACCACTTTTTTTAGATCACGTTTAAACTATTGCACATTGGTTTGGGGCACTAAACAAAAAATAATATTACCACCCTAATGTTGTTAGAGAAGAAGGCCGTTCGCTGCATTAACAACGTAAACTACCTTCATCCCACTCGAGCACTTTTTGCACAGCATAAATTAATAAGGATCGATAATCTATACGATTACCGCCTGCTTTTACAATTCCACTTTTCTGATGCTCTTAATTAGCAGTTCCTGAAACGATTATCTTGCCTAACAACCCGGACCCAGAATTACTTCAACTCGCCAAACCTGATATGTGGGTAGTACCATTTCCCCGAACTAATTACTTTTTCCAAGCATTGGCACATAACATTACATCCATATTAACAGAAAAAAGCGTCGAATTTTCAGGGCGGAGGTTTACGCGACATGCCCTTCGTGATGCTTATGTCAATAGGTAATGTTGTGTAGAAAATTTTTATTTGCATATTTTGTCGGTCTGTTTGTTGAATGCTTTTAGTAAGTGTAAAGTTGGAAAACGTTTTTGTCTGCGATTGCCTGCTCCCTCTTCTGTTTCCATTCTGTTCAATGCTGCTTTTACACAGAATGTTTTTTTTTTAAATAGACTTGGTATATCACATGACTGTACAAATTTTGTTGTTTTTAATTATCACTGTATGTATGCATGTCATTGGTTTATATTGGGCCCCCTGGCCCCGTCAAGCTGCGTCTGGCTGCTTTTCGTGCCAGGGTGACCTTCAACATTGTATTGCTGAAAATAAAATTTGGTTTGATTTGATTTGATTGAATATTAACATTTGTTATCACGCATATGATCTATTTATGACATCTTTATGCATTCTAAATGGTATTTTAGGTATTTTCGTTGCCGTTGGTCAGTTTCAGCTACTGCTTCTTGTACGTCTTTGCTTGTTTTCCCCTTTTAGGCCGGTTTCGGCTATTTTTGTGGTTATTTTTCTACACCGTGGTTTTCAGCCATTGCAGCTCCGTTTTGGCTGCTAATTCAGTTCGGGTGGTTTTGTATGCTTTAGCTACGCTGATGCTGTGATATAAACCCAATAAGCAAGCTCAGGTGACGGCTGGCTGTACTGACTAGGAAAGGCACATATGCAGTTTACGTTCTAGCACGGCATGGTAGCCGTGCGTGGTTCGTTCCTAAGGGCGGGCAGCCATTACAAAATGTAAACATTCCCGATGGTCGCAGCGGGCTGATCTACAATGACGTACACCAAATATCTGCGTTCGCGTAAAGCTGTGTGCAAAACAAAAAGGGTTTTGTTTTGGTAGATTGGTTGTTTTCATTATCGTTTTGGGTCATTGCGCTTTGATTTTGGCAGAATTGTGTTAGCTTTGCGGTCATTGCGATCCGATTCTGGTCGTTTTTTTGCCTTCACGGAGGTCACGATTTGCGCGCACCCCTGTCTCTGGAAGGAGAGGTTCGTTAATTTTTTTAATCTTTGAGACGAAAGGGCGCTGCAGAAGCTTCATTTTTCTTTCGGCCTCGTATCCCGTCTTTATATAATGTCGAAATGAGCTAATTTATAGAGAACAGCAGGCACTGTTGGCTCTAGAGGCCCGAGATTGTCGACTCATTCGGTGAAGATATAAATAATAAGTCTTCACACTCCGACAGGTTGATGACCTGCGGACAACCATCCCACGATATCTATAAGCGCTCTCTCACTAACTGCACTGTTTGGACTCTCAAGTGGCCTTGCACGAGCTTGTTATGACAAATGCAACAAACCAAGCAACAAACACTCACACACAATTGCATCGTGCTTGGAACGCTCCGCCCGTTTGTTTTCAACGGCGTATGGAGAAAGCGCACTAAAATCGCACACACTGGGACATTCGCTTTCCGACTGATCCATGCTATGGAAACTTCTCGAACTTCTCATACACATGCAGCCTCTGGAGCTTTGGTTCTCCGACGTCAAGAATGCAAGAAACTCCAGCTATATAAGCTTCACTTTAAAATAAGTGTACAGTCTAACCGTGCATGCGTACATTCTAACCGGGCGCTAACCTGGCATGTTCAATCGTTTCCACACAGCACTTCAAGTTAGTGTTTTTAGATGCAAAGCATCTCTTAGTCGACCCTCCGTCGTCCGGCGTCCGCACCTCTCCTCTTCTCCACAACCGCTGTGATAACGCCGCTCTCTCCCCCCCTCCTCCTCTCCACACCACCTGTGTGCTAGCGCACGCTGCTTCCGCCTCTCCAACACCACCTGTGCGCCACGCGCGCGTGCTCCTCCTCTCCCCTCCCTCTGCTCTGCAAATAAACCCCGTACGCGCTCCGCTCAGTTTTGCTTCTTCGGTACTGCGCCGTCCGATGACTGAAATGGACGCCAAACGATTACGTCAGCGAACTGGCTGGCCCACACCTTCACTAGCGCCAGCCAGCGCACTGTCAGAACCGGCAGCACCTCTGAAGACAGGCTGCACAGAGGAGAGCTCGCGACGCCGAACGTAAACGGCACGCGTCCTGAGCAGCGGATTCCTCGCTTCGAGAACGAGAAGCCACTTTGAAAACGCCCGAGTGGCGAGTAGCTGATCCAGATGGCTTTCGGCAACGTGACAACGCTTCGAAGCACCAGTCGTCGAACAGCGGATTCCTCGGTTCGAGAACGAGAAGCCGCAAAACGCTCCCCACTACTCGATAAATAAAGAAGACATTTAATACGCTATACTACACGTGTCTTTACCTCTAACAACCAATGAACACGCTACTACTCCACGGCTTTGCATCGCCTCAGGGTTCCCACGTGGGAAAGATGGTGTACTTTTTTCGCTTACTGGACGGCGCCGAAATCTAGTGAGCCCTTGGCAACATTGCACGTATCAGTATCCGATGCCCTATATGCCTGACGTAGAGAGTGGTTTACTTAAAAAAAACCACTGCAACCGATTAGCTCGCCAGTACAGCACTAAAGGGAGCAGGCAGCGTAGTATCGGGTGCGTTAGCAAAACCCACTACCGTATTGTCATTATAATTGTTCGGATATGTAGCAATCATCGTGTGAAGCCCATACGGAAAGCCCCCCATGAACACGCACAGATTGCATTTACTTCTGCTGCGTCGAACAAATAAAGACAATCATACAGTATGTGAGGGTTATAAAAGTTGAAAAGGTGATATAAAATACTGCGCTATTTTGAACTAAGCAGTTGCTATTTGTCCGAGCGATCCGATGAATACCCGGAAGCGGCGGAGTTCTACTCGAACAACGTTCCCCGCAAAAAACGGGAGCAAAAATTGGATGGCACTGGAAAACGCAATCACACAATCTATAAGCTCTTCCGACACATTACGACCGGCCGACGATTGGGGTACCAGCAGAAGACATGGATGAGACCTCGGACGCAATGGTCCGAATAGGTCCGCACAAAAGTCGCAATAACCTCACAAACCCGACGTTCAAAGCGTCTTCAAGTGAGGCCGGTCATGTGGTAGTAAGCAAGAAACATTTAAAACCGGGGCGTTTCGGCGAAGATGTGGGCATTTTGTGCTCTGGAGCTGGGCGCGCACGGGCGGTCAACGAGTAGGCTGCCCGTAGTCCTCGGCTCAGCGGCTGGTCGTGGGTTGCAGGCCGTGTGAGCGGCGATCCCTCGTGGTGTCGCCTCGCTTCGATGGACACTGGCGACGAGGGTGCGCTGCCTCCGAGCGACCACGGCAGTGAGCGCCGCTGATTGAGTCCCGTTAGCTGCTGCGGACTCGGCGGGCGAATGTTCTTGGGGAAAATGTGCCGAAAGTGGGCAGTGCAGGGCTGGCTCCCGTGAGCTTCGCCGGCGGCAGCGGGGAAAGCTCGGTATGGTGGGCGTGTGTTCCCGCTGAGAAGATATCCAGGCGGAGCATCCCGGGTGTGGCCGGCAGTTGTTGCCACGGTCCGAATGACTGACCTTTGGCCGCAGCTCCTCTGTAAAGTGGAGTGCAGGGCACAAAGGGAGTTTGCTCGTCCGAGAAGGCTTTCAATGGTCGGGACCATGGCCGAAGGAGCACTGAGACCGGGTCTGCAAAGTTTGGAAAGGAGATTCGGGAGTGTACCTTTGAGGATACGCAGGTCTTAGGATTGACGGCGAAAGTTAAATTAAGAAAACTGGCTCATTCGGTTTAATCACCGCTACAAGACGTATTTTCTAACACCTTAAGTATGGATAGGTGAAGAGGCCACAAAGAATTATCAAGGTTAAAAAAACGCAAACTTCTTGAGCATGCGGACATGAAGATACAGCAACGTTAGCAAAGGTAGAACAAAACAAAAATCAAACCAATCGCTCCGCCACCGAGAACGCGAAGCTCGTCGGCCCTGTGAAATCGTAAACGAAATCCGTTTGTAATCGCTGCAAAACCGAATGGCGAACATTTGAATAACCAAGACGCAACCCTCAACCAAACCCGGCCTAACCCAACCCTTGTATTGTATCTCAGCTTGACACGCGTGTGAATGACCCGCGTTTGTGTTTAAGTATGTGTTATGGTATGCCCTGCATTTCTCTACCGCAGAGCGGACCAAGCACGGCCTACCCATGGCGCAGCCGGCCCGCGCAAAGCGAGCTAACCTCCCTTTCCCTTCCCCGAAAGGAGGGAGTGCCTGTAATTAGCTGGGAGTATGGCGTGATCCGCTCGCCACTAGTGGGAGCGGCCGCCAGAATGCGGGGTAGGAGAGGCAGCTGCGGGCGAGGGGAGGTATCCAGCCGCCAGCTGCGGGTAAGGAGATTAGAGAGTTTTAGCAGTCCGTCTGTTCCGTCGTGTGCGTAGTTCCAGTGTTGAGCGGAACCCGTCTGGGCCCTTGTGCATTCGTCGCAGTAGGGGGTTAGGTCCGCGGGCCGGACTTCACCTTGTCCGCGCATTCGTCACGGTGGGAGCGCGTCCTCGCCCTTCCTCCTTGCCCTTCCGCGCGCGCAGGCGCAGTCAGGTCCCGGCCAACACGGTAACTACGTACACGACGGAGCAGACGGACTGCTAAAATTCTATTACCGTACTTACCCAATTCTAACGCGCCCCCGATTCTAACGCGCACCTGATTTTTCTGGCCAAAAAAAAAAAACGAAAAAACTTGCACCTCCAATGTATCGCGCACGGGACTTTGTGACCCAGACAAACGAATGCGAGAGAAACGGGCGATTTATTTCCCGAAGCAATCTCACTCATCTCACTCCTCGTCGCTCTCCGCTGACCACAACATCTCGGCCTCGGTGCCTTCAAGCGCGTTCCCGGTGCCACACTTTCTGAAACGAACGTTCAACCATGGTCGTTGGGATCGTGGCCCACGCCTCGTACGCCCATCCCGCGGGCTTCTCCAGAGGTGCACGCTTCAGCCGACCGCTCGTTTGAACGCGTGGGAGCCGCTGCTGCCATTGCTATTATCAAGCGCGCAAGTGAAACGATTTGACGATTTGTGTGAACGTCGATAGAAAAGCCTAGGCGCCTAGGCTAGCTGCGTCCGAAAAATAATTGCTAAAACCTTTGGCCCTATCTTGAAATGGCGATGGCGATGGGTGGGACGAAATTTCCGCTGTTTCGGCAGATTTCGGTTTTGTATCCGATTCTAACGCGCATGCGATTTTTCGGCCTATTTTTTCGGAAAAAAAGTGCGCGTTAGAATCGGGTAAATACGGTAGATAGTTTTAGCATTCTGTCTGTTCCGTCATGTACGTAGTTATCGTGTTGACCGGGACCAAGTGCCCAGAAGAGTCCCGCTCAACACGGTAACGGAACAGACGTACTGCTAAAACTCTCTGTTGGCGTATAGCGGGAACACCGACGGTGACACGACTCAATGCAAGCGTTGCTTGGAAGTGGACACGCAGCAAGAAACGCTGCAATTCACACACACTGTATGCACTAAACCGCACCCTGTGGCTTTGCAGGCAACAGTAGCTAAGCATTAAAAATATTTTTCTAATCGCAGAACGCCAAGTATTGAACATTGCTCTATTACTGCTCGAGAATACATAGCCGTAGCTGACATCTTCCATCTCTTATTCGAGTCTCCGAACCATCTCCTTACCGTATGATTCAAGCAGCTGCTGCCTGTATCCCTATTCTGACGTCATTCGTGCATGGATCGGCAACTGCGCAAGGCAGTGCCTCCATTTTTTCTTTCAGAGTGAAATTCTGTGCGCGCCTCACCACAGGGCGATTTTCTTAGGGGAAAGGAGGATATATCTCGACAAATTTAATTTACCGCGTTCAACCACGGCAGAAGATACAACGGCCGTAACTCGAGCGCCAACGACTTGACTGGAGCAGTGCAGTGGTCAAGCGGGCTGCCTCCAGCCTATGGTCCGGCACTGTCGGATCGTTGAATGAGCGAATAAATAAAAGCCACCGCTCAATAACGCCAGAGAACATGCAGGGCAAGCAGTTCGTCGCTGTGCTGTTTTGAAATAGAAATTATCTGAACACACCTTTCTGTTCGCTTTCAAAAAAAGGGAATTTGAAAAGGGGAGATAAAGCGTTTTCAAAACTAATTGTTGCACAAGTAAACCAGGTACTTCCCCTACTCAACCAACTGTTGGTGATGGAGGACTTGCAAAAATAAATCGAATTTTGCGGTGCTTAACGCTCCGCAGCTACACCTGGGTTATCAGGCGTACCGCAGTGAATGGCTCCCGATTAATTTGGGCCAGCTAGGGATCCACGTGCGCCGAAATCTAGACACACGGGTGTCTCCTTTTTTCGACCACAGGAGGCTTGCCTGTCTCTGTGTATCTAAAGGGAGCATCATGTCAAATACCAAACTTCCGATTACCTAAACAAATTTCAAATGGCAAAACAAGTGTCTATCGTCAGCGGGTAATTAGCAGGAGTAAGATGTGGAGAACAAGTACATTTGAATACATTTTATGAACGCGCCATATTTTGTGTGTAACATTTGTATAAATTCGGTGTTGAATAAACTATATAGCTCGCAGAATAGTTTACGTTTTAGTGCAGATGCCACAATGTCTTTATAGTTACGTGAAATTGTTGCGAAGATGCATATATAAGCCTCAAAACTTCCATTTTATTAGGTTGTAGCACTTATTTTATCGGAAGACAGTAGATAATCTCAATGAGCAAGGTATTTTAAGAGGACTAATTACAGAAGTCATCGAAAGAAAATACGTTTGTTTCATTAAAAAGACTGTTTGTTGCCGGCAATAATGGTACCTATTTGCTATTCATTGGTTCAACTGCTAATGGTGGACAATGCATCTAGATAAATATGAAGACTAGCGCTGATTCGTAGTGAACTCTTGCAGAATCTGCTCTTTGGGAGGCTCACTAGATTATTGTCTCTCGGGCTAGTAACACCCGGCCATTGGTGATGATGATGATGGTTGGATGTTTATGGCGCAAGGCCAACTGGGGCAAAGAGCGCCAAAACAAGTCATATATGACAGGTGAAACCGTAAACAGTAAGATAAACCAGCAAAAACAAAAGTAAAATCACAAAACGACAATGAGCATGGCTGGTGTATATGGCCAGGGAGTGATCACGCGTGGTATGAAATGAGGTCTAAAAATTTAACTTCTAAATATTTAAAAACGCATTTAATAGAAAACATGGGATCGTCAGACAGGAAAAACGCTGGGTGCTGTGGGACATGTAGTCTGTATAGCTGTGGGAAGCGTTTGCGTCGTGTTTTGTGAAGTTCTTTGCATTGAATGAGTATGTGACGGATAGGGCCTCTCCACACCTGCCACACTGGGGTCTTGAAGACCCAGTGAGGAGATACGAGTGTGTGACATGTGTGTGCCCTATCCGTAACCTAGCAAGGGCAACTTCTGTGTATCAGTTGCGTGTGTCAGTGGTGTATGGTCCCAAGCGTGGTTTTATAACGTCTAACTTGTTATCTGCTTGTTCACTCCAGTGTGTTTGCCATCTGTTGCGAAGTTGGTGTCTGATGTGTGGCTTCATGTCTGTGTATGACACTGTTGCTATATTCATTGTATTTAAGAGTGTAGCTGAAAGTGGCCATTCGATCTGCGGTTTCGTTCCCGGCAATTCCAGAGTGCCCTGGAACCCAACAGAACGTTATTTGAAGGTTTGATGCGTATGCAGATAGGATACCCTTAAAAACATGATTGATGACAAAGTTTTTAGACTGCTTTCCTGATTCAAGTGCTTGTACAAGACTAAGAGAGTCCGTGTACACGATGGATTTTAAGATTTCATGTTGGTCTATGTGATTTAGTACATTAAAATACCGTATGCTTCCGCTTTGAATATACTGCTACAAAGGTTCGTTGTTTTATTGACGTGAAAGTTTGGCCCATGCGCAACACAAGCCAGAGCAGTTGCCGTCTTGGAGGCGTCAATGTAAAACTCTTCACAGCGGTACTTATGCTGCACAAACAAGAAATGCTGCAGAAGCGCGATCTTCGGTGACCTGTTCTTGTTAAATTGCATAAAAGACAGGTCACATGATACAGGGCGGAGATGTCATGGTGGAATGGAATCAATGATGGGTGTCTTGTGAATGCCTGAAAACGAGATTTCTAGCTCAGAAGCTTCTTCTCGCACTCTTAGAAGAAACGGAATGGAGATTGATGGATGATTTAGAAAGAGTTGCTGTGAGGAAGCATCATTAATGGTCGGAGTAAAAGGATGATTTATCATAGACATGATTTTTCAGGATATAAAACGTCCATGTACAACCTCTGGTGATCTAGGGAGCATTTATTACATTCTACATACAGACTTTGGACAGGGCTAGTGCGAACGGCACCACACGCGAGACATAGCCTAAATGCAGCACCTGGCCCAGCATTTTTAGTGCCGTTTTTGTTGCGCACACATATACGACACTGCCGTAGTCCAAGCGGGATCTCACTAGGGCACTATAAACACGCAGAAGGAGTTGCTTGTGTGCACCGGACGACTGGTGGGACAGAACTTTCAGAATATTGATATTTTTAGGCATTTTTGCTTAAGCTGCTTCAAGTGTGGGAAAAATTTTAGCTTGTTATTGAAAATTATGCCTAAAAACTTGTCCTTTTTATCAGGAATTCAAACGCCATTAAGTGTAATATCTGGGTCCGGATGGATCCCGCGCTTCCTGGAGAACACAACACAAGAACTTTTGTCTGGATTGAGTTTAAAACCATTCTTGTCTGCCCAGCTGGCAAGTTTTTTAACACCAAGCTGGACCTGACTTTCACAGATTGACATATACAAGATTTAAAAGATATCTGTACGTCGTCTACATACATAGAGTAAGAAATGGTAGGTGGCAATGCCTTACCAACAAAGTTCATTTTAATTATAAAAAAAGAGTACAGCTTAGAACTCCACTTTGCGGCACGCCATTTTCTTGCACATGAATCCTTGACAGTGCATTACCAACTCTCACGCGAAACGTTCTTTCAGACAAATCACTAGCAAGGGTGTTGAGCATATGGCCCGAAAACCCGAAAGACTTCAGGTCACTAAGGATCCCGTAACGCCAAGCGGTGTCATAGGCCTTCTCAAGGTCAAAAACACCTTTGCGCAAAACTGTTTATGAAGAGACGCATCCTTTATATAAGACTCGAGGGCGACGAGTTGATCGTTAGTGCACCGCGCTGCCCTGAAGCCTGTCTGGCAGCTCTCGAGTAGACCATTGTACTCAAGAAAGTACACGAGATTGCTGTTTATTATCTTCTCGAGGAGGTTGCACAGGCAGCTTGTAAGGGCGATGGGCCGATAGCTAACGGGAGAGGAAGGGTCCTTCCCTTCCTTCAGTAAAGCCACTACAATGGCCTTCCTCCAAGAGCGAGGAATGTGCCCTGAAATGCATATTTTGTTGTATAGATGTAGGAGTGTTTCAAGAGTGTCTGGGTGTAGGTGTTATATCATGGTGTATGTGATTTTGTCTGCACCTGGAGCTGAAGGCTTACATGTAGTGAGAGCGGCCTTCAGCTCATGAATTGAAAAAGGAGAATTGTAGGAAGTGTGCGACTTGTTACCACGCAGGGACTTCTTTTCCGCAGATGTTTTGTGTTTTATGATAGTGTTTGTGTAGTGTGCTGAACTGGACACGTGTTTAAAGTGTTGGGCCAGCGTGTTAGCCTGGTCTTGAAATGTGTCTCCTGTTGTGCTAAGCAGGGACCGGCTGTGTGTCTGTTGTCCTTTTAGTTTGCGTATTCGTGCCCAGACTTTCTGAGTGTCGGCGTATGAGTTGATGGAAGTGGGGTAGGCGCGCCAACGAAGCACACGCTTCCCAAAAGCCTTGGCCCGTTTAAAGGAAATGAGATAGATTATCTGACGTGGGGTACCGGCGAAGGACACCCCACGCCTTTTTCTGGGCCTCTCGCGCCCGCCTAAAGTCCTCGTCCCACCAGGGCCTCCTTCGGTTGCGCGGAGCACCGGAGGCCCGAGGAATGCACTTTTGGCAAGCGTCGAGGATGTGCGACGTGATGAGTTCGGCTGCTTCCTCCACGTCTACGTGTTTTTTGGATATGTGGTGTAGTTGAGATGTTTGTGTGAATGTGCTCCAGTTTGCTTTTGATTCATTAAACATTTTATGGGAAGATGGACAGCTCGGGCCTGTACGTTAATGAAGTGGGGAAATGGTCACTACCATATGGGTCCGTGCCCACACCCCACTCAAGACATGGAAAGAGAATTGCAGAGCCAATAGCCAGGTCAAGATGTGAGTATGTGTTGTGACCTATGTTATGGTATGTGGGCTGTTTATTGTTGAAAAGGCATGCTCCAGAGGATGTAAGAAACCTCTCTATCAGGCGACCTCGGGCATCCGTACGAGAAGAGCCCCAAAGAGCGTTAAGGTCGCCTGTGAGGATGTATGGTTCGTGCAGCTGGTCAACGAGCGCTCGAAGTCAAGCTCGAAAGTGCAAGATCAGGAGGAATGTAAATGAAGCACACCGTTATCAACCTATTAAATATTATTGTGAGGATGGCTACAGCCTCAACGACAGTGTTAAAAGTGCCAGGATGGCATGTTAAGGATTTCCTGGCGACAATGGCCATACCACCCGAAGAGTGTGTGCAACCAGCCCTGCCCTTTCTGAATGCCATATACCTATTTAAAAAATTTGTTTGTGTGGAATTGAGGTGTGTTTCTCGGAGAACGACACTTGGCTGATTGGCATACAGCATCTCATACACGTCATCAAGATTTTTAAGCAGGCCTCTGCAATTCCGTTGAACGATGTTTTCTGTTCCCATTATTTACATTTAAAAATAAATGGAGTGTGTGCGTGTGTTCATGTGTCGTCTTTCAGGGCTGTTACTCTGGAACTGGGCTTTTTAGGCCTCTCGGTAGGCTTGGAAGTCGGAGGCCGCTCCTTGCGTTGGAGGCAGGAACGCCCGACGTCCATTTCCTCGTCAGGCGTCAGAGGGGTGCCCGACGAACCGGCACCCTGGACTTGGCCACCCTTCGGGGGACTTTCGTTTTAGCCGCCAACGCCGCGGGCGTCGTGGGCGCCAGAAGTGGCACGGGTGGTGCGGTGGCGGTGGGAGCCGATGCGGGGCCCCCGGTATCCATCGCCACGACACCCTCCTACGCACTGGAGGACGGGGAGTCAGGGGCGGGAGCGGCACCGGTCCCTACGGAAGAGGTTGGCACCACAACCGCTGCTGCCTCAGCAAGCGGTGTGGCGAGTGATTGGGCTGCCTGAGGCACCCCAGCGGAGATGGCGGAGGCGGGACATAGTCCGACTCGCGGTACTGGGTCCGCGCCGAAACCAGACGCCGCTCCACCCCCCGGCGAGCTGCGTCGGCGTACCTCCCCAGAGAGAAAGAGGCGAACCGCTTCCGCGCCTCTGGGAAGGTGATGTTCTCTGCTACTTTCAAATTGATTATTCTCTTGTCTTATTGAAATTTCGCACATTTGCGGGAGTACGCCGCGTGTGGTCCCCCGCAGTTAACACAAGTGAAGGTGGTGGAGTTACAAATTATCTGTCGGGTGGTCCTGTGCAACGCATTTGGCATAGGTCATTTTGCCGCGGCAAGAGTCGGTACCGTGCCCAAACCGCTGGCATTTGAAGCAGCTGCGCGGTTTGGTATGTACGGTCGGACTGCACATCGTATTAAGCCTGCATTGACCGACTCTGGGAGCGTTGAGCAGTCAAATGTCAAGATCAAGTGTTTTGTATGGATTTCGGTGTCATGTCGACGCATGGTTACCCTTCGCACTGCCGTCACACCCTGATCTCGAAGGCCCTCGAGCAGATCTGTCTCTGTTTCGTTCATCAGCTCAGAATCGGAGACGACGCCCTGGGGGCTGCTCAACGTGCGGTGGGGCGTGCTCTTTGTCTGTATCTACTATGTGGGTTTGTTTGAGGAGGTTGATAGATTGCTGTGTGTTGTTAATTTAGATCAGGATTTCCCTGTTTTGAGTTTCTTGGCTTTGTAGGATTTCCCGACAATGCCCTCAAGGAACTTGGAGATGAGAAAAACACTGTGCAGTGACGGGCTTTGACTGGTCAAGAGATTCCATTATTAGAAAGCGGGAGAAATTTTCAGGTTTTGGAAATGTCAACTCTGGCAAGGGAGGAAGGCAGACTTCGGTGCGGCCCCTTTTCGGGGGCCGATCACGTTTTTTTTTTTTTTGGGGGGGGGGGGGGGGGTTCAGAAAATACCATATAGCATAGTATAAAAGCAGGGAGACGGGGGTACTTTCTTCGTCAGCCTTACCCTGATAGCTGAAGAGGTCCCGGAGCTCCCTGCCTGGTAAACAGACCGGGAGCCCATCCGCCGGAGCTTGACCTGGGCTCCGACGGCCACCGTTCGTGGTTTCTAGCCCTCCACCATACAACACATCGCCACGGTTGGTTCCAGCTTATGTTTTGGGGCTCGGGGTCCGCGGTATCGCCAGTACTGTCACCAAGATTACTCAAGATGCCCCGTGCGGCGACCCAGCCATTGGGCTTAATTAGATCCCTGCAGGGTTCCCCTGCGAGGCGATTTTTGAGAAACTGGCTGGTGTTATCGGGTCGTTGCATTGTTTATCATAGTAAGATGCAGCGTTAAATCTACGACGTACGCTTTCCGAGTTAGTAGCACGCGGCTACAGCACAGTCTCAATGCCCCGATTGCCTTGTTATGGCCGAAACAAAAGACGAAATTAGAATGCGCATCAGCCATTTGGAACTCACATCAAGTATATCTCATCAATCAACTCGAATCGCTTCAAAATCGAGCCACACGATTTCTTCATTGAAAGTACTTTATGACTTCAGCATACCGGCGCTAAAAACAGAATCTGGCCTATCATTGCTTAAGCAATGGAAGTGTTTGGGCCTGTTGGTTCGCCGCATTTCTAGTCTTTGCCATTTTTACAAGTTTTTTTACAGCTCACTCGACAGGGCACTATATATTCTCCCTCCGGCACGCATCTCGCATCGCACCGGTCAGACGCAACAAGTGGCGCGCCCACGTACGCGCACCCTCACTTTTTCGTCTTCATTATTTTTCGTAGACACAGACTAGAACGGCCTTCCTAATGAAATCACCGCCATAACCTGTCCTTCCTCCTTTCTGAACACCGTAACAAATTACCTTGCATTGTAATAAAACATGGCTTTCACATTTTCATGTATGTACCCATCCCTTACGTAATACCCCTTCAATGGGGCTTTAAGGAAATAAAATGAAATGAAATGAAAGAGGCTTGGGCTGACATTTACCACGTGCGGAATTTACATTTTGTTCTGTAGTCGATGCCACGGTTGTAGCCTCGACACAAGTCAACTAGACGCTGCCACGGACACTGTGACTTGCCTTTTAGGGATATTGCCGGTAGACGAATGTTCCCTACAAAAGATGTCCAGGTCGGCTGCCATAGGCGTCGGCGTAGCGGTGGTCCTTGACGCCGCCGAAGAGCATCCAAGCGACGGAGTCTCTGTCAGAAAGGAGCTGGGCTTTGTGGCTGCGGAGGTACCACAGCGTGCGTCGCGTCTCCAGCTCGCCAACGGTGGCATATCCTTGGACCAGCTGCTATGCTGCACGATGACGGCAACCAATGCACATTCAAATTAACTAATCGCTAGTTACGGGAATAAAATAGTGAACATTTGGCAAAGAACACTCGGTGTGTTATTTCCCAGCGTCAGATGTGGACTAGCTTTTGCAGTTATAATCACAACTTGAGCGTAAATTGCAGGCATGTAACTGGTTATGAGATCAATAGTATGCTTTTGTTGGTACGGCACAATATCACTGCAGCGACAAAGACGGATACTTCTTCGATTTCGCAGTACACTTTAATACTACTTTTACGTTTGCACGTTATCCCTTTAAAGAACAGCCATGAGGATTGCGCCGAACGACGACGCGAAGAGGAGACAACAGGACGAGCGCAACTAACAACTAATTTATTCAAGGGCTTACGCCCCCAAATATAAGACAATTTGGCGCATGCGCCGAACATACATGTGCGAAACGCCAAGAATAAACATGTTCATCGTCAACCCTACAGACAACAATTTAGCAATTCAGACTCGCTTTTATACGAAGCCAAAGATGTGTCACTCACGCAATTGTGCGCGTTCTTTATCGAGAAGGCTTCCATTATCTCCCGCGCGACAACACTGCTGCCCTGGCCAAGAATATTAATATCATTCAGTCGCGGCCTGCACCCACTTTTTTCGCAATTGCTGCAATGCTCCGTCCGCGCAATCCTCATGGCTGTTCAAGTATCAGACCAACCAGCCCGTCAACAAATCTTGCTCCCTTTAAACAGAATACCGCATTGTTTGGAAGCACTGAAGAACTTTCGTTGAGAGCCAGAGTGTTTACAGTGTTTCTTATGGTTTCATTAACTTTTGAAATCTGCGATTGCATCTCGTTCTGTTTCGAGATTGCGCTGCGATGAGTTACGGCTATGACGTCCCTTTCTATACAACGAACAGTGTGTTTGCGAACACAGGTGTCCGAATAACGCCTTAGTACATCTTGTTCGCAGCTGCCCGGGAACGTGTAAACCCATAATCACATCATTCAAGGTTGGCACCCCAACACATTTTTAATGCGAAACCATTATACAGCGCGGTAGGTGGGACATCTGGCATTGTGGTTGCCAAGTGAGGGAACACAAAATGGCCCGTTCGCAAACAATACAGAAACAGGAAAGGAATACTCGGACTCACACCAAAGTTTTCAGGGAAGCTGCGGCAAGGTACTGAGTTTAAATGAAAACAGCGTAAATTTTTTCGAAGGGGCGTCGAATCCGGGGCGAGTAGAATTCGAGACGACCACACATCCCCAGCACTACCCTAGCTCATATTACCAGCTGAAAAGCGGACCTCGTGAATGCGTTGCGGACTTCGACTTATATGCTTTTGTTAGAAACATGATCTGAGGCTTACTCGTGTAATTTGAGCACGTTAAAACAGAACTATCAATTAGGCGAACAGAAAAATACGTTCCAGGAAAATCTCCTCGCGTGGCAATGCGAACGCGGGTACGTGCCGTGCCATGGCATGTGTGCGGCAGACATCGACCAGCCAAGGCCGGAATAACGAAGACGGCCGAGCAGACGACGCCCCTGGAGAACAGGTAAGTCGACCAGCTGCTCCCCCATCCTCACGCTCATTCAAACACTCCACACATGACACACCCACACATACAAATGTACCTGAGCAGAGTAGGCCAATATGTCAAACGTCAAGATGATGTGTTTGGTAGGTATGATTTGATCGTTTCGGCGTATGGTTATTCGCCTCACTGCCGTCACGCCCTGATCACGGAGGCCCTCGAGCAGGTCGGCTTCAGCTTCACTTATAAGATCCGTATCAGAGATCACGCCTTGGCAGCTATTAGGGCTGCGATGAGGCGTGATCTTGATGTCAACATTGACCATGCGCGTTTGTGTAAGGAGGTTTGCGGACTGCTGTTTGTTGTCTACCTCAATCAGGAGTTCTCCCGTTTTCAGTTTCTTAGCCTTGTACGACTTTCCGATAAGGCTTTCAAGATACTTGGAGATTAGAAACACGGACTGGGAAGTGATTGGCTTTGTCTTATCAAGAGATTCCATGATCAGAAAGCACGAGAAATTATCGGGCTTTGGGAGCGAGATTGATTGCAACGGAGGAAAAGATACTTCGGTGCGGCCCCTTTTCAGGGACCGATCACGTTTGGAGGGGGGGGGGGGTTGAAAATACCATACAGCATATATAGAAGCAAGGGACGGGGGTACTTTCTTCCACAGCCTTACCCTGATAGCTGAGGAGGTCCCGGAGCTCCCTGCCTGGTAAACAGACAGGGAGCCCATCCGCTGGAGCTTGACCTGGGCTGCGACGGCCACCGTTTGAGGTTTCTACCCTTCACCATACCACGCATCGCCACGGCTGGATCCAGCTTATGTTTGGGGGCTCGGGGTCCCCGGTGTCGCCAACACCGTCACAAAGATTACTCAAGGTGCCCCGTGCGGGGGAAATGAGCGCGTTAATGCTCTCGCCCGCGAACGCAACAGCCGGGCACCATCGGATGGTCATCCGAGGGCAATGCCCTAATCAGGCAGCCGCTACATTGATATAAGGGAAGGTCTTCGGCAGGCGTGCCTTTCCAGACAGCTGTTTCCGGCACCTCAAAGCCTACTAACCCGACGGCACTCAGCTATACTTCGACCAATACAGACCCGGACGCTTCCCACTCCTTACATAATACACAAATTCCGACAAATGGAGGGTACCCCACAACATCTCCACTGCGACGAATACTCGGACATGTATATGTATCAAACAGTTTGCGCATGCACCCAGAATCCCGCTCTCCCGCCCATACCTCACGTCATCTTCGCCACGTGGGAGGAGTGGCTGGCCGACTCAACCGCTCAAGGGCAGCGACAGCTGATGGAACGGGCAGAATTGACCCTCAGCTCCACACCCGGAGCCCCGGACTAGGGGCACCTTCATTTAATAAAGTTATCTCTCTCTCTCTGCCACATCACTGCCTCTCCTCTCCCCTCCCTCTCACGTACTTCACCTCCTGTCTCAGACCTAGCGTGATAAAGGTAATCGAGGTTTATTTGAATTCAGTTCGATTTTCCCGCGTTTACACTTGCCGTGCTATCTGCTCGGACTTTTCGTTATCGGTTATCTTGGCAGTGGAGCCAGTGCACGAGGCTCGTGAGCTAGCGGCCCCTTTCGTATTTTGCGAATTGAAAGCAAATAATGTACTTCGGATAATGGCTAGTGGTAGCTGGTCTATCTTAATGTAGGCAACATTGGCAATTTCTTGAAGGCGTCTGCTGGAAATCGAGTGACCGTTGTTGAGAATTGCCAGTCTAGAAGCATTGGTGTAGAGACAGTCTGCAGTTGTACCAGCGACCTCAACCGGGGTGTGTCGGAGGCTGGCATTTACCAACGCGCGCTCTTCTTCTCAAGAAGAGGGAACGCTGACCTCCAGAAAAGGGTCACTTACGGGTTGGCCACCGGAGCTCTTCTTGCTGGATTTTGACCCTTTCGACAGAATGGATTGTCGTCGGCGCGTGAGCGCGGTAGGAAGTGGGGATGTCAATGACTGTACTGATTCTACGGACGAAGCTTCATCGCCAACTGTCTTAGCTAGCGCCTTGTCTGGGTCGTGGCTTGTCTTGGGCCCTACCTTTGAGAGCGTTGTACCTGTTGGAAAGCAGGAGAGTTGGTGTGGTGAGAAAGGAGATCGCACGGCAAAACAAACCAAAAGAATACCTCTCGAAGGTATTGGAAGGTAGCGGTTTTAGGTTAGCCCGTAGTATGCCCGTATTATCCCAAACAAGTTGCTGATTGATGAATTTGCAAGAAATACCGACAAAAAAGCAATGCGTTCGGCATAGAAGGTAGACTGGCTTAATAAAGAAATGAAGTTACGTGGAGCTATGCACATTCAGTGTGCAGTAAAATTTTACCTATACTCGGGGACAATTTTCCCTAGCAATACTGTCAAGGCTACAGAGCCGAATCACGCCGTTTTGCTGCGCGCCTGGAAGTAGTTCAACAAAAATAACTGGCTGGCTGTAACCTAAACAATAAAAATATACAGTTTTTATGTATTAACCTTGCATTGATTATGCCACTAAATTATTAGCCAAATATATGAAACAGAGAGCATTATTTTTTCATTTTCGGATTTTTTGGTTGCGACTGTCGCCACTGGCGTCGCAAGGTTCTCTCCCGCAAAAACATTGCGTCCTCGTCGACGGCGTTCGCCAGCTCGCGGCAGCTCGCCACTTCATTATCCGCATAGGATTTGGTAGCAGCTTGAGAAAAAAAAAGCTGTCAAAACAAACAGAGCAAGTGGTTTTGAAAATTGTACGCCCTAGTGAGACTGATGCAACCGGAACTATCCGTCGTTTCCGCAATCCGTTTGGTACCAAACAGATTGATACTAAACTGGATATGCAGTTTGCAGGCGTAAGCGAGAGGGCGCGTAAGCGTGTGTGAGTGCTGCTCTTTCGGTACACTGCGCCCGCGCTATTTAAGTACGCTACACAAGCCGGTGGTGGTGCTTAGTTTTGAGCTCCAGATGAGTTTACAAATTAGTGTATGCCGTCAAAACTGCAGCAGCGACAAAATTCACTTCACTTAGAACGATACTGAGTTGGGCCGTTTTGTCCACGCTCGGTTTGAGTTCTCCAGTCAAAGCGTTGGCTTGTGTTTCCAAGCAAACGAGGCGTGGGGAAGGAGGACGACAATACGATCGCATTCTCGGAGATCGTGGTTCATCGCAGTCAACCACTTAGCTCGCGCGAATAAATGAACTGCATCATATGCGTATCTGTCACGCCGAAACTGAAACCGAAACCTGTTTACTGGGAACTGCTTTGGCGCAGTAACAAAGCGGTTAGCTCGCCCTTTCCCCTCCCCCCACAGCTTTCGTTCAATTGCCACAGAAAGTTGTCCCCGATTATAGAGTAGCCCGCAAATAAAAAAAATGCAGAGCACTTCATTGCTTGTTTCTTGACGAGACCAGGAATGCAGCGCCATACATAGCCCGTACACCTCTCCAATCGAAATCAATTAGGAATGAAAAACAACCGCGGTCCCGTCTCATCCTAATCAGCCCTTACATGGCAAGACCTCTTTCCCTTTTCCAGTAGCGCTCTGTGCGCATGCGTTCCTATCGCTCCCAGCGACCGATCCGCGATTACTGGGGGGGGGGGAGGGGGCAAAATGTAAACAAAAGGACGCCACATTGAATTAGCCAGTTGCGAACGACGAGCCAGGTAAGTGCTGCTCCGTTTTCTGAGCCCTGAAATACGCCAACAAGTAGGCGCCACAGCTGCTATCGAAACATTTCTCGGCCACAAAAACCATACCAGAGTCCTCTGACCATACGTAGCGCCTGGGATGGCTTCCTCAACTGCGCAGGGCAGGCGAAAAAAAAGGGGGCGTGTTTTATATTTCCCCATGTGGGGTTCGGGCGGCCGCCGCAAGAGGGCTACGCTGCTGGAAAAAGGTAATTGGGTCGTAATAAAGCTAAATTAGCAGTGCGCTGGCATGTGGAAGCAACGAACTGGTACAAGTTTATGGTTTACAGGCTCTTTCGAGTCAGTATTCTAAATTTTATTGGACAAAAAAAAAAGGCAATATAAGCCATCGGGGCGGATATTCGTTGTATAGTGGATATTTTTAAAAGCCATTCACGCACGAGACGGGAACGACGTGGAATGAGCAAAGTAGCAAATCTGGGCCGTGAAGATGTCTACACACGATATAGGGGCAACCTGAGACGCATACATAACAGAAAAGGAGACTTGAGCAATACAGCTGTGGAAAGTATGATCCTGTATGGAGGCGCTAATTATTGGCGTGCAATATATCTTGCCATTGTGCGAATTAACACGTTCACATACATTTCCGCATAAACAAAGAAAATGAGCCAACGTGTATACTCTGACGCTGATTTCAGTATCAAAGTGCTGTTAGTTTTAGTTGAACGCCGTTAGGTCCCGATTACTAACCAAAACTTCAATTTACAACAATAAAAATGAAATGTTGCCACGTAAACTGCAGTGATAGTGAACAGACAACACTCACTCTCTTTGGAGTTCATGTCAGTCTTCATGAAGGGCTTCGTATGTTCCTGAGACGCATGGTCGTCCGCGTCTGTAACAGGCTCAGCTCGACCGTACGAGGGACGTGCATGGTTGGTGGCGTCTTGTCCGGCCGCCGACTTGTACACCAGAGCACCAGGCTTTGGGATGGCCTTTGCCGGGGCCGGGATCCCAATGGGGTGTTTGCCACGCAACACCAGCTGCCTCGCCTCAGCGTCTGTTTCAACGAGTGCCCCTTTCACAGTGTCTTCGTCGTCTTCCTTTTGCCTCCACTGCTTCTCTGTGACGTCAGAATCGCTGGGCGATGGCGTTACAGGCGTCGAGGGCACGAGTTCCTCTTGGGCTGGCGATGGTGAAGCTGCGTTTCTGCTGCCGGTGGCGCCATTCTTGGGTGGCGCTGCGTCTTCTGCCGAATTGTTCGCTTTATTGTCGTCTTGATTTTCAAACTGATTGTTCGTGGGAGCCTGCGAGATTACACAGGGGTAATTGTTTTTGCTGGTAAGTTTTCGTGTCGCAGCTCGCTTCGTGACTTTGGAGGTAGAAACGGATGAAAAATTTCGGCGTAAGTAACCCAGCATGCGGTTAGCATTGCTTATAACGTATTCAATGTGGGTATTCCAAGAAAGGTCATTAGAAATGTGAACGCCTAGGTACTTATAGCAATTAACAGAGAGCAAGGGAACGTTATCAAGGAAATACAGGCAAGCATTGGTTTTATCAGTAGGGCGAGATATTGGCATACTTTTGCACTTAGAAACGTTTAATTGCATACACCAGTTATTGCACCATTTAGTAACGCTGTTAAGGTCATTTTGAAGATTTTGAACGTCAGAGAAGTTAGAAATTTTGTTATAAATTACACAATCATCCGCAAACAATTTTATCGACGAGAATTTAACACAGTCGGGTAAATCGTTAATAAATATCAGAAAGAGTAGAGGCCCTAACACCGATCCTTCCGGAACACCGGATGTTACATCACAGGTAGAAGACGTGCAGTCATTAGCGAAAATATATTGAGTTCGGTTAGACAGGAAGTCTGTAATCCATGCAAGTACTAGAGTCAAGGTTTAGTTGGCTGAGCTTGAAAATTAATAGGCTGTGAGGGACTGAGTCAAAAGCTTTAGCGAAATCAATAAATATGCAGTGAGTTTGAAATCCGAGGTCGTTATTTGCAAAAAGGTCATTAGTAAAGGCTACAAGTTGAGTTTCACATGACAATGTTTGGATAGTCGTAAAATCTTCAAGCACACCGGCACTCCGCTCGCAGCTCATCTGGCGAGTCATTTCGCTAAACATTAGACAGATGGCGCCGTATGCATTAGCGTGCCGCTACGCAAAACTGATGACATGCTCTACTGAAACTCCGCTCGCGGTGTTTACGTTGTGGGACGCAAAAATTTTGCGTTTAGCGTACGCAAAGGCAACAAACGCTGTACTAAAACTCTCTAATGCTCTCGCCCGCGAACTCAACAGCCGGGCACCATCGGATAGTCATCCGAGGGCAATGCCCTAATCAGGCAGCCGCTACATTGATATCAGGGAAGGTCTTCGGCAGGCGTGCCTTTCCAGACAGCTGTTTCCGGCCCCTCACAGCCCACTAACCCGACGGCACTCAGCTATACTTCGACCAATACAGACCCGGACGCTTCCCACTCCTTACATAATACACAAATTCCGACAAATAGAGGGTACCCCACAATCTCTCCACTGCGACGAATACCCGGACATGTATATGTATCACACAGTTCGCGCATGCACCCGGAATCCCGCTCTCCCGCCCATACCTCACGTCATCTTCGCCAAGTGGAAGGAGTGGCTGGCCGACTCAAGCGCTCAAGGCCTAGCGACAGCTGATGGAACGGGCAGAGTTGGCCCTCAGCTCCATACCCGGAGCCCCGGACTAAGGGCACCTTCATTTAATAAAGTTATCTCTCTCTCTCTCTCAATCTCTCTGCCACATCACTGCCTTTCCTTTTTTCCCCACCCCCTCTCACGCTCTTCACCTCCTGTCTCAGACGTAGCGTGATAAAGGCAATCGAGGTTTTTCCGAATTCAGTTCGATTGTCCCGCGTTTGCACTTGCCGTGCTATCTGCTCGGACTTTTCGTTATCGGTTAGCTTGGCGGTGGAGCCAGTGCACGAGGCTCGGGAGCTAGCGGCCCCTTTCGTCTTTTGCGAATTGAAAGCAAATAATGTACTTCGGATAATGGCGAGTGGTAGCTGGCCTCTCTTAATGTAGGAAACATTGGCAATTTCTTTAAGGCGTCTGTCGGAAATCGAGTGACCGTTGCTGAGAATTTCCAGTCTAGAAGCATTGGGGTTGAGACAGTCTGCAGTTGTACCAGCGACCTCAACCGGGGTGTGTCGGAAGCTGGCATTTACCAGCGCGCGCTCTTCTTCTCAAGAAGAGGGAACGCTGACCTCCAGAAAAGGGTCACTTACGGGTTGGCCACCGGAGCTCTGCTTGCTGGACTTTGACCCTTTCGACAGAATGGATTGTCGTCGGCGCGTGAGCGCGGTAGGAAGTGCGGATGTCAATGGCTGTACTGATTCTACGGACGAAGCTTCATCGCCAACTGTCTTAGCTAGCGCCTTGTCTGGTAAGTCGTGGCTTGTCTTGGGCCCTACCTTTGCGAGCGTTGTACCTGTTGGAAAGCAGGAGAGTTGGTGTGGTGAGAAAGGAGATCGCACGGCAAAACAAACCAAAAGAATACATACCTCTCGAAGGTATTGGAAGGTAGCGGTTTTAGGTTAGCCCGTAGTATGCCCGTATTATCCCAAACAAGTTGCTGATTGATGAATTTGCAAGAAATATCGACAAAAAAGCTATGCGTTCGGCATAGAAGGTAGACTGGCTTAATGAAGAAATGAAGTTACGTGGAGCTATGCACATTCAGTGTGCAGTAAAATTTGACCTATACTCGGGGACAATTTTCCCTAGCAATACTGATGATGATGATTTCTATTGGTTTCCCCTTTGTATCGGGGTGATGACATGTCATCTTACCAAAAAGGACTAATATACCTATGTTTTACACTTTTGGTTCAATACTAGCGCTGCTTAGGGCAGGCACAAAAAGCTTATTAGGCACAAAATACTTTTTTTTTCTGTTACAGGTGGTAACTGTCCTAGGCAATATTCCCCTCTCTGCTTTTCGTCCACCAGCATTCTAATCTTCTTTTCGTCCCCTCGACAGCCTTGAAGTTAACTTCCTCTGTTTTACCTTTAAATCCTAGGGCTTCTGAAAGCCCAATATTCCCTTCATGTAGATTTGGATGGATACCCTCACATTCTAACACGATGTGCCGCATAGTTTCTCTTTCTTTTCCGCAGACCATGCATACCCCATCATTTTGTGAATACTTCCCCACAAAACTCTTAGTTCGCAGGCAACCTGCTCTAGCCTCAAAAAGCAAAGCACTGCCCTGGGAATTATCGTAGAAATTTTCCTTTCTGACGTTCATCTTCTCAGCCCTGTACATCTCTAACGACGTTTTCGCTACCATTTTTTCCCTCCATTTATTCGTTTCAATCTGCCTTGCCACTTTTTTGGTTACCTTGGCTGTTTTGGATTCCCCACTGTTCTTTCCGTATTTCATCGTTAGCCTTCTAGTCTTTCTTAACCACTGCGTGTCCACGCTTTTCAAGTATAGGTACCTAAAAACCTTAGCTGCCCACCTTCGTTGATTCATTTCCCTCAACCTCATCTCAAAGCATATTTTACTCTGAGCTTCTCTAACTGTAAACAACGCCCAGCCCATATCTCCCTGAACTGCTTCGTTAGTTGTTTTTTCATGCGCGCCTAAGGCCAAACGTCCTACCGTTCTCTGGTTTACTTCAAGGCCTGATAGAACGTCTGATTTTAAGCAGAGTACAGCATTCGCAAACGTGAGACCCGGAACCATTACTCCTTTCCACATTCCTCTTACTACTTCATATTTGTTATACCCCCACAGAGCTCTATGCTTCATTATAGCTGCGTTTGGCTTTCCCTTAACCTTAAGTTGCTCCTCGTGAGTACTTAAGTAGTTATCCCCTTCATTTATCCACACTCCCAAATATTTATATTCCTTCACTCTAGGTAATTCGCCTTGCTGGATAGACACTACGTCGGTGGCAGCGTCATTGAAAACCATTATTCCTGATTTTTCTGCACTGAAATTTAATCCGAGGTCAGTGGCTTCCTGGCCGCAAATATTTAATAGCCGCTGCATATCGGTTTGGTTATCAGCAAAAAGAACAATGTCGTCTGCGTATAACATTCCCGGAATATGCTGTACCACTTCGCCTTGCAGCATATGGGTTAGGCTAAACCCTACTTGACTTTCTTCCAGTTTCTTTTCTAACACTGATGATGATGATTTCTATTGGTTTCCCCTTTGTATCGGGGTGATGACATGTCATCTTACCAAAAAAGACTAATATACCTATGTTTTACACTTTTGGTTCAATACTAGCGCTGCTTACGGCAGGCACAAAAAGCTTATTAGGCACAAAATACTTTTTTTTTTTTTCTGTTACAAGTGGTAACTGTCCTAGGCAATATTCCCCTCTCTGCTTTTCGTCCACCAGCATTCTAATCTTCTTTTCGTCCCCTCGACAGCCTTGAAGTTAACTTCCTCTGTGATACCTTTAAATCCTAGGGCTTCTGACAGCCCAATATTCTGTCAAGGCTACAGAGCCGAATCACGCCGTTTTGCTGCGCGCCTGGAAGTAGTTCAACAAAAATAACTGGCTGGCTGTAACCTAAACAATAAAAATATACAGTTTTTATGTATTAACCTTGCATTGATTATGCCACTAAATTATTAGCCAAATATATGAAACAGAGAGCATTATTTTTTCATTTTCGGATTTTTTGGTTGCGACTGTCGCCACTGGCGTCGCAAGGTGCTCTCCCGCAAAAACATTGCGTCCTCGTCGACGGCGTTCGCCAGCTCGCGGCAGCTCGCCACTTCATTATCCGCATAGGATTTGGTAGCAGCTTGAGAAAAAAACAGCTGTCTAAACAAACGGAGCAAGTGGTTTTGAAAATTGTACGTCCTGGTAGAGTGAACTAGAAGTATGGTGAGACTGATGCAACCGGAACTCTCCATCGTTTCCGCAATCCGTTTGGTACCAAACGGATTGATACTATACTGGATATCCAGTTTGGCGGCGTAAGCGAAAGGGCGCGTAAGCGTGTGTGAGTGCTGCTCTTTCGGTATACTGCGCCCGCGCTATTTAAGTACGCTACACAAGCCGGTGGTGATGCTTAGTTTTGAGCTCCAGATGAGTTTACAAATTAGTGTATGCCGTCAAAACTGTAGCAGCGACAAAATTCACTTCACTTAGAACGATACTGAGTTGGGCCGTTTAGTCCACGCTCGGTTTGAGTTCTCCAGTCAAAGCGTTGGCTTGTGTTTACAAGCAAATGAGGCGCGGGGAAGGAGGACGACAATACGATCGCATTCTCGGAGAACGTGGTTCATCGCAGTCAACCACTTAGCTCGCGCGAATAAATGAACTGCATCATATGCGTATCTGTCACGCCGAAACTGAAAGCTAAACCTGTTTACTGGGAACTGCTTTGGCGCAGTAAAAAGCGGTTAGCTCGCCCTTTCCCCTCCCCCCACAGCTTTCGTTCAACTGCCACAGAAAGTTGTCCCCGATTATAGAGTAGCCCGCAAATAAAAAAAATGCAGAGCACTTCATTGCTTGTTTCTTGACGAGACCAGGAATGCAGCGCCACACATAGCCCGTACACCTCTCAATCCAAATCAATTAGGAATGAAAAACAACCGCGGCACCGTCTCATCCGAATCAACCCTTACGTGGCAAGACCTCTTTCCCTTTTCCAGTAGCGCTCTGTGCGCATGCGCTCCTATCGCTCCCAGCGACCAATCCGCGATTACTGGGGGGGCAAAATGTAAACAAAAGGACGCCACATTGAATTAGCCAGTTGCGAACGACGAGCCAGGTAAGTGCTGCTCCGTTTTCTGAGCCCTGAAATGCGCCAACAAGTAGGCGCCACAGCTGCTATCGAAACATTTCTGATGATGATGATAGTTGGGTTTTATTGGCGCAAGGCCGACTATGGGCAAAGAGCGCCAAAGAAGAAGTTACTGAATTATGATGAGACCGTACATACTAAAACATGTGACTAAAAGTAAAGGTGATGCAAAACAAAAGACAATGGAGATGGCTGGTGTATAGGGCCAGGGTGATTACACATGATATGACAAGAGCTGCAGAAAGTTTACCTCAGCTAAGAACTTAAAAACACGTTGACTAGAAAACATTGGTTCGTCGGCTAAAAAGTATGATGGGTGCAAAGGAATGTGTCGTCTGTATAATTCAGGGAAATGTTTGTGTCGTGTTGTGTCAAGTGCCTTGCATGTGATTAGTATGTGGACTACGGATAGGCCCTTTCCACACCTGCTACACATGGGTCCCGAAGTTCCAGTGAGCAGGTGGGAGTGCGTCGCATGTGTGTGGCCTATCCGCAGCCTAGCCAGGGCGACTTCAGTGTATCTGTTGTGTGAGTCAGTTATGTAGCGTCCCAGTTGTGGTTTTATTACGTGTAGTTTGTTGTCTGTTTGTTGACTCCAGTGTAATTGCCATGTGTTACGAAGCTGTCGTCTGATGTGTGTCTTTAGGTCGGTGTAAGGTACTGTTGTAACGTCAACTGTAGTCATGAGAGCAGCATCACCAGCCATTTGGTCGGCGGCCTCATTGCCAGGGATTCCACAATGCCCTGGTACCCAGCATATAGTTATTTCAAGATTTGAGGCATAGGCAGACATTAGCACCTTGAAGAGAGCATTTATGACATAGTTTTTAGATGACCTTCCTAATGACAGTGCCTGTACGACGCTTTGAGAGTCTGTGTAGACGATGGACTTTGGAATCTTATGTTCGAGGATGTGATTTGACACGAGTAAAATGCCATACGCTTCTGCCGTGTAAATACTGCTGTGAAAATTCATTGTTTTGATAACTCTAAATTTGGTCCATGCGCTGCACAAGAGACAGTAGAATTAGTTTTGGACGCGTCGCTATAGAATTCTGCGCACTTGTACTTGTCCTGTAGGAACAGGAAGTGCTGCAGAATTGCATTCCTGGGTACCCTATTTTTTTCTACACGAATGAATGACAGGTCGCATGTTACAGGACGAAGATGCCATGGTGCGATGAAATTATGAATGGGTTGTCTTGTGCGTGTCTGAAAGGGGGACATGGAGTGCAGAAGCCTCTTCCCTAACTCTGAGAGAGAACGGTAAGGGAATAGATGGCCTGTTTAAAAAGAGTTGTAAATTTGATGTATCGTTCATGATGGGATTAAAAGGATGGTTGGTCAGAGACATGATCTTGGATGCATACAACAGGTCAACATACTCCCGCTGATGCCCTAGGCACCATTTGTCGCACTCGACATAAAGACTTTCAACAGGGCTAGTGCGGAATGCGCCACATGAGAGGCGAAGGCCAAGATGCAGCACTGGGTCGAGCATTTTCAGTGCTGTTTTTGTAGCCGACCCATACACGACACTGCCGTAGTCGAGCCGAGACCCCACCAACGCTGTGTACAGGCGCAGCAGGAGTTGTTGTCGGCCCCATAAGATTGATGTGAGAGGACCTTAAGAATATTCATTGTTTTTAAGCATTTGCATTTGAGCTGTCTGATATGTGGGATGAATGTAAGTTTTTCGTCGAATAAATACCTAAAAACTTGTGTTCCTTGTTCACAGGAATTGGCACATTCGCAAGAGTGATGTCTGGGTCCGGGTGGACGCCACGCCTCCTGGAGAATAGAACACAAGAGCTCTTCGCGGGATTAAGATTAAAGCCATTCTTGTCAGCCCAGCCGGCAAGTTTCTTGACGCCGAGCTGGACTTGACGTTCGCAGATGGACAGGTTACACGATTTAAAGGATATCTGCACGTCATCTACATACATGGAATAAGAGATTGTAGGTGGCAGTGCCTTTCCAAGAGAGTTCATTTTTGCTATGAAGAGAGTGCAGCTCAACACTCCACCTTGCGGCACGCCATTTCTTGCACATGTACCTTTGACAGTGCAGAACCAACTCTGACGCGAAAGGTTCTCTCCGACATATAACTACAAAGGATGTTCAACATGTTGCCCGCAACACCGATTGACTTTAGGTCACTGAGGATACCGTACCGCCAAGCGGTGTCATAGGCTTTCTCTATGTCGAAAAACACCGTCAGACAAAATTGTTTATGCACAAAGGCATCCTTTATATATGTTTCAAGAGCTACGAGTTGATCGTTCGTTGATCGCCCCGCCCTGAAGCCTGCCTGGCAGCTCTCGAGAAGACCGTTGTACTCAAGGAAGTACACGAGCCTGCGATTTATCATCTTCTCGAGAAGCTTGCACAGGCAGCTGGTCAGGGCAATGGGTCGATAGCTAGCAGGAGAGGAAGGGTCCTTCCCTTCTTTCAAGAATGCTACAACTATGGCCCCAACTCCAAGACTTTGGAATGTGCCGCCCCGAAAGAAATATCTTGTTGTAAAGGTGAAGGAGTGTTACAAGAGTGTCTGCGTGTAAGTGCTGTATCATTGTATATGTAATGTTGTCTGGGCCTGGAGCTGAGGGTTTACACGTGCTTAGAGCAGCCCTCAGCTCATGTAGTGAAACAGGGAGTTGTAAGAAGTCTGTGATCGGTTGTTGTCGCGTAGGGACTTCTTTTCACAACAGGCTTTATGTTTCAGGAAAGTGTTTGTGTAGTGTGCTGAACTGGACACGTGTTGGAAGTGTTGTGCGAGTGTGTCAGCCTGGTCTTCGAGTGTGTCCCCTGCAGTGCTGACCAGAGGCAGGCTGTGTGTTTGTTGTCCCTTGAGTTTGCGTATTCGTGTCCATACTTTCCTTGTGTCTGTGTAGGAGTTTATTGATGTTATGAATGTACGCCAACTCTCTCGTTTTGCCTCACGGCGCACACGTTTTCCTAACGCCTTGGCCCGTTTGAACAAGAGGAGGTTTCCCCGACGTGGGGTACCGACGAAGGATACCCCACGCCTTGTTCTGGGCCTCTCGCGCCCGCCTACAGTCCTCATTCCACCACGGCCTCCGCTGGTTGCGCGGGGCACCAGAGGCGTGGGGAATGGACCTTTCGGCGGCGTCGAGGATGTGCGCCGTGAGGAGTTGGGTAGATTCTTCAACGTGTAGGTGGTCCTATGGATGTGTGGTGTAGTTTGGATGTCTCTGTAAATGTATTCCAGTTAGCTCGTGTTTCATTGAACCGATTATGGGAAGATGGACTGCATGGGCCTTTACCTATGTATGTAAGTGAGGTGGGGAAGTGGTCACTGCCATATGGGTCAGTTCCCACACCCCACTCGAGAAGAGGAAAGAGAACTGCGGAGCCAATAGCCAAGTCAAGACATGAGTATGTGTTGTGTCCTATGTTATGATATGTAGGCTGTTTATTGTTGAAAAGGCATGCTCCAGAGGATGTAAGAAACCTCTCTATCAGGCGACCCCGGGCATCCGTACGAGAAGAGCCCCAAAGAGAATTGTGATCATTAAGGTCGCCTGTTAGAATGTACGGTTCGGGCAGCTGGTCAACCAGCGCCTCGACGGTCAGAGCTCGAAACTGTAACATCAGGAGGAATGTATATGGAGCATACCGTTATCAACCTATTAAATATTATTAAGCGTATTGCTACAGCCTCAAGGATAGTGTTTAAAGTGACAGGGTGGCATGCTAAGGATTTCCGGACGATTATGGCCACACCGCCAGAAGAGTGTGTGCAGCCATCCCTGTCCTTTCTGAAGACCATGTAACTATTCAAGAAATTTGTGTGCTTGGAATTCAAATGTGTTTCCTGAACACACATTACACTTGGCTGATTAGCATGCAGTATTTCGTATACATCGTCAAGATTTTTAAGAAGGCCTCTACAGTTCCATTGAATTATGTTTTCTCTTCCCATTATTTAGTGTGAGAGCTACTGGAGTGTGTGTGTTTGTTTATGTGTCGTCTTTCGGGGCTGTGACTCTCGCCTTTTTTGGCTTGTCGGGAGGCTTTGGCGTCGGGACGCGTTCCTTGCGCTGCATTGCAGGCAGGAACGGCCCGACATCCATGTCGTCGTCGGATGTCCGAGGGGTGCCCGACGGACCGGGCCCCCCGGACTTGGCCCCCCCTCGGGAGCCCTTCGTTTGAGCCGCCACCGCCGAGGGCGTCCGGGGCGCCAGAGGTGGCACGGGCGCTGCGGTGGCGGTGGGAGCCGGTGCGGGGCCCGTGGTGTCCATGGCATTCTCCAACGGACTGGAGGACGGGGAGGCAGGGACGGGAGCGGCACCGGTTCCGACGGAAGATGTTGCCACCACAACCGCTGCTGCCTCAGCAAGCGGCGTGGTGGCGGGTTGGGCTGCCAGAGGCAACCCAGGGGGGGGCGGAGGGACCAGGTCAGACTCGCTGAACTGGGTCCCTGTGGAAACCAAACGCCGCTCCGCCCCCCGGCGAGCTGCGTCGGCGTACCTCCCCAGAGGGAAAGAGGCGAACCTCTTCCGCGCCTCTGGGAAGGTGATGTTTTCTGTGACCTTGAGATTGATTATTTTCTTTTCTATTTGGAACTTTTTCGCATTTCCTGGAGTAGGCCGCATGTGGGCCCCTGCAGTTTGCACAAGTGAGGATGTCAGAATTACAGTTGTCGGTGGGGTGGTCCTGCGCGGCGCATTTCGCACACGTTGTTTTGCCGCGGCAAGAGGTTGTACTGTGCCCGAACCGCTGGCACTTGAAGCAACTGCGCGGGTTCGGAATGTAAGGACGAATGGAGCATCGAATGAAGCCTGCATTTATATATTGTGGAAGTGCCGAGCGGTCAAAGGTCAGGATAATGTGTTTGGTGGGGATTATCTTGTCATCCCTGCGCATCGTGATGCGCCGCACAGCTGTGACGCCCTGATCCTTTAGACCTTCGAGAAGGTCGGCATCTGTTTCCGTCAGGAGATCTGTCTCAGAAATCACACCCTGGGAGCTGTTTAGGCTCCTGTGGGGCGTGACCCTGATGTCCAGATCATGGATGCGGATTTGTGCAAGAAGAGTGCGGGCTTGTTGTTCAGCATTGACTTCTACCAGGATTTCTCCGGTCCTGAGCTTTTTAGCTTGATATTTGCCACCTATGGTGCTTTGCAGAAATTTAGAGATCAAGAATACAGACATGGAAGCGACAGGTCGTGCTGAGTCAGCTGACTCAATCACAAGAAAACGAGCATAATTATTCGCGGTTCTTGACAAGACAGTTGTTGAAAGAGGTGGGTACGAAACTTCGGTGCGGCCCCTTTTCGGGGGCCGATCACGTTTGGGGGGGGGGGGGTTTGGAAAATGCCATATGACACATTGGAAAGCAGGGAGACGGGGGTACTTTCTTCTTTGACCTTACCCTGGTAGCCAAAGAGGTCCCGGAGCTCCCTGCCTGGTGAACAGACAGGGAGCCCATCCGCCGGAGCTTGACCTGGGCTCCGACGGCCACCGTTCGTGGTTTCTAACCCTCCACCTATAAACATATTGCCACGGTTGGATCCAGCGTATGTTTGGGGGCTCGGGGTCCGCGGTATCGCCAGTACCGTCACCAAGATTGCTCAAGGTGCCCCGTGCGGGGTCGAAACATTTCTCGGCCACAAAAACCATACCAGAGTCCTCTGACCATACGTAGCGCCTGGGATGGCTTCCTCAACTGCGCAGGGCAGGCGAAACAAAGGGGACGTGTTTTATATTTTCCCATGTGGGGGTTCGGGGCTGGCCTGCCGCAAGAGGGCTACGCTGCTGAAAAAGGGTAATTGGGTTCGTAATAAAGCTAATTAGCAGTGCGCTGGCATGTGGAAGCAACGAACTGGTACAAGTTTATGGTTTACAGGCTCCTTCGAGTCAGTATTCTAAATTTTCTTGGACAAAAAAAAAAGCAAAGTAAGCCATCGGGGCGGACATTGGTGGTATAGTGCGACATTTGTAAAGGCCATTCATGCACGTGACGGGAACGACGTGGAATGAGCAAAGTGGCAAATCTTGGCCGTGAAGATGTCTACACACGATATAGGGGCAACCTGAGACGCATACATAACCGAAAAAGGAACTTGAGCATACAGCTGTGGAAACGTATGATCCTGTATGTAGGCGCTAATTATTGGCTGTGCAATATATCTTGCCATTGTGCGAATTAACACGTTTACATACATTTCCGCATAAACAAAGAAAATGAGCCAACTGTATACTCTGACGCTGATTTCGGTATCAAAGTGCTGTTAGTTTTAGTTGAACGCCGTTAGGTCCCGATTACTAACCAAAAGTTGAATTCCCAACAATAAAAAATGAAATGTTGCCAAGTAAACTGCAGTGATAGTGAACAGACAACACTCACTCTCTTGGAGTTTCATGTCAGTCTTCATGAAGGGCTTCGTATGTTCCTTAGACGCATGGTCGTCCCGTCTGTAACAGGCTCAGCTCGCCCGTACGAGGGGCGTGCATGGTTGGTGGCGTCTTGTCCGGCCGCCGACTGTACACCAGAGCACCAGGCTTTGGGATGGCCTTTGCCGGGGCCGGGATCCCAATGGGGTGTTTGCCACGCAACACCAGCTGCCCTCGCCTCAGCTCCTGTTTCAACGAGTGCCCCTTTCACAGTGTCTTCGTCGTCTTCCTTTGCCTCCACTGCTTCTCCTGTGACGTCAGAATCGCTGGGCGATGGCGTTACAAAAAGGCGTCGAGGGCACGAGTTCCTCTTGGGCTGGTGCGATGGTGAAGCTGCGTTTCTGCTGCCGGGTGGCGCCATTCTTGGGTGGCGCTGGCTCCTACTGCCGAATTGTTCGCTTTATTGTCGTCTTGATTTTCAAACTGATTGTTCGTGGGAGCCTGCGAGATTACACAGGGGTAATTGTTTTTGCTGGTGAGTTTCCGTGTCGCAGCTCGCTTCTTGACTTTGGGACAAGGGTCGGACGTCTCTGAGGACGCAACAGAAATAATGTGCAGGTGTTCGTGTTGTGTTTGCTAGTAGGTGGACAGCGATTCTCTTCTGGGCTTAGGGTGAGGGGATTGCTGACGTGTTGGTTCAATAAGCATGAACATGGTAGCTATCAGGAGTAGTTCAGTAACTTCAGGGGAAAGATGAGGTAGACTGTACGCAACAAGGCAATACAGGAAGTGTCTCCATGTGGAAATTGGCGTGAACTTGCAACATTTGTGAGGCGTCACCCTCATTACGATAAAATTTAATACAATAATGGCGTTGTTATTAATTGTGATCGTCTTAGTCATCTTCATTATGATTATCTTTGTCATCATAATTATCAACGTATGACCACTCCAAGACAAAATAACTATTCCATAGAGTGCCTTGGAGGCTCACTAAAAGGGTTCAACTTAAACTGAGAACGACTCAGCGGGCAATGGAGCGGAAGATGATAGGTGTAACATTAAGGGACAAGAAGAGAGCGGAGCGGGTCAGGGAACAAACTCGTGTTAAGGACATATTAGTAGAAATTAAGAAGAAGAAATGGACGTGGGCAGGGCATGTAATGCGAAGGCAAGATAACCGTTGGTCATGAAGGGTAACAGATGGGATCTCTATAGAAGGCAAGCGTTGCAGGAGGCGGCAGAACGTTAGATGGGCAGATGAGATCAAGAAGTTTGCGGGGATAAATTGGTCGCAGTGAGCACAGGACCGGGGTAATTAGAGATTAATGGGAGAGTCTTTGCCCTGCAGTGGGCGTAGATAGGCTGGTGGTGATGATGGTGTTGAGAGTGATAACTGTTTCTATTGAGCTCATCCGTATTCATTTTTTCCTGAAGATTTGCCTACTATGCACTCTTTTTAAGATCCTTCCCTTGGTTCGTTTAAACTACCTCAGTTTCTTTCAAGACGCTAATACCCCACGTTTTGGCCCCATACGTTAGCAGCGTACTTGAGCGTTGGGTGTCTAATTATTTTCAATGACAGCGGTAATCTTCCCTCCGTTACTTGACGTGGCTCTCGACCCTCTGTACGAACGTAAGATACACCACTCGCAATTTTCTGTAGTTCAGAGCAGCACTGACAAGATATCCGAAACGGTTAGATTTATACAACTGAACCATCATAATTCAAAATGTAAAAAAAAACCTTATCTAAAAATTATATTCAACTGTTTGCAGTGTAAGCAGGTTCCCCACCTACCTGTTCACTCAATGGTCGCGATGACCAAGACCGCTCAACGGAAAAAGTCTCCTGTTTAACGGATTGGCCCACGTCTACAGAAGCACGTCGAGCAACGGCCCGAGCGCTCCGCCGTTGGGTCGAGCAGACTGCTTGGCTGCTTGCTCCAGACGTGGCACTAGAAGACGGGTGGCCATCTGGGCCGACAGCCACCAAAGGCTGCGCAGGAGATGCCTCCGCGGCCAGTTCCTCCTGGGCTGCCGGGTCAGACGGTGCAGCCTCGCTCTCGTCCGGATCCACCTGGGAGTTAGCAACAGACTTCATCAAAATGAACCAGATATGCGTTATCACAACTACTACCGTGATTGTCACCGAGACGCTGATAACTACGACGGGCGGGTTGGCCATGACAACTGAAAGCGGAGACCTTTAGGACGAACGTAAGGTCAACAGCTTGGAAGCTCCTGTCCGTGGCCTACGAGCTAGAAGCGTGTGCAGTCCGCGTTGTTGTTGTTGTTGTTCCTTATATAATGGCGCATACCCAATCAGGGGATCGGCCAAACATCAGTAGTTAAACGGACAGAGACTACTGACTAGGTACGTTACTCGAGGAAAATTAGAAAAATTAGGCAGCTTTTTTCTTCTTGTATTTGAGGAATGGATTTTTTTAAAAATTATTTATTAATAAAATAAAACAAAAAAGGGAAATAAATAAATAAAGAAGAAGAAGAAGAAGAAGAAGAAGTAGTAGTAGTAGTAGTAGTATGTCCAGTAGTAGTAGTAGTAGTCAGTAGTAGTAGTAGTAGAAGAGCCAGACGCATCCGAAGAAGAAGCCGCAGCAGAAGGAAGGAGGAGAGAGAGAGGAGGAGGAGGAGGAGGACGAGGAGGAGGGAGAAGAAAATAAGAAAAATATTAAGAAATGAAGGCTTTTGGAGGGCTTTGGTGAGGTGCCAGAATAACAATCGAATTACGTTGTGAATATTTAGGAATTTTCCATGAAGCGCAGAAGACCACAACAAACATCCCGGCGGCAATATCCCGTTCCTGAAGCCGCAACTGATAATAGATCTGGCACTGATAGTGCCAATCCCGGGCTATGAAGTTGGTTGGAGCATATGAAGTGGCACCTCAAGGAGCTACTCCCCTGCTTTCTCCTTCTGATCGAACAATTGAGCACATAGCCGGCAGTTCACGATTACGACTTCCCCTCGCGTACCTGTTGGGGCCGAGAATATTTCTAGCCGTCAATAATCCTGCCAGCCGATAGAAGTGAAAACAGCGATTCAAGTGCATGTAGTATCGGGGTTTTCGGATTCAAGAATTCCGGTGGTTTACCACCAGGGGCCGCGACCCTGCGATAAAAGGCGACTCTGCTGATGATGATGGTTGATGTTTAGTGATGATGATAATTTTATCGGCTAAAAATGGGTGAAAAGAGGGAGGGGAAGTGGGAGCCTTCCTGAATTCCTCCCCCTCAGACCACGGCCTGCAGCCCTTGGGCGCGAGCGGCACCTTCGGCCGGTTGGACCACCATGATCTGTATTTCGGTGTCGGAGCTAAGAAAACAGGTTGCCACTGATAAGCACTGGTTATTCGTAAGCATGCTCGTAGAGCTCGTGGCTGAGCATGACAAGACGAAATAATGTGAGTGAGTGTGGCTCACTGAGTGCACCCCTTGCATTGATCGTTGTCATGGTCGGGATAAATGTGGCTCAATATTGCAGGATTGGGGAAGGCATTAGCCTGCAGCTGACGCCAGGCTACAGATTGACGTCTGTTGGGCGTAGGATGCGCTGCCGGATATTTCTGGCACTCCATGCGATAGCGCTTAGTGATGTCCCGGTAGGTCACCAGTTTGTCCCTAGCCCCCAAGCCCGAGCCAGCAGCGTCGTCAGGGCCATCCCGGGCCGGCCCATGTGCTGGATTGTTGCCTGGGAGAAGTGTATGGGCCGGTGTCCAGATTATTTGCACATTTCGCATACGAGCGGCTTGGACGGAGCGTGAGATGTTTTGTGGCGCAAGGCCAACAAGGGCAAGGAGCGCCTAACAACCAGTCATTTAGTGAGTGATGTAATCGTGAATACTAAAACCAGAGATTAAAAGTAAAAGTGACAGTAAACAAAATACAATGGAGATGGCTGGTGTACAGGGCCAGGATGATTACGCGTGATAAGACAAAAGCTATAAAATATTTTACTATGATGATGTTTGGAATTTTATGATGAAAGGTCGACTGAGGGCAAAAAGCGCCGAAGAATGGCTAGTTCATTTGAATGACATGAATGTAAAAGTAAACCATTTCAGTAAGAATAAACAAAGTAAATCTCAAGGTAATGAAGATGATGATGATTGGGTGTTAATGGCGCAAGCCCAACTAGGGCAAAGAGCGCCAAAACAATGGTTATGTGATATGTGAAACCGTAAGCACAAAGATAAGTCAGCAAAAACAAAAAGTAAAATCAGAAAACGACAATGAGCATGGCTGCGGTATAGGGCCAGGGAGTGATCACGCGTGGTAGAAATTAGGTCTAAAAATTTAACTTCTATATATTTAAAAACGCACTTGATAGAAAGGATGGGATCGTCAGACAGGAAAAGGCTGGGTGTAGAGACGTGTAGTCTATATAGTTGTGGGAAGTGTTTGCGTCGTGTTGTGTGAAGTGATTTGCATTGAATGAGTATGTGAACTACGGATAGGGCCTCTCCACACCTGCCACACAGAGGTCTTGAAGGACCCGTGAGGAGATACGAGTGTGTGACATGTTCCCTATCCGTTACCCAGCAAGGGCAACTTCTGTGTATCTGTTGTGTGAGTCAGTAGTGTGTAATCCCAATTCTGGTTTAATTACATGTAACTTGTTATCTGTCTGCTCATTCCAGTGTGTTTGCGATGCGTTGCGAAGTTGGTGTCTGATGTGTGGCTTCATGTCTGTGTATGGCACTGTTGCTATGTCCATTGTATTCAAGAGTGTAGCTGCAGTGGCCATTCGATCTGCGGTTTTGTTCCCGGCAATTCCAGAGTGCCCTAGAGCCCAGCAGAAAGTTATTTGAAGGTTTAATGTATATGCAGACATGGTAGCTTTAAAAACATGATTGATGACAAAGTTTTGAGAACGCTTTTCGGATGCAAGTGCACGTACAACGCTAAGAGAGTCCGTGTACACGATGGATTTTAAGATTTGCTGTTGGACTATGTGATTTATTACCATTAAAAAAGCGTATGCTTCCGCTGTGAATATAGTGCTACAAAAGTTCATTGTTTTACTACTGACATGAAAGTTTGGACCATCCGCAGCACAAGCCACAGCAGTTGCAGTGTTGGACGCGCCACTGTAAAAGTATGCACAACGGTACTTATCCTGCGCAAACAAGAAATGCTGCAGAATGGCAACTCTTGGTGACCTGTTCTTGTTAAATTGCATAAAAGACAGGTCACATGACACAGGGTGGAGATGCCATGGCGGAATGTAATCAATGATGAGTGTCTTCTGGATGCCTAAAAACGAAACTGCTAGCTCAGAAACTTCTACTCGCACTCTTAGAGGAAACGGCATGGAGATTGATGGACGATTTAAAAAGAGTTGCTGCGAGGATGCATCATAAATTGTTGGAGTAGAAGGATGATTTGTCATAGACATGATTTTTGAGGCATATAAAATGTCCCTATACACCCTCTGGTGATCTAGGGACCATTTATTGCATTCTGCATACTACCTTTGGACAGGGCTAGTGCGAAAAGCGCCACATGGAAGGCGTAGCCCTAAATGCAGCACCGGGTGAAGCATTTTTAGTGCCGTTTTTGTTGCACACCTATATACGACACTGCCGTAGTCGAAGCGAGATCCCACTAGGGCGCTATAAACACGCAGAACGAGTTGCTTGGTTGCACCATACGACTGGTGGGAGAGACCTTTAAGAATATTCATAGTTTTTGAGCATTTTTGCTTAAGATGTTTCAAGTGTGAAACAAATATTAGTTTGTTATCGAATATTACGCCTTAAACATGTGCTCATTTTTAACAGGAATTGAAACGCCATTAAGAGTAATATCTGGGTCCGGATGGATCCCGCGCTTCCTGGAGAACACAACGCAAGAACTTTTTTCTGGGTTGAGTTTAAAACCATTCTTGTCCTTCCCAGCTTGCAAGTTTTTTAACACCAAGCTGGACCTGACGTCCACAGATTGACATATTACAAGATTTAAAAGATATCTGCACGTCGTCTACATACCAGTGTTGCGGAATGGGCATCCCCATTCCATTCCGATTTCATTCCTTTCAATTCCTCGGAATGGCAGAAGTTAGCCCATTCCCACTCCTGGAATGGACGGGAAGTTCTATTCCATTCCTCTAATTCCTCAAGGTAAAAACCACGGAGCAATATATATAAAGAGGAGCGCCGACTGTGGCCCAGAGAGAGAGAGAGAAATAACTTTATTGGGAGAGGCTGGTGATCCTAGGCGTCGGCCAAGAGCCCTTGGGCTCCAGCAGCGTCTTCGGCCAGCTGGACGACCCAGAATTGATCCGCTGGGTCGTGGCTGAGCAACACGGTCTCCCATTGCTCCGCCCGAGTGGTTCTGCGCGCGGGTATAGCCGCCTGCGGGCAGGCCCACAGCATATGTGCTAGATCTGCCCTTTCTTTACATTTATGGCATTTATCCGAATGTTGCCCTGGATAGCAGTAGCTATACATAACCGGGTTTGGATATGAGTTCGTTTGAAGTAGCCGCCATACGACGGATTGCTTATTGTTGAGTGACGGGTGAGCGGGGGGGAAACGGGCCCGTTCCAGACGATAGTGATTTTTTATATCCCTGTAGGACACGAGCCGATCCCTACCCGACCATCGGAGCGAATGGGCGAATGGGGTGTTAGGGTCGATGTCAGCTCGGTCGGTGAATCCTCGAGCAGCATCGTGCGCGCACTCGTTCCCGGCCAGGCCGGAGTGGGCAGGTGCCCATATCAGGTAGATTTTGCCGGTCCGCGCATCGCGACGGAATCCAGATGCGAGAATTGCAGACGCTTCTGGGGAGATCCGACCTCTCGAAAAACTTATAATGGCAGATTTAGAATCACTGATGACATATTTGATATTTGCGGAGGCCGTCATTGCCAGCGCTATGGCCGCCTCTTCTCCCACTTCCGGTTCCTTCGTGCGAATCGAACCGGAAGCTATGGAATTTCCCTGCCGGTCGACTACCACGAATGCCATGGCGTCGCGGCCTTCGTAATCGGCTGCGTCCACGTATGCCACGTTCTCTGATTTTTCGTACTGTTTGTGGAGGGCTTTGGCCCGCGCGTGTCTTCGTTCCAGATTGTACACGGGATCCATATTTTTTGGAATGGGCGGTATAGATATGCCTTCTCTTAATATGGCTTGTTGAAGTGGGACCTTGGTTGGGGCAGTACTCGGGTAAGTGATGCCAATTGAGTCGAGGATGTGCCGTCCAGTCGCGCTGTACGTAAGTCGTTCTCGTTGCGCTAAGCGTTGAGCTTCGATGAGTTCGCTTAGCGTATTGTGTAGCCCAAGTGCCTCGAAGCGTTCGGTCGATGCAGTAAGCGGAATCCCGATAGCTTGCTTGTAAGCTCGCCTAATGAGAGCGTGGATTTTGTGTTCTTCGTCCTTTTTAAGGTCTAAGAACGGAGTGACATATGTTATCCTGCTTACAACAAATGTTTCAACTAATCTTACTAGATTGAGTTCCTTCATGCCATGATGGCGGTTTCAAATACGGGAGATGAGTCGGGTGATTTGAGAGACCTTCTTTTTGGAGCGAGGATGGTTTCGGAATTGTGTCCGTTCGCCTGTATGCGAAGGCCAAGAACCCGTAGGCTTGTGACTATGGGGATGCGTTGGGTTCCACCACCAGCGAAGAGATGGACTTCTGGAGGGGTCTTATCTGTGCGCCGACCTCGACTGGTTGGTCGATATAGTAAAAGCTCCGATTTTTGCGGAGAGCAGCTGAGACCGCGAGGGCCGACGTAATCTTCGACTGCCTGTTGTAGCGTGTCCTGAATGTGGCCGTCGCTGCCTCTGGAGACCCAGAGCGTAAAATCGTCTGCGTAAAGGCTATGTTGAAGGCTGTAAATTCGGTTTAAAATTTCAGGAAGACCAATCATGGCGACGTTGAAGAGAAAGGGGGACAGGACAGAGCCTTGGGGCGTTCCACTGTTCCCTAGCTTTATCGCATTGGATTCCATTCTCCCTACAGCAAGGGTAGCTGTGCGGTCTGAAAGAAAGTTGCTGATGTACTCGTAGACTCTTGTCCCGACACCGAGTTTGCTCAGGTTCGTGAGGATAGCCGAGTGTTTGACGTTGTCAAAGGGCTTTGTGAGGTCAAGACCCAAAATTGCTCTAGTATCAAGTGGTGAGCAGCGCGCCCGGTCTATGACGTCGTATTTGAGGCGAAGCATCACGTCTTGCGCAGAGAGTTTTGGTCGAAAGCCGATCATCATGTGCGGAAAAAGACCGTTGTCCTCCATGTAGCTGTTGAGCCTGTTGAGTATGACGTGCTCCATTAAGTTCCCTACACAAGATGTGAGCGAAATCGGTCTGAGGTTTTCGAGCTGAAGTTTCTTGCCTGGTTTGGGAATCATAATCACCTTTGCCGTTTTCCACATGTCGGGTATTTGGCCCCGATCCCAGCACACGTTCATATAGCGGGTGAGGGCTTCAATTGATTCATCGTCCAGATTTCGGAGCATTTTATTTGTGATTCCACCTGGACCTGGCGACGAGCGGGTTCGCAGGGTTACGATGGCCCCTCGTACTTCGCTGACCGTGATGGGTCGATCAAGAAGGTCATTTTCCTGTCCCGTGTAGCGAGGGAGGACCTCACGTGCGGAGTCTCCAAAGTATCTATCCTTAATTGTCTTGATCAGCTCGGTGTCGGAACCCTTAAAGTTGTGTAGAAGTATGTTGAGGTTGTTTTTCTGTGTGGTTTTACTATTGTCGGGGTCGATGAGACAGCGTAGAATATTCCAGGTCTTTGACAGTCCAATTTCATATTCCATTCGATCACACGTGCTGTGCCAATTTTTACGTGTTAGTTGACTTGTGTAATCTTCAATGTCGCGATTGAGAGTAGCGAGGCGCCGCCTCAGGTTGCGTTTAGCTTTTGTTTCCGAAGTCTCTGGTGCAAACTGCGCTGGGCCTCCCACATGTGAAGGAGCTTTGCATGGGCTTGATAAAGGCCTGCATCTGCCGGTATTTCTTTAGTAGCCTGTTTGGCATCCCTGCAGAGTTGTTCTGTCTATTCCCGAATGTCAGATATCTCCTCGATGGCAGGGCTGCCCGCAACGTCAGATGAGGTACGTTCGGCGGCCCGTATTTTGCGGAAGGCGTCCCAATCAATAAGGTGGAGTTTCTTACCGTACGGGTATTTAATGACCCTGGATTCGACCCCAATCACGACGATGTAGTGGTCACTGCCGAGGTTTTCTTGACTGTTGAACCAAGTGGCATCTTGTATGTATGTATGTATGTTTGTGTTTATTGGCGCAAGGGTAACTAGGACCAAAGAGCGCCAAAACTATGTTAAGTGGTCCGTCAATAGTCAGGTTTGAGCTTAAAATATGTATGAAATGAGTATGATATATCCTAAAATACTGTATATATGGGTGTAGAGGGCCCGTAGACTAAAAAATGGAGATGTTCATAATGGCGGATGAAAGGGATTGTGAATGGAACGCGACTGTAGTTCGAGCCGAAGAGCACGCTACAGCAGCGGGCCCCTCGTGCGAACAATGAAAACATGAAGGCTTTGCTCAATGCTTGTAGGCTCTGAGGTCGCGCACTGTACGAAATGAGCTTTAAAAACTTGACATCTGCAAGATAACTTAAAAGGGACTTGTTAGTGAACATAGGTTCATCTCCTAAGAACAGTGACGGGTGTAGCGGAATGTTGAAAGTATAGATTTTAGGGAAATGCCGTTTTCTGGCCTCATTGCAGGATGCGCACTCAATTAACACATGGAGGACGGAGAGCCGGTCCCCACACTTATCACAAACCGGTGGGGGTGTGCCATTTAAAAAGATATGCGTGCGTAGCGTAAGTGTGGCCGATGCGTAGTCTGCAAATCGATACTTCAATGAATCTGTTTTGTTTTTCTGTTGTGTATTTCCTAGGTGGGGTTTTATTGAGTGGAGCTTGTTTTCTGTGTGTGTGTCCCACGTGTCCTGCCAGCGTTTACGGATTCCCCTTCGGATCACTGGCTTCAGATCGAGGTAAGGGATTTCCGCGACGTCAACACCACTATGGAGGGCCGCCAAAGTGGCGTTCTGGTCGGCACTTTCATTGCCTAGAATGCCACTGTGTCCAGGGATCCAGCAAACAAGTATTTTAGTTGTAATTTATGAGCAGTCACGAGAGCTTTAAAAAGGTGATTGAGGACAACATTTTTTGTAGGTTTAAAGGAACCTAGTGCCGTAACGACACTTAAGGAGTCTGTGTAGATAACTGATTCTTGTATTTTGTTCTGTGTAATGTGCTCCACTGTGATTAAAATTCCATAAGCTTCTGCTGTAAAGATACTGGTATTTTTGTTCAAGGTCCTCGTGCTGGCGAAATCCGGGCCATGTGCAGCACACGACACAGCGGAAGCACACTTCGAGGCATCCGTGTAAAATGAGGTGTATGGATATGTGTGTTGTAGTTGTAAAAAATGCTGGAAGATCAGCTCACGAGGTGCACGGCGCTTATCAATGCGTTTAAAGGATTTGTCGCAACGAATCGTTGACATTTCCCAAGGCGGGACTTCGTCGGCGATGGAAGTCTTCATGCCCTCATCGAAAGACACCCCTATTTCCTCTGCAAGGCCTTTGACACGTAAGGATAAAGGGGCAAGGATCGAAGGGCGCGCTAAATACAAATGGGCAGATGAGACGTCATTCAGAAATGAACTGCACGGGTGATTCTTCACAGACATTGTCCTAGTAGCATAGAGCAGTGCTGTATAAGCACGCTGGTGCTCTAGGCACCAGTGGTCACATTATACATAGAGACTTTGAATTGGACTTGTCCTGAAGGCTCCCGAGGCAAGGCGAAGGCCCAAATGTAGCACTGGGTCCAACATTTTTAGGGCAGTTTTAGATGCAGACCCGTATGTTACGCTTCCGTAGTCTATACGGGACCTAACTAAACTGATAAAGAGGCGTAAAAGGCAATCTTTATCAGCACCGTAAGACTGATGCGACAAAACTTTTAAGATGTTTATGGTGTTTAGGCATTTCTGTTTGAGTGTTTTTATGTGCCGTATGAATGTTAGCTTTTCGTCAAGTATAACACCTAAAAACTTGTGTTCTTTTTTGACGGGAATCCGTTCTCCGTTCAGCGTAATGTCAGGTTCCGGATGGATTCCACGCTGTCTTGTGAATAAAACACATGTACTTTTCTGAGGATTCAGTTTAAAACCATTTTCCTCTGTCCATTTCCGGAGCCTGTTTACACCTACCTGTATTTGCCTTTCACAGATGGACAGGTTGGAAGACCTAAAGCTAATATGAACATCATCAACATACAGTGAGTAGGAGATTGTGGGTGGCAAGGATTTTCCAAGCGAATTCATTTTAACTACAAATAGAGTACAGCTTAATACTCCACCTTGGGGAACACCATTTTCTTGTATGTACGTTCTGGATACAACTGTCCCTATTCTTACCCTAAACATTCGCTGTGACAAATAACTTTCAATAGTGTTTAACATGTGCCCAGACACACCGAAAGCCTTGAGATCAAGCAGTATGCCGTGGCGCCAAGTTGTGTCATATGCTTTTTCTATGTCAAAGAAAACATAAAGACAGTGCTGTTTGTGGATGAAAGCATCTTTGACATATGACTCGAAGGCTACCAGCTGGTCAGTTGTGCTTCGACCTGATCGAAAACCCGCCTGACAACTGTCCAGGATGCCGTTATATTCAAGAAAATACATTAGCCTCTTATTTACCATTTTTTCAAAAAGCTTTCCCAAGCAACTTGTTAAAGCTATTGGTCGGTAACTGGCAGGTAGTGAGGCATCTTTCCCTTCTTTCAGTACGGCAACTACAACAGCTTCTCTCCAAGCTCTCGGAAAGTATCCTGCCGTCCAAATTTTATTGAAAAAGTGCAAAAGTGTTTGGAGAGTTTCTGTGTGTAGATGTTGTATCATTGCATATGATATCCTATCTGCCCCTGGTGCTGAAGCCTTACATGTTCCTAGGGCAACCAAAAGCTCTGTTGAAGAAAAATCCGAGTTGTGTGGTTCATCGGATGTTCTGTTATCTCTAATCGGTTTTTTTCTCCATGGATGATTTGTGTCGTAAAAAAGTATTCGTGTAGTGAGTAGAGCTCGAAATATATTGAAAGTGTTTTGCAAGTGCGTTGGCCTGGTCCTCCAGGGTGTCGCCCGCACTGCTAACCAAGGGTAGGACTGTGTGTTTTTTGTCCATTAAGCTTTCTAATTCTATTCCATACTTTGCCTGTATCTGTGTATGAATTGATAGAAGTCACAAAAGAGCGCCAGCTCTCCCTTTTGGCTTGCTGGTGAATGCGCCTTCCTTGTGCTTTCGCGCGTTTGAAGGAAATTAGGTTTTCAGAAGTGGGATACCTGCGGAGGACACCCCATGCCTTATTTTGCGCCTTCCGTGCATGCCGACACTCGTCATTCCACCACGGCCTCCTAGCGTTAGGTGTGGCACCAGATGTTTGTGGAATTGAGCACTCAGCGGCATGAAGTATATGGGCCGTAATCAGTTCACAGGCTTCATCAATGCCCAAATGGCTTAAAGATGTGTATGAAAGCTGAGATAGTTGTTTAAATTTCAGCCAATCTGCAGCAGATTCCCTAAACCTTTTATAGGAGTTGAAGCTGTTAGGGATTTTGTCAATGCTTTTCAGGATGACTGGGAAGTGGTCGCTCCCATAAGGATTATTGTCAACTCCCCATTCAACAGATGGAAAGAGGACAGAAGAGCCGATTGCCAGGTCTATGTGTGAGTATGTGTTGTGTGTAGTGTTGTAGTATGTCGGCTGTTTTTTATTGAGTAGACAAGCTCCGGAAGAAAATAAAAACTTTTCTAGCAAGCGGCCCCGGGCATCTGTCAGTTGAGACCCCCAGAGTTCACTGTGAGCATTAAAGTCGCCTACCAATAAGAAGGGTTCCGGGAGCTCATCTATGAGGGACTCGAATTCTGAGCTCGATAGACGGTAATCCGGGGGAACGTATAAAGAGCAAACTGTTATTAACCTATTAAAGAGGATTGCTCGGACTGCCACAGCTTCGAGGGCAGTGAGCAACTGAAGAGGTGAGCAGGGGACAGACTTTTGCAAGACAATCGCTACACCACCAGAGGAGTGAGTGTAGCAGTCCCTGTCTCTCCTGAATACCGACTATTGTCTGAGAAAGTTGGTTTGTGTAGGTTTTAAGTGTGTTTCTTGTAGGCATAGGATATTTGGATGGTACTTATTAAGGATTTCGTAGACATCATCGAGGTTTCTAATTAATCCCCTACAGTTCCATTGGATAATGCTTTGAACTGCCATAAAAGGTTAGAAGAAAGGTGCTGAGCATAGGTTTTGTTTATATGGAGATCCCTATGTCACTGAGCCCGAATCAGGGCCAGTGACTCGGGGAGCTTGTGATTTTTTGCCGCGGCCAAAACTACCGCGCTGGTCTTTAGATGACTGCGATGCAGGCCGGGATGGCGTGACATCCATGTCCTCGTCCGGGTTTTGGGGCATTGACGGGAGGGAGGTTTTACGGCGCCCATCCCGCAACGCGTTTGATGGGATGGCAGAAGATTCAGCCACCACCTTTTTTGATGTGTTGGACATGGCTGCAGAAGAGGCGCCTCCTGTACCCACATCCATTGCCACCGCAGTTTTGGCGGTCGGGGTCTGTCGAGGAGCGACAGCAACGCCACTCCCAGAGCAATTCTGGTCAGGTGCAACGCCTGCGGGCACTGCTGGTGATGCACGAGTTGTTTGGCCTGCCAGGGGCAGCTCCTCGAGGGGTGGGTGCGCCACCAAGTCAGCTTCACTATACTGAGTGGCCGCAGAAACCAGACGCCGCCCCACCCCCCGGCGGGCAGCGCTGGCGTAGCTCCCTGAAGGAAGCAGAGCATAACGCTTACGGGCTTCTGGAAATGAAAGATTTTGCGTCACTTTTAGGTTGATGATTTCTTTTTCTTTCTTAAACTCCTGGCAAGAGCGAGAGTATGCTCCATGGGGTCCTCCACAGTTGCTGCACTTTAGTTGTGTGCTTTTGCAGTCGTCAGCATAATGGTCCTGCTCAGAGCACTTTGCACACGTTTGTTTTCCTCGGCACGAATTGCTGCCGTGCCCATACCTCTGGCAGATGAAACAACGTCGCGGGTTTGGTATGTATACTCTGGTCTTACAGCGCAGAAACCCTGCGTTTACGTACTCTGGCAAAGTGCATCGATCAAAGGTCAGTATTATGTGCTTCGTCTTAATTTCGTTTCCGTCCCGTCTAATGGTGATGCGTCGCACAGCGGTTACCCCCTGCTCGCGCAAACCTTCGAGCAGGTCAAAGTCTGTTTCGTTGATCAGTTCTGATTCGGAGATGACACCCTGGCAGCTGTTAAGGGTACGGCGGGGAGTTACTGTGATCTCAAGGTCGGCTAGCTTGGTTTGCTTCAAAAGAGTGTTGGACTGCTCTCTACTCTTGACTTCGATCATTAGGTCTCCAGAACTGAGCTTTTTCGCTTCATAGTTTTTTCCTATCAAACCTTCAATGAATTTTGCAACCAAAAATACAGATTTGCTGGTAACGGGAGTTGTTTTATCAGCTGACTGCATCATTAGGAAGCGTGGGAAGTTGTCAGGGTTGTTGAAGGTGAGGTTAGAAATCGGTTTGAAAAGTTCTTCGGTGCGGCCTCGTTTCAGAGGCCGATCAGTTCGTTTGGGTGGAATGGAGAAGGAAGCCATAAACTATGGAATGAATTCGGTGGCAAGGCCAGTCACCCACCACGGAGCCCAACAAGGGAACGTGGCTTTGCAGCGCACGCTAACTGTACGTTGCCACTATAACCCTATGCTCGGGATCTAGGTTGAAGCCTTCGCACAGGGTTAACCCTCGCCGCCTGGGGAAAACGGAGAAATGAAGAAAAGAGAAGATGACAGGACAGGGTTAGGAAGGACAACAGGAAAGCAAAAGAATGGAGAGGAGGACAGGAAAAGGCGACTGGCTGATTCCCCCCAGGTCGGGTCAGACTGGGGGCACCGTCTACGGGAAGCGGGGGCCGAAGTGGTGTGTTGCCTCTGCCAGGGGGCCATAAAGGTCCAAAACAACCCTGGCTTTGGCTCAACCACCAGGATGCCCTTTTCCCCGGACACGGCAAAGCCACGCACAGCCAAGGGCGTGGGTGGGTCCAACCCACATGGACTCGGGGTCCGCGGTGTCGCCACTACCGTCACCTTGAATAGACAAGCAAGTGGCATCTTTGCGCGTGTTTTTCGTGAAGGCGAGGCCGGGAGTGGTATCGCCACTCACGCTGTTTCCTATGCGGGTGGGCCGTGTGGGGTCAGTGATTAAGGTGAGACCCTCTCTATACGCATCGAGCCAGAGGTTTCGCCCCTCAATCGTGTCCCGTTTATATCTCCACTCGGTGTGGTGAGCGTTGAAACCTCCGACGACTATTAGGGTGTTTCCCCTGGCCAGTTCGAGGGTTTTACGAAAAAGTTGACTGAATTTGTGGGCGTTTTGAGGAGAGCTGTATATGTTAAGTATAAATATGCTATGTGTTCTGTGTTTGCTGTCTGGAATTAATTCAACAAGGATGTGAGCCGCAGACGACGCACCCACCCTGGCATCGTGACGAATCGCCGGAATGTTTCACGTCACGAGAGTGGCTACCATGGGTTTTTGCTTTGAGTTAACACCAGCGGCGTCTTCTTCTACGTCTGCGAAAGATTTGTAATTGCTGAGCTTTGCAAAAACACCGGTCTCTTGAAGACAAACGACGTCAGGCATTTCGCTTGAATCCTTGGTCCTAATAAATTGTTCAAGGTGAGCGCGTTTCCTCCTAAATCCTCGACAGTTCCATTGCCATACGACAAGCGTACTTGGCTTTCTGGTTTTCTTCTGTAAGCGATTAGACATGGTCGTGAGGATTTTTGGAGCTTTCCGCTGAGGTTGGACGGAAGTAGGGTTTTGTTGATTTCATGGGGCCCGTTCCTCCATCCCTGCCCATCCACGTGGTGGGGCTTTCTAAGGCTGTAACCCTAGCTCTAAGTGGAGAAATTTGGGAGCCGATATTTTCGGCCAATTCCGCAAGCATGGCCTTGAATTTTGTGCTGAGATTCTCGGTTATGGCCTTACTGAGGTCTTCTCCAAATTGGCCGAGCATGTCCTCATCGACCTATGTTTTAGAGTCCGAGTGTGCGGGCTGGCTAGAACTAGTGGGGGTCGATTCTTTGGCCTTGCGTTTCGGCGGTGGAGAGCCCGTTGGTGAGTCGTCCATCGCGTCTGCAGAGCTGTGTTCTGAAATAATTTCAGGCGACTGCTTAGCTGGCGTAATGACCTTGTTGAGTTGTCCTGAATTAGTACCCGCCTGGCCTAGGTTGCATGGGGAATAGGATGTCGTTGATTCCGTTGGTTCCCTTGATCGTTGGTTCCCTTGAGTAGAGCTATTTCCGCCTTGAGGGCTGTATTTTCCGAGATGACGAGCTCTAACATCTGCTTAATTTTTGTAATCTCGGACTGTTGATCTGAATGTTCAGAACCAGGAACGCCTGTGGTAGGGGCGCTGCGCTTTTGGTAATTGCCGTGAGAGACCGTGTTTGCCCAGCTCACCTTGTTTGTTTGGTTGCCTCCGCCGGTGATTCTGGCGGCCAGCGATACTGGGGCTCCGGTGTCGCAGGTGTTGAGTGCTTGCCGAGTTGTCCCTGGTGCCTGGCCCGCGACTCACGTCCCGTCTGCTAGGTCGTTCATGCTGCGGAAGCCGTGGAAAGGACCCCGATCTACCACGCTGGCCGGTTGTCGCTTCGCTCGGCCCGTCCTTATGGAGTATGGACCAGAAAAATTCTTTTGCTCGGGCCGATAATGTCCACGCGCCGCCGGCCGCCCAGCCTTCCCTTTGCTCTCTTCCTCCTTCGTTTGCCCTCTCGTCGCTGTGCCTCTGTACATGGCTCTTCACTTCTTCGCTATCCCCAGAGTCGTCGTTTCTTTCGCAACGACGCCTGTCGTATGCCAGTCCTACTATGCAGGAGGAATGCCTGCACGCGCGGAATTCAAACACCCGTGCGCAGCCGGAATAGACGGCGCAGATAAGCGGACGCCACCGCATACATGGCGATCGCTTATTCCCTATCGGGGGCGTTTATTCTGACATTATGAAGACCCGCTAAAAATATTGTACTAACCCTGTAGATGTAAGACGCAACTGAACGACGACGACTTTGGAATCACCAAAGAATGAGCAAGCGTAATATGAAACGCCACAACATGCAGTCTAGCGTGATTCTGCTTACGACAAACCGATGCAGCGCAAAAATTACCCTCTGTTGTTGGCCCGCTCTCCGGCCGCCTGCTAAATTATTTATGCCGCTTCTGCGCATGAACAATGCTTACAAGGGTCGCCCGGAGTCTCCATCGGCAAACGGCAATGAGACACACATTTCTGTGCCAATGACTGAATTGGACGGCTGCCCTGTAGTAATAAGTACAAAAACACTGTCATCTTGATAAGGCACCCAAGAATATCAAACGCAACCTTCATTGTAACCCATACCGCAACTTACCGCCCGATGTTCACTGTCGCTCTACGGTCGTGTTATCTCGTCGAAAACGCCGTGGACTCTTAAATGCTACGATTTGTATGGCTGCAATTTTGGGCCTACGAGAGTTCCCGGCATTTTTTTTTTCTTTAAGCGGCTGACCAGCAAAACAACCGGCTCGTCAAACCTTTTCTTTTGGCGAGTCATCACCACAGAGATATAGGGTCCGGACGAATTCAAATATCGCGAAATGAAGGCTTGTGAAAAGACCGCACTGTCAGGGCCTCGATCTTGAGCAGATTGCTACGTCGCGGGCAGTCGCGGGTGATGTTATCGCGTTTCTGTTATTTTCTGATGAGCGTGTGAGTGCCGGTCCGTGTTCTAGGCACACTCTGTTTTGGACGCAAGTTGGAGAACGGCGAGAAAGCTGAGGCAACTTTTATAATCGCTAGTGATCAGAACCAGTTGCTCCTTTCGTCTTTTGTAAAACCTTTTAAAACTCATCCGAATTGTTCACAAATTTACAAACAGAGTCACATTTTCGGCAAGCACTGCGCAAAAGGTAGTGTTTGTATAGCAGCCATATGTCTATATGTGCGCCCTACATTTTGTTTTCCCCCCATGCAAACCAATCCTTAACGCATCTTTGCCGTGCCGTACGACTACTCAATTCCTTCGGGTTCGGGCTACCCAGAAGGTGCTGTCCAACAAGTTAATCAAGCCGTGCGAAGGAGGAGCGCAATGAACGCGAAGTGGCGCCAACGCAGGCCCAAAGCACTCCGTGCCCAAAACTACCGTCGCCGAAGCACACGACAAAAGCCGACGGAATGCGTTCCGCCAACGCGCCCGCCGGCGCACGGGGAACGCCGGCCGCTTAGCCGCCGGACCATTCGCTCCGCCATCAACATTGCGCTCCGCGAGTGATGGACATTAGGAGCCCGCAGGAGAGAGCGAAGTCGGCGCTCCTGTTTATCTTGCTCCGTGGTAAAAACTGTCTAAGGTGCTCTATCGAGTTACCGAGGAACGCAACATGAATCGGGCGTTATCATACGGATTGAAAACTGCAAATGTATGCAAAATGTCTCACTTGTCACCGAAGTTGGGAGGTGGTAGCAGGTTCGCTACATATCTCGGGCAGAACAACTACCCGATGCAAAAAATTACCGCCCCTTCATAATGAAAGTAGAGAGAACCGCGAAAGCCAAAAGTTCGTCCAACTTTCGCTGAAAGTGCATCTAACCGAACGTCAAACCATCATACACCCAAACCGCAAGCGAAGAGCGAACCCATGCAAAGATTTTTCTTGCACTAAATAAACGCAACTACGAACTATCTAAATGTACTACACCGTAACGTGGTTTATGACATAAAGGTTTATTATTGTGCTCCTTCATGGTCGACGCGTGTGTTGTCTTATTTAGAGCCGTTCGTTTCTGCGATTTTAAAATAACTATTTTGGCACAATGCAATCACAGTTTCAGAAAGAGAGAGAGAGACAAAGCCCATATTTGCGGTCCCTGGTTTCATGCACGCGCCGTGTGTGTAGAGACCTTAATTATCACAGCTGTTCGGTCGAGCAACTGGTCTAAGGGCGACTGTATTAGTTTTTTGACAGAATGCGATCGGTCCCACTAAAAAAGCTTTCGCTTTAAAAAGGAACGGTGTCCCACTGCCCCTTTTTGCATAATAAGTAGCGGGATCCCACTACTTAATATAGCATTTGCATACTAGCATGTTTTGACGGTTTGTTCTTGCGCGACGCGAGATTAATCAGCTATTGCGTTTATGTCTGCCTTTTCCTTTTTGTTGCACAGTCTGTGGCGTGCTATCTTGCTATCTGCTTTGCGTGCCGTCATACCAGCGTAATTAGTATGCTGCGGGCAAATCACAGGCATGTCGCGCGGAGCTTGCCCACGTGACATGCTTTCTAAATGCTTACTTGAATGATTTCAACTATTTTTTACAACATTGAGCACTAATGCTACTGTACCAACCAGAGAGACGGGAGGACAGCGGCACGGAACACCATTGGACCGTTTTTTGCATAAACCGTAGGAAAGTTGTCACCAGCTTCCCACGTTGACCTCCATTGCCCTTGCTTATTGCCTTGGCACTACCTCAGCACAATCTGTTCATTTAAAGTGGCAGAATCATCTCGTGACGGGAGTCTTGTGAAAATAAAGTATGGTCAGGCAGTTTGTTTCCATGAACGCACAACCAATATGCACGAGGGCCTGATAAAAATTTTGAAATGAGACCCCCCTACCTAAAGTTGGCTTGAAACACAGCGCAAAAAAGACCAAGGACGAGACGGAGACGACAAACAAGCGCTGTGTTGCTAATGGCTTACCAACTAGCCGGAACCCTCACGCTTTTTGGCTTGAAAGTTAGAGCAAGTGGTGATGCTCCAACTTTCAAGCCGACGCCTAAGGCTTCAGTAATCAGGTACGTTTGTATCCAGGCGCAAAGGCCACGTACACAGAAGCGCAGCAACCAAACCACGAAGAGGTTTGGCACAACTGGAGGAGAGGGCTGCCCACTCCGATCAAACCAAAGCACGGTGTCGCACAGTTGAGAGCTGTGAAAGCACTCGAGAAGAAGGGCGATATTGGAGCCGCAATTGTTACAAACGCCTTTCAGCACGTGTGTTCTGCATCGTCTTAGATAGCACGAGGACGCGCGTTCGATTCCCGGCCGCGGCGGCCGCTTTTCTTATGGAGGGGGAAGGCAAAAATGCCCTTGTGTTCGAGATTTTGGCGCCCGTTAAAGATCTCCAGGTCGTCAAACTTAATCCGGAGCCCTTCAATACGGCACGCCTGAGTAGCGTCGGCGCGTTAAACCCCACAATCAATCAATCAATCAATCAATGCAGTGTCATTGATTGATCATATATCAATGTGTAATCACATATCCCAGCTGACCACTACCACAGCGTGGAGGTAGAAAGCTCAGTAACACTTCCGAAGTTCGCTTCTTACGCTTATGATGGGTGCCGGGCACTCAAATTCCTCACCCACAATTTTCTTTTTTCTGCCTTTGTTTTGACGTGCTGGTGCCCTGGGTCCCCGTTGCAACACTCGGACATAGCGTGGACAGGTTGACGCCGTATTCCCGCGAGATGCCCACCAGGTCGGTTTACAAGTATCAAGGCGCGCCGGGTGCGGAGGGTGGAAGAACGCCAAGCAGACTCGTTGTTTCATGTTCCATGCGCGAACGTTTTATGTTGTTGGCTCCAAGATTTCACAGCATCAGCTTGCGGTGAGAAACAGCGCGGCTTCGTATGCGCGACGTTCGTATCCCCCCCCCTCTTGCTTCTCGATGCTATTCCCCGCCTCCTGGTCTGGCCACACTGCGCCTGCCATTGAGACGACGGTACCGTATGCCATCTTCTCCACGTACAGTTGTACAGAGAAAGATATGCCTCAAAAAGCCTGCCGAAGCACGAAGAGCCGACTTAATGGAGCCACCGGCCAGGCGCGCTTGCGCCGCTCGCTGCGGCAGGCTGCACGGATTCAGTTACTCTAGATGCCGGGTATGCCTTTTCGCTCCAGCGATGGCAACGCCATCTTCTGAAAATCACCATTCCATTCCCATTCCATTCCGGGGAAAAGGCGCCTAATTCCATTCCTCCAGGCGTCGTCGTCATTCCATTCCCATTCCATTCCGGCATCTCGAAAAGGTGGAATGAATCCGGAGTCATTCCAATTCCGGAATGGTAACTCCGCAACACTGCTACATGATGATGATGGTTTAAGTTTAATGGCGCAAGGCCGACATGGGCAAAGAGCGCCAAATACAAAGTTATTAGATAAGGAGGGAAATCGGATAAAGTCAGTTAAATACTATGAGCACGTCTGGTGTAAAGGGCCAGGGTGAAGAACGTGAGTGGTTAAAAAATAAATACGGTGGCTGGTGTATAGGACCAGGGGTAAACTATGGGTGATAAGAGATGAGTTGTAAGAAATGAACTTCAGATAGGAATCTTAAGGTTCGCTGAACAGAGAACATGGCTTCATCTCCTAAGAAGTATGACGGGTGTGGTGGAATATGTCGTGTGTGTAGTTGTGGGAAGTGTTTTCGTCGTGTAATGTCGAGTGCCTTACATTGTATGAGGATGTGGATCACGGATAGGGCCTCTCCGCACCTGCTGCACAGAGGTCTTGGAGACCCCGTGAGAAGGTGCGAGTGCGTTGGCATGAGTGTGCCCTATCCGTAATCTAGCCAAGGCGACTTCAGTGTATCTATTACGTGTGTCGGTGGTGTATGGTCCCAAGTGTGGTTTTATTACGTGTAACTTGTTGTCTGTTTGTTCACGTCCAGTGTGTTTGCCATGTTTTGATGATGATGATCGTTGGATGTTAGGGGTCGATGATAGGGGTGAAACCTTAAACACTAACTAAAATCAGCAAAAACAAAAGTAAAATCTCAACACGACAATGAGCATGGCTGGTGTATAGGGCCAGATTTCATGATGCGTGATAGGAAATGAGGTTTAAAAACTTGACGTCGGACAAATACTCAAACACACGTTTCACGGAAACAATGGCATCATCACCTAGGAAAAACGATGGATGTAGGGGAATATGTTGTCTGTAGAGTTCTCTGAAGTGTTTGTGTCGTGTTGTGTGAAGTGTCTTGCATGTGATTAGTATGTGCACTACGGATAGGGCCTCTCCGCACCTGCCGCACTGGGGTCTAGGAGATCCCGTCAGCAGATACGAGCCTACCCAAGGCGACTTCCGTGTGTCTGTTGCGTGAGTCAGCTGTGTACCGTCCCAAGTGTGGCTTTATTACATGTAGTTTGTTGTCTGTCTGTTCGTCCCAGTGTGTTTGCCATGTTCTGCGCAGGTGTTGTCTTATGTGTGGCTTGAGGTCTGTGTACGGTACGGTTGTTATGTCTACAGTGTTCCTGAGTGCAGCAGCAGCTGCCCTCTCGTCTGCCAACTCATTCCCAGCGATCCCAGCATGTCCTGGAACCCAGCAGAGGAGCAGCTGATGCTTCTTTGCATACACAGACATGATAATGTTAAATACAAGATTAACTATGTGGTTTTTGGGGGGTGTATGCGATGACAGTGCGCGAACAACACTCAAGGAATCTGTGTAGATGATAGACTTCGGAATTTGATTTTCATGTATGTGTCGTACAATCAGCAAAATCCCATGCGCTTCTGCTGAAAAAATTGTCGTGTGGACGCTCATGGTTCTGGCTGCACTGAAATTCGGACCATGAGCAGCGCAGGAGACCATAGTGGAGGTTTTAGACGCGTCACTGTAAAATTCTGCAAGTGGGTATTTAAACTGCAGAGACAGAAAGTGCTGCAGTATTGCAGCTCGCGGTACCCGATTTTTGTCAAGTTTCATAAAAGAAAGGTCGGAGGACACAGGACGAACTTTTCCAAGGAGGTAAAATGTCTGAAAAGGTTGATCCGTACACATCTAAAAACGAAGCGCTCAGATCCGAGGCTCGCTCTCCTCACTCTAAGTGAAAAGGGCAGAGGAACGGATGGGCGATTTACAAAAGAACAGATGTGGATGTGTCGTTAAAAACAGGATAAAAAGGATGGTTATTCAGCGATGAAATTTTAAAAGCATAAAGTAAGTCCATGTACGTCCGTTGGTTCTCAAGGCTCCACTTATTACACTCGGCATACAGACTCTCGACAGGGCTAGTGCGAAAAGCACCCGACGCAAGCCGTAGCCCCAAGTGTAGCACTGGGTCAAGCATTCGCAACGCTGTTTTAGACGCCGACCCATATACCACACTACCATAGTCTAAACGAGACCCAACCAAAGCAGTATAGAGCCGTAGTAGGAGTTCTTTGTCGGAACCATACGATTGATGGGAGAGAACCTTAAGTATATTCATTGTTTTCAGACATTTATGTTTAAGTTTCTTGATGTGTGGAATGAATGTGAGTTTCTGGTCAAACACAACACCTACAAACTTGTGCTCCTTGTTCACAGGAAGCGACACGCCATTCAGAGTAATGTCTGGGTCCGGATGGACCCCGCGCTTCCTGGAGAACACAACGCAGGAGCTTTTTGCAGGATTCAATTTAAACCCATTCTTGTCTGCCCAGCCGGCAAGCTTCTTGACACCAAGCTGGACTTGACGTTCGCATATTGACATATTACATGATTTAAAAGATATTTGCACGTCGTCTACATACATAGAATAAGAGATTGTTGGTGGCAGTGCCTTTCCAGAGAGTTCATCTTTATGATAAAGAGAGTGCAACTCAACACGCCACCTTGCGGCACGCCATTTTCTTGGACGTGAACCTTTGAAAGTGCACAACCAACTCTTACTCTGAACGCTCTCTCCGACAAATAACTAACAAGGGTGTTCAACATATTACCCGAAACACCAAATGACCTGAGGTCACTAAGGATCCCATAACGCCAAGCGGTGTCGTAGGCCTTCTCGAGGTCGAAAAAGACAGTTAAGCAGTACTGCTTATGCACGAAGGCATCCTTGATGTATGAGTCAAGTGCAACCAGTTGATCGTTCGTCGATCGCCCCACCCTAAAGCCTGCCTGGCAGCTGTCGAGAAGACCATTGTACTCGAGGAAGTACACGAGCCTGCGATTGAGCATCTTCTCGAAGAGCTTGCACAGGCAGCTCGTCAGGGCTATTGGACGGTAACTTGAGGGGGACGACGGGTCCTTTCCCTCCTTCAAGAAAGCCACTACAATGGCCTCCCTCCAAGAGTGTGGAATGTGCCCCGAAAGCCATATTTTATTATATAGATGTAGAAGTGCTTCAAGTGTGTCTGCGTGTAGGTGTTGTATCATTGTGTATGTAATGTTGTCTGGGCCTGGAGCTGAGGGTTTACACGTGCTCAGAGCAGCCCTCAGCTCATGTAGTGAAAACAGGGAGTTATAAGAAGTCTGTGATTTGTTGTTGTCGTGTAGGGACTTCTTTTCACAAGAGGCTTTATACTTCAGGAAAGTGTTCGTTTAGTGTGCTGAACTGGACACGTGTTGGAAGTGTTGTGCGAGTGTGTCAGCCTGGTCTTCCAGTGTGTCCCCTGTTGTACTGACCAGGGGCAGGCTGTGTGTATGTCGTCCTTTGAGTTTGCGTATACGTGTCCATACCTTGCGTGTGTCTGTGTATGAGTTTATAGATGTTATGAATGAGCGCCAACTCTCTCGTTTTGCCTCACGGCGCACACGTTTTCCTAACGCCTTGGCCCGTTTGAACAAAATGAGGTTACCCGACGTGGGGTACCGACGAAGGACACCCCACGCCTTGTTCTGGGCCTCTCGCGCCCGCCTACAGTCCTCATTCCACCACGGCCTCCGCTGGTTGCGCGGGGCACCAGAGGCGTGGGGAATGGACTTTTCGGCGGCGTCGAGGATGTGCGCCGTGAGGAGTTGTGCGGCTTCATCTACATGTAGGTGTGCTATGGATGTGTGGTGTAGTTTCGATGTCTCTGTAAATGTGTTCCAGTTAGCTCGTGCTTCGTTGAACCTATTATGGGAAGATGAACTGCTTGGGCCTTTACCTATATATCTAAGTGAGGTGGGGAAGTGGTCACTACCATATGGGTCAGTTCCCACACCCCACTCGAGAAGAGGTAAGAGAACTGCGGAGCCAATAGCCAAGTCAAGACATGAGTATGTGTTGTGTCCTATGTTATGATATGTAGGCTGTTTATTGTTAAAAAGGCATGCTCCAGAAGATGTCAGGAATTTCTCTATCAGGGCGACCTCGGGCATCCGTTCTGGAAGAGCCCCAAAGAGAGTTGTGAGCATTAAGGTCGCCTGTTAGAATGTATGGTTCGGGCAGCTGGTCAACCAGCGCCTCGAAGTCAGAGTTTAAAAGTGAAACATCAGGAGGAATGTATATGGAGCATACCGTTATCAACCTATTAAATATTATCGTTCGAATTGCCACAGCCTCAAGGATTGTGTTCAAGGTGACAGGGTGGCATGCTAAGGATTTGCGGGCGATTATGGCCACACCGCCAGAAGAGTGTGTGCAGCCAACCCTGTCCTTTCTGTATACCAGGTAACTATTCAAGAAATTTGTGTTCTTGGAATTCAGGTGTGTTTCCTGAACACACATTACACTTGGCTGATTGCTATGCAGGATCTCATAGACGTCGTCAAGATTACTTAGAAGGCCTCTGCAGTTCCATTGAACGATATTTTCTCTTCCCATTATTATGTATTAGAGCTACTGGAGTGTGACTATTTATGTAGGGTCTTTCGGGGCTTGGACTCTTGGACGGGGTTTCTTTACCTCCTCTGGAGGTTTAGATGGAGGGACCCGTTCCTTCCGCTGCGAAGCAGACAGGAAGGGTCCCACATCCAAGTCATCATCTGAGTTGGAAGGGGTACCCGGCGTACCGGACCCCCCGGACCTCGCACCCTTTGCGGTGCCCTTCGTTTTGGCCGCGACCGCCGAGGGCGTCAGGAGCGCCCCAGGTGGCACAGGCGGTGCGGCGGAGGTGGGAACTGCTGCGGTTTCCTCCAGCTCCATCTCCTCCGGGCCCTCGCATGTGCTTCGGGCCGGTGGAGAGGAGGAAACAGAGGGTGCAGCAGCATCCCCAACGGACGTGGATGCCACCACAGCCGCTGCTGACTTAGCAGGCGGTGCGGTGGCGGGTTGGGTCGCCAGAGGCAACCCAGGGGGGGGCGGAGGCGGGACCAAGTCCGACTCGTGGTACTGGGTCCCCGCCGAAACAAGACGCCGCTCCGCCCCCCGGCGAGCTGCGTCGGCGTACCTCCCCAAGGGGAAAGAGGCGAACCTCTTTCGCGCCTCGGGGAAGGAGATGTTCTCAGTTACTTTCACGTGGATGATCTTTTTTTCTTGGTGAAACTTCTCACAGCTACGGGAGTATGCCGCGTGCGGCCCCTGACAGTTTGCGCAGGTGAAGGTGGTGGAATCACATTTTCAGTGGGGTGGTCGTGTGCGGCGCATTTTGCGCAGGTCTGTTTGCCGCGGCAAGAAGTCGTAGCGTGCCCGAACCGCTGGCACTTGTAGCAGCGGCGCGGGTTAGGTATGTACGGACGTACACCACACCTAATGAAACCAGCATTGATGTGATCAGGAAGTTTTGAACTGCTGAATGTTAAGATTATGTGCTTTGTGGGTATTTCTACATTGTCGCGACGGATGGTGATTCTCCTGACAGCTGTTACGCCCTGATCCTTCAGACCTTCTAGAAGGTCGGCCTCTGTTTCACTTAGCAGATCTGGTTGAGATATCACCCCCTGCGAGCTGTTGAGGCTGCGGTGGGGTGTGACAGTGATGTCCAGATCTGCCATGCGGGTTTGGGTCAGGAGATTTGTGGCTTGCTGCTGCGTCTTGACTTCAACCAACACTTCGCCTGTTCGTAGTTTTTTTGCCTCGAAAGATTTGCCAACAATTCCTTCAAGGAACTTGGAGACGAGGAATACAGATTGGGAGGAGAGAGAGAGAATAAACTTTATTTAATGAGACGAGTCAAGCGGGCGGTTTCCTCAGTTCAGGACCCCGTTGGAGCGTCCAGCCGCCTCAGCTCGGTGGATCAGCCGAAGCTGCTCTTCGAGGCTAGAGCTGGCCAGCACTTCCTCCCACTGCTCAATCGAGGGATTAGATATCGGGGAAAGTGAGGGGTTAAGCTGGCACTCCCACACCATGTGATACAGGGTGCAGGGCGCGTTGCAGAATTGGCACTGTGGGTAGTATATTGTTGGCCAGAATAAGTGGAGTTTGGTCGGGTGGGGGAACGTGTTGGTTTGGAGGAGACGCCAGGAGCGCTCCTCTGCCTTGCTGAGGGAGGGGTGGCCAGCGGGTAGCATAAGTCTGGTGAGCCTGTAGAATTGGGTCACCTCCTGGTATGACGTTACAGGGATCGCTGTCTCAAGCCAACTTTCCCGCGGCGCTCGGTTGGTCAGACCTCGAGCAGTCTCATGAGCAAAGACATTACCGCAGAGGGAAGCGTGAGCTGGTGTCCAGACAATCGACACCCTTTTCCTCGGAGGGTTCTGGCCGAGGATCTTCATGGCGATGCACGAGATGCGGCCTTGGAGGTAGCTCCTACACGCTGACTGTGAATCTGTGATTATCACTTCCGCTGGGGTCGGAGGAGACGGGTTTGGATTTGTCGATTGATTCAAGGACCAAAAAACGGGGATAGTTGTCATGTTTCGGAACGTTGATAGTTGGTAGGGGTGGAAAGGAAACTTCGGTGCGGCCCCTTTTCGGGGGCCGATCACGTCTGGGGGGGGGGGGGTTTGAAAATTCCATATGATACATTGGAAAGCGGGAGACGGGGGTACTTTCTCCTTTGACCTTACCCTGGTAGTCAAAGAGGTCCCGGAGCTCCCTGCCTGGTAGACAGGCAGGGAGCCCATCGGCCGGAGCTTGACCAAGGTTCCGACGGCCACCGTTTACGGCTTCTACCCTTCACCTTAAAAACACCTCGCCACGGTTGGACACGGCTTATGTTGGGAGCTCGGGGTCCGCGGTGTCGCTGCTCACCGTCACCATGAATACGTTTGCCATGTTTTGCGAAGTTGTTGTCTGATGTGTGGTTTCACGTTGGTGTAGGGTAATGTGGTTATGTCTACTGTATTCGAGAGTGTAGCAGCAGCAGCCATTCGGGTCCGGTGCTTCGTTCTCGGCTATACCACTGTGGCCGGGGACCCAGCAAAAGAACCAGTTCCAAATTTGCGTACATACACCGACATAATACCCTTGACTATTAGATTTACAACGTGATTTTTTGAAGGACTTTGTTGACGACACACCCGCACGACACTGAGGGAGTCTGTATATATAATGGATTGTGGGATGTTGACTTTGAAGGATATGATTAACAACAAGAAATACACCATAAGCCTCTGCCGTAAAGATACTGGTATTACTGTTAGAGTTCTAGTGACATTAAGGCCGGGCCCATGCGCCGCGCAGGGACACAGAGGTGGCAGTTTTAGAGGCGTCCGTATAAAATTCAGAAAATTGATACTTCTGCTGCAAATACAAGAATGCTGCAGAATTGCACATGTGGGAGCTCGGTTTTTATCTACTTGTGTGAAGGATGTGTCGCATGATACAGGGAGGAGATGCCATGGTGCTATAAAATCTGTTTGAGAACTTTGTATGGTGTCTAAAAAGGGAGACAGAAAGCTCTGACGCTTCCTCTCTAACTCTGTAAGAGAAGGGCGCAGAGAACGATGGTCGGTTTAGGAGTAGTGCAGTCTGAGACGTATCATAAAAAGCCGATTTAAAGGGATGGTGTGGCATAGATGAAATTTTTAAAAGCAAAAAGAAGATCTGTGTATGCTCGCTGACGTTGTAGGTTCCACTTATTACACTCCACATAGAGGCTTTCGACCGGGCTAGTCCGGAAGGCGCCACATGCCAACCGGAGCCCCAGATGAAGCACTGGGTCCAGCATTTTCAGGGATGTCTTACTTGCTGACCCATAAACAACGCTTCCATAGTCTAATCGTGAACCTATCAGGCTGGTAAAAACACGTAAAAGAAGTTGTTTGTCAGCCCCATATGAAGAGTGGGAGAGAACCTTGAGTATATTCATGGCCTTTAAGCATTTATGTTTAAGTTGTTTTATGTGTGGAATGAACGAGAGCTTTTCGTCAAGGACTACACCTAAAAACTTGTGTTCATTTCTGACTGGAATTGAGACACCATTGAGTTTGATGTCTGGATCCGGCCGAATGCCGCGCCTTTTCGAAAACAAAACACAAGTACACTTCACTGGATTAAATTTAAAACCGTTGCTATCTGCCCAGCCAGCTAGCTTGTTAACACCAAGCTGGACTTGGCGCTCGCAGATAGACAGGTTACAAGACTTAAAGGATAATTGCACGTCGTCTACATAGATTGAGCAGGAAATGGTTGGTGGCAGAGCCTTCCGAAGAGAGTTCATTTTTACAATAAACAAAGTGCAACTCAAAACTCCACCTTGCGGAACACCGTTTTCCTGCACATGAACTCTAGAGAGTGCAGTTCCAACTCGCACGCGAAACGTTCTTTCAGAGAGGTAACTGGCAAGCGTGTTCCACATGTTACCCGACATACCAAAGGACTTCAAATCGCTGAGGATGCCGTACCGCCAAGCAGTGTCGTACGCCTTTTCAAGATCAAAGAATACTGTCATACAGTACTGCTTATGGAGGTAAGCATCTTTAATATATGACTCTAACGCAACGAGTTGATCGTTCGTAGATCGCCCCGCCCTAAAGCCTGCCTGACAGCTCTCGAGAAGACCGTTGTACTCTAAGAAGTACACGAGTCTCCTGTTTATCATCTTCTCGAAGAGCTTACACAGGCAGCTTGTCAGGGCAATGGGGCGATAACTGGCGGGAGAGGAAGGGTCCTTCCCTTTCTTTAGGAAAGCCACTACTATGGCCTCCCTCCAAGAGCGTGGGAAGTGCCCCGAAAGAATATTTTATTGTAGAGGTGAAGAAGTGTTTCAAGTGTGTCTGCATGTAAGTGTTGTATCATTGTGTATGAAATCCTGGTCGGGCACCTGGAGCTGAAGGTTTACAAGTACCGAGTGCGACCTTCAGCTCATGAAGTGAAAAAGGGGGTGTTATAGGATGAGTTCGACTTATTAGTGTCTCGCAAGGACTTCTTCTCACATGATGCTTTTGTGTTAATGAATGAAAGTGTTGGTGTAGCGTGCTGAACTGGACACGTGTTCGAAGTGTTGTGCAAGTGTGTTAGCCTGGTCTTCCAGTGTGTCCCCTGTTGTACTAACCAGGGGCAGGCTGTGTGTCTGTTGTCCTTTTAGTTTTCGTATTCGTGTCAGACTTTTCGCGTGTCAGTGTATGAGTTGATGGAAGTGAGGAAGGTGCGCCAACTCTCCCTTTTCGCCTCACGACGCACTCGCTTCCCAAAAGCCTTTGCCCGTTTAAAAAAGAAATGAGGTTATGTGACGTGGGGAACCGCGAAGGACCACCCCACGCCTTGTTCTGGGCCCTCGCGCCCCGCCTGCAGTCCTCGTTCCACCAGGGCCTCCTTGGGGTGGCGGGACCCACTGGAGGCCTGGGGAATGGACTTTTCGGCAGAGTCGAGGATGTGCGCCGTGACGAGTTGGGCGCTTCCTCACGTGTAGGTGTTTTATGGATGTGTGGTGTAGTTGAGATGTTGTGTGAATGCGCTCCAGTTTGCTTTTGATTCATTAAACCTTTATGGGAAGATGGACTGCTCGGGCCTATACCTATATACGTTAATGAAGTGGGAAGTGGTCACTACCATATGGGTCCGTGCCCACACCCCACTCAAGACATGGAAAAGAACTGCGGAACCAATAGCCAAGTCAAGATGCGAGTATGTATTGTGTCCTAAGTTATGGTATGTAGGCTGTTTTTTTGTTGAAACGGCATGCTCCTGAAGATGTAAGAAACTTCTCTATCAGGCGACCTCGGGCATCGGTTCTAGAGGAGCCCCAAAGAGAGTTGTGTGCATTAAGGTCGCCCGTTATGATGTATGGCTCGGGCAGCTGGTCGACCAGCGCCTCGAGTCAGAGCTTCAGAAGTGCATAATCAGGACGAATGTAAATGGAGCATACCGTTATCAACCTATTAAAAATTATTGTGCGTATTGCTACAGCCTCAAGGACGGTGTTGAGAGCGACAGGGTGGCATGCTAGGGATTTCCGGGCTTTTATGGCTACACCGCCCGAAGAGTGTGTGCAGCCATCCCTGTCCTTTCTGAAGACCATGTACCTATTAAAGAAATTTGTGTGCTTGGAATTCAAATGCGTCTCCTGAAGACACATCACACTTGGCTGATTAGCATGCAGTATTTCGTATACATCGTCAAGATTTTTAAGAAGGCCTCTACAGTTCCATTGAATTATGTTTTCTCTTCCCATTATTTAGTGTGAGAGCTACTGGAGTGTGTGTGTTTGTTTATGTGTCGTCTTTCGGGGCTGTGACTCTCGCCTTTTTTGGCTTGTCGGGAGGCTTTGGCGTCGGGACGCGTTCCTTGCAGGAACGGCCCGACATCCATCTCGTCGTCGGATGTCCGAGGGGTGCCCGACGGACCGGGCCCCCTGGACTTGGCCTCCCCTCGGGAGCCCTTCGTTTGAGCCGCCACCGCCGAGGGCGTCCGGGGCGCCAGAGGTGCACGGGCGGTGCGGTGGCGGTGGGAACCGGTGCGGGGCCCGTGGTGTCCATCACCTCTGTACCCTCCAACGCACTGGAGGGCGGGGAGACAGAGGCGGGAGCGGCACCGGTCCCGACGGAAGAGGTTGCCACCACAACCGCTGCTGCCTCAGCAAGCGGCGTGGTGGCGGGTTGGGCTGCCAGAGGCAACCCAGGGGGGGGCGGGCGAGGGACCAGGTCAGACTCGCTGAACTGGGTCCCTGTGGAAACGAGACGCCGCTCCGCCCCCCGGCGAGCTGCGTCGGCGTACCTCCCCAGGGGGAAAGAGGCGAACCTCTTCCGCGCCTCTGGAAAGGTGATGTTCTCGGTTACCTTGATGTTTATGATCTTTTTTTCTAGTTGAAATTTTTCGCACTTGCGGGAGTATGCCGCATGCGGTCCCCCGCAGTTTACACAAGTGAGAGTTTCGGCTGAGCAGTTCTCGCTCGGATGATCGTGCGCCGCGCACTTTGCACACGTCGTTCGGCCACGGCAAGAGTTCGTACCATGCCCGAACCGCTGGCACTTAAAACAGCGCCGCGGGTTCGGGATGTACGGACGGATGGAGCAACGGATAAAACCTGCATTTATGTATTGTGGAAGAACTGCGCGGTCGAAAGTCAAGATAATGTGTTTGGTGGGAATCTCCTTGTCGTCTCTGCGGATGGTGATGCGTCTCACGGCAGTGACGCCCTGATCCTTCAAGCCGGCAAGGAGATCCGCATCCGTTTCGTTCAAGAGATCCGTCTCGGATATCACACCTTGCGAGCTGTTGAGGCTCCGATGGGGTGTGACCCTGATGTCTAGATCAGCCAGTCTAGTCTGAGCTAGAAGCTTCGTGGACTGCTGCTTGTCATTTACCTCGATTAGTAGTTCACCAGACCTTTGTTTTTTGCACTTATATGATTTTCCTATTATGGCTTCAAGATATTTTGCGATCAAGAAGACTGACTGAGATGCAAGAGGGTGGGTTGGATTGAGGGACTCCATGACAAGAAATCGAGAGTAATGATCTGGTTCAGGAAATGTCAAAGATGGCAATGAAGGAAAAGATACTTCGGTGCGGCCCCTTTTCAGGGACCGATCACGTTTGGGGGGGGGGGGTTTGAAAATGCCATACAGTATGTATAGAAGCAGGGGACGGGGGTACTTTCTTCTTCACAACCTTACCCTGATAGCTGAGGAGGTCCGGAGCTCCCTGCCTGATAAACAGACAGGGAGCCCATCCGCCGGAGCTTGACCTGGAGGCTCCGACAGCCACCGTTCGTGGTTTCTAACCCTCCACCTATAAACACATCGCCACGGTTGATCCAGCTTATGTTTGGGGGCTCGGGGTCCACGGTATCGCCTAGTACCGTCACCAAGATTGCTCAAGGTGCCCCGTGCGGGGAACACTGCTACATACATACAGCAAGAAATGGTAGGTCGCAATTGCCTTACCAATAGTTCATTTTAATTATAAACAGAGTGCCTGCGGCACGCTGTTTTCTTTAACATGAATACTTGAAAGTGCATTTCCAACTCTTAAACGAAACGTTCTTTCAGACATGTAACTACCAGGGGTGTTGAGGATATGGCCCGAACACCGCAAGACTTCAGGTCACTCAGGATCCCGCAACGTCAAGCGGTGTCAGAGGCCTTCTCAGGTAAAAAAAAACACCGTTGCGCAAAACTGATTGTGGATGAAGCGTTCTTGATGTATTATTCAAAGCGTACAAGTTGGTCATTCGTGGATCGCCCGCAATGAAGCCTGCCTGCAGCCCTAGAGAAGATCGTAGTACTCAAGAATGTACACAAGTCTCCTGTTTATTCATCTTCTCGAGGTGCTTGCACAGGCAGCTTGCAAAGCGATGAGCCGATAGCTTGCGGGAGAGGAAGGGCCCTTCCATTTCCTCCAGAAAGGTGACTACTATGGCCTCCCTCCAAGAAGCGTGGAATGTGCCCCGATACCCATATTTTATTGTATTTATGTAGAAGTGTTTCAAGGGTATGTATCATGGTGTGTATCATGGTGTATGTAATTTGTCTGCACCTGGAGCTGAAGGCTACATGTGGTCAGAACGGCCCTTCAGCTCATGAATTGAAAACGCAGAATTGTAGGAAGTGTGCGACTTGTTGCTATCACGCAGGGACTCTCTGCAGATGTTTTGCGTTTGCATGAAAGTATTTGTGTAGTGTGCTGAACTGGACACAGGAGGCTACCAAAAAAACGTTCGTCTTCAAAAACTCTTGACGAGGCCACTCACAAAATTTGCGAGGCTACTAGGCAAAGAATCCTTCCTCTGCATGAGGCCACAAGATACCACAATGAAAGCAGTGGAGGCCGGAAAAAAATTTCTTGCGTGTGCTGATGCACCAGACAAAATGTCGCCAACCAAGTTTCCAACCAGCGACTTCTCCAAGTGACTGAGAACAGAAACCGCCTGCTACCTATCGTGGAATCCATCATATTTTTAGGGCGTCAAGGCATACCGCTGCGTGGGACACAGAGACGATGGCATGCTCCTCGACAGCTTACAAGAGGCTGCGCCAGTCGCTAACGAGGGCAATTTTCGTGAACTTTTGCGCTTTCGGGTCTCCAGTGGTGACAAGGAACTTGAGAAGCATCTAGTAAGCACGTCATCTCGGGCCACTTATATCAGCAAAACGACTCAGAATGAGCTGATCAAGTGCTGTGGGGAAGAAATCCTTGCTAGGATCATTCAATGGGTACAAGAAGCCGGCATGCTACAGTGTAATGTTCGATGAAACCGCTGACGCAGCCCATTTGTCACAGTTATGACTTGCTCTGCGATATGTCCTCAACAACGTGGTTCGAGAGACTTTGTGCAGTTTCTAGACATTCGTAGTGACATAGGTGGCCCAGCTGTCGGAACCGGTATACGTGAGCCTGTTTTGACAGGAAGGGCGCTCGGAGAACAGGTTATTAAGGCCTGAAGGCGTTAGGACTTGATCTTGAAAAGTGATTTTGTATAGGTACGGATGGCTGCAGTGTAATGGTCTCTCAGGTTTGTGGCGCTGTATCTGAAATTAAGCGTTCTGCACCCAATGCCTGTGCACTGTCCTTGCTTAACCATGCGCTTAACTTGTCGTTGTCAAATCATCAAGGGTCCAGTCCATTAGGAACGCTGTTGGTGTTATGAAGGACGTAATTTCTTTCTCACAGCGTCCCATAAACGGAATGTCGTTCTGAAGAGCGTTCTTGCTAGCCAACTTAAAGGCCTCTGCGAACAAGATGGATGGAACGACACGACAGCATTATCCGGTTTCGAGATTCACTCGGGAGTGTGGCGAAAGCTCTGGATATCATTTCCGGCTGGACATTTCTAGAAATGCACAGCTCTGCGAAAGCTACGACACTGCGAGCAGCTATCAGCGACGGCGAATTCCTGGTTGCAGTTACTTGCTTGGCAGATACGCTTACACATACACTTCCCCTTAGTCGCCTCTTCCAAAAAGAGTGCGGTGACGTTCGAACTGCTAGGACTGCGTTGGTAGACACCATTGCGGTTCTTGATAACCGAAGAATGGACTCTGCCGAAGCATTTCCAAGCTCTATAAAGACGCCGTCGATTTGGCGGATTATCTGGAAACTGAGATTCGGTCCCCACGTATAAATAAAAGACAGACGCCCAGGTGCAACGCGCCTACGCTATACACAGAGCTATTACAGAACGGCCGTATACATTCAATTACTCGACAATGTGCTGACCGACTTGAAAGCGCGATTCACAGTCGCGGCGGAAAGTGCTTACGAACTGTTTATGTTTGTGGCATCACAGACACGCACTACAAAGACGACGACGAAAAATTTCTCGCAACTATTGCTGAGGGAATTCCACGTTTTTGGCGACAAATGCTGATGCATCAACGACCGCAAAGATAGGCCACGCTGAGCTGCGTTTATCGCAACCAGAAATTGAAACGGAGCGGAAATTCCAACTACTGCTGTTGGGGCGCTGAGCGTGTGCGACAGGGAAGTCTTTCCCTTAATACATACCTCCTGCAGATACTGACCACCTTGCCTGAGTTATTGCCAGTGCGGAAAGGTCTTTCTCCGCTTTTACGAAGTTTGAAGACCTGGATGCGCTCTCAAATGGGCGAAGGGCGCTTGACTGACTGGCATTGCTACACACTCATGGGGACATTTTCATTGACACGGCCAAAATAATTGATCGGTTCGCAACCAAAGACAGCAGACGACGGAGGTTAGAATTTGTTATCTAGGTAGCTTATACATATAGTGCTGCGAAGCAGCTTGTCTGTTTGTTCATTTATGTGTTTTGTTTTGATTGTCCGGCTGCGCCCAGCTGTGTTATGTTTTGCAAACGGAACGCGTGTTTCTGTATCTTTCTTTTGTATGCCGCGCCGGCTATCTAATTTGACAGGAAGAGTGCTAGCGCCGTCTTAACTGAAATATAATGTTCTTTAATCGCCGATATTCGAGATGTAAATTGATGGTTCTCGAAGGATTGATGCGGAGGTATAAACGTTAGCCCGAAGAACACCGCGGCATTCGATTCGCCGACGCCCGTCTGCGCATGGTCACTTTGTTGACTCCTGTATCGCCGCTTGTGTATTCTTTCAGTTCGTAGGGGAGCACAGGTTCGCTCCCATAAAGCTTTGTTTTAGATGCGACGCTGAGAGCATCTCTAGTCGGCGGCCCTGTCCTTCCTGCGTGCGTCCGTCGTCGGCACTCTCCTCCGCTCACCCCCTCTCCTCTCCGATAACGAACACTCTCTAGCGAGGGGCATTGGATTGGCGTCATAGCCGCGGCAGACGCACTGGCCCCGGCGCGTGCCCAGGTGAGAGCGAACACTCTCTCTCAACATCTGCGGGTGTGCAGTGCTGCGCATGTGCAGTACTCTCTCTCTCCGCGGTCTCCTCTCCTTCGGGCGCGCTGCGCATATAACCGGTGTGCCGCTCTCCGGCGGCCTTTCGGTCGACGGTTGCTGTCCGCTTGTGCTTGAACTCCCCTCAGCGTCGCATCACACCAGGGTTCCCGCGAGGGGAGGTGGGCGTAATTTTAAATGCAGAGCATTTCTTAGCCTCGCCTGTTCCTGCGTCGGGCGGTGTCAACAGTTTCGCGTCCGCAGCAGGTGCGCCTCTCCTTCCCTCCTCTCTCTCAACAGCAGCTGGCGCGCGCATGCGTCGTAGTCAGCCCGTTCGCACCGTCGCGGTCTCGGCGTGCGTTATAGCAGCGCGGTGGGGCGTGAAAGAGCGCGCGCTGCTAGCGCATGCGCGCTCTCCCCCCCGTACTGCTCTCCCTCTACTGCGCGCGCTGCAAATATAGCGGCTAGCGGTCGCTCGTGTTTCAGTCACTGCGTTGCTCCTTCCTTCCTTGGTTGACGCTCGTGCCCACGTTTACTCGTGTCTGGTACTCCAGCATCACGGAAGAAGCGATGGAAGCAACACTGCCTTCAATCAGTACTGAGGCCCCAATGCTCTGCATTTACTCGTGTTCCCCTCGCGGGAAGGCGCGGGAATTTTTTTGTTATTTTGTCGTCCTTGGCCACGTGACAATATGTTGGGTCTTTACAGGTTAATTACGAAGATACCAGCCCTGATGTTTGTATAACAAACCTTTGAACCTTGTTATCGCAAATGAACACCTTTTCAGTTTGTAGAAATATTCTTTTGTAGTGCTGCGTTTTGAATTTTTCTGTGCTCGTTGGTTAAGGTTGTCGCCTGTTTTCACATAGTTCTTCGTTTCTTTTAGTAGACGTCACGTTATTTTAGTCGTTTTGCTTCTCTACATATCTCTTTGATGTCATAGTGTTTACGTGCTCTCCATGGCTATGAGTTACTCTACTTCCCTACAGGCATAGCTCGGCATGGCTTTATGGAAAACTACTCAAGGTGTTTTGGTGAGTAGCGCCACCACGGTCCCGAGCTCCGCAGGGGTGCCTACTGCTGTAGGCACTTGGTGTCTTGCAACACCACGGACCCGAACACATTTGGGTTGGACCCACCCACGCCCTCGGCTATGCGTGGCTTTGCCGTATCCGGGGAAAAGGCCATCCTGGTGGTTGAGCCAAAGCCAGGGTTGTTTTGGACCTTCGTGGCCCCCTGGCAGAGGCAACACACCACTTCGGCCCCCGCTTCCCGTAGACGGTGCCCGCAGTCTGACCCGACCTGGGCGGAATCAGCCAGTCGCCTCTTCCTGTCCTCTTCTCCATTCTTTCCCTTTCCTATGTTCTTTCCTAACCCTGTCCTGTCATCTTTTCTCTTCCTCATTTTTCCGTTTTTTCTCTAGGCGGCGAGGGTTAACCCTGTGCGAGGACATCACCCTAGATTCCGACCATAGGGTTATAGTGGCGAGGTACAGTTAACGTGTGCTTCAAAGCCACGTTCCCTTGTTGGGCTCGGTGGTGGGCGACTGGCCTCGCCACCGAATTGATTCCATGTTCTATGGCTATTTTCTCAACTCTCGCAAAACACCCTGATCGACCTCCTAAAAGAGGTCGCACCGAAGTACTCCGCACCCAACCACCTCAGGCAGCTTTCAGCAAGTATCTAGTTGTACACTCGACCGATGAAAAACCTATGACCGAACTGTCAGTCTTCTTAATTGCCAAATGTATTGAAAACATTGTTGGCAAAGACTACAACGCCAAAAGATGCCCTCTGGAGACCTCCTTGTTGAAGTTATGCGAAAAAAACCAAAGCGAGAACCTCCTGAAGCAAGAAAAAATTGCCAACTTGACCGTCACCGTTACGCCACACCGCACGCTAAACACTGTCCAAGGTGTTATCTCTGACAAAGAGCTCCTCCATGAGACAGATGATGATCTCCTTGAGGGACTGCATGACCAAGGTGTTGTTGGCGTCCGTAGAATTATTATGAGAAGAGATGGAGCAGAGATCAAGACCCGACACATCATCCTAACATTTGCTAGCTCTACCCTGCCAGAGACAGTGAAGGCAGCTTTCCTTAGCTGTCGTGTACGCGCCTACATTCCAAACCCGAGGCGATGCTTTAAATGTCAACACTACGGTCATGGAAACTCTAGCTTGCCGTGGCAAGCTCACCTGTGCAAAATGTGGCGAGAATGATCACTCTTCTGATGACTGCAAAAACACAATCATGAAATGTCCGAACTGCAGTGGTTCACACGCTGCATACTCACGATCTTGCCCATCTTTCAAGAAAGAAAAAGAGATCATTCAGATCAAAGTAACCGAAAATATCAGTTTCCCCGAAGCACGCCAAAAGCACAAGATGTTTTCGGCTGCATTCCTATGCAGACGCCGCCCGCCGGGGGATTGGGGCGACGTTTGGTTAGTACTGCGACACAATGCAGCTTAGCTGATGTGTCGCTGTCGTTAACCCCCTCCGAGCAACCACCAGCTCCTGCCTCTACAGCAGAGGCCCTGGTGGTTCCTCCTCCTGCTGGGCTGCCGTCCACAGCCGAGCACCCCGCCACTACGTCTGCGGAGCCCGTGGAGAATGTGGTGACGGGCGCTGTTGGGACTGGTCCGGCCTCTTCCAGTCCAGCTCCATTGGCCCGCACGACACCCGAGGGCATTGAGAGCATGAACTCAGGTGGCCCCACACGTACTCCTTCCCTTCCCGCACCGCAGGTTCCAACCAAGAAGCCTGCGGCCACCTCAGGAACCAATCCGCGAGGTGGATGTCGGATGGACACCATGTCAGTGCCGCCTGATTTGTCAGACGAGGACATGGACACCTCGGCATCTCAACCTGCCCAGCAGGCGCAAAATGAGCGCCGCGGCACTTTTGGCGTGGGAAAAACCACCTCATCGTACAACAGGCCCTAAACAGACTCACTGACATGAACCAAAATAGGCAACTTCTCAACTACATCTTTATTATCTTTAATACATAATAGCTGTTGAAAACATAGTTCAATGGAACTGTAGGGGTCTCATAAAAACTTGGATGATGTATATGAACTCCTTTATAAACATCAATCCAGTATTGTTTGCCTCCAAGAGACACACCTGAATCCCAAGCAAAGTAACTTTCTAAACAATACACTGTCTTCAGGAAAGATAGAGATGCCTTTGCTCATTCATCTGGTGGGGTGGCCATTGTGACGCGAAAATCCATTCCATCCCAGTCCATTAGACTACTCACCAGCCTTGAGGCAGTTGCTGTCCGCGTGATCATTTTTGGTCGGCTGATTACAATATGTTCCTTATACATTCCCCCGGATCATCAATTGTCTACCTCAGAATTTGAGTCGTTGGTAAATGAGCTTCCTGAACCATTTATCTTAGTTGGAGACCTAAATGCACACAACAAACTCTGGGGTTCTGGGCGAACTGACGCTCGCGGCCGCTTGATTGAACATTTCCTAGTATCATCTGGTGCGTGTTTGTTCAACAAAAAACAGCCCACATATTATAACATTACACACAACACGTACTCACACATAGACTTTGCAATCGGTTCTGCTGTGCTTTTTCCACTCGTTGAGTGGCAGGTGGAGAAAAACCCGCTTGGAAGTGACCATTTCCCAGTATTCCTGAGATGCCTAGACAGAGACCCTTACACTCCCCACCCCAACTAAAGGTTAAAGAAACCGCTGCAGACTGGGAGAAATTTAAGCAGAAATCTCAACTCACATACAGTTCCATAGAACACTTGGGTATTGATGAAGCTTGTAGCCTTCTCACGGCACATATCCTTGACGCTGCAGAGAACTTCATTCCCCAGACTTCTGGTAACACAAGTAACCTAAGGCGGCCCTGGTGGAATTGAAGAGTGTCGACAAGCACGCAGGCACAGAACAAGGCGTGGGGCATTCTTCGCAGGTACCCCACTGCGGACAACCTTGTAGCGTTCAAGCGCACCAAAGCCATGGGAAGGCGCATTCGCCGTCAGGCCAAAAACAATACCTGGAGGTCCTTCTAACTTCAATAAATTCTTTCACCGATACAAGAAAGGTTTGGAACAGGATAAGAAAACTAAATGGACAAAGCACACATGGCTTACCCCTTGTTGACACCACTGGTGGCACCCTGGAGGACCAGGCAAACGCGTTGGCACAACACTTCGAACACGTCTCAAGCTCTTCACATTACACAAGCACATTTATACACTACAAAAAGTCAGCTGAGCGGAAGTCCATACGTGACCACAAGCAATCAAACGACTCCTATAACTCTCCATTCTCCCTTCACGAGCTCATGACTGCGTTGGCTGGTTGCAAGCCTTCGGCACCAGGTGCAGATAACATTACGTACGGCATGATCAAACACCTTCATACAGACACAATCAATACTCTCCTTTTTTATTTAACAG